>OZ026520.1:67897646-69097646 GCA_964019695.1 Loripinus fragilis | reverse complement strand
CATACTGTCCATATTTTTTTGAAGACCAACTTGCGGGAATACGCATGCTGGCATGTACATGTACATATATTAATCATAAACAACACAGTTAACATCTAAAAGCGGGCCACCGTCGGACCGCCAGCGAAAGGCCATTTGAATGGCGTTTCGCTGGCAGACCGATGGTGGCCCGACACTGTAATTAAATTGCTGGCTGGGAAAGGGGTTTCGTGACATTGCATAAATCGGTGAAGCCGCCGCCGCGGAGCTATCCGGATAAGCAGTGTTGCAGTATTACCGAGTGTATGACCTAGATATAATCAAGAATTAGTGCAGGTCTACACTACATGCATATTTGGCAGACTGACTAAATAGTTTCTCAATCGATCAAACAGAAACTGCACTGCCAGCTATCGCACATTACTAATATCACGGCATGCCACTGACAGCGATAGTCATCATACATGTGTATATATTTATTTGTGGTTTGATACAGTCATGAACAGCTATCCGAACAACAATTTTCATTAACATGATAAGCAAGCCCTAATAATGATTACCCCTAAATTCAGCTTGACTACATATATACAGAGTAGCCAAGTATAAGCACACTGTAAAATACGTGCAAGTTAACATCAAAAGGGGGGAATGCAGTGGCTCAGTGGTAGAGTGCCTGACTCGAGACCGAAGGGCCGCGGGTTCGAGCCTCACCGGCGTCACTGCGTTGTAGTCCTTGAGCAAGACACATTTATCCTAGCTTAGTACCGAATCAACCCAGGAAGACCAGTCCCTATATAACTGAAAGATTGTTGATGGGACGTAAAGAATCAAATCAAACAAACACCAAAAGGGGTGGCAGCTCAGCTCAGCTTTTGGTGTTTACTTACACTTGACCTCTTACTAAAACAGCTTGATGCGAACATCTCAGTGGCCATAATTGAGTTCCCAAAATGGCAAACGTTGTTTCAGTTGCAAATATTTAAGTACATTTAAAATTTGTATAATTTGAAAACGAGGAATTCAAATTATCTGAAATTTTGAAAATATCATTATTTGCTGTTTTTCTACTTAAGGATGCTAGATTAATATAGAAATAATATCATCTAGAGTTTGTGGATGTTATTCATTTCGACCACCCCTGATTTCTGAAACAATTTGAAAATTTGATGTGTGTTATAAACTTCTTCCTTTTTTACTTGACTATAGATATTGCTTTTTTTCTATATATTTTTGGTGATAATGGTGCTAATATGTTATACTCGTGAGCTGTGAACAAGATGTGTTGACATCTTCCTAATTTATTCATCGTCATATTAGGGGTGGGTGGAGTATTTGTACCCCTGACCCAAAAATCTAAATTACTGAATGAATTCACATGGTAACTTAGCAACAAGTATCAGTCTTTCTATGGTCTATATATGAGTGTTTGAAGCAATTAGTCTTTAAATGTATCATTCTTTCAAATGGAAAAGACAGCACCCAGCGATACCTAACCCTTTGGCCAAACTATGCTTTACAAGGGGGTACCCAAAGTGTCATACGAAATCGTAGGATAGTTCTTCGTAAAAAAATAAATGTTCTGTAAAAATGTAACCACAAATAGTACTTTCAACTGAAAAGAATAATTACACAAATATTATATCACTGACTATGCTGCTTGTGGCACCATTATCAGGACTGGCAGTGAAAATTAGCAGATTTTCTTGGGATCCAGCTATAGCTTATATCCATCAACATTTATTCAATAATATTTTTTTCAAATAGAACAGTGTTATGATACCTCACAAAACATACATACCCCATATTCCTGCATCTGTTTATTTAGTTTGTTTTTACAGCCAAAGTATACTGCAGTTTGATCATTTTCGTGGTATTATTTTCCGTCCAGTTCTCTGCTCTGGATAATTTTATTTTCAGTGTATATACTAATTCGAACTTTAACAGAATGTTTTCCAGTACATTTCAAATATTTCTGCAAATTTTCAATAAAAAATATTACAATCTGACATTTTTACAGCAATTTTTCAACACCTGCTATCTTTTTTGAAGAAATGGAGCCAATGTTTGTGATACACAATATCTCCATAGCAACCGATGATGACATCATACAATTTGGTGATGACGTAAACATATACCCTGTATATTAACCCAGGGCAATTATCATTTGGGGAAATTGTCTTGATTGGCTAGAAAAGACCATTGTTTTAGACTATATTTTTTGTCAATTTCTTGTAAGCTGATTTGGGAACTCAATTATGGCCACTGAGTGATTGGGATTGTCTCGGTGGCGCAATTGGTAGCGGATGACGGAAGAAGCAGTGCTAAGTGGTGTTGTCAAAGTCAAGAATCCAAATGGTACATCGGCATCCTTGAAAATCTGTTTCAGTTTTCTGTTGTATATTCAGTGATAAATGCTAAAACATTTCTACCTGTTATTGATGCAGTTCTCCAAATGATCAATGCAATCGTACAGAGCACAGCTTTTAAAATAGCTGAAAGGTTACACCAAAACCGGTGGCAGTTTGGCTGCCAAAGAAATTGGAATAATGTTACGCTTAGTTTTTACAGCGCAGGATTCTTCATTAAAGTCAGTTTAGTGGCTTGTGAAGAAACACAGGAATCACCAGGGTCAAAATTGTCCATCAATATGATATGTGCATAAACGCAAGATTTTTTTTTGTTTGTTTGGTGCTTAACGACGTATTAACCCTTATGTGTGTGTCATTAGCGTCAGACGGTGTTAAACATAACACGACTTGGATGAAAAAAGTAAAAAATTGTAATAAACAAAATTTTCTGATAATAGTGAATTTTAAAGTGACATCGAGTTGCAGTACGATTGTTGACGGGAAAGATCATGTACAATATCTGACAGAATCAAAGACTGTAAATGTTCTTTGACTGAACAGAATATAGCGATAAACGATCATAATGGTGCAATGATTCTATATATGTATATGCCATTAATATAAAACAAAACCGCGACGTATAAAACTAGCGATTAGATTTTGTTAAAAAGATTTATTTCTTTTAAAAGTGTCATGTATATCTTGGAATAACTGTTTCATGCCACAACATGGATATAAACGCAAGAAAATCTGATACAACAAAGGTGCGGACCAGCCTGAACATCTGCGCAGTCTGCCCAATGCCTTTGTTAATCGTTTTCGGGAAAGAACTACAACTCCGCTTACTGAATGCAAAATATCAATATTCCAGCTGGTTTCTGTAGCCGAGCAAGTTGGTTTGCCATCTGGACCAGCTGGCCCCGAGGTTATAAAACTTTATTCATACTCAACTCAGCTTAGCACGAAATTATCCTGCTCATATATGTTAAAATGCCAACAATTGTTGGCATTTTAACATTTATTAGCATGATAAATACAACAGCTGAGAGACTTCAAGGTATCACTGTACGATTAGGCACCGTGAGTGTGGGTGCAATAAGATTTATGAGCATTAGAAACAAGTACGGGCGTACTTTGGTCAACCCCAATTTTTGCTCTGCTGATACCTGGTCATGATTTATTTTACATACTAGAAGCTCTCCTTTAGCCAGACAGCTCCTGTAAGTTTCAGTTAATTCTGTATTGTTTCCACTTTGGGAAAAGTATTTTTCCAGGTCAGTGTATTCTTGGGCCGGAGCGGCAGGAAATTTGAAAAAAAAGTACGGTCTCCACAAACTCTAAGATATTTTAGAAAATCAATCTGGCGAAAACTGGGCTTTCACTGTTTATTTTGTTTCTCTTGAGTTTTTGAACTAATGATCAAGGAGATGTCCTGTAGAAATAACGTGTGTATTTTGAGCATTAAACTATATAGGAAAATGCAATAGTACTGTGAGACCTTGAAGCAAGAAACTTCTTTATTTGCCGGTATCTCAGTCGTTTATGAGCAGTCGAAAGTTCATGCTCAGTTGAGTTGAGCATGGAAAAAAAGTTTTATAACCTCGGGGACTGTTTTTTTTCTATTTTGAGACTGGACCTACAAAATGTAGCTATGACAATCCTCGCTATAATTAGCCACTGCCATTGAGACAAGCTGACTGATTTGTTTGTCTGCTTGGTTTGATTCATTTCGTCCCAGTCAGCATTTTTACAGTCTTGTTGGGGCGGGTCTTCCTGCGTTGAACCAGTAGCCTACTAAGCAGCGGATAAAATTTCTTGCTCAAGGACACAACACAGTGACTCCGTCGGCTTAGGGGCTCGAACTAGCAACCCTTCGATCCCTGGATCTGAGCCACTGCGCTCCGCAAGAACTGGCTGATTGCAGGAGTAAATTCAAGTTTGAAATTTAAGAAATTGTGTTTACCCCCCCCCCCCCCTAAAAACAACAACAAAAAACAACAACAATAACAAAAACACCACTAGCCTAGCACCACCAGCAGCAACAACAACAGGCGCTGCTAGTGAATTCTGGGTCGTGATTTGAGGGGGTTCCAATTTTAGAGCTGTTCGAATATTCATTTCACTTTGAAAAACGGTTGCTGACCACTGGAGAGAACGACCATTCGAACATAAGTAACACATCGAACTTTACGTAGAGGTCTGGTCAAGGTTTAAGCTGCTATCAAAACATAATCTACCTTCAATTGGGCTAGTTAATCGAGTTAGTTTTGCGGGGGAAGCAGTTAATGCTATAATCATCAACAGATAGTTGCCTTGTTTATCCTGGCAAGAGAAAACAAGGACAACTAGTGCAACATTATTTTGTGTGTGTTGATGCTTTACATCCAAGACAACAATTTTTCAGTCATGTCCACGGTGACGTTTTCCTCTCTTCCTTGGTTGAAACAGTACTAAACAGATGACCAAGTGAACGGTGAGTCTCAAACTAACGACCTTTCGATCCCAAGCCTAACACTCTACCAACTGATAGCACTGCGTTCCTTTTCTCTTTTTCTTATCTATAATTAGGTCATAGTCACATATGCGACCAGCTAAGGCTCAGGCGAGCCTGCGCAAATCTCGCCAGAGCCTTCGCTGCTCGGGACGTACGACTAATAATCATTAAACGCATATGCCAAAACCTTATGAACTAGAATTTCATTGGCTTTTCAAGGAGCGGAGACCGAGAAATTTTTGTTAGATTCTCGGCAGGGACTTTTCAACGACTCGTCCCACACACATAGAATCAAACAATTAGGTTACAGATATCATCAGCAGGGAAAAAGAAGACGTGTTTTGACCAGATAGGACTCAAACCAGCCTGTTCAGCTACAGAGACTAGCTAGAACTTTGAAAATATGCGCGTAGCAAGTTGAGCTCTTTATTTTTCAGGCAGCGAATACCAAAGACTGCAGATAAATCTGCGCGTATACATAGGCGCCTGGCTGGTCTGTGTCCATGTTGTTCGTATGCAACAAAATGAGGTTGTCTCGCGCGACGAGGCCAAACTATGTCAATGACTGAAATCTACTTTTTATTCTTTTTGGGTGTTTTTTTTTTGGTGTTTTTGTGTTTGTGCGTTGGTCGACTATTACTTACCCCAGCAAGCCAGTTCATCATAATCCATCTGTACGATCGTTGGACGAACAATGATTTCAAGTACGAGAACGAGAATTTTCTTGTACAATGGTTGAAAAACTGATTGAACAAAACAACAGAACTTCCATTGTAATCAATATGGGAAGTGATGGGGATCGGAAATTTGTGGTAAAAGGAGTCAAATATTCAAAGGAAGTGCAATTAGTAAGGATGGAGAAAATGTCCCTTATACGTGTAGTATAATGCCTTGGCTTGGACGATGAGTCTGTTAACTGAGTGAGGTTTGGGTACTTATCGCACATGCGCAACGGCCTCCTTTACACGCGCATGCAGAGCTAGAGGTCTGATTTTTTCAGAGTCCTGATCTATCCCATGCGTCGTGTATGCAAACAGCGAATGGTTTGGCGAGTCTGTGCATCTGTCCGCCTGAGGCTTGTTTGCTTGATGATGGGTGTAAGTTATCACCAAAAGGATGGCAGCTCAGCTGTCACCCTATTTTTTAAACAATAAAATTACTCTTAACTATTCTGCTAAAATAACTTGAGATCAACTGTTCTCCGGTGACTAATACATGTAGTAAACATTTTTAACTGTTACTGTTGCATATGTAGTAATTATCAGAACATAGATTTCAAAGCTGTTGCAAGATTACATTAAGACCAGAGGCAGTTCAGCTGCCACCAAATTTGGTGTAAATTTACACTTATTTTTTTACAGCGTACAGCTTCTGCGTAAGAGAAAGCAATGAAAAGAATACCCATGAATAATGCAAAGCTATTTTCATTATGTAAAATGACAAAGAAAATAAAGGCCATTTTCGATTTCCTGACATTAACATATTTTATAAATTACTCAGATAAATGTGATAAAACGTTTCACGTATCAAAGTCTAACGTTTAAGGTATACAACTGCATTTGCAAGCTATAAAAACTGTAATTTTGCACAGGTTTTATAGTTTGTAATTTCCCGGGACAGCAAAATGGAACTATCAATTTTCATTTTAAGAACTTTATTAAAAGTATTTTGTAACGTGTATCTGGATTTTCATTGTTCACTTAAAAAGCAGGGCAAATTTACGCATATAACCGCAATTTGGGGGGAAAATGGTCCACGTTTGAACCATTTCAATATTATTTTCTAGCTTTACAGAAAAGAACTGAATTCCACAGTTCTTACACATGTATATTAGCTATCAGGAGCGAGTTACGTTAAATGCCACCAATAAGCACCAATAAGCCAGTTTTCATGTACTTACGTAAAGCACAAGAGTTTTTTTTCAGAACTGCATGCCATATTAGTTTTTTGGCTGTCTATTTGAAGTGATTACATTTGCAAGCGCAATGATCATGTATGTCCAATAATTAAGTAAAGAGTTTCACAAGTAATAACCACGTTCAATATATAAATTCCAATTCAATATATCTGTCAAAAAGAATTTTTTAAACTGCAAATGAAAGTTCTGATTAAATAAGGCAATCGATAAAGTAAATCGTTAAATCTTGGCACCGACCTTTCGTTTTCAGGTTTTTGGGGGTGCTTTTAGGCCTTCTGTTTCGTTAGCGTCATGATCTTGATGGTTTAGTCGCTCAAAATGCAAATAGTGCGTACCCTCTGTCCTGGGTACAAATCCAGTCTAGGAATTTAGTTTAAAATCTTCCAATCCTCCATACAATTGAAATGGTCCCTTCGCACACTGAGTCTAGAGGGGACCATTTCTAGGACGACATGCGGGTTGTTCTATTTAAAGGATCAACAATGTATTTCAAACGTTAGAACATTTGGTGCAAGTTTTAACAAAATCTGACAGTATAAAGTAAACGGAAATTATACGTTTTTGAATAGACATGTCAATTTTTGGAGATTTTGATTAGCACAAAAGATGATCTCTCATTTTTGGGCCAGTTCACAAGATTTTGGTGTTTATAGCATCGGCGTGCAACGAAGGCTCAGGCGAGTCAGCGCATATACGCTGGCTCACCTTAGCCTTCATTGCTTACAGACACAAAGTATGGATGTAGAAAGATCATACCTCTAGCCATGCTGGGTAGATCAGCAGGTGTGTTTGGTAGAGGCATTTGCGCATTTGCGATAAGTATCGAAATCACCAGAAATCAGTGACAACTCAAAAAGAACTCCGTGCCGTTGGTGTAGCAACGCTGAAAAAGTTACGCACAAAAAAGGGAGAATACTGGAACAAGCAGTGGTTCTCCTCAATTGCGTCCCTTTTAAAAATGAGAACTCCTCTTAAAGGAAAGAATTTGCTCCCAAAGGGAGCGAATTCTTTCCTTTAAGAGCAGTTCCTTATTGTATGGAAATTGATTTTACCACATTTTAAATGTACTATTAATATTATGCACATGCGTAATTGCGTTATGGAAGCTACGCCAATGCGTGCTGTTATGATATCGAAACCAGTATGAAGCCCCATTCGCAATTAATTTTTATTCTGACATGTAAAATTGGTCGGAGTGTAGCTTGTCCATGTGTAGTACATGTGTCATCGTGTTATAAAATAATATAAAAATGTTGTAAGATGCGAGACCAAACAATTTGCTCGAGGACACAAACTTCTGTTTACTATCTAGATACACGTTTTATAAAAAAAGTATAACATAGACATATGTATTGTTTTACTCCCTCTCTCTCTCTGTCTGTCTGTCTGTCTGTCTGTAACATTTCATCTTCCTTTTGTGAAAATGGTGATCTGATCAGCCAAGAGTGATCATAAAGGTCGCTCGAAGTATTTTCCCCCATAAAAATACCGCATCCCTGACATTTCTTTACATGACCTTACGAAATGTTTACCGATGTAGCGCGACAAAATTCGTACTGATGTAACTGGACGAAATTCGTAGTGATGTAAATGGACGAAATTCGTACCGATATAACTGGACGAAATTCGTGCTGATGAAACTGGACGAAATTTGTACTGATGTAACTGGAAAAATGTCGTACTGGTGTAACTCAACGAAATATGCACTGATGTAACAGGGCGAACTTCGTACCAGTGTACCTGGACGAAAATCGTAGTGATATAACTGGACGAAATTCGAGCTGATGTAATTGGACGATATTCGTACTGATGTAATTTGACGAGAATCGCACTGGTGACTGGGCGAATTGTGTACTGATGTAAATGGACGAAATTCGTACTGGTGTAACTGAACGAAATTCGTAGTGATGTAAATGGACGAAAATTGTACTGATGTAACTGGACGAAAGTCAAACTGGTGTAAATGGGCAAAATTCGTACTGGTTTAACTGGACGAAACTCGTGGTGAAGTAATTGGACTAACTACGTACTGATGAAACAGGACGAAAGTCGTACTGATGAAACTGGAGGAAATCCGTAGTGATGTACATGGTGGAAATTACCAATGATATAACTGGACGAAATTCGTTGTGATGAAACTAGACGAAATTAGTACTTATGTAACTGGACGAAAGTCGAACTTATGTAACTGGACGAAATTTGTACCGTTGTAACTGGACGAAAATCGTAGTGATGATATGCAAAATCGTAGAGGTCACGATGCCCGTAAATCCGTACGATGATCGCAAGGTATCCCTGCGCAGGCCGCATGGAAACGGTGGTTTGGACATTGTGCGGGGGCATCGTATACTCGACGTAAGGCAAATGTAACCGAGGCATTAAAGGAACTGGCAAACTGTATTGTGAGTTCGGCAGACAGTTTTATAAAAAGATGTAATAACGCATTTCATCTTTTGTCAAGAACAGACACAATATTAGATTACGTAATTAATAATCATGATGGACCTATAGTTTTCATTTGATCTATCTAGAAATGGTCGCATAGGGAATGTATCATATACTTAGTTCTGTCAAAATGCAAAGGACCCTGGGACAGACTAGGATTAGAAAGAGGGCACTGGCACAAGCCAATCCTACCTACAGTTAACCCTTAAAGCGCCACCTATAATTTGCAGCAGACGACAATTTCAAAGGGGTGCGTGCATTAAGAGGCTATTTTGGCCCCCCTATGAGGTCAAAAAATAAAATTTGCTCTTCACAAGTTTCTTCTTATTAGTTTATTAGAACAAAAGCCAAAGTGTAAAGGCCTGGTATTGATTCGACTTTTACGGTTGCTATGGTAACAAAAATGGCCGCCAAAATAGGCTGAAAATAAGAAAATGACCATTTTGGAGCAAATTGGAGACATGTAACAGAGGATATAAATATAGAGCACAAGAAAATACAAAAAACATATTTTAACGGATGATGATAATTATCACGGCACACAATATATTAAAAGTTTATTTTGGTATTTGCTTGTGACGATATCTAATTCTTAAATAAATGGTCTCCAAAAGCCTCAAATTTGGCCTAAAATGGCAATTTCTCTATTTTAAGCCTATTTTGTCGGCCATTTTGGTTACCATAGCAACTGGTAAAAGTAAAATAAATGCAAGAATTTTACACTTGGGCTATTCTTCTAATAAACTAATAAGATGAAATTGGTGAAAAACAACTTTCAGTTTTTGGCTCTAGAGGGGGCCAAAATAGCCCCTTAATGCACGTACCCCTTTTGTCACTTTTTCAAAAATAACCAATAAGGCATGATATTTCATGAGAATCGTTTGCTGGCAGACGATTCTCATGTAATGTTATACCTTATTTTGTGGAAAATTGGGAAAGATGTCGCAAAATTTGTCGTCTGTTGCAGTCGTGATTGGCGGTATAAGGGTTAGGTTGGCTTGGGCCGATGCCCATACACCAAGATCATTGCCGCGACCGGACGCGACCGGACGCGACCGACGCGACCGACAGTGTGCAAGACAAAACAATTTTCTGCCACAGTTAATTTCTAGTTTTCAATCCTCAATAATTAGATTTCGCTGCGGAGTTCCGTTGTCTGACCTTCTGTTTATTGCGTGCGGAGGCGAAATTATAGATGGAGGACCGATCAAGGACAAAACCGAACCTTTTTCAATGTCATTATTTTGAAGCAGGATATATTTAAAGCTGCATAGTCTGTAACTTTTGAAATTTTTTCGAAATTTTTATTTTCTTTTTAAATCATTTGTAAAAGTAGAATTAAGTTATGTTTTCACAATAAACCAGTTCACTATAGCTGAAAACTGCACGGAAAAGTGAATTTTCTTATAAAACATGTGTGTTTTTCTCTTGTTGGTAATTATTTGCGTCCCTCCAATAATAATAGACAGTTAATTTTAACATAAATGCTGTTGTTTTGATACTGATAATTTGTTAAGATTTACGACATGGGTAAAATGTTTACCTGAATTTTAGTTATTTTACTGTGTTCTTGAAAAATAGAAACATTAGTTCTAAAATTAAAAGATCAAAAGTTACAGACTATGCAGCTTTAATACTCAAAACAGCTATGCAACAATTTCGAAAACTCAATAAGCTCGCGATACTTTAGCTCATTGTCACATTGGCCTTAGCTTGAAGTTGCCTCGGATACGTATTGACATTGTGAGGCTATAGAAAAAGACTGAACTTCAAGCTCCTGTGCTCTGACCAAAATCTCAACGTACGACTAAAAGATGGGGTATATTCAAGGTTAGGCCTCCAGATAAGAGTGCGAAAATTATTTTCGTATTTCTCAACCAAAATATGTGTTGTGGGTACTCAAATTAACCGTCTCAATGAGGCGGTTCTTTTGAGCACCCAAACCATGTGCGGGTCCAGAGGGGCGATAGGGGGTCCGGACGTTATATGGGATTCTATAGAAATTAGAATCTGGACCCCCCCCCTGGGAAAAGTTGGACCCCCCACTGGAGAATGTTGGACCCCCTCTGGATCCTTGGGAAAGTATAGTTTTTTTTCTGCAATAAAACCATTGGACCCCTCTGTTAATTGTAAAATAAGCTGAGGACTTAAAAAAAACGCTGTCCAAGCTGTTTTCTAGCCGGCAGGCCTGGACCCCCTGACAAAAATTCGTGGATCCGCGCATGCAAACACATGCTTAAACTGAAAGATAAGGAAATAATCAAGCTTTTGATCCCCCAGACCTGGCAACACTGAACCAGATGATCAAACTTTAAACACTGAACAACATAATATATAACATTTTAAGTAGAAATTGCCAATTTTCTTAAGATAAACTGAATATAAGTTAGAGACGCTATTGTATTTATATTCAGTAGTTTGAGAGAATGTCAGCGTAATAATTCTGGATTCAGGAATAATCCTGAACACTTTCAGCCAAGCGGGTCTATATAGTCAGCATCAGTTGGATACATCAGATCGCCAAGATGGTCCAGAATTGTGTTTTTGCCCGGAGTTTGGAGTTTCAGTTCGGAGTTCGGAGTAAGAACAGGTATAACCCTGATTCGGCAGGTTCGGAGTTCGGAGAAAGCACAGGGCCGAACCTTGGTTCGGCAGGTTCGGAGTTCGGAGAAAACTTGAGACCCGGACCAGACCTGGTTCGGCAGGTTCGGAGTTCAGAGAAAGCACAGGGCGGAACCTTGGTTCGGCAGGTTCGGAGTTCGGAGAAAAGACCCGGACCAGACCTGGTTCGGCAGGTTCGGTGTTCGGAGAAAGACCGGTTCTTTTCTCCGAACCCTGAAGAAAGAAAAAAAAAATAAAAGAAATGAAAAAAAAAATGAAAAAACGAAGAAAAAAAGATGAAAAAAAAAATAATGAAAAAAAAATGAGAAAATATAAAATATAAGAAAAAAATATGAAAAAATGAAAAAAAAAACATGAAAAAAGAAGACAAAAAAGAAGAAAAAAAAAGAAAAAAGAATGAAAAAAAAAATGAGAAAAAAAAAATATAAGAAAAAATATGAAAAAAAAAAATAGAAGAAAAAAAAAGAACCAAAAAAGAACCAACAAAAGAAACAAAAATAAAGAAAAAAAAATAATCTAAAAAAAAAAATGAGAGAAGACAAATATAAGAAAAAAAAGATGAAAAAAAAAAAAGAAAAAAAAAGAAAATAATAATAAAAAAATGAGAAAAATGTAAAATATAAGAAAAAAATGAAAAAAAAAATGAAAAAAAAATAAAAAAAAATGAAAAAAAAAGGAAAAAAAAGTAGAAGAAAAAAAGAAAAAAAAAGAAAAAATAATGAAAAAAATGAGCAAAGAAAAATACAAGAAAAAAAATGAAAGAAAAATAAAAGAAAAAATGAAAAAAAGAGAAGAAAAGAAGTTCTTTTACAAAAGAAGAAAAAAAAAAGAAAAAAATAAAGAAAAAAAATAAAAAAAAAAAAAGGAGAGAAGAAAAATATAAGAAAAAAAATACGAAAAAAAAGAGAGAAAAAAATAGGAAAAAAAAAAGATCTTTCTCCGAACTCCAAACCTGCCGAACCAGGGTTCAGCCTGTTCCTTCATCCGAACTCCAAACCCAAACTTCGAATCAGGGTTCGGCCAGGTTCTTTCTCCGAACTCCGAACCTGCCAAACCAGGGTTCGGCCCATTCCTTTCTCCGAACTCCGAACCTGCCGAACCAGGGCTCAGCCCTGTCTTTTCTCCAAACTCCGAACCAGGGTTCGGCCTGTTCCTTTCTCCGAACTTAGAACCAGCCGAACCAGGGTTAGGCCAATCTTTTTTCCGAACTCCGAACCGGAACTCCAAACCAGGGTTCCGCCAGGTCTTTTCTCCGAACTCCGAACGTAACTCCGAACAACGGGTAAAAACACAATCCTGGACCAAACTGCAGATCACATGCATTCATAAGCCAGAATACTTGGTATGTATCACATTTGTGCAAAACCAAATAGAACTTTGGCCCGACTTAACCCGTCAGTTGTGGTTCTTGATCACCTAAATAATCGATAAGTCAATTGTCCCCCTTACACCGTGGCGACTATGTTGCGAAATCGATTGTATCGGAGTCCAGGTATCGATGGTATTCGTCTCGCGTTGGTGATAATTGAGGCGTTTACCCCCAGTGTTTTATGGTCGTTATAAAAACAAGATTAAGAAAATTTACACCTCTGTATAAAAACAAGATTAAGAAAATTTACACCTCTGTTAACGGCAGCAATTATAATTAGGAATATCGTTTGGAGTGATCACGCAGCAGAACGTTCTTTAATTTGAATGTTCTTTTTATATCAGAACAATAAGGCATATCTCTATGATGTGAGAAGCATTAAAGTATTCCAAAATGTTACATTTTTTCATGTTTACCCGTATCAGTAATGTTGATGCAAAGCCTGATCTGAGTCTTCTCTCGGTAAAGAATCATAGGTCTAGACTCGAGCCAATATACCTAATATCTCTATTTACTTTCGCGGTCGAGATTATACGATAAAATAAATCCAGCAGAATATTGTGAATATTTTCTTATCACCATTTTAACATTCGCTTTGGGCGCTCAAAAGAACCGTCTCATTGAGACAGTTATTCGAGTGCCCACATCATTTGCAGTTACCTTTATAAGAATACGTCACTGGGCTGAGGTAAAGAGCATTGAGTTTGACAAAAAGGTCTGATCAGCGTATTCGCTTCAAGGTTAAAAAATACATATAATACAGAAATATAATGCACACAGAAAAATTTCATGAGAGCAGTCGCCATAGGCCAGATCCTTATCAGCAGATGAGCGAACTCCCACTGAGTTCCCGCTGTGTCAACGTGAAAATGGCCACATTATAAAACGCTTGAGCAGGTCAGTCCATGCATATACATGTATTACATGTTCATGGCAGTTTCTTGTCACCACTCCCAAGATGCATGAATTTTCAGTTAACCATATGCGAACAACAAATGCGCAGAATAGTTTATCTGCGCAGTCTGATCAGCCCGATTGCTGTTTGCTGCTGAAATAGCGTTACCTTTTGTTAATTGTTTTTGGCCAGATCTGGTTCTTACTGGTCCCGATCATGCCGGTGTGAAGGGATTTGTTTAAATCTGTGCATTCTGAAAACAGCAGTCTGCGCTGTGCAATCTCACCAGGACCTTTGCCGTTCGCTCAAGTTGAAAATTCCCCGAAGAGTTAAATGGCCTCACTAAAAATTCTATCATAAGTTTACAATTTATTTAAGTGTTAATTATTGCTAACAATACAGGCTCGGAGAGATGTCTTGATATGAAGTATCTGGATCTACACTGTTGCTTATGCGGGATCTGCTTTCCAGATTATTTTTATAGGAATCTTCGGCATAATATATGCATATCTTTTTACAATTCTTGCACAGCTGCCAAAGCTTAAACAATAGTAGAATTGCAAACGAAATTATTTGCGCAGTCTGAGCATCTGCCCATGAAGTGACAGTTTGGGTAGTATGACTGAAATAGGTTATTATACTGAACAGTAAAGACCCTAAACGAGAAGCCGCACGATAAAACTAGTGAATTGAGACTGAGATCAGCCTGGGTGTCTGATGCATAACCATGTCGCATTTATTTATGCATAAGTTTTTAGTAGAAGGACAGTTTATACAGAGTCGCATATTCAGTAAAACCCGTGAAATCAGTACTTCATTGCGATCAAGATAAGACATTTAGCCTCAGGGATTATCTGACACCTTTGGATTATCGCATATCCCGTTATGAGCGTCTCCAAATCCTTTGTCACCTGAGTCACACCGGATAGGTGACAATCGAAAACGACCTTAACAATCGACGAACGCGGATCAAAAATCGCTAGAAACAGTGTTTTCGATTGCCATTTGTCACCAGTCGGGTGACAAATAGCAATCAAAAACTCTGTTTCTAACCATTCTGATCTACGTTCGCCGATCATATTTACGTTTGCGAATGTAGCCTTTCCTGTTTAAGAATGAAGTACGAATATTCTGCCCGATGAAGTCTTCAAATTAATTTCTTTTGTAATAAAAAGGTGTTTATAATAATAATAATAATAATAATAATAATAATAATAATAATAATAATAATAATAGTAATTGCTATACTTAAATAATAAAAAAATGAAGCAGCTTGTAATAAAATGATTTTTATTTCGGCGAATTGTCATGGTCAGTGGTATTTTACTTCTTACATTTTACAAAAAATAATATAAATTTTCACAATCATGTCCCCCAATTAGCTGAGTTTTCCCTTTCCTTTAAAATTGATGTTGAGATTTCTTGACATAATCTAAGCGTATCGAATAGTGCGGGAGCATTATAGACCCGCTAACCAATTAGGACTTAGACATTTTTCCGCCCTTTTAAACGTTTGGGCAAGAAGGCGCTAAAACTCAATTTTCAACCTAAAAATGACAGATCTAAAATGTAATTTATTTCTATGTAACTTATATGGTTGGTATTGTTGCATGATAGAGATACCATTTATAACTTATAAAACATCGAGAAAATATCAGAATATGATTTTTTGGGGTTATAAAATGCTCACCCTAAGCATTTTTATACAATTTACATAGAAATGAATGGGATTTTTACCAGTTAAAAAGATTAACAATTTGACAAAACTAAATATTAAGTTATTTCATATTTGTTTATATCATTGTAAAGATAAAACATTAAATTTTCTTTTGATAACTTATAAAACAATGGCAACTTAATAATAAGTTAGTTATTGATAATTTATTTAAAGGTTTGTATACTTTCCTGTGTAATTGATGCCACAGATTTCAACAGGTAAGTTGCTGGAGTGGTCATTATTCAAGGGAAATAATCGGGCAGCTAAAACCGATAACAGCTGATATTGTCCCATATGCCCTAATACAACGTCCTTGCTGGCGCATCCAGCCGGGCTAGAGATATGAAATTTGGTCTGCGTTTTCATCTACATCCATACTTTGTGTATGCGATTAGCAAAGGCTCTGGCGCACACGCCTGGACCTTCGGTGCTCGATAATGCGATAACTACCAAAATCTCGTGTGCTGGCTCGTATACAGTCTGTCCATCAAGAATGTGAATATTTAAAAACGAAGCAGTCAGAGTCCAGACTCGTATATTCATCAAAGTTGGCATTTTTGAGCGATACAAAAGAAAATAACTGGGTGAAAAGCAATTATTTTGATACGGATATATGGATAAGCTCAATACGTAATCATACCTTTGAGAAATGCTTTTTGTCATTGTTGTGAAGAAAGCGACAGTGGGAAAGAGTACCTCTCAAACCAATGAGAATACAATTTCTTTTTGGCATAAGCTTTTCAAAAAAGCATGCCATCTTTCAGAACTTCCGTAACTAAAGTGTTGTTGTTTACAGCGAAATTTCAGCGGCTGTTTCAAACGAAGGTGGTGATTTTTTAAATGACACGCCCAGCTCATCGCCGTCTCCGCGAGCGGAGATTGCGATGAGCTGGGCGTGTCATTTTAATGCTGTGACGCCATGAGGCAATATACCCGTGTATTTTTTTACAGAAAGGGTTCTCATGCTACACCATAGCCGGTGCTACCATACGGGGTTGCAAACTTAGTCAATTATAATTACCATCCTCGAGAGGGGATGTCAATTAGAAGAAGTAGTATTGTCTCTAGCTCAATGCATATTTCCAACCAATGAAACTGGCTCAATGGGTCGGGGTTATGGTTAGGATTAAAATAAAGGTCTCTCTCTAAATTGTCATTGTATTAGCTTCAATACAATGTATACTGACGTCAAGAAAAAAAACGCCTCATCTAAAAGTAAACGTGAATCCAGACTAAAGTTATGAATTTTAGTTCATTATAACATCTTATCAGTCAAGCGTATCTCATGAAAACAAAATTGCTGAAAGAGTATTTGAGGCTGAGAACTTCAGTTTGAGACAGTGGTCACCAGTTTCACGGTAGAAACGTCTCATACATTACATTGTCAATACAATCAATGCATATAGTCAATACGATAGCTAGTCATGATATCAGATTCAGTGGTCTGCTAATACAAAATCTCATGGATTGGACTGCCAATGCAAGGTAGAAATGTATCTTTCATTACATTACCAATACAATCAATGCATAGTCAATATGATAGCTCATGTCATGAAATGTCAATATAATATGACATTCAGTGGACTGTTAATACAAAATCTCATAGATTGGACTGTCAATGCAAGGTAGAAACGTCTCATTCATTACATTGTCAATACAATCAATGCATAGTCAATACAACATATCACGCCTTGCAGTGTCAATACAATATTATATTCAGTGGTCTGTTAATGCAAAATCTCATAGATTGGACTGTCAATGCAAGGTAGAAATGTCTCATTCATTACATTGTCAATACAATCAATGCAGAGTCAATACAACATATCACGCCTTGCATTGTCAATACAATATTATATTCAGTGGTCTGTTAATGCAAAATCTCATAGATTGGACTGTCAATGCAAGGTAGAAATGTCTCATTCATTACATTACCAATACAATCAATGCATAGTCAATACAACATATCACGCCTTGCACTGTCAATATAATATGACATTCAGTGGACTGTTAGTACAAAATCTCATGGATTGGACTGCCAATGCAAGGTCTAAATGTCTCATTCATTACATTGCCAATACAATCAATGCATAATCAATACAATATATCACGCTTTGCATTGTCAACACAATATTATATTCAGTGGACTGTTAATGCAAAATCTCATAGATTGGACTGCCAATGCAAGATAGAAATGTTTTATTCATTACATTGCAAATACAATCAATGCATAATCAATACGATAGCTCGTCATGTAATGTCAATACAATATCACATTCAGTGGACTGTTTATACAAGATATTATGGATTGGACTGTCAATGCTAGGTAGAAATGTCTCATTCATTACATTGTCAATACAATCAATGCATAATCAATACGATAGCTCGTCATGTAATGTCAATACAATATCACATTCAGTGGACTGTTAATACAAGATATTATGGATTGGATTGTCAATGCTAGGTAGAAATGTCTCATTCATTACATTGTCAATACAATCAATGCATAGTCAATACAATATATCACGCCGTGCACTGTCAATACAATATTATATTCAGTGGACTGTTAATGTGAAATTTCATGTATTGGACTGTCATTGCAAGGTAGAAATGTCTCATTCATTACATTACCAATACAAACAATGTATACATGTATAGTCAATACAATATATCACGCCTTGCACTGTCAATACCGTATCACATTCAGTGGACTGTCAATACAAAATCTCATGGATTGGACTGTCAATACAAGGTCTCAATGTCTCATTCATTACCTTGTCTATAACATCAATATATATAGTCAATACAATATCTCATGGCTTGCACTGCAAATACAATATCACATTCTGTGGACTGTCAATACAAAATATTATAGACTTGGCTGTCAATACAAGGTCTCAACGTCTCATTCATTACATGGCCTATACAAGCTTTATATATATCAAATATTATATCGAATGTCACACACAGCCAATACAATATCAGAGGATTGTCATTATAGTATCTCATTTAGTGTTTGACCCTTTTCATTCCGATAGATTTTCTAAGACATATTGATACAATAAGCATGGATCACAGTTCGAAAATTCGTAACCCTTAATACGCCAATCACAACAAAAGTCGTCTGCTTTTCTCGTCTGCTGAAATGTTTAAGAAGCCTCCATAGCAAACAGTGTGGACCCAGATCAGACTGTTCCTATAGGAGCAGTCTGTTCTGGGTCAACGCTGTTTGCTTCTTTTCTTAATTCGTCAGTAATGATAGGCAATTATTTGAAGCAGACGATTTCAGCAGACGACATTTTCAGATGCATTTTTTTCTTGGCGCTTTAATGGTTAACTTTAATATTAAAATGGTTGCCCCTGAAGATCGTTTTTATCTACACAAAGAGTGCAGACCCTGGTGAAATGTCGCTTTATCTGGGTCTTCAATGTTCGTCAAAGTACCTGTTAAAGAAAAGTGTTGATCATCAATACAAGGCACGTCATATGCAGAGGGCTTTCAATACAATGTCTCATACGGGGACGGACTATACAAAGCTTAAATAACATTTGTTGGTCTTAACGCAGTTGCAATGTACATTCGCAAATGTCATAGAAAGGTCAGATGGTCATAGTAAAACATATGTGAGAAAATGTCAACAACACGAGAAAAAGACAATAACAACAAACTGGTAGTATTAAATACCATACTTTCTATTCAGGGTTTTATTAATAGTGATTGTCGATGATCAATTTCTATTCGTTAAAATGCGAATACATGTATTGTCTTAGCAATCAGTTTTGAAAAACGTAAAGGTTCTTGTCAAGACGGTTATTTTGAGTACCCACAACATATACTTTCGTCAAGGAACAACAAAAAATGAAAAAAAATGTAAGATAATCACCACTTTTCTAGAGGACTGGTACATTCAGAACTAATATATATTAAGCGGGTAATCAGTTTATTAATGTCCAAATTATGTGAAATAATGCATAAATGGGTTAGACTCGTAATAATTGGATTTCTGTTGACTAGAGAGTATTCGTAGTTGGGGGTGTGGGGGGGATCTCCAAATCGCTAATTGTTAAAATATTGATAAAGGAATTTTAAAAAAAATCAACTTACTTTCGAAATTGTTGGCTTAATCGTTTCATTTCATGTAAAAATCGAAAATCGTAAAAAATAAGACATTTAAATCGTTATCAACATAAAAGCTACTAATTGATACCCTCACATATAATATATCAAATAAAAAATACATAGGTGGGGTGGGGGAGAAAACATATCAGTACCTTGTTATGCCGTTACTCCATAAAATTTGTCCTGATATTTTATGTCCCAATTAAAACCAGGTATTTTACTCATCGCTAGATTGGCTAGTAGTAAACACTACAGTATCTGTGTCCATGTCATATTGATGCTGATACGGCGTCGTTTCACGTCAAGTGTGGGCTGATTTTAATCCCCAACGTCAGAGATCGATGCATGTGAGAAATAAAGTAGTTACCAAACACGACAGAAATTATTCTCCTTTAGTATAATTCAGGCCTCCAGATAAGAGTGCGTATTGAAAAAATATTTTCTTTATTTCTCACCCAAAACATATGTTGTGGGTACTCAAAAGAACCGTCTCAATGAGACGGTTCTTTTGAGCACCCAAAACACATGTTTAAATTAATGGGTAAGAAAATAATTAAACTTTTACGCAAATAAAATTTCCTTATCTGGGCCTATAGTACATAACAATTCCATCACAAATAAAAAATGTGTCTGTATCAATAATAGATGGTGGACGTATAGTCAGTCCGCATAGAGCTTTTGATTTTGCTGATAACAACGCAATCAGTAGAAAATTGAGCCGTGACATGAGATTTCCAACAATGTGATATGTGCGACCAGCAAAGTCTCAGATCAGCCTGCGCATACGCGCTGACTGATCAGAGACTTTGCTAGTCGCTTGGATAGTCTATGAATATTAAGCTACTGACCGAACATGATTTGAAGTTTCTAAGTTTAAAAGGAGGCTGCACAGGCTCGTCTGAGTCTATACTTGTCAAAATGCCACTTTGTTGGAAATCACATGTCACGGCTCAATTGTGGTGATTGTCATAGGGATGAGATTGGAAATGCAGCCACTCGAACATTTTTGTTATTGTATTTAGTGAAATGGTAGACCTACTCTATCAACATGATTAAAAAGACGTGTGTTTTTTTTTTCAATCATATTGATTTTGAAAAGACATGTTGAGGGATAACCTTTTTTTTTAAAAAAAAAATCGTTTTATATTTATATGTTCAAGGACAATTTGCAGATGTTCAAACACTCAAAATACAAAATAGAAAAAATATAGAAAAAAATTAGAACATTTACGCGTTACTGTGAACTAGCCCTATTTACCACAAAAATGTTGCCATTTGTGTAAGAAAATACGACGCATTCTTATTTAGCTAACGTTGCTTTCTTTAGATGTCTGATTGGAAGATTTACGCCACTTTCAACAAAATTTCAGCAATATCACGATATTCTTGTTTGAGATAATATTTTCCCAGTCCAACTAGCATTCAGTCATGTCGGGATGTTTCCCTGGGCTAGTAATATATGTGTCAAAAAAGTTAGTGATATTTTGGTTTACCGCATAATAGCAAAAAAAAAAAAAAAAAAAAAAAAAAAGAGATTAGTAGCATTTGCAGTTTATAGATCTGATTACACTATTCAATCTACAGTAAAAATTCCATAGGTCCAAATCGGTTCCGAAAGAGAAAAATTGTAAGGAAGACCACTGGGGTCAACAATAAAAAGTAACAAATTAATCTTTCAGTATTTTACAAGTCTTTCTGTAGCATATGTGGCTCTGTTCTGCCATCCTGCAGGATGACATGTGGTGCTTAATAAACCACAGACAGTCCGCTGAAAGTATTTATTGTCATATTTTTGGCCAGTTTGAGTTTAATTAAGCATGGTCAGCTTTGATAAGGAACGCAAACCTAATTCTTCCGCATGCCATTAGGGTAAAGTCAGATAAATTCGGACGTCAGGTAAATTCGGACACACGTTTGAAAACAGTGGAAATTCAGATGAGACGGCTCCTTATGAGCCGTCTCATCAGGATTTTCACTGTTTACTTAGTGAATTTTTTTTATTCCAATAATTGAACTATGAAACAAAGTGGCTGTCTGAATTTAGCTGTCTGTCCGAATATACCCGACTTTATTGTAATACTGCCTCCTCAGTACCAAAGATGCTGAACAATAACACATCATTTATTGAACCTCTTCCCTGTGCGATGTTGATACGGAAGTGCTGTCCTACGTCTGTCAGGAAACTTGAATACAGGTGTAAAAAATGACAGTAAATTTGTGAAGTTTTGTTGGTGACCCCAGTAGTCCTTCTTAGATACTCAGGGTTAAAGCAATAGAAAGGTAAAAAGAAAACCTATAGTGGCAGCTCAACTGCCACCGCCTGATTCTGAAATTCGAAGTGTGCGTCCGGCTGTCTGACAGCCGCAATTAACTCTTTGCATGCTGGTAATTTTTCGCGCTTTAGATGTCGTCTGCTGACCTTTTTTCAAAATTAACTTTTTCAAAAATTTATTTCAGGAACACTATCACAATGTCAAACGGTTTGGATCCAGATCAGAACCGACGTCATTCTGATCTGGGTCCGGACTGTTTGCAAACGTTATCGGCAGACGACAAAAGTCGCCGCTAGCAAGAAAAGAGTTAAAATGCGACAGATGCTCCATACGCATGCTTAACCACATTACCACAAGTTACTTTTAACTGATTTGGCGACAAAAATTGCCCCAAGTAGATCAGTAATGCGTCTATACTCTTATCATGGGCGTATTTTCACGTAACCCTTAAATCGCGCGCAAAAAAAAAATCCGAAAATGCCGTGTGCTTAAGTCGTCTGCTGCAAATTTTTGCTATCATTATTTGACTACTGCAAGTATATGGCTAAACAGTGTGGATCCAGATCAGACGGCTCCTACAGGAGCCGTCTGATTTGGATCTACTCTGTTTGTCGAAAAGGCTTCTTAGACATATCGACAGACGACAAAAGCAGACGACTTTTATTGTAATTGGTACTTTAAGGGTTTAATATCTATCTCTTTCATTTTAGGCCCTTTGGCTCAAATAAATCACCAGCCAAAACTGTAATGGTTTCGCTGTAATACAATGTCGGCTGAGTCTCTAGTTGATGAAATGAATCAGGGTTTAAGTGTGACGTACGCCCTCGCAAAGCAAGTTCCACACCGGGTAGGCGGCAATCGAAAACGCTCTTAAAAGTCGATGAACGCGGATAAAAACTCGCTAGAAACAGTGTTTTCGATTGCCATTTGTCGCCAGAAGGGCGACAAATGGCAATCGAAAACGTTGTTTCTAACGAATTTTGATCTACATTCGTCGATAGTATTGACGTTTTCGATTGCCGCCCGAGGTACGTTCTCTGATTTCAAATTGTGGGCTTGGTGAAGGCAGTATTACACAGTTGCATTGTAAATAATAAGTGTAAGTTAAATTTACACCAAATTTGGGGGAAGCTGAACTGCCACTGGTTTTGGTGTAAATATTTCCACTGTTTTAAATATTATGTTCTGTTCAATTGTACACATTGAAATTTACTACGACAAAACAGGTCGAAGTGCTTAAAACAGTATCACAGGAAAAATGTTGGCCTCAATTTGTTTTGGTAGGTAAGTACTAGTTTAAGTTTACACCAAATTTGGTGGAAGCTGAACTGTCACTGGATTGGGTGTAACATTTCAACTGTTTTAAATGTATGTTCTGTTCAATTGTACATATGAAGAATAACTACGACAAAAACAGGTCGAAATGTTTAAAACTGTATTACAGGAAAAATGTTGGCCTCAATTCGTTTTGGTGGGAAAGTAAGTGTAAGTTTACACCAAAAATTTGGTGTTAATTTTACATGTTTATAGTGTGCACTGTGCACATATTCCATTTATCACACTCTCCACTTATGGAGTAGAATTTTTCACTTCACTCGATGAAATCAGGAACACACTATATTGCTATAGAGTGTCATTGCTGAAATGAATGACGTCAAAATTAATAAAAAAAAAACGAATATCCTTTACGTATAAAAATCGAGTGAATTTCATATTTTGAGGCGATAAAATGCTCGATGAAGTCTCGTCCTCAGCTTATGTAATAAATTCAATACTACATGAGCACTCATGTAATATCCTCTAGTTATTAGCCGTTTTCAGCTTCTTTTAGGTGGGACCGGCATAGGCAAACAGTGCAGGGGTCTCCACTGTTTGCTTACAGAACGTTCTTTTATAATTCGAATAAAGATGAAAAATACAACCAACAACCCTTAAACGGAAAAGGACTGTTTCAATTGCTGCAAGCGGCTTATTTGGGTTTTCTTTGCCATAGCAGGGACACTGATCTATAAATTCGACGGATAATCTACAACGCATGAAAGAAATTTGATCAGATCAATTAAGTCTTCATAATGCAGATCCAGTTTATATCTGCATAAATCGTTAAACCAGTTGTTTTACATGCACTTTACTTGCTAGCAACTGTGGTAGCTTGAAAACGACGAATCTCATTCTCTCTGTGTGTACGTGCGCGCGCGCGCGCGCGCGCGCGTGTGTGTGTGTGTGAAACTTGAGACGGGGTAGTGCGCTTTGCTTTATATTATATACTGCTTCTATCGATTCAACTTTTGCCATCTCCATTAGCCATTTTCTTTTGGCAAATAACTTTCTTCAACGTTATCAATTATTATTTACCGGCTTCCACAGTCAACTCTAATCTTAGCTTCTTCATTAATTAAATTTTAATCCATTACAATAGAGTGGGAGCGCAGTGGCTCAGTGGTAGAGTGCTTGACTCGAGACCGAAGGGCCGCGGGTTCGAGCCTCACCGGCGTCACTGCGTTGTGGTCCTTGAGCAAGGCACATTTATCCTAGCTTAGTACTGGTTCAACCCAGGAAGACCCGTCCCGCATAACTGAAAGATTGTTGAGTGGACGTAAAGAATCAAATCAATCAAATCAATTACAATAGAGTTTTAAATACCTCTATATATCTCTGCGACAAAACTCGAGACCAGGACTTACGTACCTTCTCGAAAACGTGTATTTGATTATTCAATTAAAGCACAAAAAGCATACCCTTGTAACTATGTTTTCGTATTCTAAAAGATTTATAACACTGTATTTAAAAGACACCAAACCCACTGGGTAGTGCATGCACTTTTAAAGAAATGCGTTAAGGGAATATATCTTTCAAAAGCTCTTACTTGCATGAATTTTTTCCTGTATAAACAAAAAATTCTTTTTTATCAAGGAGACGGATACCTTTGGCCACACTGTTGTATTAACAATTTATACATCTTACATAGATCACTTTACATCCCAACATACAGTTTATGAGCAATCCACAGCATGCTTATCAGTCTTTGTAGAGTCACTTCCTGGTTTGATACCGTTTGCAAATTTGTGACACGCTGGGAGAAATTTAGAAAAAAAACAGTTGCATGAACATGAACTACAATTATCCGACTACAATATTTAGAAGTATTTTCGCCCAAAATGTACAAATTTCTGGTAGAAAAATTTATATGTACATTTTTTGCTGATGAACTTTTCAAGGTCAAAATGAAAAATTGTAAATTATACAAGAAATACATATATTTTGGTTCAAAATACTTCTAAATATCGTAGTCAGATAATTGTAGTTCATGTCCATGTAAATGGTTTTCTCCAAAGTTCACCCAGCGTGTCACAATATTGTAAACGGTATCAAACCAGGAAGTAAATCTAAATAGACTGATAAGCATGCTGCAGATTGCTCAAAAGCTGTATGTTGGGATGTAAAGTGATCTATGTGAGATGTATAAATTGTTCATACAACAATATGGCCAAAGGTATCCGTCTCCTTGATAAAAAAGTTTTTTTTGTTTATACAGGAAAAATTTCATGCAAGTAAGAGCATTTGAAAGATATATCCCCTTAATGTTTAAAATTGTTGCTCTTAACTCTGTTCCTACAGGACAACTCCCAGTACATATTTCTCACGTGAATATTCATAGATAACCTTATACGCAGACATGTACGATACGTACAGATTTCTCACGTGAATATCCATATAACCTTATACGCATGTATACGATAAGTACAGATTTCTCACGTGAATATCCATATATACGATAAGTTCAGCTTTCTCATGCGAATACCCATGTACTATGATCGTACAGATTTCTCTCGTGAATGCCCATATATCCTTTGCGCATATATATGATAGGTAAATATTTCTCACGTGAATACCAGCGTATGTGTATATGCATGTACGATAAGTATATGTAGAATTCTCGTGATTTTTACACATATAGGGCCTATATACGATAAGTACAGAATTATCACGTGGAGGCCAATAAAACGTTCACGCATATACGATAAGTACAGGTTTCTCATGTGAATTCATAATAGCATTCATGTTGTTTTATTGAATAAATGCCTATTACTTACGGTGTCCGCTCTAAAATACCACTGGGTAGATACAGCCAGCTAAAAACGCTACATTGCCAGACTGATTACAGACTGATCAACATTGTCTTCGTCGAATATACATAATAGGTCAAGACGTAAACGAACAAATGCACTTGTTGATCTGGATCCTTGTTTCGCACATGCCACAAGGGCCCTTCTCGAATGAAAATACCATCATTAATCCACCCGATATTGGGAAGCGTAAACTCGCTCGACCAGAACGGATCGAAAAAATATTACGTCTTTCGAAATGAACAGACGACATTTTTTTAACATTTTTGACATTCACCTACTTTTCTTAGAAAACGGGGCTTGAAATTTCATGCGAATCGTCGCGACGATTCGCATGAAATTCCAAGCCCGTTTCCAATTTGTGTGAAAACAATACGTTTTAAGAAATTCGTCTGCTCTTAGAATGGAACCGGAAAGCAGGTAAGGACAACGCCTTATCTCTCGATATATCTATATCTTATTTTGTCTTGGAATATTCCTGACAGCTCTAATAACAGAAATATGACAATTATCATAATGTACATAATTAGGAATATAGATGTAATATGACAAATACCTGATTTTATCCTTTACCGAAATTATTTCCGCACAGATGTCCTCACACATTCACTATTACTTACTGCTATTCTATACAATGTTACGGGTATTATACACACCAGTTATGCAGAAAACAAAGCAAGGCGTAACACAGGTAAACGGGTATACTTCTACAAAACGCTTTGAGGCATGAGTATTGAATGAATCGAGGGTCATTACTTAGACGTCGAGATAGAAGTATAGATAGATAGATCCACTTCCCGACGGAAACATTATTTGTCAAATATCTATTCGTAAAGGAATTGCGTTCAGGGGCAGGGTCATCCTGAAAACACACAAATCTTCACAGGTACAGATAAACCAAAAGCTTTGAAGCGTGACTCTATTTACAATATTAATATGTTGTTCTAGAAAAGAGGGTTTCATGCGTTTATTTACATTATTTATAAAAGCTTTGACATACACATATGTTCCAGCCGGACTGGCTCATTTTACGCATTCTGCATCAATCGTTTGAAATAGAAAGACCCAAAGGTCATTGGTCAGAGGTCGTGGTACATCTGTAAATAGTGCCTGATGATGTGAAACAGCACATGCGCGGATCCAGAAAGTTTGGTCAGAGGGGGACCAACTTTGACAAGTTTTTTTAGTTTGTTGAGGGGAGGAAGGATCCAAATACCTCTATTAGCAGGCCATCAACGGCCCGCCAGCGAAACGCCATTTAAATTCAATTTAAATGGCGTTTCGCTGGCCGGCCGATGATGGCCCAACATTGAAAGCTGGATTGGTAGCTTTGTGATTTTAAGGGGATCCGGACCAGTATTGCTTCTAAAGGAACCCTACCTTTTTGTAATTTTCCGGGGGGGGGGGGGGCCGGACCCCCCTGCCCCCCTCCACATGTATTGGTACGAGGCATAAAAACGATGCTTATGACACTGAAAATTTTTTAGGGAGCGCAATGGCTTAGTGGTAGAGTGCTTGACTCGAGACCGAGGGGCTGCGGGTTCGAGCCTCACCGGCGTCACTGCCTTGTGGACCTTGAGCAAGACACATTTATCCTAGCTCAGTACTGGTACAACCCAGGAAGACCCGTCCATGTTTAACTGAAAGATTGTTGATGGGACATAAAAAAATCAAATCAAACACTGAAATTTTGTTGCTACCGCATCGGAGATCAGTAATGAGCATGCGCGGATCTAGAAAGTTTTGAGAGGGGGTCAACTCTGACAACGTTTTTTTTTCAGATAATGATGCAAAGAGGATCAAAATACAACTAAAAGTGGGCCATCATCGGCCCGCCAGCGAAACGCCGTTTAAATGGCGTTTCGCTAGCGGGCCTATGATGGCCACACATTGAATGCTGGCTTGGTTTTTATAGGTTCTGGACCAGTATTGCTAAAAAAAACTATATTTTAGTGATTTTTCAAGGGGGGGGGGGTCCGGACCCCCTGTCCCCCCTCTGGATCCGCCCATGATGAGAATGTCACGGCATTAAACGAGTCGATAGGAATTTTAGCACAATCCAGTATTTTGATGGCTCTGGTTGCTACTACATGTAATACCGATCTAGTGCCGGTGTTGGTATCTGACAGTCTTTGCACATTTTTCAGTGTGACCCTTCCTGTTTCAACAGCCCATGGGAGAAATTATTTCATGAATAGATTTTCGAAAAAAAATGTTTCCGCAGAACAGTGTGATATGCAGTTTTTGAAAATCGATTTGGAAAAAAAGTTTTTACACATCATTGAATGTCATGGTCCATTACTTTTTTTGTCGAGTGTACATTAACAGGACGCAAAAGTGGTACCAATGGCGCTGAAGCGACGTCTGTTGAGCGTGTAGTAAAACAAAGAAGATACACTTTCTCGTGTCTTAAAATCCTGTTTAAATTTATCGTGATATCCGGAGTGTGTTTACATACCGTGCAAATCAGGTGTGACGATCGATGATGCACGGACGATTAAATTCACCGCCAATCATTTACTGTTATCAAACACAATCGACAGTTCACCAGACCTCGCCAGTGAGCTGATCACTGGTAGATATGAATTTTGTCAACTCAGGTAACTTAGGACAGTATAGCTCAGCAAATCCGCCACTTATCGACTGAAGGCCTACACTACTATACACACCGTACAACCGACTATTTTGACGACAGATTACTGTTTCGACGACCGATGCAGCGAAAGGGTAGGTGAAGATTTTTTGTTTTTTAAAATGAACCCACGATCGCCGCAATCTGACTCTATTTCACTCACAAATAAGCTGTTTGTCAGCTTGTCAAAACCTGCGTTTAGAGAAAATTGCATAAAAACAGCTTTCTGTTCCAGCCAAACGTCTATGAAATCAAGTATATTATAATTACTTGGAAATACTACAACTATTCATCAACATTTCGCTGAAGTTGGCCACAAAGGCCCATTTAATAAAAGAACTGCACGTCCATGACGAGACCGGGTGTCTGAAATATTGATGTCTCTGTCGACAGATCACTTCTTTAACGGATGTAGTCAATGAAAGATATATAGATTATTACACGGGTTTTTTGATCCCAGCCCTGATCTCAGCCCGAGTAGATGGTATCAGCCCGAGCCCGAAGGGCAAGGGCTGATATGGTCCAAGGGCTGAGATCAGGGCTGGGATAAAAAAAAAATACGTGTAATAATATCTTTATCATATACTTATTTGTGTAAAAGAGCTAAGGAAATAATCTATCAATTTCTTTATTTTGACAATCACTAAGTTAAGTGACTTTATCAGCCTCAAAGGCTCATTTGAAGGCATTTTGTCGATCCTTTTGTTCGCAAAAAAGTTGTGTGCGGCTATGACGTTGTGATGTAATGGCGTTCGAAAGTTTGACACCGACGCCATTTTGTATGGAGATACTCGGTTTAAGAAAATGGATAATTCATTGTTTAACGGTGTTTTCAGTGCGATTTTGGTTGGAATCAGGTAAAGATATACAAGAATACGTCCACTTTCTTTATTTCTTATAATTATTTTGCAGATATTTCCTGTTTTTGTCTCCAGGGCGAGATCAACAGCTGGGGAGGGCGGGACAGAAAAATATCAGCCCTGGTATCAGCCCCCGTATCAGCCCTCTCGTGACTTTTGGATCCCAGGGCTGGACAGCTCTTTTTAACTGGGCGATACGCTAGGGCCAAAAGTCTAGTATCAAGGGCAATACTAGTATAAGTATATGATAATACAAAGGATAACATCAATGACAGATTTTCATTTCTGTTTCATTTTGGAAAAAACGTTTTCTGTCTTGTTTTTGTAGGCAAAGTTGGCGTGAAAATTATCTGTCATTATAGAAGAATGCTCTTGCTACACTTAAAAAATATTGAAATATACAATGCACCTTTGGTTCACATATATAAGCTCCTCTCATATACCATATTCTAGTTATAGCATGTCTCCCTGAACCACCCAGCATAACACCATAAGAAGCATGTCTTGACCTGCTATGGGGAGTTCCTAGGTTGGTTTCCCAGGCCATATACCTTTCAACTAGCTGCCTGTTGCTGGTAAATGGTTTGAGTACTGGCTACTGTTGAAGAGCTTATGCTTAGCCTGTCCAGGCCTTGATAATACATCAGGCCCTTTCCTGCAGTTTGGATATGTGTCAAGCGAAGACTCCAGTTGATATCCCTTAAATTGCAGAAATCCACAATTTCTACGAGGCACTTGCTTGTCAGCTGTGCACTGAATGTCAAAATTAGGACTGCAAAACTTATCCTAATGTTAACAGTGTGTTTGACATTTTGAATTTGATATCTCTTTTTACTGTGACCAGTCAAAAAATAACGCTTTCCACTGTACATTAGCAATTAAAACGCTTGCTGCCTTACTTCTGTAACCTTTTTATGTTGGATTAATACAATATACGAAGGAAAACTATTATTATTTGCTATAATATCGCGTGCGCTTTGGGCGTGAAGCATGTGCAAACGTTGTGGATACAGATCAGATGCTCCAAGCCTGAGAACAATCTGTTAAGATTCTACAAGGTAGTTGTCTCAATGACTGATAGTATTCCTAATGAGGTCTAAATAGCAAAAGCATATTTACCTAAACACGTTAGGAATACATGGGTATAAATATACAAAGCTAAAAAAAGATCATAACCTGTGCCTACAAAAATACATTTTTTTCCTTTTTTAACCTACGCAATCTTGTTGTCCTTCTATTATGGATAATAGTCCAATTTGTGACGAAGCAAAAAGTGGGATCCCATCTGGTGCTTTTCTGTTTGCTGACTTAATCAGTCTGATTAAAACTCGATCTAGACTTACTATGTCCGCGTTTGTTGCTAGATCTGGTTTTAATCAAATTGCTGACATAATTTACATCAAAAAATAAAATTAAGATAAAGAGTTTTAATTGCTAATGTACGAGGGCATTCGGAAAGTTCTTAGCATTGTTTTTTTTTTATCTCAGTAACCAATTTACAAACCCTATCATATTTGGTATCATTTTAAAGAGCTATATTTCCTCTATGTTATGGCACAAATTGCATGAGGATATTTTAATGCAGACACGAAAAATATTATTGTGAATACATATACTGTTTGTATGCTGGAAACGCAAAATTTCAGTGGCAAATATATCATTTTACCTTTTGAAAAGTGTGCAGACATTAACAATAGTTCATGAAATTAGATAATTTTGTACCATTTGGTAGGCCACAATCTGGTACAGTTATTATACAATTGATAGCTGAGTTGAATCTTTCCAATAACTAAATACTGGAAGAGCAATACCAAAACCATCAAGAAAGCAAAGCAATGCGCAAAAATAGCATGTCACAATGCACATAGTTTGAAATTATTTTGACCAACAGTAGTTTAAAAATGCTGTGCATTGGAATTTTTGTCAAGCAAACGTTATGCTCTTTGTATTGAAACCAAAAAAAATGTAAATCCAAACAAAGGGAAGATAACTCTTATAATCTTCCCATGGACAGAGTAAGTTGAGCTAGACGTTCTGGTTCATTTCAATCGAAAACAGTGGCAAACAAAAAAGTAAAATACCTTGAGAGTAGAAATCAATCAATTTTGTGATGGTTAATGCGATACCATGAGAAGTTCTTATGCCATCAACAAAATGTGAGGGGTTAAGTTACCCCACCCACTTCTTGAAAAGTAGGAGTAGTGTTATTAGGAATAATTTTCTTGAATACAGAACTATACAGGCCACACCTTTTCGTGACAAAATGATTTTATGCATTGTTTGCTACAAATAAAGCAAAGCATATACTCAATAGGAATTTTTGTGCTCCTGTAGTGACACAATTTATAGTAAAAGTATAGAGTAAAATTGAAAAACGTCCCACTTTTGAAAGTTGACCATTTCTCTATTAGTCAACTTTTTTCAAATGTAAAGGTGTAAGTTGTGCAAGTGATGATCGAATAATATATTTTGATAAATATTAAGTTGGCACCAAATCCTTAATTTGTCAAACCATAATCGTAAATAAGGTCCCCAATTTTCCTTCATTTTTTGACAAATATTTTTCTTAAAGTTTAGCCAGTGTATAAACCCTACTCCTTTTGAGCATGCGATGCACATGCACGCTAAGTCCCTTTTCCACAAAAATTAAACCATCAAGTAAACATTGAATTCTAGTTTCCAAAAATATATTATTTGATAGCATTTTATCAACACAATGTGAGTTATGATGCCATGCTGAGAACTTTCCAAATGCCCCTCGTTCAGTGGTAAGTGTTACTTTTTGACTGATCACAGTAAAAAGAGGCATCAATTTCAAAATGTCCAAGATCTGTCGTCGATGTTATCTTTTGAAACCTCTCATATGTCCTCAACTACATCTGTTAAAGAAGTGATTTGTTGGCTGAGACATCAATTTTTCAGACACCATGTCTCTTCATGGGCATGCAGTTCGTTTATTAAACAGACATTTGCAGCCAAACTTCACAAAAATGCTGGTGAATAATTATACAGTTAGTGTGGCAAGTAATTATAATATGTTTTGATTCGTAGACGTTTGACTGGAGCAGTTTTCTTGAAATGCAGGCTTTGACGAGATGACAAAAAGCTTTTTCGTTCGTGAAATAGAATCAGATTGCCGCTGCAGTATCTCCAAACATTAAGTGTCTTCTCCATCATCAATCGGGGCCTACAGATTGGTTTGTTGATTTTAGCAAACAAAAAATCTTCACCTACCCTTTCCCTGCAAAATCTAGCCGCATCTGTCGTCGAAACAGTAATCTGTCGTCAAAACAGTCATTTGTAGTGTGTGCTATATGTAGCTAGGAAAAAACTTACTTTAGCTAAAATAGGGTGCGTGGTCGTGGTCTTTGTTTGTTTGTGTTGATTTTTTTAAACTTTTACGCCTCGGTCAACAATTTTTCAGTCATGTCAGGACGATTTCCTGACCAGTACTAAGCAGCGCGGATATTTAAAGTATCTTGCTCAAGGACAGAACACAACACATTGACACATGCAAAACCTGACTCCCCGGCAGCCATGTTTTTCAACAGATCAATATAATTTGAACAATCATAGTATAGGGTCACCCAAGGAAAATTTGTGTCAAATTTCTTTTTGGTTGCCATGGAATTCTGCATGGGATTGAAATCGTTGAACAACTTTGATGGGGGACGATCAAAGGATGATTCCTGTAAATACCCAGTAGTTTAGTAGGATATGTTGTTTCCAGAGCAAATTGTTGACAGACAACGGACATCCGATGATCACAAAGCTCACCGTCCATATATTTTGCTGTTAACGTACACACATTTTGACAGTGTAGCGACGAGGAAGAGAAAAAACTCAGTACAAACAAGCAACCTGTAGAAGCAGAGTATGCTCCTCAACACAGGGACCTGGCACGTATAGGTGTTTTATAGTCTAAAATGGCTAAAACGTCAACATAGGCTTGATATATGTCTGTTTATTGACAATAAAAAGACATATTTCAAGCCTATGTTGACTTTTTAGCAATTTTAGACTATAAAACACCTCTCTGTGCTCCTCAAATTGCGCTTAATATTTTGTCCATCTATAGAACACCCCGTACAACCCAGTGTTTTGGAAACAGGTTACTGTTTTGAAGACAGATCGTGTCAGATTTTTCAAAGAAAGGGTAGGTGAATATTTTTTGTTCCCATAACTAAGGAGCAAATCCATGCACTCATGTTGCTGATAGAGAAGGTGTTTGATGGCTAGAGATACTGCAGCAGCAATCTGAATTTATTTATCGTCCAGAGACTTTTTCAACACACAAAGTACGAACATAGATAAAGGCTGAGAACAAACTTTAGCCTCAAATTCCCACTAAACAGCGGCACATGCACGTTTAAAGATGGCTTTACAGATGTGCTAAACGATCCAGTTCATGAAATTGGGGACTCACAGTGCGAACATATACTGCTCAACTAAAGTTTAGCATGGATTTTAATATGATGTCCCACTTTGAATGAACATGAAACATTTTATTTGATGTAATCAACATGTATGGGGATCTTGAAATTTACGTTTTTTTGTGTCCGCAAGACGAAAGGTAATCTGGTTGGGCGTCAGTGGATTGACGTTAAATTTGAGGTCATGGGCATGTAAAGGATACACGTCTACATCGAAAATTCAAACTTTTGATTCTAATGTAAAGCAAAAGGTTCTAAATGATGAAAAACGATAAAAACGTCAAAGTTTGATACCCATTTATGCCACGTTTTAAGGTTCCATTATGACGTTAAAATGGTAGTTTTCAATTTTTGACTTCTTCTGCGAAATCAATCGAGCGGTTAAGTAATCTTTTTGATGCTAGAGTAGCACAAGTACCAGGAGCATTTCCGTTAGTTGTTCCTTTGAAAACGTCTGCTTTACACTTAGCCCTAACTTCAAATTAACGTCGTTTTTTATGAATAAAATACCCAGAGACAAAATTTCATGAACGTGCCTTACCCTTAATTGTCGCTCTTTTGGCATCCTCTTAAACACGAAAACTCTTTAAATTAATCATACCTACACAACGAAAACAGTACTTTTTTTGACTTGTTGACGTCATTATAACAACGACGTTAGTTGTTATCAAGACTCATCTTTTGCTTCAAATGCTCAATAGAGACGACCTTAATTCTTTTCAGAATGGCTGATTGGACAGAAGCTGGAAAACAAAGGACTTTATAAATCGATGCTGTATCAATTTTGTATTGCCAATAATGCAGTTGAAACACGTTTTTGACCCCTCTCTTGTTTAAAGTAATAAACGACGCAGTAGACATCCAATTTAAGTGCACCAATTGCTGTCCTCAACTTTATCACATATCAAACCATTATTTCAGCAGATATTTTATATGATCCAGTTCATGAAATTTAGGATTTCTCACATTGACATGCAGCGAAGTCTAGTCTTAGCCTTCACTTCTTGCACACACAAAGTACAAATATAGATGAAGGCTCTGAACACATATAAGGCTTATTCCCAGCTAGATTGCTGCAGATGTGTGTACGAGAAGTGAAGGTTCAGCTCACATGCGCGCACATATGAGAAATGGCGAAAAGCACTGCCGTTTATGCTGTAGGCAAAACATGCTTTTGTTGCGAATTTTAAACGTCTCAAATATGTCTTTTAATGGTGTATTCGCAAAAATAAAATTCTTGCGATTTTTTACAGTATGTATAATGACTTCAACAGTAAATGAAAAGTAATCTTTCCAAGAGTTTTACCATAAAAATGCTGGATTTAATTTGGCCTTGCTGTAAAGTAGGTCAATGTCAACCTAGAATCAACATTGGGAACAAACAAATTCCAATGCTACATACCATGGCCCTAGCTTATTGGCATTTTGGTTCCAGAAGCGTTTTAAAGGTTGTTACCATAATTGGAAGTGGCGGCCATCTTGTACATGTGAACAGGACCATTTGAACCAACTTTTGTTCCCCCATCCTAAGGAGTCTCTATATATGAAATTTGAGATTGGCTGGCCCAATAGTTTCAGAAAAGAAGACGTTTGAAAAGGTCAATGGACATAGATGCCAGAGCCATTTGTATACTATTGACCAATCCTTCCCCTCAGACGAGCTCATAGTAATGTAAAAAACATTGGTATCTATCTATCTGTATGTACTGGCTACATATTATGCCATGGAGTGCGATTTTTGAACGTTTGAATACAAAACCAACAAAAATAACAACAAACCTTTACTTGTTTTTTACTAAATGAAGAGTGACCTAAACTCCTCTGTTGTCTGGGTATTGGCCATAGAAGGAGACAGGCTGTTTCAGTGTGGAATAGTTCTGGGGTAAAAGAAATTCTTCAGGGCATCACCAACGATATTGAGCACTATGTTATGACCTGGTAGTTTTCGAACTGTTAGCAGGGGTCGTGTACTTGTCTTTTTCAATAGACACTGCTCCACAATGAATCTTCTGAAAGAGAAGCAGGTAGGACTGATCCCTATGGGCCGCCTCAACAGATGGCCATTCAAGCACTGGCACTACTTATGGTTCCCCATCTCCTTTAGGTCTAGCGGGCAGCTGTCCTCTGAACTTTCTCAATCTGATTAATCTGAAGTTTCGAGTAAGTGCTCCAAACGGATGATGCATACTCAAGTTTAGGCCGAACCAAAGTTTTGTATGCAGCTTCCTTAGAACGCCTAGGTGCAAAAGTCAAGTTCCTGCGAAGGAAACCAAGTGTCTTAGCTGCTTTGGAAGAAATTTCTGAAATGTGCTGACCCCAATCCATGTTACCAGTGATGGTTATATCAAGGTATTTTGCCAGATGAACATTTTCCAAAGTTTGATTTTGTAAAGAACGGTCAAAAAGTATTTGTTTGTGATACTGATGTTGAGTCACTCTCATAGAGTGACATTTGGCTACATCAAATTTCATTTTCCAATCAGCTCCCCACTGTCCTAAGCCAGTGATGTCTTCTTGCAATATCAAACAGTCCTGAAGTGAATGTATATCCCTATATTGGACACAGTCGTCTGTGATCAGAAGACCATTCGGCAGGTCGTTTATGAAGATGAGGAATGGGACCAAAAATAGCAAGTGAGTATGATCAGGAAATACCACAATCACAAACCGCAGACAACCCGGTGGTACCGCGACAAAGAGCCGCTCAACCATCACAAGACACCAGGAAGACAAATTAAACAAAGCAACCAGCTCTCTCTTCCCCATCAAGATGATTGCAATACTAGAACGGACACAAAGCAAAGTACAACAAAACATATAACAATTACAGACTCCCACAACGGGAGTAACAATGAACAAAAAGTCAACAACAACAGAACCACCGCCTTAGAACGGACAGCAGCCTAAGCTACCCAGGGGCTTAAATGCATTTTACTGACACCAAATCTTCGCCCTAGATTCTGCTGTTGTCGAAGTACAAGAAATGGTCAGCTCGCATGGAGGCCATCTAACTAATGCAATGTATCATCATGGAGAAACACTCTACTCAAATTAACACATCATGATGAAACAAAGAAAAGGGCTCATGACTCACAGATAGTCAGAGCTAAAGTAAATCTCAAACATAAGACCTATCCCTGGGACACACCAGATATCACTGGGACTGGATCTGAGGCTTGGCCGTCTAAAACTACTTGTTGAGTGCACCCTGAGAGCCACGAGTTGATTTACCCGTGGGTGGACCCTCTAATCCCATAGTAATCTAATTTGTCTAAAAGCCTTCTGTGTGGAACATTGTCAAAGACCTTAGCAAAATCCATTATGATCAATATACTGTTTGTGTCAACGATTCACAGCCCCAGATGTCGTGCACAAACTTGACCAACTGGGTTTCGCAAGCGCTCTAACTTCGTAAAACACGCTGATAGACAGCAAGTATGCTATCTAGGTTATAGAGAATACTAGGTGAGTGTCTTTTGATATCAAGTTTACCAGGCAAGGCTTTGAGAACGCTTGTTAACATCGCGAGGCTTGCCAAGATATACAGAATACTAGGTGAGTGTCTCTTGATATCAAGTTTACCAGGCAAGGCTTTGAGAACGCTTGTTAACATCGCGAGGCTTGCCAAGATATACAGAATACTAGGTGAGTGTCTTTTGATATCAAGTTTACCAGGCAAGGCTTTGAGAACGCTTGTTGACATTGCGAGGCTTGCCGAGATATAGAGAATACTAGGTGAGTGTCTTTTGATATCAAGTTTACCAGGCAAGGCTTTGAGAACGCTTGTTGACATTGCGAGGCTTGCCGAGATATAGAGAATACAAGGTGAGTGTCTTTTGATATCAAGTTTACCAGGCAAGGCTTTGAGAACGCTTGTTGACATTGCGAGGCTTGCCGAGATATAGAGAATACAAGGTGAGTGTCTTTTGATATCAAGTTTACCAGGCAAGGCTTTGAGAACGCTTGTTGACATTGCGAGGCTTGCCGAGATATAGAGAATACTAGGTGAGTGTCTTTTGATATCAAGTTTACCAGGCAAGGCTTTGAGAACGCTTGTTGACATTGCGAGGCTTGCCGAGATATAGAGAATACAAGGTGAGTGTCTTTTGATATCAAGTTTACCAGGCAAGGCTTTGAGAACGCTTGTTGACATTGCGAGGCTTGCCGAGATATAGAGAATACTAGGTGAGTGTCTTTTGATATCAAGTTTACCAGGCAAGGCTTTGAGAACGCTTGTTGACATTGCGAGGCTTGCCGAGATATAGAGAATACTAGGTGAGTGTCTTTTGATATCAAGTTTACCAGGCAAGGCTTTGAGAACGCTTGTTGACATTGCGAGGCTTGCCGAGATATAGAGAATACTAGGTGAGTGTCTTTTGATATCAAGTTTACCAGGCAAGGCTTTGAGAACGCTTGTTGACATTGCGAGGCTTGCCGAGATATAGAGAATACTAGGTGAGCGTCTTTTGATATCAAGTTTACCAGGCAAGGCTTTGAGAACGCTTGTTGACATTGCGAGGCTTGCCGAGCAATTCAACATGCGTTCTCGAATCCGAGCCTGGTAAACTTGATATCAAAAAACGCGAACCTGGTATTCTATTTATCAGTTTACCCATTATTGAACACTCTTCAAACAGCGATTATGACGTTATTTTTGATGTTTGTGTTGATTCAGCGTCATTAGCGACGTCATTCAAAAAGTGCAACGTCATCATGACCTGATAAAGGTAACATGCCGTGAGATAGGAAAAGTTTATTAGGTTATGTTGAAACACTTCAGTTAATATAAGGGGTGACTGATAAAAGTGTTTTTGATGTTGCTAAAAAGACAAAGCTCCAGGGTTTTGCAGCAGATGCATGTGAGCGACACTGGTCTGTAATTGGCAGTGTCATATTTTCCCCATTTGTAAAGCCAGGGAAACAGTTCTGGGGTTTCAGTATAGAGCAAGTGACGTCACGCTTGAAAGCAATAAAGACACCACAATTGGCATCACTTACTATACTTTCAAAGATGCATAGTAATGAGGCTAGTCCATTTTTCTTATAAACGGGTAGAGCATGACTTTGACTGCTAAGCGCATATGCAAAAAACTGTGGTAGGTTCAATATAACTGTAAACTGAGACTACCTGCACGCCCAAAATCAAGGTAAACTAGCCAATGTTTGTTTACATCGATTCTCATCTATCTTTGAAAGTACAATACTCTGTCTTTCAGAACTGCATCACAGGAGTCGAGGAAAATTTCAGAGTTTTAAATATAAATGCTTGTCCTGATTCTATTTCGTTTGCACAATATTGCAGGATATATATACAGCATCAAAAGTTAAGCACCACTAACTTCATAGCTAAATTTTTCAGAGCAAGGTTATGTGATACAAAGAAACTTTATAAATTTCAATAATGCGTCATATAGAGATAAAATAGTAAAACAACCATGCTATTATGCCAAAATATATGATGGTGTGTTGTCACGAATTCAACAAAAAGCACATAGGGGTCAACTTATTTTCATTGCAACTTGTCTACATGAATAAATGTTGAAAATTTGTGAAAAAAGGCACAAAATTAGTTTTAAGATGCTGGGGGTTACTTCTTGAAGATTTCAGGGTGATAGGGAGAATTTGATAAATCATGAAAACCCATGATTTTTTAACAAAATCCAAATGTTACTATTATTTTTAACTTTCATTTAAATACTAAGATTTTCATAACAGATAAAGATTTCCATATTCAATAAAATTACCTGACAGTAGTTCGAAACTTGTTTCAGCAAAAATTTAGGTGGTGCATAACTTTTGATGCGTAGTATATATGGACACAGTGGCTTAGTTGGTAAAGCGCTAGACTGGGGATCAACCATTACAATAGGTAACATATTGCTTGTTTGAGCTTCATTGGTGTCACTGTGTTGTGCCCTTGAGGGAGACAAGTTTTTGCTGCTTAGTACTGCTACAAACTAGGAAGACAATGAATCATCCCAACGTGACTGAATTTTTTTTTACTTTGATGTAAAACATCAAAACAAAGCTGGAAATATACGATATGAATCATGTGCAAAACTGAACAGTTCCCAGGGTAATAAAATTTTCTTCATGCTCAGCTCAACTTTCATGCTCAGTTAAGCATGAATAAGGTTGTATAATCTCGGTGCCAGGTTTTAAATATTTTGTTCATTTTCTTCCATTGCAAAAATGATAATAAGGAGGACATTGGAAAATGAAAGCTAAAAATTCCATGCATTTCATTTATTTTATTTCATTTAAACTTTCTAACAACATTTTTAAGGCACAGAGAGATATTTTACATATATACCTGTAAGTGTATTGTCAATAATAGTATTTACAAATAAAAACCTAGTTGTACACACTTCATGATTTTTTTTTTTTTTTTGCAAAAACATTGATGAATGCATTTTTCCAACACCTATATGAAACCTAGGATGAATCTACATGAAACAAGGTATGGCAAAAAGTCCCCAACAATTTGTCTTGCACCCAACAACGGGAGTTGTAAAGATAATCAAGATTTTTAGTGTAAAATTGCAGTTATATTTTTACCGTTTCAGTTTAAATATGTGTTTTGGGTTCCTAAAAGAACCCTCTCATTGATTGAGAAGGTTCATTTGAGTACCCACAACATATGTTTTAGTGGAGAAATAAGAAAAATAATTTTTAAAAACACACTGATAACAGGAGGCATGAGCAGTCTGGGCAAACATAAAGCCTTATTAGTGTCCTCCCTGAGTGCCCGGAAGCAGGCTTTGGTCCCACCCATTGACCGCAGAGTTAAGACTATCAGATGTCAAGAAAAGAATAAATTTTAAGCCTAAATCTGAATACATTTATTTTCTTATCTATTAGTTTATACATATGTTTGGGTGCTCAAATGAACCGTCTCATTGAGACCATTCTTTTGAGTACCAACAAGGTATGTTTTGAGAAAGAAAATCTTTTTTTCTGAAGGCCTGGGGAGGCTGATCAGAGATTTTGCTGGTCATTTAGTCAAAATGTTGGGTTTTGTCATGCACAGGGCTTCTAAAATGTATGTGTTTTTTTTCTGCCAGTAAACATATAAAATAATATCATTACCTCAGATTTAAGGAGCAGGACTCCAGATAAGAGTATGTAATAAAAAATTAATTTTCTTATTTCCTGACCAAAACATATGTCGTGCATTCTCAAAAGAACCATCTCAATGAGATGGTTCTGTTGAGCACCCAAAACTAATGTTTAAACTGATCGTACAGAAAATATTTAAACTGATCATAAAGAAAATATTAACAACCTTATTCTCCAATTTCTTATATCTGGAGGCCTGACTTGAATATATCTTTAAAGCATCATATCCATTAAAAATGAGAGTTTGTTTTTTTACATGCATTTTATAACATTACTCTGAATATTAATTTTGAGCATTGATGGAATCAAAAATTAAAAATCTGCCATTGCCAAAAAAAAATTCTATGTTAACCTCTATACGCCTTACTTCCTATTTGTGGGACATAGGCAAACAAGACAGGCCCAGATCAGATGCGGCATCTGATCTGATCAGTCTCTACTGTTTGCTTACAAAACACTCTAATAAACTATTAAAATTTGAATAAAATGAAAAATACCAACCAACAACCCTTCAAGCAGAAATGTGCTGGTCCAATTGATAAAAGAGGGAAATTCTATTTAGCCTAAATTTGTTAATTTATGATTTAAAATTTTCACTTGATTTCTGGTGTTGAAATAAAATCAAAGTGCTCATTTTAACAGATATTTTGCTCTTAAAAAGCTCATAATTTTTATGTCGCCTCGGTGCGAGAAAACCTGTCTTTGGGGGTTTGCCAACAACAGTCTATGTACCTGAAACCACGAAGACAGGTGTCGTCACGTTGAGGCCCTTATCGTGCCTTTAGTCAAGAGTGGGTATCCAAAAAATAAATTTCTTATTTCTAAATCAAAATATATGTTGTGGGTACTCAAATGAACTGTCTCAATGAGACAGTTCTTTTGAGCACCCAAAAAATATCTTACAACTTACAGGTAAGAAAATATTTACAATTTTACGCTCAAAAATTTTGCTTATCTAAACCTATGCCTTATAAAACAGTTCACCAGAATATGGTCATGACTGCCTTGCTAAAACACAAGCCTCGCAGTAAAATGTTGAATTGAGAGTGCTGAAAAATGATAAAAATTAAGCCACTTAACCAGAACAGCACTTTGGAATGTTTAAACTGCATAATAAAGAAAAATATAATTCACCAGTTCTAACATGAGTATTAACCCTCTGTAAATAAGAATCCTGGTACTTTGATAAGCAATCAAGCAAGAGCATGATATGGACAAACAGTTGATTATTATTTAATGAAGAAAACAAAGGTTACTGATCAGAATGCAGATGCTCGGAGGAACTTGGTTTCTGGCACAAAGGGATACAAATTCGAACTTAATAACACTAAGAAATGTAGTAGCTATCTCTCTTGCAAGTTATGGCCATTTTTCTCTCTTTTGACTGTGTCAGTCCCTGGGCCATTTTTCCGTGTTCAATAATCAATTTGTATTCTTGTTTGTTTGTTTGATTTGATTTTTTACGTCCCAGTCAACAAGTTTTCAGTTATGTTGGGACAGGTCTTCCTGGATTGAACCAGTACTAAGCAAGGATTAATGTGTCTTGCGCAAGGACACAACGCATTGTGGCCGGTGAGGTTTGAACCCGCAACCCCTTTGTCTCGAGCCAAGCACTCTACCACTGTGCTCCCTATCAAATCGTATTCAGGATGGCAATTAAACTGACCAAGGATAAATCATGAGAGAAAATTACTCATTCATCCCGAGCTGAAAGGAAAATAAGAGTTTTCAGTGAGCAATTTACTCAAAATACTTAAGAAAATTTTCTTAACATTTTGCCAGGAGATTGTTCTCACAAGCAATATCAATGAGATTTTTGGCAGAAAAATGAGCAAATCTCTCAAAATCACCATGAAACTATAGAATTAGGGTTCCAGATAAGACACCATAATTTATAATTTTCTTAATTCTCAACAAATATATATGTTGAGGGTACTCAAAAGAACCGTCTCCATGAGACGGTTCTTTTGAGCACCCAAAACATATATGTTATTTTGATCTGATGGATAAGAAAATATTTACAATGTTAGGCTCATTTTTTTTCTTTGCTTTTATGGATTTATGAGATGATATAGTTAAGGCCATAAATTTAGAAGAACAGCACAGAATCAGAAAAATGCGGATTGGCACAGTCTCCCCAGAGCCTTTGCTACTCCCATCAATACGCATGTTGTGGGTGTTTAAAAGGAATGTCTCAGTAAAAAATATTAAATAAAAGGAATGTTTCTGTGAGGTATTTAGCCCTTTGCTTGCTAGTGGCGACTTATCTGTTAATAACCTTTGCATACAGTTTAGAACCAGATCAGTCACAACAGAAAACATGTGTTGTGGGTATTCAAAAGAACCGTCTCAATGAGACGGTTCTTTTGAGCACCCAAAACACATGTTTAAACTGAGAGGTAAGAAAATAACCACAATTCTTCACTCTAAAAGTTTCATTATTTGGACCTATAATAAGGCCCCTGGAATGTGTGCTACGTCTTGCAAATTGTTGTAATCGTAAAAGGGTTAAAAAAAAAACGGGCAGGAGCGTATATAAAAAATCAATTTCTGAATTCTCAATGAATACATAAGCTTTGGGTGCTCAAAAGAACCGCCTCAATGAGACAGTTCTTTTTCAGCACACATACAAAACACATGTTTGAACTGTTAGATGAGGCCCTGGAAGGGGGTCTCTGGTATTCCACATCCCTTTAAAAATGAAAAGTATCCCATATCCCTGAAAAGAAATTGGCAAATATCACCAAAATGCACCCAGATTCAGAAAGCTTTGTATCACCATATCCCTAAAGCAAACTTTGAACTTTCACAAAAGTAAACCATCTCCCTTTAATTATTTGGCCAATATCCCTAAAACCCCTTCCAGGGCCTCACTGATGGATAAGTTAATAATATGGAACAATCACATTTTTAAGCTAAAGGATGTCATTTATCTACATCTATAAAATACTATAATAGCTGTCATATACAGAAAACCTGTGTAAATCGGCCACTCTCAAAGGACCAAAAATTGGTTTTCATGACCAATTATCGCTTAATGAAGGTCAGAAGTATTGCAGAATGCTCCCTTTGAATGCTCCAAAGGGAGCATTCTGTAGTACTTCCGACCTTCATTAAGCTACCATTTGTCATTATGACCATTGTTTTGTCTATTTTTGAGTGGCCGTTATACGCAGGTTTTACTGTATTAAAAGGATATCATTTATCTGCACATATAAAATACTAAAATAGCAGTCATATATATGTTAATGTGTCATGGTACATGTAAAAATTGCATAGTAAGATAATACCTCAAGATAAAATTTCATCTGACTTAGAATAGTATCTGTACAAACTATAGACTAGAGCTGAACTATATCAGGCCAGAATTTTTTTATTAGTTGATTAACGGGAATTTTTTTTCCAGATTTATGGTCGGGGGGGATGAAAAAAAATAAATAAAAAAGCTCTGAAAATGACCAGTTAACTGGTCATTTTCAGAGCTTTTTTTTTAACTGGTCATTTTCAGAGCTTTTTTTTTTTTTTAAATATCTCCAGAAAAAACAGTAAAACTAGTAAGGCAAACCAACAGTCTGTATTAAATTTTTAAATATTTTATCATTTTCCTAAAAATCTGGACAGGACAATCATTTTTTACTGTGTCACTCTCAAAAATACACAGACAGTACCTCAAAAAATATTATTTTTTCAAGGAAACAAATATTTTTTAGTGTCGGTGGATAAAAGCAAAAAATTTTTTTTAGAAATTAAATTTTTTTTTTTTTTCTTACTTTCCGGAAAATTACAGTAGGAGGGTTTGTAAATCAACTAATAAAAAAATTCTGGCCTCAGCCTACATACCACAAAATGTTATAAAACACTTAATAGCGACGAGACTGCCCACGATCTAAACTGGACCTGAGCAGCTCTAATGAGTCTACGAGTTGGGTTTCATGTGAGCAGGTCATTCAGTACAGTTTTACGGAAAAAATAAGGCCCTGAGGACTGATTTATACTTTAGGTCTACATAAATGGTTAGGACCAAGAGCTCATACAGGCAAATATAATGAGCATGTTTTTGATAACCAGATCTATCTCTCAAACAAAACATATGTTAAGGGTACCCAATAGAACCTGAATTGGTTCTTCTGTGTACACATAACATATTTTTGCCAACCAAACATACATTGTGTGAAGCAGAAGAACCATATCCAGTGTGTAATTAAAAAATAATGTTCTTATTTGTCAACAAATTTATATGTTATGGGTCCTAAAAAGAACAGTCTCGGCGAGACAGTTCTTTTGAGCACCCAAAACAAATGTTCAAAGTGATGGTTAAAGAAAATAATCACAATTTTTCGCTCTAACAGATATAAATCCCATTATAACCTGGCCTATGCTTGGGGTGGGTCCATATATAGGGATAAACCGTGCTATAAGTGTATCCTGTTATAAAGGGACAATTTTACAAAGGATTAATAGGCAAACAACCAGAATTTCTTTGTAAAATTCCATAGTAAAAGAAATTTGGGAGCCTCAACCTGGCAGCCCTTTATAATCGGGTGAGTTATTAAGGGTCTGCACTGTATCTTCCATCTAGATCTTTGCAGCTCCCTGAGATGATTCTTTTGTGTACCCACAACATTATTTGAGCTGCGACATGTGATTTCCAACAATGTGGCATTTTGACATGAATAGACTCAGATCAGCCTATGCAGCCTCCTATTAAGCTTTGAATCTCCAAATGAAGTCAGTAGCTTAATAGTCATAGAATATTCAAGCGACTAGCAAAGGCTCTGATCAGACTGCGCATATGCACAGGCTGGTCTGAGCCTTTGCTGGTCGCACATACCACATTGTTGGTAATCTCATGTAGAGACTCATTTCTGATTGCGAAACAAGAGAATATGTATTTTAAAAAAATGCCCTATCAGTTGCAGCGCTATAAAACCCTCACATGGCATGATGCATGTCCTTGCATTATAGTTCTAGGGACTCAGATCTAGGCTTAGTTCTTGTGTTCTTCCAGAAATCTCTTCATGAAATCAACAAGTACACGTGTGTCTTCTACTGACACTGCATTGTAGAGAGAGGCTCGGATTCCCCCAACTGATCTGAAATATATAGGAGTAAAAAGTTAGTCACATATGAGTCAGAAATTAGTCCCACATGAGTCTATCAATAGTTGCGTATATGAGTCAATCATTAGTCACATATGAGTCGAACACAAGTCACATATAAGCCAATCATTTATTACACATGAGTCAATCATTCGTTCGTATGATTTTTTGTCGTCTAATGACTATTTCAAATAAATATTTCAGGAACACAATCAGAGTGACTAACAGATTGGATTCAGAACAGGACCGATGTTTGCAAAGTTTATCAGCAGACAAAAAAGTTCCTGCTGGCAAGGAAAGAGTAAAGTACTCTGTCGCCACACCTGGTATTGTAAGAGGGCCTGGATGGTGTATATCTGTTAGTGATTTTTTTGTCTACAATTAAACCATTTTCTGCTAAAAATATAATAAGGATAAAAAAAAAAATGGGATTAAGGATTAAACACATTTAATTCTAAAGTTTAACGAATAGCTCGACAAATGGCAATAAGAGGTGTTTTTGTACACAAAAATTCGCGAGTTGACCAATGATCTTGTTAGCTGGACCGAGTTAACCGTATAAACCAGTCAGCACCAGGCAATAACTGGCTTTTAAAAAAAACAACAATCGATACAGCCATAAAACGAAAATATGAAAAGTGATAGTGCCGAATTTACCGATTAACCCTTAAAGGGCCAAGAAAAAAATGCATCTGAAAATGTCGTCTGCTGAAGTCGTCTGCTGCAAATAATTGCCTAGAATTACTGACAAATTAAGTATAGAAGCAAACAGAGTGGACCCAGAACAGACTGCTCCTATAGGAGCAGTCTGATCTGGGTCCACACTGCTAGTCATAGAGGCTTCTTACACATTTCAGCAGACGAGGAAAGCAGACGACTTTGTTGCAATTGGCGCATTAAGGGTTAACAGGATTAGGCAAATATTTTATCTTAACTGATTAAGTGGCAAAAATTTTAATGATCAGCGATTTTCTGATCCCACCCCAACCCCCCCCCCCACCCCCCATCCATGCACTCTTATAAATTGGTATGGAGAAAAAACTAGTTAATGTACCTGTGTCCTTTCAACTGTATCATTCCCAGTTTAGCAGCTTCTGCAATGAACTTCTCTTCTAGTATGGGCTCCCCCTCAGCTGAACCAATTCTGAATGTTACGTTTGTTCTACTACGACATGCTTTCTCTACTGGACAACTGAAGTATAAGAAATTATTGTTGTGTATATACTGCAGAGGGTAATGATAGGCTAACCAATTCTGAAAGTCACGTTTGTTCTACTACAACATGACTTCTCTACTGGGCAGCTGAAGTATAAGAAATGATTGTAGTGTATTTACTGCAGAGGGTAATGATCGGCTGAACCAATTCTGAAAGTCACATTTGTTCTTCTACGACATGACTTCTCTACTGGGCAGCAATGATAGATGTGTATTTATGGTAGAGGGTAATGATCAGCCTAACCAATTCTGAATGTTACGTTTGTTCTACTATGACACGACTTCTCTACTGGGCAACTGAAGATAAATGATAGCAGTGTATTTACTGCAGAGGGTAATGATTGGCTGAACCAGGGGTGAGAAAATTGTAAAATTGTCTACTTGTCCAGGGACAAGTAAATAGCCATAATGTACTTGTCCATAGAAAATTTTACTTGTCTGAAAGAACAAATTAGCTTATACCTTACTGTTTAATTCTTTCAAAAACAGTATGAAACCAGATATATATCAACTCTTGTAAACAGCATGGATCCTGATCAGCTGGCTTCTCTTGCTGATCGGGATCCACACTGTTTTTAATGCAAGATGTGAGCTGGTTATTATTAATCAAATATGAAATACAGAATTGTATTAACTTAATACATTTGTACTTGTCCAGAACAAGTAAATAGAAATTTTCAACTTGTCCTGAATGAAATGGGACCAGGTCAGACAAGTCAGCCATGGTATTTCCACAGTCCTGGCTGAAACAATTCTAAATGTTATATTTGTTCTACATTTGTTCTAATGTGACATGCTTTCTCTACTGGACAACTGCAATATAAGGGATGAAATTAGTATATTTGTTGCAGCGCTTTTTTTGGTTTAAAATATGTACAATCACTTGAAATGACCTAAATATAAAAGATGACACAATAAATGCCTTTAATACATGGACCGACTATAAAAGTGTCCCCAAACCTTAAAATATTTTCATTAATTAAAATTTTATATTTTACCAACAATTGGTCAATTGATTCTTTTTTTCTAACAATATGTCCTATATAACTAAATTTTATAGAGTTCATTTTTATCGGATGGGTTTAATAGGGGAAAATTTTAATATCCTTTTTGATACCATCACTCGTGTCTCATTTAGACCAGATATGTTAAGATACTGACTGAACTCTATATTTTGTGGAACCTTTTGTTCATTTTACCAACATGGAAAGTTTCGGTAATTAAATACCAATCAGGTGTGAAACAATTATTATACATGGATCCAGATAAGAGGGGCTACTTCAAGATTGAGCTTCTTATTTCTCAACCAAAGCATATGTTGTGGGTACTCAAAAGAACCGCCTCTTTTAAGCACCCAAAACATATGTTAAGACCATTGTATAAGAAAATAATCACAATTTTATGTTTAAATATATATGCTTATCTGGACTTATGAAATATCTTTAGCTTAAATATCAGGATATAGCATGTTTAAAATGAACTTGAACTCTATGAAATTTAAACCTTGATTTTTAACTGATTGAGTTATTTAACCCTGACCCATGCTAAGCCCCGATATATCAGGTATGTTACACAAGTGCACTGATGACTACATTTTATCATGGAAGCAAACACTATGAACCCTGATGAGACTGCTCCATTAGTCTGATCTGGGTCCACATTGTTTGTAATATAGGACATGTTCCATTTAAGAGAGACAAATGTCCGTCAAAAAATTGCACAGCTTATATTTTCTTTACATAAAGATATTGTGTTTTGCCAAGTTGTTATTCCTTATAAGGGCCAATTTAAGAACCTAGAATACACAATAAAATGTGCGATTTTGCATTTGGAGAAGAAAAAAACAAACAGACAAAGTCAATTTGTTGCAATTGTTTGACGGACACAACTCCCGCCAATTTAGTGCTTGCATTTAGATCAATAAATTGAGCTGACTTTTTGTTGTAAATGCTATCATACTTAATGGTTAAAAAGAGTAAACACCGCTGTATGAGAATTTTAGAGCTATTTCTTCTAATGCATGGTAACTTTTATGAAAAACATATGCTTTTGTGACGTCTCTTCACTTTCCCATGTCCGTCAAGAAATGTGACGATCGCACAAGTTGCAATAGTTTGTCAATATAATTATATTTTCTATCTGTGAGGCACTATTTATTTAGCACTGATCGGTTAATTGGTATTCATTACTAAAAATAAAACAAAAGAAGGAAAAATCAGCGTTAATTTTGCGACTTGGATGTTGCGATCGTCACTTCCGTCAAACTACCCTGGTTATGATCGCAACATTAACAATACTTGTCTTGGAGAAAGTACCCATTTTAAACAACTTTGGTTTTCTTTGTCAGATAGATGCTTGTATAAGAGGTAAACTGTAATGGCAGGGAGTTAACAAGGCTGGCCACGGGATGAGTAAATGGTCATTAAAGTTTGTCTGTCAATATTTTGTTATGATCGCAACATTAGATGGGACGATCGCAACATATACGGATCACATCAAAATAATGAGTTATCGCGGTTTGAAGAGCATGTATCATGCTGGAAATTTCAAAACATTGTTTTTATATGTTGCATAAAGATGCTTATAAAGTTAATTTGATATCTGGGTCGTTAATTTTGAAAATTGCGGTTGCGATCATACTTGTTTGACAGACATATGTAGCGATCTTTCATCCTGTCTTTCATTTTTCTGTCAAAAATAACAATCACAACAAAAACAAAATGATATTATTAAAAAATGGAAACGTTTATCAAAGTGATTTTATTTTAATATTGAAGCTTGCTGGATGCTGCATTTAACACCACAATTTCTCTGTCTGTTTTTACAATAATTTGACCTTCAGCATGGTTTTTGATGTTGTGATCGTCACAAAAGTCTGTCAAATTGTCCGTCAAATCTTAAAAAAGACAATCGCAACATTTAAAACGGCTGTTATTGTATAAAAAAAAATATGTCAAAGTGATCCTATTGCATAATGCAAGCTTGATCTATGTTCTTTTTCATCCATCATGGGTTTGTCTGTTTAAGCCTTAGTTTGATTTTTAGTAGAGTTTTTCCTTGTTGCAATCGTCTGAAAAGTCCGTCAAAATGTCCGTCAAATATGATGAACGATCACAACCACTTTTTAAAATATGCTGTATTTTTTCAGATTTAGCTGTTCTAGCCCCCATTTTGTACCGTTTTGCTCGGTTTTGCATACTCTTTAATACAACACCAAACACAAAGAGGAATGCTAAATTCAAAAAATCCTCTCTGACGGGAGTTGTCAGCACTCTCTTATATGGAACATGTCATAGGCTATCTGAGAGCAAAAGCAGATGAGAGTGCAGATGGACTGGAGGGAAAAGTATGGCAAGCCATTCAACTAATTATTATGGCATGTAGATACATGCGCGGATCCAGGAGTTTTCGTCAGGGGGGGGGGGGGGGGGGGGGGTCCAGGTCAGTCTGACAAAAAAAAGCTCTGACAAGGTTTTTTTTTTTTTTTTTTTGTAGTCCTCAGCTTATTTTACAGAAAACAAATGGTCAATTTCAAAGAAATCTATCATTTTTCAATGTTCCAGAGGGGGTCCAACATTTTCCAGGGGGGGGGGGGGGGGGGGGGGGGTCCAATTGCTAATTCCCTATAGAAACCCATGTAACTTGTGATTTTCCAGGGGGGGTCCGGACCCCCTGTCCCCCCCTCTGGATCCGCACTTGAGATATCTACTCCAGGACATAAGATATCTCATGATATCAGACATAGAAGAAATCTCATATCCTGTATCAGATATTTTATATCCTATTAAGTAGATATATCTAAACTCCAAGGCAAATAGTTAAATGGCTTGCCATAGAAAGAGAATAATGATAATCTGCAATTAACTCTTGTCCCCTGGGAAATTTTTCATGTTTTTGTCATTTGCTGATTTTTCTAAAAATCAACTTTTTTGAAAAATTCTTTAAGGAATACCATCTAAGTGTCAAACAGATTGGATCCAGAACAGGAATGACTTGTCGGACCTGATCTGTGTCCAATCTGTTTGTTTTTTGTTTGATTTGATTCTTTACGTCCACTCAACAATCTTTCAGTTATGCGGGACGAGTCTTCCTGGGTTGAACCAGTACTAAGCTAGGATAAATGTGTCTTGCTCAAGGACCACAATGCAGTGACGCCGGTGAGGCTCGAACCCGCGGCCCTTCGGTCTCAAGTCAAGCACTCTACCACTGAGCCACTGCGCTCCCCCAATCTGTTTGTAAAGTTTATCAGCAGACGACACTTCTAGGAGAAAAGATAAAAGGCCTTTTTTATGATAAAAATCCTACAGAGGTCAATACTGCACCTGCATTGGGCATAATATTTAAAGAGGATACTCAAATATGACATTTGAAGTGAATTTTAATGTATATATCATAAGTAGTGATAACATAAACAAATTACAATTTTTTTCCTTTCACAAGATAAAAAAATTGCTATATTTAACTTTCTTTATATTATATATAGTTTTGAAGCCTAACAGACGTTGTTGCACTTATGATCACATGTGATGACATATTTATTATGACGTAACACAAGGTGTCAGTCTTCCAACACTGAAACCACAGGAAAAAGGAGGATGCTACAATGCCAAAATTAAGGTAGGTAAAAAGGATAACTGAAAATCCTGATCAGAAAATGTTTTTATTTTTGTACTAACCGGTAGAAACCACTTGAGTTGTCAATGAGATCATAGACCATAGAAGACTTGGCTTTAGCATTATTCTCCATCTGTAAAACACCCCCATGTTTCTTCTTCCATTGAAACACCAACCCCATAATATATATGCTGAAAATACAGAACACTATACATTAGGCCAGAATTTTTTTATTAATTGATTTACTAGCAGTTATTTTCCGGAAAGTAGAAAAAAAAAACTATTTAAAACTATTTTGAAATAAACAATCCCATAATATATATGCTGAAAATACAGAACACGACACATTAGGCCAGAATTTTTTATTAATTGATTTACAAACCCTCCTACTGTAATTTTTCCGGAAAGTAGAAAAAAATAAAAATATTATGTGGAGAGCATAAAAATTAACGTTTAGTTGGCGGAGTATTATATAAAGAGTTATTTCCCACTTGTGTTGTGTAGCATAATATGGCAGGAGTGTGCATATTCACACCTGTATGGGGTAGGAGTATTATATACAGGGGACAAAAATTCCACTCCTCCGCTCCTTATTACGAATGAAATCTAGAAAGGACAAGTAATTCTTCCCCAAGCACTTGTCCTGTAGGACAAGTGCTTTGGAAAGAATTACTCGAGGAAGTCATGTTACATATTACTTCCTTATGTTCTTTATTGCATACACTTTTAAAGGACAAGTGCATGTGTTTGCAGGATGAGTGAAAGTTGTAAGTCACTTGTCCTGCAGGACATGTGCAATTTTGAAATATTTTTGTTCCGATATAACAAGTTATTTCCCATGTGTGCTGTGTAGCAGAATATGGCATCGTGGGCATACACACCTGTATGCACTGGAGTATTATATAAGGAGTTATTTCTCACTTGCGCTGTGTAGCAGAATCTGGCAGGAGTGTGCATATTCACAGCTGTATGCGGGTGGAGTATTATATAACAAGTTATTTCCCATTTGTGCTGTGTAGCAGAATATTGTGTCGTGGGCATACACACCTGTATGCGCTGGAGTATTATATAACGAGTTATTTCTCACTTGTGCTGTGTAGCAGAATCTGGCCTCATGGGCATACACACCTGTAAGTTGGTGGAGTATTATATAATGAGTTATTTCCCACTTGTGTTGTGTAGCAGAATATGGCAGGAGTTGAGGGTAGGGCCTTTCCCAGCAAATCTTCTCTTACAATGACTAACGTTGCTCCAGCACAACCAATGTTCTTCTGAGCACCAGCGTAGATACAACCATACTGTAAACATTAAAAAAGTACAGTAAAACCTGTTACCATGTGTAAAACTGCCACTCTCAAAAAGACCAAAAATTGGTTTTTAAGACCAATTATTGCTTAATGCAGGTCAAAAGTATTGCAGAATGCTCCAAGTGGAGCATTCTGCATTACTTTCGATCTTCATTTAGCTACCAATTAATTGTTATTAAGACCTTTGTTTTGTCTATTTTGAGTGGCTGTTTTACACGAAGTATTGTTTTAATAGATTATGACTGCATCCAATGTCCCATAAAATGGATGCTAGGATTATATGGGTTAATTATATGGAGCATTAGAGTTCATATGCCTGGCTTGGGGGTCGGGGGGGTTACTACCTATATACGACATAGTACGGATGTGTGGCGCGAATAGCCCCCTTTTTCAGCCCTGCCAGGTATACGATAAGCCCTGTTTTTCTAAAAAAGTTTATGACTGACCCAGTTTTTGGTCGTTGTTATATGAATGGTCCCATTTTCTCACATCCTTGTTTGAAAATACTCATATTTTTGCTCAGATATTCAGCTCAGAAACCAAAATTGTATTATTTATTTGTAAACTTGTAAACTTGTTTACAGACAGTAAAGAGGGTATATAAAAATCAAAGAACAGTATTTGAATATGTTAACATTTTGTTCAATCAAGTATATGAATATGTCTTTTTTTCGAAGACCCTGTAATATGATTGGGGTAGATATCAAAAAAACTATCCCGCGCACCCTTACCAAAATTACCCTCAAGTTTCCCCCCACCTGATATGCCTGTGCCCTGCAACAGTTATTTACTGTGATTAGTGTACAGTACAATTGCTGGACGTGCCATAATATCTTAAAAAAAATGTTTACAATTATAATCAAAAGTTTATAAACATGGAAAGATGAGAACAAAAGCTATTGCGACTGATCATAAAAGTAGGTCTGGCTATCAATTGTCTTTTGCTCATCAAAAAAAAAAGCTCATCAAGTCAAGTTACTGTGACATATATCAAACAGCTGAAGTAGATTATATGTCAGTATCAGTTTTTCTATTTTGAATTTAGCAAATTGAAAAAGTCTGTATAGATGTGATTTCACCCATATTTGTCAAATCTGAAAGTATTCTAAGAAAAATAGCGGAGTGTTAGAGCTAGAAATCACAACGCGAAAAACAGCCTGAGACAGATGTTTTCTCTTTATCGTCAGAAAATAACATGTATTTTTCATGTTGGGTGCATACACTACACTTATTTTTCTTCATATATTTACTAGACAGACCTGGATCTATTACCAAGAAATCAGCTCCGATCTGCTTCATCTAGAAACCCCATTTACTTTCATTTAATTGCGGTAATTTAAACATTTGGGAGTCTAAAATCAAACTTATAAGACAGTTCATTGCAAAGATCAGATATAGTTAATTTGTCATTTAGCTGTGTATAAACAGAACATTGAAACAGACAAAGAAATGGGTCGTCCAGAAATATCAATCAGTAGAGAATTTAGGCTTTTATACCTTAACATGCGCGGATCCGGGAATTTTCGTCAGGGGGGGTCCAGGTCAGCCTTACAAAAAAAGCTCTTGACGTTTTTTTTTTTTTTTTAGTCCTCAGCTTATTTTAAAGAAGTCAAATGGTCAATTTCAAAGAAATCTATCATTTTTCTAGGGTTCCAGAGGGGGTCCAACATTTTCCAGGGGGGGGGGGGGGGGGGGGGGGGCCCGGGGTCCAACTTTTTCCAGGGGGGGTCCAATTGCTTATTCTCTATAGAAACCCATATAACTTGTGATTTTCCAGGGGGGGTCCGGACTCCCTGTTCCCCCTCTGGATCCGCACTTGCCTTAAGGTGTGGAGGTTTGAGGTATTACCGGTAAACCCACAACTGTAGACTCCTGCATTACAATGTATATACTACAGTACCATAATAAATCTCATGTTGTGGGTAACTACAATGTTACAACAGGCCTCTAGATAAAAATGTGTAATCCACAATAAATTTTCTTGTTTCTCAACCAAAACATATGTTGTGGGTCCTCAAAATTGAGACGATTCTTTTGAGCACCCAAAACAAATGTTAAAACTAATTGTTAAGAAAATATTAACAATTTAATGCTGAAATTTTATGAATGTTTGTAAACATGCACTATAACAAGTGTTATCCTTGTTCTTAATTATTTTGTTATAAAAAGCACCCTTAAAATATCTAAAAGGCAGGTGTGGACTATAAAAGGCAAAATAAGCTTCTGTTTTATCACTTTCTCAATTGCCATCAACCTGTAAACATCTGTAGGAGCTTCTGAGGCTTTATCTCTAATTTGATTGACTCTCTGGAAAATACCTGGCAAATAACTGACCATGCTGCTTATCAGCTAGATCAGGTCAGTGGTCTAATAAGGGGATAACTGTATTCAAAATTTCATTTGGGGAGGTATATCGTCGGATATACGGTCGGAAATTTAGTTTTATGGCGACACATGAGCGGAGCCCTAAAACGTGATTTCTGAACGTATATCCGCGGATATTCCTCCCCAAATGAAACTTTTGAATATGATTATCCCAATTCTAATGCACGTCTTCAGTTTCCTCTCAAATCGAAGCAATGCAGGCCGCATTAAGTTGCACGTCATCACAAAATGTGACCTAATTAATGACGTAAAATTATTTCCAATAGTAAATCACACACTATACTTTCGCAAATTTTTGACATTATCCAATCAGACATTGTGTTACAGAGGCCAGTGCATCAGCATCACATTTGACAGTAGATATAAGCACCATAATTTACTGCCGCATAAAATTTACCTTTGAAATATCAAGTCGTCTTGTGAGAATATTTGAAGACATATCACAGACAATAGGAACACCATTTGTTTCAGGTACATAGGGAAACTCTACACCTGAAAAAAAAAACAAATACATAGAGTATCTTACATGAGTGCTCAGGTTTTATTTAATTTATTGAACGAGTTGGGGAAAGGGGATAAAATGGTTTGACATAAAATGAAAGGTTGTTATATTATTAAAGCAATTTTGGGGTTCTTTCATTGAAATTCTAAGAAAAATAAAGGACAAATAAAATTCAAAATTCTATTACCAGTTTTCAGTTCCTTAATACCTGCTAGTATGAAAAGTATCCATTAAAATTTACCATACTTTACTTTTTATTTACTCATTGCATGCTCTTTTTTTCATGCTTTCTTTGAACGTTGTCTACTGACTTTTCAAAATCAACTTTTACAAAACATTATTTCAGGAAGTTTGACACTAAAATTTTCCAATAATAGCTAGGGGTCTGGTGCATTTTTGGGGTGATTTATACATGCAATATCTGATTATCACCCAAAAAATGTGCGGGACCCCTTATGCCTGTATACAACTTACCATGTATTGTTTCATTATCACATAGGTAGACATATGAAGCATCAGGATTGAGATTCCAAGTGGACGGATCTGGAATGTCTGCAAAAAATAATGCTAAAACTTTACAAGGAAGCAAAGAAATGAGTGTTTAACCTATTAAAGATTCAATCATCTAATTTTGTTAACTCTTTGCATGTTGGGTAATTTCAGGGTTCATACAGGCAAGTTTGAGTAAAATTCAAGGACTATTCAAGGACTTATAAAGACTATCCTACATTTTTCAAGGACTGAAAGTTGATGAAAAAATCCTGATTCAAGTGTTAAAATTCTACTTCAGAAATGCTAGACGGAAATTATGAATAGAGAAACTAGTACTAGAAAATTTGTATAAAATTGTTGTGCCTTTATTTGGTGAAGCAATTGGTTGTGCCTTTATTTGGCTAAATAAAGGCACAACAGTTTTATTTTGATTTTGATTTCTATCAACTGTGTTCATTCCTACAGAAAATAGAAGAATTCAAGGACTTTTCAAGGCCTTTGCATGATTTTCCAGTACTTTTCAAGGCATATTTAATTTTCAAGGACTTTTCAAGAAAGCCCTCTAAATTCAAGTACTTTTCAAGCCTGTGCAAACCCTGATTGTTCATGCTTTTGTTGTCACCTGCTAACTTTTTTCAAATTCACTTTTTAAAAAAACTATCAGAGTGTCAAATGGTTTGAATGTAGATCAGGACTGAGGATCAACATACTCTAGGTCCTGATCTGGGTCCAAACTGTTTGCAAAGGTTCAAAATTTACTTTTTCAAAAAAATCTTTCAGGAACATTATCAGAGTGACAGTTCTGATCTGGGTCAAAACCATTTGTAATGGTTATCAGCAAAATTATGATAAAATTCGCTGCACGCAAAAAAAGATTCAAATTCGCAGCACACTCAATTTCTAAAATTTAACTACATGTACTCAGTTACACAATCTGCATGTTTCCCAAGAAAGGTGCTTAAGTCCACTGAGTAAATGTTGACAACCAAACAAAATGAACCCTTTAGGGAGCACTGTGATCTAACAATCAACTATTGGCAGGACAGAGCAAGACACTATCTTCTGGTTCAACCCAGCTTGACCAATAAGTGTTGGCTTTTGTGTGTGGTAAATTTAGTTAGGCCAAATAAAAATATATCATAATAATTGAGCCGTGGATTGAGGTTTCCAACAATTTGACATTTTGACAAGTGTAGACTCAGACGAGCCTCTGCAGCCTCCTGTTAAGCTTAGAAACTCCAAATGGTGTCCAGTCAGTAACTTAACAATCATAGAATACTCAAGCGACTAGCAAAGGCTCTGATCAGACTGCGCGTGTGCGCAGGCTGATCTGAGACTTTGCTGGTCGCACATACCAAATTGTTGGAAATTTCATGCACTGGCTCAATTATAATATGTGTGGTTCGGGTACCCTACCTACCCTAAACTTTTACCCCTATACCCTAAACCTTTTCTCTCTAAATTTTGAAGATGGAATCGGACATCAGAAAAAAAATGTATCAAAATGTCCATCTGAAATGGAAAATGAAATTCCTATGTATTCATTTTGAATATTCATATCCATAGGAAGTGAAAAAGACTAAAACAAAGTTATATCTTCAAAATTATTTTCTTTTATAGCAGCTTTTGCTTTATTTGAATTTTTAAAAGCAGATCTGTGCACTCTAAGAAAAAAAAAGGTTTCCTACCTACCCTATTTTTTTCAGGGTGCTAACCTGAACCACATTTAATTTTTTTATTTTGCCTTACCTTTGTAAATCTTATAAGCGTGGTAGCACAATTTGAGAACATTACATGAAAAATGGTTACCAGGTAAATGTGCAAAATTTTTAGAGTGGTAGAAAAATGGTACCTGTGTCCATGGTGTGGTAAATTTTGCTACAAGTGGAAATCTTTACTGTAGAATTTTTCCACCTGTGCAGTCGTGATAGCTATTCTGTGTGTTAGAATTATAGTAACCTGTGCAAACTAGCTATTCTGTGTGTTAGAATTATAATTGCCTGTGCTAGCTATTCTGTTTGATAGAATTATAGTTACCTGTGTAATCTTTTGTGTGTGGTAAAATTTTGTGTATTTTTCCATATTTTTCTGCTTCTTTGGCAGCTTTAGCAGACCAGCTTCCTGTGACTATATAATCAGCCATGTGACCTGGCTTTAGACCAATCAGATTGTAGGGAACTGCTGAAAACTGACCAGACCCACCACCTTGCAAGAACAGAACTCTGTAGTTGTTTGGAATGTTTCTGAAAACAGAAAAAATGATGTCTTTTACAGTAAATATTGTAAAATTTCGAAAACAATTTTTTATGAACTATTTCTGCTTGGTTATCAGGACTTGAACACACAAAGGTACAGGCTTGTAATAGCACTTTAGATCTATCACCAGCCACTTAGATTCACAAAATACTTGTCAAGATAGCAAACAGGAAGGACCCTGATCATAGTCCAAGTCTGCTCCTTCAGAAGCAGTCTGATCTCGGTCTGTGCTGTTTTTCTAGGCCTTTTGGGGAAGACACATAGTTTTAGGTGCTCAAAAGAACTGTCTCAATGAGACGGTTCTTTGAGTACCTAGAACATATATATATACAGGTATATGCTTTGGTTGAGAAATAAGATTTTTTTTGTACACTCTTAACTAAAGGCGTGCCTAGTGTTCAAGTAATGCATACAAATTATTCCTTTAAGTTGTTGGAAAATTTGTGAACCTTCTTCACGCTGCACCTGAATAACCCTCTTCAGAAAACAGTGTAGATCCTGATCAGTTGGCTTCTTCAGAAGCCAGCTGATCAGTTTCTACGGTTTTCCCTATAGCCTCAGAATATTTTGTATTACACAGATTTCTGGCACAAAAAAAACAAAGTGGTATTCAAATTACGTTATTTTTCTCAGGAGAACAATATTAGGGTTAAGCCCAAGATTATAACAATAAAATTTTCCATAATGTTCAGATTTTTAAATATCATGTCTATTATATAATAAATCAGGTGTTTTAATATGCAGTTTAATATGTCATCTCTATTATCTATATGTCAAAGGAAAATTTAACAATCATATTCATACTGATATACATTGAACAAAAAAAATGACATTAGGTCTATACATGAGTCGCAGGGATTTTTTTCGGATGTCTCAGGGGTCGTTATAAGGCCGCAGTCCCAATGGCAAATGCCTACATTTTTCCCAATTTGAACAAAAAAAATCCCAATCAGAAGGTCATTTTTTTGTAAATCAATATAGTTTACAATTTGCCTTCATTTTCAATGGACTTTTAATCAAAATAAAGCATATGATCAGAAATAAGAGTGAATCGTTGCAGTTTAAGCGTCCCTGTTTAAGAAAATACTATAAAAAATGAAGAAGAAATTTTCCCAATTTCGGTTAAAATGTCGAAAATTTCCCAAAGTAAAAGGCCCTAGGGCCCTTTCCCAAAAAGGTTGAAAAAAGCCCTGCGCCGATCCAGAAAGTCTTGCCAGAGGGGGTCCAACTGCGACGTTTTTTTTTTAGATAACGAGAGCGAGAGGACCAAATCCCACTATAAGTCACCGCCACAGAGCTATCATCTGCCCACCAGCGAAATGCCATTTAAATGACGTTTGGCTGACAGGTCGATGATGGCCCAACTTTAAATGCTGGCTTGGTAGCTTTGTGATTTTTCAGGCAATCTGGACAAGTGATGCTAAGAAACCCTATATTTTTGTGATTTTTCAGGAGGTTGGGGGGCAGACCTCCTGCCCCCCCCCCCCCCACCTCTGGATCCGGCCATTACATGGCTTCCTTAAAATGGGACAGATGCCTTGTATTAGGTACTCAGACCACATAACTGAAATGTTTCGTCACTCTTATCCTGCCATAGCTTATTTTTGTCCCTAAATATTTTGCCTGCAGCAGTGCTTTTTATGTCACTGGATTTGATCATGGTAGTAAACTGGGACCATATTGTTTGCAATATAGGCTAGTTACCCAAGAACATACATTGTAAGTTGTGACTCACTTGCTGAAAAGAACAGAATAAGAGGCAAACAGTATGGACCCTGATCAGGGGTTTTCAGTCTGACCTAGGCCTACACTGATGACAGAGCAGACAACTTTTATTGTGATTGACATTTTAAGGATTAAAAGGGGTTTATCAATAGTCACTTAGCAGACAAAGAGTTGATTTATACTCCTTTAAATGTTTTCTGCTGATAAATGCAAACAATTTAGTCCCAGACTTAGGATTGCCAATTTGGCCCCAAAATGGGCCTGATCTGACTGAATCCAAACTGTATATGGTTCCTGAAATAATTTTTTGAAGAAAAAAAATCAGCAGGCAAAGATATTGAATTATTAACCTTACCGATAATTGAGTCAATTACACATAAAAGGTCAAACACAGGTGCCATTGTGATAAAACTATTTACTATATTTACAAACAATGTATTTGCTTCAATGGATATTTTTATCAAAAGACCAATAGTAGGTATCAGTCACATGACAAGTCACCTGATTGAAAACTAAGTTCATTCACTTTAATCATTTAAGCCTTACTCCTGATGAATAGAAATACGATATATATATGCCCCCTAAAAATTTGCACGATATATAAGTGCCCCCTAAAAATGTGAAAACCTAGAGTAGATGCAGATCAGAATTCTCAGGAAGAAAGCTTGTCAGAAATCTATCTTGTTGGAGAGATAATATTTACATGTGTATACTGTGACGCTTAAATGTATATAATACATATTAACTTTGGTTATGTCATCTGCTAGCTGATAGCTTTTGCAAACATGAGGCTTGTGAAACAATTAAATAATTTTTGCCTAGTGGGTCTGATCTGGATTCAAACTATGACACTGAAAGAACTTTTTGAAAATGATAAATTTGAGAGAGAAAAAAATCAACAAGTTGAGCAAGCAGCCTACAAAATTTATTTGAGATGGCTTAAAATTTACTTAAAACTGCACTTGTGTATGTAATAAGTCCCAGTTGCTCTTATTTGTAATAATAATATATCATGTTCCAGTATCGGGGTGCACTGCATGCTGGGTACTTTTTCAAAAAGTTCTTTCAGCAACCCCGACTCGCTATCATCACTGATTCATCAGTGTCAAATGGTATAGATCCAGATTATGTCAAACTGTTTGCAAAGATAGCAGATTATAAAAGTTGAAGCATATGGAAAGATTTAACCCTTAAAGGGCCAAGAAAAAAAATGCATACGAAAATTTTTCTACTGAAGTAGACTGCTGCAAATATTTGCCGCGCATCATTGAGGAATCAAGTATAGAAGCAAACAGCTTGAACCCAGAACAGACTGCTCTTATAGGAGCAGTCTGAACTGGGCTCACACTGTTTGCCATAGAGGCTTCTTAAACATTTCAGCAGATAAAAAAGCAGACAACTTTTGTTATGATTGGCCTATAAAGGTTTGACTCAAACATTGAGGGTTATTTACTGACAGTGGTTCACCTCGAAGGACATTTTAAGCATGCTCTACACGTCTCCAACTTATTTGTCAACTGTTACAGTGACACAGATGTTGTAAAACCTGCCAAATTAAAAAGTACCTTCTATAATTATAACCGACATATGCCTAGCAATTTTTCGATGGGACACTGACTGAGACCGAAAAGGCTTAATCAAACACTTAAATAATTTGAAATAGACCTGCATGTCAAATTGATAAGGCCCTACATGTATATGCTTAAGGGCATTTTCCTGGCACCCTTTAAGGGTGCCAGGAAAAGGCCCTTAGGCATATTGAGTTACAGTTCGAATCACTTGCACTGGAGACAATTTAAGCCGAATGGACAAAAGGGGACAAAAATTCCACTCGTATGCTCACAATTACGAGTGAAATCTAGGAAGGACGAGTAATTCTTCCCAAAGCACTCATCCTGCAAGTGCTTTGGGTAGAAGTACTCGAGGAAGTCATATTACATATTACTCCCTTATGTTCTTTATTGCATACACTTTTAAAGGACAAGTGCATGCGTTTGCAGGACAAGTGAATATTGTAAGTAGCTCTTCCTGCTGGACAAGTGCAATATTGAAATATTTTTGTCCCCTGCACCTACAACACTTCGGATCTTCACTCTTCAGCAGTTAATATAGACAACTTCATAATCATATCATAGGTCCAGTTCAGGAAACTTTATTTGCGTAAAATTTCAATTATTTTCTTACCCATTTATTTAAACATGGGTTTTGGGTGCTCAAAAGAACCGTCTCATTGAGACAGTTCTTTTGTGTACCCACAACATAGGTTTTGGATAAGAAATAAAGAAAATAATTTTCCAATACACACTCCTATCTGGAGGCCTGCATCTCGTATGGCATACCATTACATTATATTATATCTCATAGTGCAAAAAGTCAAGATAATGACTTTTGTGCACTAAGGTGACATTATGATAATATTATGAAAACTTGAGTTGCAAGCTCGCATTTAGACAAACCAAAACCAACTAAAGAGATTTTATGGAAACTGCAATAGGTTAATTATAACTTAGAAATAGACCCAAAGTCCAAACTCATAGGACTACAAAAATGTCAAGATGTGGATTAACCTATCAGCAAACCAGGTCACTTTTTTGCAAGTGCGGATCCAGAGGGGGGGGGGGGCACAGTGGGTCCGGACCCCCCTCCCCAGGAAAATCACAAGTTATAACTTGTATAAATATAAGTTTCTATAGGGAATAAGCAATTGGACTCCCCTGGAAAAAGTTGGACCCCCCCAGGAAAATGTTGGACCCTTCTGGAATCTTGAAAAATGGTAGTTTCTTTGAAATTAACCATTTGACTTCTGAGGACTAAAAAAAAATAATCGTTAGAGCATTTTTGCCAGATTAACCTGGACCCCCTCTGACGAAAATTCCTGGATCCGCCCATGCTTTGCATACAATACAAATAGATAGCTAGGCATAAAATGAGATTGGATGGAAACACCCAAGAATAATGACTGAGTCAGAATCGGTACATGTGTCCTAGCCATTCAAATGCTTACTACGGAAAACCCACGCTCTTGTTACCTGTCCCACTGACGGCTCTATTATAAATCTATATATAGATGTTTTAAAGGAAAATTTCTAGTCAGCCTATGTTCTAGTGACCCAGATCACAGTAACCTATTGAGTTGACAATAATATAAATAGTGTCCTCTTTTCTCACATTTATAAAAATGTCTGGAGGCATTTTACAAAGGTCATAATCGAGTCTAAAGAGGTGATAATTCTCAAGTCCTAATTTTTGTCTGCTGAGACTAAGACAGATTTTAATCTTTTAAATTATAGCTTGCATCCAAACAAATGGTCCCAGATCAGACTGCTCCGTATCGGGTGGGAGGCCGGGGGCTAGCCTGGCTTTCAGGCCCTGAGTTTAAGGTAAACTACTCCTACTTAACCAAACCTTTCTCTGATATAATCTCCCTTCTGAGCTGTAACTCAGGATAGCCCTATCAGAGAGTTAGAATATTAGAAAGTAGGACTCCAGTTATAAGTGGGTTTTTAAGTTGCAGATTTTTTGTAATTATCAGTTAGACGGGGCCAGTCTAGCCGGGGGCGTAAAAAGGCAATTGAAAGCAATAATCGATGATTGTACTACATGTACATGTATGTTAGATTCTTGGCCCACTGGTACAAACTTCAAAGCTACCCTTGATTTACACATTGCCTAGGGTTAGCAAAATATTGGGGCTTTAAGAAAACATTTTTTAAACTTACAACAAATCTCTTATGTCTTTCTCTGTTGACTGTAAAATTGTGTTAAAATCCTTCGATCTGTGACTCAATTCTGAAAAGGGAAATGGGCTTACATTTACATTAAACATGGAACATATTCAATTCATCATATTCATATAAATTGTCAACGGTTCAACTTTAGGATTAAGTTAAATCAAACCCCTACTAACCCTTAATGCGCCAATCGCAAACAAAAGTTGCCTGCTTTACTCGTCTTCTGAAATGTTTAAGAAGCCTCTATGGCAAACAGTGTGGACCCAGAACAGACTGCTCCTATAGGACCAGTCTGTTCTGGGTCCATGCTGTTTGCTGTCAGTAATGCTAGGCAATTATTTGCACCTGTATGCTAATTAGGAGTCAGGGGAAACAATTCAGCATGGAAAGAGTTACAATCCTAAAAAGTCCATTTTTAAAACCTGATGAGACTAAGCATTATTATAATAATTATTAATAAGGCTAAAAAAATAAACAAGTGTTAAAACTCAGGCCACTTTTTTGAAAAAACAGATGAGGCAGGCAGGTTTTATTTTTTTTTATTTCCCAAAAAAACTGATGAGGCCACTTTTTTTTTTTTTTTTACTCAATCAAACTAATGAGGCAGTGAGTCTTTCTGTTCGTTTTAGTATATAAGTGTTGATATTTTGATTTTGACATATGAATAAAATAAATGAGGCCACTTTTATATTATTCAAGTCTGCAAAAAAGACAGATGAGGGGCATTTGATACAAATGAGGGAGGGCCCGAGAAACAATTTATTTGTTTTATTTGGCCAGTCATTAAGAGACTGTATGGTGGAAAATTAATTGGTCCATTCCCTGTTCCATGTTCCTATGTTCCCAGTGTTCCTCAATATTGACTCATGTTTCTCTGTTCTATTTGTCCCCTATATTAACCTCATAAAGCATATTATGTTCTAAATACTAAAAAGAAATGACTTTGCTATTGCGAAACATAATGCATTGGCTTAAGAAAAACTGCAATTTATTAATAATTGCAACCACAATTCTTTGTACATGTATTCATTACATGGCCAATTGAAGTTGTGACAAAAATGACATATGAGCAGCAACATGTGATTTCCAACAATGTGGCATTTTGACAAGTGTAGACTCAGACGAGCCTCTGCAGCCTCCTTTTAAGCTTAGAAACTCCAAATGGTGTTCAGTTAGTAGCTTAACAATCATAGAATGCTCAAGCGAGTAGAAAAGGCTCTAATCAGACTGTGCATATGCGCAGGCTGGTCTGAGTCTTTGCTTGTCTCACATACCACATTGTTGGAAGTCTCATGCACTGGCTCATATATAAGCTGTGACATGAGATTTCTAACAATGTGGTATTTGTGACCAGCAAAGTCTCAGATCATGCAGCCTGCGTATATGCGCAGTCTGATCAGCGCTCCAATATTCTATGAGTGTTAAGCAACTAACTGAATATCATTTGGAGAACTTTTCTAAGCTTAATAGGTGGCTGCAGAGCTAATTGTCTGACTCTACACTAGCCAAAATGCCACATTGTTGGAATTCACATGTCGAGGCTCCATTTCAAAAGATAGAATTTTGGCTTATTGGCTATGAATATGAATGGATCCTTCCTTCTGGTTTGATATAATAAACTTGGGATAGTCCATTGTACACATAAAGGGTTAGGCTATATAAAAAACAAAAAAAAAAACAGTGGAGACTCTGATGAAATGTCGCATTATGTGGCATTTCATCTGGGTCTTATCTGTTTGGGAAATGGAAAAGTAAGAGCTATATCTAGTGAATGGCTATATAAGAGCGAATGGCTGAATTTATATTGGAAAAGTACCTGTTTAGGGGGTGTCTTGTATATAAATTAAGGGTTAATCAAGGCAAACACTAGCTGTTAACATGCATATTCATATAGCACTCCGATAGCTTTCCCTATAATTCAATGCAACGAGAGCCATTTTCTCACAAACATTAACTCAATCAAATATGAAGTCTGATAATAATGTGCAAACTCACCCATAGACTTATAAAGTCTGATGAGATGGGGTTTTTTTGCATATACATTTTTGCACAATTGATATAGATCACTAAATATCCATATTCCTCTCAAATACTATTATCTCCTCTCAGGTAGGTGTTTGAGCCAGCAAATTAAAATTCTGGACTGGAATACGGCAAAAGATAAGATGCGGAATGGTATTGGTTGGTGTGGATTCATAGGTCCTACAGCATCTACGACTGATATAAGTCTAACTCACCCATAACGCTGACTCCTGTGTCTTCATAACTCATCATCTCTTTCTGGGCGCGTTGTAAAACCTGTTGAAATTTAATGAAAATACAGTAAAACCTGTCTTAAGCGGCCACTCAAAAATTGACAAAAACAAAGACCTTAACCCTTAATGCGCCAATCGCAACAAAAGTCGTCTGCTGAAATGTTTAAGAAGCCTCTATGGCAAACAGTGTGGACCCAGATCAGATTGCTCCTATAGGAGCAGTCTGTTCTGGGTCCATGATGTTTGTTTCTATCCTTAATATGTCAGTAATGTTAGGCAATTATTTGCAGCAGACGACTTCAGCAGGCGACATTCTCAGATGCATTTTTTTTTCTTGGCGCTTTAAGGGTTAATGACAAATGGTACGTAGCCTAATGAAAATTGAAAGTATTGCAGAATGCTTCCTTTGGAGCATTCTGCAATACTTTCGACCTGCATTAAGCGATAATCGGCCTTGAAAACCAATTTTGGTCTTCTTTTTGAGTGGCCGTTTAAGACAGGTTTTACTGGACATGTAATTGTAGTACCGGGAGGACATTTTCCTAATAAGCCCACGTCATGACTTGACATTAACAAAAAAACTTCTGAATTCTATTAATATGTGGTAAGTATTACATGTAGTTCATATTTTATAGTCTTATTTAAAATATGGATTCATTACAATTATTGAATGGTTTGATTTCGGCCAACAGGTGCTGATCAGTTAACCCTTTACTTAGGTAAGTCAATAGGTTCTTAAAAGCAAACATTGAAGATCCAGCCCAGATAATGCCACATTCCATCATCTTCCATACTGTTTGCTAAGACAAAATGCAATCTTCATAGAAAGAAACTCAATACCATTTTTTAACCACAACATGTGTCCCCTCAATATAAAATGGACCATCCTGAATTCATTGTATCTATGTATCGTTATGGATAATTCCATCTGGCCTAAAAAGGGTTGACATCAGTGGGTCATTATGATCCCCCCCCCCACAAAGTTCTGATTTTTGTTTAGGCCTTCTAGTGCATAACAGGAAAATATTTTTTTTATTTCTCAACCAAAACATATGTTGTGGGTACTCAAAAGAACTGTCTCATTGAGACAGTTCTTTTGAACACCCTTAACATATGGTAAAAATTGTGGGTAGGAAAATAAAATTATAAATACAGTGCAATTTTTTGAAACCTACGTACCCCAATCAGACAGATATTTGGTCTTCGAAAAAAATGACCTATTCATAAACTTGATAAAGTTTACATTTAAGTTTTAAAAGTTTAAATTTGGTTTCTGAGCTGAATATCATAGCTCCAGATAAGGCTGCGTATTGCGTATTTACGCAATTTCGTGGACCTGAAAACGCAATTAAATTAATTTCTGTGCGTACAAAAACGCAATAAAAATCCTTGATACTCAATTCCGAACTTTTTCGTAGCGTATGACGCTATTGCATTCTGTTTGCGATTGTCGTTTTTCGCATCACAAGCTGTTGTTGGGTACAAATTTATACACGACGTCGCGCTGAATCTAGTTTATTAAATTGTAAACCAGTCCAGGAACATTCTTATCGCTGTTTAGCTATACCCAATATTTACACAATTACGACATTCGTCTCGCTTTACAATAACAATGGCGTAACGTGGGCGAAAAAGACCTAGAGAAATTGAATGATATCATATCGTAACTAACTCTAATACCGCGTTGGTGGTTCGAAGAATCAAAGATGACTTGATAGATACGTTGGATTTTCGAAGTAAGTTGGAAATAGCGATCTCAGATATACTAATATTGCCAGTGTGCTTTCCGAAAGTGAAACCGAAAGTAAACAAAAAATCAGGAGAAACAAGGTCCGGTTTCATTGCTCATTTGCTTTCAGATGGATACCCAATACAAAAACTTTAAATACCCAATTTAAAATTTGAAATACCCAATTAAGTCAAAAAGAGGTGGGTAAATACCCAATAGCCTCCAATCCTTATCTGGAGCTATGGAATATCTGAGTATTTTCAAACAGGGGTGTCAGAAAACAGGACCATTCATTACAATGACAATGAATTTATTGCGCTAACACATCCACAATGAATGGTCATGGCAGACATATAAAAGTGATAAGCAATTTACAAAAGGCAATGAAATTTAAGGTATTGGAGCAATGGTGATGATCTAATCATTCCAGTTAAATCAGTGTTTCTCGCATATTAAGCAAAGATCGTATAAATTTGATCATTAATTTTACAATAATATTATTATTACTATTAAGTAAACCATAAAAATATTTTCTATTATTAAAACATAAGCGAGTATGCCCATTTATGGCTAATTTCTCCAATTTAAGAATAAAATCTTCCCGAAGAAGCTTATATGCTGGACATTCTAACAAGAAATGCTGCTCATTTTCTATTGATCCTGTATTGCAAACTTTACAGATCCTATCATGTCTAGGATTACATAACAATGATGAAAAACTGGGTCAGTCATACACTATTTCTTAGAAAAAGGGGGCTTATGGTATACCTGGCAGCGCTGAAGACGGGGGCTGGCTAATCAGCACACAAATCCGGGTGCGTTTACTAACAGGAATGGACCGGAATGGACCTCCATAACCGGAACGGACCTCAAAATTCACCCTAAAATACATGTTTTAAGTGTATTTGACAAAAAATTTTGGTTAAGTAATATATAATATCAAAAATCTTCCGTGTCCAGACAGTTTCAATGCAAAAAAATGTTTTCTAAGAGTTATGTTTTACCCTGATATTCTAGTACCTTACTAAGGTTTACTTACACCAGTCACCCATAAAGTATGAATGTATGCAATAAAGATCACTGTATTCCTTTTTCATAGTATGTGCATATTTCTACTATAGAAAAATCATTTTGGATGCGGTAATTGTCAAAACACTCAAATAACGAAATGCTGTACCAGCAAACATGATATATTGGTCCCATGTGGGCTATTTATGTGGGGCTACCACGATGGGTACCACAGAACAGCTCTTATAGCCTGGCATATGCTTGACTATTTGCAAAGACCAGGGACAATCATGTGAGCATTGGCATGGGGACTATAATGTAAACAGTTGCCATTGGATCAGACTTATTTCTGGGCCCTTATTTCTATAGAATGTGCATCTTCAATAATGAACTGACACAAATTAAATGAACACACGTCAATCATGTAACAAGCCACTGACGGTGCTCATATGCACTTCAAAAGGTGCAATATCAATAGAAACTGAAATTTCAAGATAAAATATGGTGAAATAATAAATTTAGTTGCATAATACAAATTAATTTTGATGTCCATTCCGGTTATGGAGGCCCATTCCGGTGCGTTCCGATCCATTCCTGTTATCATACGCACCGCACAAATCTGTATTATATGTCATATAAAGTAGTTACCACCATCCCTAGCCTAGCTGTGCTACTTTAAAAAGTTAAGCCACGGTGCATTTATTAGGTTGGACATGGTAATATGTTTAAATATTCATGCCCAGATATGTTATGTAAGCCAGAATGTTAATAGAGCGTACATCAGATCATTTAGAAATTTAGAACACACTTAACTTGATATTCAATCTTAATGAGTTTTCATAATTATGCAACATAAAAACCCTGGATATGCCTTCGAAGAATACCAGGCGTGTTACACGGTGCGCGATGACATTGATAGAGGCAGACACGTTCCTTCAAATGCTCAAAATCTGAGCACATAATCTTAAAATCGCTCCTACAATAAATTAACAAAGAAAACTCGCAAAGTTTACAAAATTGTACTAGCCACCTTATTAGGCAGATCGACTATTCTCCATATTAGGAATCTCATACCAAATATGGAGGCCATATTAGGCAGTTTATTCCTAATATGGAGGATAGATTGAATGAGTGGTGCGCTCTTCTTGAAAACAAATCATTTACCTCTGCAGGAAGTTTTGCAGGTCCAGGAGCAAAATTAATCACTTTTCTTTCCATTTCCATTTGTAAAATCACTTTTTCAAAGTGCAGCGACGGCTTCACAGCGTTGATCTGTCTGATGATCAATGAAAATAAAGTTTTCTGTGTGACCCTGTTCTCAAAAGTCGCAGTGGCCTGTTTACATGTGACACTGTAACGGATTTTGATTGGTGGAGAGAGTTTCTCACGAAACACTAGCACGCGACAAGTGAGTGATAAGGCGTGATCTACGGAAAAATCCCGCGCCGATGTAAACAAGTGCGAAATATTGACCTCGAAGTTCACAAAATAATTGATCTATCGATCGGCATCCGTCCGTCAGTCCGCCCTATGACGGCATTAAACGGGAAAGCGGACCATGCGCAGTGCACAAGCTATCAACCTCATGAACCAGTGTTGTATTTAGCTCAGGTGGCGGATCCAGAGTGGTGGGGATATTTCACAAAAGTCGAACCCCCTTGTAAAATTGACCCCGGGATCCGCCCCTGAGCTCCTATGAGTCGAGGACACATGCTAAACCTGTGTATGTGGGGGGGGGGGGGGGGGGGAGCGGGAAAAGGCCCAAGGGATGTACTCTAAATAGTCAGAAAAATAAATATTTTTTGGGGGTTTGTAGTTTTTGGGGGTCATCCCGAAATTAGACGTTTGGGTCAAAAGTTAATTTCAGTGTGACACCTAAAATAATATAGGTGGGACCTAAATTATTTTAGGGGTCCCACCTAAATCATTGTAGGTGTCATACTATAATTATTGTAGGTCGCACAATATAATGGAGCTGACATTTACCTATATGTTGTAACGATGGTTTTGATTGGTTGTATGCAAATGAGCTGACAAAGGTGATTCTGATTCTTGATCTAGGGTCAAAAGTATTATTTTAGGTGACACCTGAATGAACTTGATTTAGGTGGGACCTAAAACAATTTTGGTGGCGCCTAAATTAATTTAGGTGGGACCTAAAATAATTTAGGTGTCACACTAGAATTATTTTAGGTGTCACACTGAAATTAACTTTTGACCCAAACGGTACACCATACTAGCGGTCATTTCTATGCACTTTAGTGTGTCTTTTTCTCTAAAGGTCAACGTGCAGACTAAGATGGGATTTTTTTGTGGGCTCATTCTACAGGCCCCCAAAATATTTTATCTAGCAAGACATAATGAGCCCCCCGGGGGGGGGGGGGGGAGGGGGGTCTGTGCTCCCTTGATTCCTGAAAATAATGCATTGATCTCCCCAAATTCCTGAAAGAAAATTCCTCAGCTCCCTGAAAGTATTTTTCCTTTGCTCCCCAAATCCTTAAAATTAATTCAGCTTCTCCCCAAATCCCCAAAAATATAAGCCAATTCTCCTTAAAATCCATTTTTCTTTCCATAGGATTTTGTGGGACATAGGCAAACAGCGCATACCCAGATCAGCGACTGTCATCTGATCAGGGTTTCCACTGTTTGCTCATTAGAGTTTGAATAAAAATGAAAAACACCACCCAACACCCCTAAAATTTGAAATAGACCCATCCTACCAATAGAGATAGGAAAGTTCATTCGGCTTAAATGGGTGAAATACTTCAAATCTATGAAAGTATACGCAAGCGAATGACTTAATATTCACTTTAAGATAAGGCTTAGCCACGATAATTATTTTAATGAAATGCATGATATATACTCGTTTATACTGAAGGACTTTAAAAACGCACCACCTGCTTAAATGCTAATTTATGTCGATAATTGGATATTTTCAATATATGAAAAACAAAATTGACAATTTCCGTCACTTAGCTTGCATTCAATATGAAAATCGAAATGCTGTGGCTTATGATTACCGTGACGTCGCGATAATTCTGAGACAACTCAAATTCAAAAAGTTACAGAGTACCCATACCTTCCACAATGAACGGAAAAAGTTTTCGAACCGATGTTTGTTCTTGAAAGCAAAAGGAAAGACGAAATCCAATCATGAAGATTTAGGCCTCTGGCAACGTTCATTACGTCTTCATGACGTCATTAATTTTTGACGTAATTGGCCGTTTATATCCTGAGGATCAGGAATAATCAAAATCTTTTTGTTGGCAACAGATACTCCTCAATCAGTTGCATAAAAGACAAAATTGTATCGCGACATGCGCGGACATCACACGTCTATTATTGATGTTTGAAAATTTAAGACTGACGTTAGCAAAGAAACGCTGCGAGTGGGAGTGTAATACAACGATTATTACTGAAAACTTTTGTGTTTTTCCATTTGTTAAGACATCTGGCTACCACCTAAAAGAGTTTGTTTTCAAATTGAATCAAATTCACATTTGTCAGACGACAATTGTTGAAAAACACTTACGTCGATATTACGTCAGAATGAACAGCATGAGCAAATCGAAATCATGGCAAATCATGGTCCATTTTGCAAGAGGATAAAAATGATAAATAAAACATCCTCAAATCAATCATGTGGAAGAGACAGAGAATGTAAAATGGTGCGTTTTTAAAGTCCCTCAGTATAGCTCAAAGTATGAGGCCATCCTTAGAATTCTGTTGCTGTACCTGGTAGAGTAAGTATGGAGGAATGCTCTCTATATTTTATCTTTTTTATTAGGGGAAGCTAGACCATTTGGTTTTCTGGTGGGGGAGGGGCTGTATTTTTCCCAATAGATGAAACTAGAGTGAAAGCATTTATTTTTGTAACCAAAGAAAGTGTTTGTATAATTGCTATTCTAAGACCCTATACGTAAGTTTAACTTCAGTTTCAACAAGTAAGAATATTACCCAGGCATCCAATTTAGGCTACCTTGCACACCAGGACATTTTTCATGGGTGCCAAATTGTTCATTGGGACCCCCTGGATGCGAACCGAAGGTGTCTTAAAAATTGGTATAGTCTATATGAAAATGCTTGGTTTCCATGGCAACCCATAGTGGATTTGAGAACGGGGGTTTGCCTACAAAAGTACTAATATCTCAGCTGTTACATGTGTACTTATCCTAGACTACTAAACTTAATACCAAATCAAAGCTTATACATAGGCCTATTATTCCCGCGTTGTATATGGAAATTATCTAATTTGCATATTCATAAATATTCTTGAAAACATTAAAAATGTGATTCACAGATGGGGGTATATGTACAATTTCAATAACACCTCTGCTGCTTTTAGCCACAGATTACTAAAATTTGTACTAAATGAAAGCTGAGACATAGGTCTTTCATTCCATGGTCAAAAATGCAAGTTATCATATTTGCATAATTTACGTAGTCATGAATATTAATAAAAATGCTAAACAATAAGCGAAAATCATATAAAGTATAAATAGGCTAATTTCATCCCAATGTTGTCATTGTTGCATGTTTTGATATAATCAATGGTACAATTTGACAAGTCCATTCATCCAGTGGTCCTATATGAATAATATCTCATTTGCATATTCATGAATATACATGTACATGAACACTTAAAATAATGAGGGAAAATCACGTAAAAACTATAAGACTAGGGGATGGGTTGAGGTACCACCTATCCTGCACTCCTAGGGCCTTTTAAAATAAGCCAAATTGTTCAGTTGGACTCTCTGAATGCGAAACGAAGTTAGCCTCAAAAACATTTTTCTTTTGGGCTGTTTGAAAATGCATGGTTTGCATGGCAACCCCTTATATGATTTTCAAGAATGGGGGTAGGCCTACAAATTCAATCATATCTAGGGTTCTACTTATCCTAGAGCACTAAAATTGGTGTCAAATTAAAGCTTAGACACGTGTCTTTTAGCCTGTGGTCAGCTATGTAAATCTCCTGATTGTCATATTAATGAATATTAATGAAAACCTTAAAAAATAAATAAAATCGTAATAAAAAATAGTAAGTGAGTATGATCAGGAAATACCACAATCACAAACTGCAGACAACCCCGTGGCACCGCGAGGAAGAGCCGCTCAACCATCACAAGACACCAGGAAGACAAATTAAGCAAAGCAATCAGCTCTCTCTTCCCCATCAAGGTGATTGCAATACTAGAATGGACATAAAGTAACGTACAACAAAACATATAACAATTACAGACTCCCACAATGGGAGTAACAATAAACAAAAAGTCAACAACAACAGAACCACCGCCTTAGAACGGACAGCAGCCTAAGCCACCGGGGGGCTTAAATGCATTTTACTGGTACCAAATATTCGCCGTAGATTCTGCTGTAGTTGAAGTACAAGAAATATTCAGCTCGCATGGAGGCCATATAACTAATGCGATGTATCATCATGGAAAACACTCTAATCAAATTAACACTCCATGATGAAACAAAGATAAGGAATCATGACTCACAGATAGTCAGAGCTAAAGAAAACCTCAAGTTGAGCCACGGTGGGTCCAGCTACAGATAAGCATCAGGCACCAACCCACCGATTAAAGCTTTACGTCAGAGCCGTCATAGAGTCTGAGGCCTGACCCACCGTCGTGCAATTAAAGAGGAAACCATAGCTATAAACCGTGATTGGTTTTAAAACTAGGCATGCAGACTGTCGCATGATATCCAAATTATATCCAACCCTTATATAACGTTTTACTATCTTTTTGAATTGATCACTAAAATTAGGTTTTCCAACAATTCGTTTGAATTTATAGACTAAATCACCATAAAATATAGGTTCTGATATGCCTTGTTGCAGAAGAGTTTTTAACCCAATGTTGTATTTAACAATTAACTCTGAGTGTCTGTAGTAGAATTTAGAAAATGCTTTTCGAATTTTATGATATCTATAACCTTGTTTTAATAATTTAGCAGTTAAAAATAAGTTTCTGTTGTTGAAGTCATCAACATTAGAGCACACTCTAGCAAAACGAATAAGCTGAGAAATATATACACCATAGGAAGGAGAGCGAGGAACATCTCCATCAAGAAATGGGAAATTTACTATTTCAAAATTAAAATCATCCCGTTTATCATAAATTTTAGAAGAAACTATGCCATTTGTTATTGAAAAACGGAGCTTCAGTATCAGAAGAATTCGCCTTATTTAACTGAAGTTAAAACCCATAAATAAACATATCTCAGCCGAAAAACATATTCAAACCACTATTGTTGCCAGTTTTAATATAATCAGTGATACAATTTAAGTTCTGTCACCCAGTGGTCCTATAAGAAAATTATTTCATTTGCGTATTCATGGATATTAATAAAAACTTTTGTAATGAGAGAAAACATCTTAGAAAAATTAAGGGATGTACATGTAAAATTACCTATGTTTCACCTACCATGGGTTCTGGTGTATCAAACCTAGTGCCAATTAAATGCTTAGACATTATACCTTTACCTTAAGATATAATATGAAAAATATTTATCACGAATATTCATGAATGTTAATGAAAATAGAAGAAATAAACGAAAAAATGCAGAAAAGTCAAGGGATGCACTTCCAAAATTACTCATATCTCAGTTGGTTAATGCCCTATAGTGCCAAAAATAGTAAATGAGTATGATCAGGAAATACCACAATCACAAACTGCAGACAACCCCGTGGCACCGTGAGGAAGAGCCGCTCAACCATCACGAGACACCAGGAAGACAAATTAAGCAAAGCAATCAGCTCTCTCTTCCCCATCAAGATGATTGCAATACTAAAATGGACATAAAGTAACGTATTTAAACCTGATTTTAAATTAATGCTTTGACACGGCATGTTTACCAAAATGATCCAATTTATAACACATCAAATTTAATTTCTCATGAATATTGATGAAAACATGAGAACTTAGAGAAAAATACAGGAAAATTAAGGGGGTGTATCTACAAAATGATTCATATCTTAGCTTTCAAGTGCCCTGTAGAAGCAAACTTGGTACCATATAAAACAGCATAATCCTAAGTTTTTTTGAGTAAAGAAAAAAAAAGTATATGATTTATAGCAGCTGCGATATGATCAATTTTGTAGGTACACTGCTATCAATTTGTATACATTTTTTCTTGTATCTTTAAAGTTTTTATTAACTTGATCTTATACAAATTTGATAATTCTTATATCTTCCCACAAGGTAAAACTGTTATGCATATACTTGAATTAAGCATAGTGTTTGCTACTCTAGGGCAATTAGCAGCTGTGATATTGGTAATTTTGTAGGTATACCCCTTTATTTTCTCAGCAATTTTTCTCTTTGTTCTAATGTTTATATTAATTTTCATGAATATGTAAATGAGACAACTGGTACATGATACCGTTGAGATAAAGGGCTGTATCATAGCAATAAGTTGGCGCCATATTTGCTACTTAAGGGCTATAAGCGGCTGAGCTATGAGTAATTTTGTAGGCATATCCCCTTAATTTTCATGTATTTTTCTCAGTATGCTCATGGTGTCATCAATAGTGAATATTATGATATGATCATTTTAAAATTTGATCATTTGTTAAACATACTATTGTCTTAGCATTTATTTAAAACCTAGTTTGGTACTCTAGGGAACTTTACAATTGAGATAATATTAGATTTGTCAGTACAGGCCCTTGATTTTTCCACGATTTTTCATTCATTTCTACTGTTTTAATTAAAACTATTTATTATTCGTGTTAATTATTTTTCATAGCTGACCTAAAAGGAGACGGCAACCCTGATGATTACTACGATTTATATGAAAGATCTTAATAAACCATGAATTTTAATACCAGTTTCAACTAAATCGGTAGAAAAATGTGGAAGTTGTGGGCGTTTGAATATTTTCAAATGGAGCGGCCATATTGTAGGCTTAGTGACGTCACTCAGCCTAATAAAATACGCGTAATCAAAATAAAAGACAAACCAACCGATTATTTGCATTAATCTTTAATGAAACACTTTCCTTATGTATAAAGCTGCATTTCTGCTGAAACACAGATGACGTGATAGTAGTGATGACTAAAAATTAAGCAGTTGAAAAAATTCTGAATACTAATTAAATATTCAAAATGGCGGCTACATGTCGGCCATATTAAATTCTTTAAATGCCCATAACTTGCTCATTTTTCAACCGATTTTGATGATACTTGTATCAAAATTCATGGTTTATAGAACTCTTTCCGATAAAACATACTTATCGTTAGGGTTGCTGTCCCCTTTAAAGTAAAAGTATTATGTCATAGCATTGATTTGGCACCAAGTTTGATACACTAGAACGCATAACAGCTGAGATATTGGTAATTTTGTACGTACACCCATTATTTTTTCTGAGATTTTATCTCTGATTTCTAAAGTTTTCAATAATATTCATGAATATTTATATTAGATAATTTGCGTATCTAACTACCAAATTGAACTGTTATGTCCAGGGATTAGTTTGGCACCATGCTTAGTAATCTAGAATGAGATGCTGTTGAGATATGAGTATTTTGGTACGTATACCCCAATTCTTTAAAGTCGCATAATGGGTTGCCATGAAAACCATGAAATTTCATATTACCAAAGAGCATTTATTTTTGAGGACATTATTATTTTGCATTTAAGTGGTCCCAATGAAAAAAATACACCCATAATGAATTTAGGTATGATTACCCCCTTGCACACAATAGGTTACCCATGTTTTTTTCCCTCATTTTTATTGAATATGCAAATGAAATAATTTTTCATATAGGACCACTTGATGAGAGAACTTATCAAATGGTATCACTGATTATATTAAAACTGGCAACAATTGTGGTTTGAAGATGTTTTTGGGCTGAAATATGTTTATTTATTTATTTTTTATGATTTTATTTGATTTATAAGGGTTTCATTAATAATCATAAAAATGCAAACCAGCGGATTTACATCTCTGACCACAGGTAAAAAGACACGTGTCTAAGCTTTAATTTGTCACCAATTTTAGTGCTCTGGGATAAGTAAAACCCTAGATATGATTGAATTTGTAGGCAAACCCCCCATTCTCGAAAGTCATATAAGGGGTTGCCATGGAAATCATGCACTTTTACATAGCCCATATCAAAATGTTTTGAGGCGAACTTCGTTTCGCATTCAGTGTGTCCCACTGAATAATATGGCATTAATTTAAAAGGCCCTAGGAGTGCAAGATAGATCGTACCTAACCCCTCCCCTAGGCTTATAGTTTTTACGCGATTTTCCCTCATTATTTTAAGTTTTCATGTATATTCATGAATATGCAAATGAGATATTATTCATATAGGACCACTGGATGAATGGACTTGTCAAATTGTACCATTGATTATATCAAAACATGCAACAATGAGAATATTGGGATGAAATCAGCCTATTTATACTTTTAATGATTTTCCCTTATTTTTTAGCGTTTTTATTAATATTCATGAATACGCAAATTATGCAAATATGATAACTTGCATTTTTGACCATGGAATAAAAGACCTATGTCTTAGCTTTTATTAAGTACAAATTTTAGTAATATACGGCTAAAAGCAGCTGTGATATTATTGAAATTGTACATATACCCCCATCTGTGAATCACACTTTTAATGTTTCCATGAATATTTATGAATATGTGAATTAGATAATTTGCATATACACACGAGGATAATAGGCATATGTCTAAGCTTTAATTTGATATTAAGTTTAGTAGTCTAGGATGAGCAACAGCTGAGATATGAGTACTTTTGTAGGCATACCCCCATTCTCAAATCCGCTATGGGTTGCCATGAAAACCATGCATTTTTACATAGCCTATACCAAGTTTTTTAGGACAACTTCTTTTCGCATCCAGGAGGTCCCAATGAATAATTTGGCACCCATGAAAAATTGTCCTGGTTGGGGGGGGGGGGGGGGGGGGGTGCAAGGTAACCTTAATTGGATGCCGGGTGTATCCATCATTCATCAAAGTTTTAAAAAAAACTCATCTTATTACCTAGATAGAGAATTACATACCAGACGCATAGTTAGCACTGTTATGATGTGAATTGACACTTGTGCTAGGGGGTCCGTGGGCAAGTCCCCCCCCCCTGGAAAAAAAGATAAAAATGGTGCGATCTGGTGCATTTTGAGTGTTCCAAAATATGTTATTATCAACCTAAAATCAACAATTTTTAGGATAATAACTCAACAACCAAAAATTTGAGCCACATTTTTCTCCAAGATCAATCTTGACGCGAACGTTAGTACAAAAATGAATACATTCATATTTTACAAGGGGGGGGGGGGTCTGGGAGGCCAAAGAAATGTAAAAAGAATGGGGAGTTTTCCTTTTTTACATCAAACATTGCATACCAGGCGCGTTGATAGCCCTGTTATAATGTGGATTCAGATTGGTCCTAGTGGGGTCCCGGGGCATTTTTTTTATTAAAACGGTGTAATCGACCTATAAGTCAAATATTTAAAGATAATAAATTCACAATATTAAAATTATGCGCCATATCTTTCACCAATACCATTCCAAATTAGCACCAAAGTAAATACATTTAGATTTTCCGAGGGGGTCTTGCCCCCCCCCCCCCCCCCCTCAAGAAGCCGAAGATTTAAAAAAATCAAATGAAATGAAGGCTTTTCCTTTAAGGTGAGATTTTTAAAATATATTCTTACTTTTTTGCAGGGCTCCCTTAATCCACAAACTATGAGCTTGCTCCCTAAATCCCTGAAAATAATTACCAGTGCTACCCAGCTCCCTGAAAATAAATAGGCCTTCTTCCCAGATCCCCCAAACCCCTTGGAGTCCTATAGGTTAAATGTGATGAGTAAGAAAATATTTACAATTTTACGCTAAAAATAGTGTTTATCTAGTATGCAGTTATGATACACCTCAATGAACAGGTCAAACTGATTGCATGCAATAGGCAAAAGTCATGGACAGCATATGTATACTTATTTAGAAGAAGCGATGAAATCTTCTCAATCCAAATTTTATGCAAACGCAGAATGATAATATTCATTTATATTCCATATGGAACAATGTTAAACACATATGATAAATTTACTCTATTTCAATATTTCGGCCCTAGCCCTAGGGCCGAAATATTGAAATAGAGTAAATTGATCATATGCGCAGAATAATAGATAGGGCCTACGAAAAGTACATGAAAGACATCCTAGGCTAAAACGATGAGGAACATGACCATGACGCCCCACCCGAGGACAAACCCAAAAATAACTGTATTCCCTTCTAAAACACTCAAAACGGGATCCTAGTGGAAAAGCAGTACTGAAGACCAACGACAACCCTTACACAGCAGACGCAGACAAAGCAAACACCCTAAATGCACAGTTCCACTCTGTATTCAGCCCTGAAAGCCCAATAAGCCTCAAGCAACTTGCACAGAAGACCCTGCAAGACCTACAAGATTCTGACAACCCCCTCTTCCTTCACTCCCAACACCCCAACATCATCCTGGCACGAACCCCTTCTTCAAACCCAGCCCACATCCAAAATGCCTGATTAGATATACATATTTCCTCCAATGGCATACAAAACATTGCTCAAATGCCTTAATCCCCATAAAGCTGCTGACAACTTAAACACATAGTCCAACAGACCCTTCACAAAGAACTCGCCCTATCCTAAAACTGAGTTGAGTTCAACAATGCGAGCGCTTTCAAGCGCTCGTTGTACTAATGCCAGGGTTTACACATTACGAATAAAGATAGGTACCAATCAACGAGCGCTCGGCGAGCTCTCGCATTGTTGAATTCGCCTCTGATCTTCAAAAAATTCCCTTGATACAGGGAGACTCCCATCTATCTGGAAAAAGGCCAATATATCGCCTATCTTTAAAAATTGGGACAAAACCGAACCAGCCAATTATCGACCAATATCCCTGACCTATGTTCTCTGTAAAATGCTTGAGCATGTCGTGGCTTCTGGTATTTCCAGACGTTTCACAGAGCAAAACATTCTTTCTAGACTGCAACATGGGTTCCAGGAAAAGAGGTCCTGTGCTCGTTGATGCACTTGCCAAAAGTATGCAATCCAGAAAACAAACAGACCTTATCCCCCTTGATTTTAGTAAGGCTTTCGACAAAGCTGCACATGAAATTATTATCAAAACTCCACTTACGGCATGAGGAGGAACATTCTAAACTGGATTAAAGACCTTCTTGACAAGAGAACGCAATCAGTTTTATTAAATGGTACTTACTCTGATAATATGCAGTGTCCTCAGGTGTCCCGCAGGGCTCGGTTCTCGGACCCATATTGTTTCTGGCCTACATAAACGACCTCCAGGAACAGGTTAAATCCAGAGTCCGGTTATTTGCAGATGACACAGCCATGTATCTTGCTCTTGATAAGCAAGCTAACTCAGAGATCCTACAGAAAGACCTAGCAAACTGGGAAAAAAGCTCTGGGACATGAGCTTTAATCCCTCCAAATACCAGGTCATTCATGTGACCCGGCGCAAAACGCCCCTACAAACTAAATATCACTTCCATGGCCGTGTACTTGAAAGCGTTCCATTTGTAAAATACCCAGAGGTCAGTATATCAGAAGACCTCAAATTAACTGAACACACCAACAACATCACCAAAAAGGCAAATCAAACACTAGAATTTCTCAAACGCAACATTCGGGTCCACAAGGACTTGAAAAACCCTTGTCCGCCCATAGCTAGAGTATGCCTCTACTGTGTGGTCCCCCACACAGATCAAGACATATATAAACTTGAGTCCGCCAATACACATCTAGTGGGGTGACCAGGATTTCTTCAGGATCTCAACTGGCGCAGCGTCAATCAACAACACATAGACAGTCGACTGGTCCTCCTATACAAGTTCACATACGACCTAGTGGCCATTCCTGTCTCTGGCTACGTGGTCGGGAACACCCACCCCTCTTCAAGAAATCACCCGATGGCGTACCGACAGATCACAACTTTAAGAGACTTCTATTAGTACACCTTCTTTCCTCGGACATTTATACATTGGAACGCCCAGCCACGTCACATCCCCACCCTGCCTACCTTAGCACCGTTCAGTACGGCTGTTTGCCAGGTAGCCCACTCCACTCCTTAGATACCAGCATCTGTTTTATCTTTTAACTATACTAACACTCTCCATAGCACTGAACAAACTCATTTCACCCACTTTTTGCTATGCTCTTATTCCATTTAACACCCTTTAGCTCCTGGTATATATCGAGACACCACCTTACATCCTCCTTGGAGGTTAGGTGTACAGGAAGATAGATAGATAGAACGCATCACTTTCGTCTCTAGTTTTATGCTGCAAACATTATATTTCCATGTACAATGTATTTAGGTGAATACCCGGTGAAACTTTGACTTTCTGTGAAAAAAAATTGGTCACTAAAAATACCCCCACCCCCTAAGACCAAAAGTCCTAGCATTAATATGCAATATTTTCCAATTGTTTTTATTTTGTTAGGTGCACAAAATATAAGGTTGTGATTTAAGCCCAAAATTAAAGTTGTCAATTATGCATTATCCTAGCCACAGGCTGTCATAATTTGGGCAGATTGAATAGGATACTTTGCATTTTTGTTCAAAGAAAATTTTACATTCTATCGGTTATGTAAATAATCTGGGAAAACTGACGCTCCAGAAATAGAGAGAACAACAGCAGACTGGGGTTTATTGAGTCTGTTCATGAGACATAATGGAAAGAGCAATAATTCTCAGGCCCCATAAGCACCGGCTTAAGCTGTATTCTGCTTCCCGTCAGAACCCAATATTCCCAAAGGACCAGATTATGAAAAATATAAATAGATAAATAAATCATATTTCAGGTACTCTTTTCTTCTTTTGCGTGCTAAAACATATATTTCTCTGGAAAATAGCAGGTTCGAGTTTGGTGCTCAACACTAACGTTCACATTTGCACATAAGTGCACATAGGTGGTGAGCCAATATATTTGCTTTTATTTATCATGCATCCGATGAATCATGAAATATTTTCTACAGCCAATCTCCTCCTACCGCTGATTCAAGTAGGGTTGGTGTAAGTTACAAGTGAAAGTATGTGCACAAAGTGCTGGTTAACTATTTGGTCCAGCTTGCCCAGGAAAATGTGTGGTTAGCTTAAATGACCATCTTGACATGACCACAGCTGTTGACTGGGGAACACCACAAAACAAACAAACAAACAAACATGCATATAAAACTTTTCAAATTATAAGAATAGTAAAATGAGTTTTAAATCCATATTTATTAAAATATTTGTGGTTCACAGAATGCATACGATGAAAAATGAATAATCTGATTTTATCAAACAACTATTCAATTAAAATTCAGACAAAAAACCAAAGCTTGAAATATACACAAATACAAATCAATCAGAAAAGTACCAAATATATAAAAAGGTAACGTAACTTACATGGAAAATATACTCAGTTATGGTGAAAGAAACGGGTCAGAATTTCAAATTTTCTTTTCATCTATCACACACTGGTAAATGTATACGTCGATTTGGTGGTATCTACGCGTATTGCCGGTACTTCATAGACCGGAAGTGGTCGATATTGGTGTTAATACTATATAGAAAAACATGCCATATGCCTAAAGGACTATATAATGAAATCATCTTTAAGTATTCAGTATGTGCATGGCGATTTATGTTAGCATTTAGGAATAGATTCGAGTACCGATCTGGATGATCGGTACTCGAATCTATTCCTAAATGCTTACATAAATCACCATGTGCATGCCAAATACTTAAAAATGATCTAATTCTATAGTCCTTTAGACATATGGCATGTTTTTCTATATAGTATTAACACCAATATCGACCACTTCCGGTCTATGAAGTACCGGCAATACGCGTAAATACCAGCAAATCGACGTATACATTTACCAGTGTGTATCATAGGTACTATAAGAGATATAAGCATAGTAAGTCCAGTTGAGTTTACTATGATCGACTGGAATGGACAGGGATGGTGAGGAGAATTCTTATTTCACAAGGTACATATGAGCCGTGACAAGTGATTTCCATCAATGTTGCATTTTGACAAGTGTCGACTCAGGCGAGCCATGACAGCCTCCTGTAAAGCTTAGACAGCCCAAATGATATGACGTCGCGCATAGTATTGGCGTACAAAACGTGGTTTGCCTTTAATCTGTTTACAGGAACCGATTTTTAAATGTTCTGGTCATATTTTTGGTTTTGAAACTAGGGGTGTACGTTCGCCCTGTTAAGAATTTATTGATTCTTAGATTTTATTGATCAAAACAGTTAAAGGAGAGCGCAAGAACTAAAAATTTGGGGGGTAAAACGTCTGTAACTCTGTAACAATACCGCTGTAGTAGGCATGCGCAAATGCGTGTTACAACGCCATTTTGACGTCATTTTTTACGGAATTTAGTCTACGTCAAAGCTAAAACGTTACCGTTCAACGTCATATCCAGTTTGTTGTTTATTTCTTTACAACGGCGTCTCAGAAAGTTAAGTTTTGTAAAATAAAATCTGTAACTCGTGACAAAAAAACGCGCGAAAAATACAGGCATGGTCTCTTCGGTAAGAGATTTTGTAATCTTGATGGCGTTTTATTGACAAAATATTTGTTTGTTTGAAATGTACCTTTTCCGTTGTGAAAGATAATCGAAAAATATTTGCATTGCCGCTTTCCATTTAAAAATGTTCAAGAAAAACCCAAGTCTTAAAATTTGTTACCAAAACACAATTTTCATTAAAATAAATACACATACTCTTGAAATTTCAGCATAGCTTTAACGTTGAGAATGAAACTCACTAGAAAATTATATCTCCACAATGTACTTTGCTTGCTTACTTATAAATGCGGTATATGAAGTTTATCCGCCGAAAAATAAAGAAAATGTGAACATTTACCTCAGTCTTAAATTTTGTTACCGGCGGTAAAAATGACGTTAAACATAGAGACGTCAAACGAGGCATTTTGGGAATAAGCTGTCGTTTTCAGTTCTCTTGTGTATGCGTGTGTACTAAATTGGAAATTCTTGCATGAAATTTTCTCTCGAGATGTAATCGAATTAGCTAGAAAGCGGTTTTCATATATTTTACCAGCGAATGAAAGTCTCTCCAGAAGCAAGGCGTCTAGCTAACTATAAGGAGAAAGAAAAAACAATTTATCATATGACGTCGCATCTGGGAGTGAAATAACGCCATGCAATAAAATCTGTAAACCACTAGTGGTCGGCAAGCCTCGCATTTTATCCTTTTTTCCCAACTCGTTTAATAAATTCAATAAAACATGAGAACTCATGTAAGATCCTCTATTTAACGTCGCGACGTTACAATTCGACGTTACGTTTTGTACGCCAATACCATGCGCGTCGTCTATTCAGTCAGTAGCTTAACACTCATAGAATATTAAAGCGACTAGCAAAGGCTCTGATCAGACTGCGCGTATGCGCAGGCTGATCTGAGGCTTTGCTGATCGCACATACCACACTGTTGGAAATCTCATGTCGCGGCTCATACATGTATAATAATTATAAAAAAAAATCCCCCGAGATAGAAGAAACTGGACAAAAATGATAGTAAGATAAGAAACAAGTAAAAAGACACCTTGTGTTACACTTAACCTTACGGGTGGACCCAGAGAAGTTTACTTAATATATTAGCTAGGTTATCTGTATGTGAATTATGTTACACATTTCAATTGTGTCCATCCCAAAAGCCTGGTGAACTTCTCCTAATACTTTCAATTATATATTCTTGGTTTTGATCAGGATTACTTTGAACATATTGAAGTGATTCGAGGAATGTCTTTAAAAGTTACATGATAGGGTGAGATATTATAAATAGGGAGTATCTTTTAAGGTCTCCTTATTAAGAAATGATATATGGCAAGTATCTTTTACTTATAAAATTAGGACAGATGTGCCTTGATTAAAATTAACATTTTGTTTGACGGGTTACTTTCTAAGAGAGTAACTCTGTTTTAAGTAAAATTATAGTTACGTATTTCACAGTCATGCTTCACAATTTCAAAGAGGCATACTAACTAAGCGGATGAAGACTTAAATGCCCATGGTACTTTTGGTTTAAAGACCAAGACTAATGCAAAACACTTGTATGGTTGGTACATTTGTATGTCTCATTTTAAGATAGAAAACACATATGTTACGTAATTCATTTTTGTCCCCAATTCTCAGTATTCCAGATTGTATGTATGCCGAGCAAAAGTGAAAATGCTACACTACAATATTTTATTTTTGTGAAAAAGTATGGGATAAAAAGTATTTACTTAAGAAATAGATTCGCGCTCGCAGTGATTTGTTGCTTAATATATCACTGGCTGGAGGTCAGTCGTTAAAGTGAATAAATCATGAGCGCGAAGCGCGAATGATTTATCCACTAACGACTGACCGATAGACAGTGATATATTAAGCAACAAATCACTGTCAGTGCGAATTTATTTCGATTCTAACACACAAAAAGATTAAAAATACGAACAAATCGTTCATAGTCTATAACGATTCCGCCATCTTAAACAGACTGTCAGAATTTCCCGCAACTCTTGTTCAAACTGAAACGCGTATTTTTACGTGCATTTTGAACGTCAAGGATTTGTGAAAACGACGTTAAGCCGTCTATTGTGATAGATGACGTCATGAAAATCAAACTGGCGACTGAATGACGTCACGTTGGTCCGTGCCCAGTCCGTGCATGGATTTATAAACCAATAAATCACTGAGTTTAACCATTGGCTATATAGGCGAAGTGTGTTAGAATAAAGCTTAACAATGTTTCCCAGACATCCAGCAAACGATTCGTTGAAACCCCATCAATTTGTCTCTTTTGATATTGGAGTTATGTTGCTTTTTGTATCTTAAGCTTTATTCACTGAACTTTGCAATTGGACATGCGTAAAAAGGTTGTTATGCTGCCCAGAATTGGTCATACTAGTGTTGCATCAAAACACAAGAAAACTGACTAAGCACTTGAAAGAAGCTCAGAAATCAATTTCGAATTTATCAAATCCCTTGGCAAAACAAATAGGGAATACAAAATGTTTGGTTATCGTCGATTTATCACGATTATCGATACCCTTCTTTTGCCAACTCAGTTAGACCTATATGCAAAATTTTCCTACCATTTTTGACTATTAATGTACTCAGACTAAGATGCAACATCACATTAATTTTCCTATGGAGATTTAAGTGATAAAATTTCAAGCTTGGCAAATTTGATGAAAAATCTGTTATTTTTTAAAATTGCTTTTTTAAGTGACAAAAACACACGTATGATAAACTCTTGATATTTCTGTTTGTTACATGCCTAGACTATCATTTTTTGCAGTCCGATCATGTAGGTAGTGGATTTCTGAAGACCTTAACTGAGGGAGATTTCTGTTTAAATTTGTAACCTGAAAAATTGGACTCCTGTCTCATTTATATGTTTTTCATGTCTTCCCTCATGACAACATCCATAAAACATTAACAGTTATGCATAACCCAGTCTTTGAACATTTAGATACACTTTCATTAGTTTTACTGGCTGCATCATTTTGTATATAAATGGCAATAATTCAGGTGTAGCGTTTTCACCTTTGTTCAGTATAGATATATTGTAAAATGTGATGAAAATAAACAAGCAAATATTTTGTTTTATTTGATACACTAAGGAAACATGTTTGCATCGCTCTATCATTTTAGTTTGATCATTTGTAGTTATACCCCCCCCCCCACACACACAAACGTATACTGTTTTCAGCCTAGCTGTCCGTCATTGTATCAACACTTCGAGGTTTTCGTTGAATAACTTTTGTAGCTTTTGTTTGATTCTGATCAGATTTTCAGAGTATTCCTTAATCGTGCATGTTTGGTAGGAAAAATGGGGATAAAGGATGAGTATTGCAAGAGTTATGCTACTTTGTACTTCTAATTGTATGGTGTTTGCAATACTGCTAATAGTGCTTACTTTGTGAAATCAACTCCTCCTAGAGTTTAGTTTATACATATTTTATTGCCACAAATTACAGCAATGGTATTGGGTCACAAGTTCTCGCAACATTAGTTACGACCCTCCCCCTACATATACAGATCAATCAAAGCATGTAAACATGGCTACAAAACATATCTTCAACTATACAAAATCATAGAGCATTTAGTGTATCCTCTTAATACTTTGTAGATATGTTACAGACATACTGAAATTGTGCACGTGGAAGTTTAATGATGAAAAGTCTTGATAAGTTTGCAGCATTTTAACGTAGCTAGTTCTAGACTACTGCACATATTGAATAATGGCTGATAGTGCGTACATTGTAAAATCAACTCCCTATAGAGTATTTTGTGTATCCTTTTAATACTTTATAGTTATGTTACAGACATATTGAAGATATATATATATATATATATATATATATATATATATATATATATATATATATATATATATATATATATATATATATATATATATATATATATATATATATATATATATATAGGGCAGTTCAATGATGAAAAAATAATGTTTAATAAATTTTGCAATGTTTTTAACTTAGAAAATTCTTGACCACTGCACATATTTAAATAATGTCTGATAGTGCATACTTTGCGAAATCAACTCCCCTGAGAGTATTTGGTGTATCCTTTAAATACATAGCATATATGTTACAGACATATTCAAAATGAGCATGTGGAGTTTTAATGATGATTTTTTTGATAAACCTACATCATTTTAACATAGCCTAATATCCACCACTGCACATAATGAATAATGGTTAATAGTGCATATTTTGTGAATTCAACTTCTCCTACAACCTTCAAGGTAACCTTGTAATACTTTACATATATGTTACAGACATATTGAAAATGTACATGTCTAAGCATAATCATGAAAATATAATTTTTAATAAATTTACAACATTTTTATCTTAGCCAATTCTAGACCACTGCACATATTGAATGATAGTTAATATTGCATACTTTGTGAAACCAACACCTCCTACAGCCTTCATTGTATCAATTTTAATACTTTGCTGGTATGTTACAGACATATTGAAGATGTGCATTAATAATTTTTTTTATTGAATGATTTTTTAGATATAAATTTACAGCATATTTAACTTAGACACTATGGGACACTTCCATATATAAAATGGTGGTTAACAGTGCACACTAAATGTGAAAACAACTCTTCTTGGAACTTTTAGTGTATCCTTTCATTACTCTAAGGGTATTTTACATACATATTGAATGTGTGCATGAAGTAGTTTGGCGCCGATTCTTTTGACAAATTTATAGCATTTTAAACATAGCCAATTTTTGGATCATTGCAGTGCAAACCTTGTTTCAATTGTTATCCACTTCACTTTAGAGAGCAGGGCTATTGCTTATCTTTAACTTTTCATAATCTTATGCTGTTTCTTATTTATTTGGTCAATTAAAGCTTTGAGTGAATTTAAACAGGAACATATTGTTGAGAGGAGTATACTGAACGCATTACTTGCATCCCAATCCTGAAGCAGTAGAGATGGTAAATAGAGAATACTAGGTGAGTGTCTTTTGATATCAAGTTTATCAGGCAAGGCTTGAGAACGCATGTTGACATCGCGAGGCTTGCCGAGTGATTCAACATGCGTTCTCAAAGCGGAGCCTGGTAAACTTGATATCAAAAGACGCGAACCTGGTATTATATTTATCAGTTTACTCATTGCTGAACACTCTTCAAACTAGCGATTATGACGTAATTTTTGATTTTTGTGTTGATTCAGCGTCATGTGCGACTTCATTCAAAAAGTGCAACGTCATCATGACCTGATAAAGGCAACATGCCGCGAGATAGACAACGTTTATCAGGCAACGCGCAACAATGCATTTAATGTGAGAGGTAACTGATAAATTAAAATTTAGTCCGTTTTACTGAGCTACAGACCTCACACTTTCCATTCTATCACACCTCAGGGGTTTAGGTGATAATCTTCTGTTCTTGTCATTTGTATTTGTCTAATTATCTCTTCTCATTTCATATGTTTCAGCACACTATTAAGCCAACCAAGTACCAGGTCAGCAAAGAGGAAGTTCATGAAATCAAATTTGGTGAAATAGCTGACATGTAAACACACTCAGGATAGTGAAATGTGTTAGATTATAAGAATCCATCATGAGTGTGAGATAGAAAAATCCATCCCAAGGATCGCCGATTGGAATCACGAAGGCTTGGGGAGTGATGAAAACGGTAGATGTGAGGGACTGATTTTTTTATCCAATCCTCACACAAATTATGGATGCTTTTTCTTGCTCACCACTAAATGCCTTATTCTATATTACGTTTCCAGAAAATCCTGAACACGCTACGATGCTACAAAATGTGACATGTTGATGTCATTCTAACATTATAATTACGTCACAGATCGATGTGCGACCAGCATGCAGCGTTTTTTTTTATCTTTCTCACGGGTTGGTACGGGGTATGTGAGATAGAATTTTTCATATGGGCAAAAACAGCGGAAATCCCCGATCTGGTGTGAAAGAATACACATGTTTTTTTTTTGAGAAAATATCATTTCTGACAAAAGTATTTTGTTTGATAGAGCTATCAACATAAAATTAGAAAAATGTAAAAATGAAATTTACGGGTCATTGGTTATGGTACAGTACCATGCCATATGTAACAACCCTCTCTACTGAAAGTTAACAGACAATAAAAATTGATTTTCTACTTCTTGCTGCAGACCTGACCTGGTCATTGCTTACTTTATAAGTTTTACCACATGCTAATATTCGCACCTCTTTAATAGTGAAATAACATCTAGTCACGTGAAAAACTTTTCTAAAATACGCATACATAAGACATGCCCCTGCCAGTAGGATACCTGATTGGATGCAAATCTTTATGACTGAAAAATTAGGTGTCAAACTTGTGAACGACAGCCAGCAATGATTTTGCAGCCAGATATTAACCTATACAAACATGATCATTATTTAAATGTTTGCAACCTTTTAGTATGGAGGGTTAGACCATTTGGAACGGTACTGTAATTTAACAATTAGACTGTGGCTTAAATTAAATATGCACGTTGATAGCAGATATCTGAACATTTAAATGCATGCATATTGAAATAAGTTTTGAATGTTAGAAAAGGAATTGAATGTTAATATACTTAATTTGTTTTTATGAGTATATATATATATATATATATATATATATATATATATATATATATATATATATATATATATATATATATATATATATATATATATATATATATATATATATATATATATAATTTGCAAAAAGACAGGATTGGCAGCTTAATATGCTGTTTAGAGGAATAAACAATGAACATGGATGTAAACAAGTATAAATTTCAAAAAAGTTCTCCTTATGTCTTCATTAACATATGTTGTTGGTACACATTAAAATATCTTAAACTTCCAAGCTACTGTTTGGGTTGTATTCATTAGACCAAATTCTTCATTCACTTATCATTCCAAGGAGGAAACGAATTTACAATTCTTTCTATTATACTTGGTTTTGTAATGCGATATCTGATTGGATAACATCAAACATTTGCGATATACTGTCAGAAATTGTTTGAAGCCATTAATTACGTCACATTTCGTTGGATCACGTGAGGCTTAATACAGCTTGCAACGCTCCAACTCGAAACAAAACTGCAGAAAGCAACGGAATGATGATAACCATATTCAAAATTTTCATTTTGGGAGGTATATCGTCGGATATACGTTTAGAAATCATGTTTTATGGCGCCATTAAACTTAATTTCTGTCCGTATATCCGACGATATACCTCCCCAGAAGTAAAATTTTGAATACAGTTATCTTCTTATTTATAACATCTAATTTAAGATCGTGTCCCCTTGCATGTCAATTTTGTAGTGCATCAAACAAAACATCCAGAAAGGGCACTCAGATTTATCAATAATTATCATACATCTACCTTCAGTACACTTCTCAACTGTACAAACTCTCTCACTACATGTACGCAGTCTAAAACAAATTATATGTGAATTTTTTTAAAACTGTCAACAACATGTCACAAAAATACATAAATAAATAGGATTTTAGGGAAGAAAAGAAGGTCCCTTGAGTGAACTAGACAAGGTATGGGCTGAAGTTATTCAGGTCTGAGGTGTGGGTCTTCCGAGTGGAGTACATTTGGCCAAATGGTACCCACTACACAGTTTTGCAGAATGGTCCATGCCCTGGATGGCCTCGGATGTGAATGCTGTCTTTGCTCTGCCTACTTTCAATAAATGGTTTTGCCTTTGACTGCTGTTTACTTTTGTATGCTTGTTTTGTTGTGTTATGTTTGGTTTTGCTTATTTTTTATATTTCGTTACAGTTTCGCCATTGTAAGGCACGCCATATATATGGAGCCTTGCTTTGTCGTTTTTCGCCCCCCCTCACATCCTAAGCAAAGGTTTAGCAGTCTCAGACTCCTAATAGCATGACGATGTTCAGCAAAGTTTGGTTCTTCCTTAATATATTAAAGAAGCATGCAAAGTATCCAGTCGACTGTCCATAACTAATGAAAAATATTGCACAGTAGATCTATTACATATTCTTATAACATTTATCTCATATTGAACCATTTATTAAGTCCCCCAAACGAAGTGGGGAGACTTATTGTTTTGCTCTGTTTCTTCTTTTTTTTCTGCCCAAATTTTGTCTGTACAAGGTCTCATTAACCGCTGGACGGGTTATTCTGAAATTTTGGGATGGTAGATATGGATGTAAAATATCTCAGTAAACGTTCAGATCCCCACCCCTAAACCTAAATTATGTTATTCCTTATGATAATACACATTCAATAACACTGACCAGGCAGTCCCAGCGGGCATGTCGAGGCATGGTTTACCCTGTTTACGTTGGAAACTGTTCATATTCCCACCCTAAGCCATGTATATTCATGTTTCTTATGATAAGACCATTCAAAAGCCGCGTAGCGCAGTCGGTAACGTGTCTGGCAACAGATGCAAGTCTGACTGCAGATCCAGGGGTCGCGAGTTTGATCCCAGCCCGGTCCCATACTTTCATGGAAATTGATCATGAAATAATTTCTACGGTCATTCTCCTCCCTTCCGCTGAATCATTCAAGAAGGGTTGTTTTCAGTTACAAGCGAAAGTATGTGCACGAAGTACTGGTTAAACTGCTTGTTCAAGCTTGCCCAGGAGAAAATGTGGTAAGGTGAACTGACCGTCTCGCAATGACCATAGCTGTTGACTTGGGACGTAAAGCAACAAAACAAACAAAATGACTGGGAAGTCCCGTGTGGCATGTCCCACCCTGTTCACTTCATAAAAGGCTTAATATCTCGGAAGTCATCCACATCCCACACCTAAGCCATATATAATTTTATTCCCTATGATAAGACTAATTTCAATAACACTGAAGGGGAATTTAGTCCCCTAGGACATGCTTGGGCACACCCCACCCCATGTCTCTTAGCAAAGGCTTAATATCTCTGAACCCTTTCAGATCCCACCCATAAACGATATACAATGTAACATATTTTGTTAATCAGTTTTAAATTTCAGCTTCCCGTGCTGTTATACATATATATTGTATTCTATTGTCTAAATATTCTATTCCAATGTATTCCAGATGTAACTCAAGTTAGCTGGCAGGCACATATCCTGAAAGTTTTGCCAGGGGGTCCAATTTTTTTTTGCTTTAGTCATCATATTTTACAGATGGAAGAGGGGTCCATACTTATACTCTAGCAGGCCATCATCAGCCCACCAGTGAAACGCCATTTCAATGGCGTTTCGCTGGTGGGACGATGATGGCGTGATTTTCCAGGAGGGGGGTCCAAACTCCCTGTCCCCTCCCTCTGGATCCGCGCATGGCTGGTATTGTATCTTCTTTTTTGATTGAATTAAACATAACATTCACCAGGGTTCTCTTCCAGTTGTCCTTTAGTTTTCTCAACTAGCCAGTAGGTTTTCATCAAGCCCTTTCCCTGAAGTAAAACAATAATATATTTGGAAGTTTAACAGGTAAATAAAATTGCTCATAAGAGCTTTCTGCTCTGTAAACCATTAGTGTAACATTACATCAAATTAAGTGGCAGCTGAAGTGCCTCTGATTTTGGTGTAACTATTCAACTGTTTTAAAAGTTAGGTTCTGTTCAATTGTACTGATCCTGAGAATAACTACAACAATAACAGGTAGGAATACTGGAGGATAGTGGTTTATCGATTTTACTACATGGCGCTATATCACTCACAGAAGCGACGTCATGTGGTAATAAATGCACATCATCTCAGGCAAAGAATTCTTGAAATCAAATTATATTTAATATTTATAGCTGGGTTATAAATTAAGTTTCAGACATAAAATGTGACAAATTCTAAAACACCTCGCCTATAGAGCCAACGGTAACAAACTGTGATGTATCGGACAATAATTCACAGCTAAACTATGTGATAGCTGACGTCACCGGAAAAATGACGTAATTCATGGCGTTAGACGGTGTAACGTCGTTTAAACGCATGAAAGACGTTACAATTAGATGTAAACGTATGCGACATAGTCTAAGTATTGGTGGGAGTTCTTCAGTGCAATGGCGGAAAGTTGGAAGAAGCTGAAGACTTCGAATGTGTTTCCGTCGTTTATTGTGTGTTAGAATCGAAATAGCTCAGCTCCAGTGCGTGTATTGTTGAGTAATAATTCACTGTTTGTCGGTAAGTTGTATGAACATAAATCACTCGCGCTGCACGCTCCTGATTTTATCTTCTTTACAACTGACCTCCAAACAGTGAATTATTACTCAACAATTCACTGCTAGAACTATCTATTTCTTAAATATGTGACAAAATATAGATTCTCACTAATTATCAAAATATGTTAATAAGAAGGAGATAAACTTATTTAGAGTTTGTGTCAATATGGAGACCTGGCATTCATGGTAAAGCTTAGTACAACTATTGAGCACTTATAATAGTAGAGGATCTTAGATGAGTGCTCATGTTTTACTGAATTTATTAAATGAGTTGGAGAAAGGCGATAATTTGTGAGGCTAGCCAAGCATTTCATCGCTTTTTCCAACGAGTTTAATAAACTCAATAATATCGGACCACGAATGTTAGAGTCTATATATGAAGTTAAAAATATTTTTGTAATCACGTTTTGGTGAGAAAACGTCAAAATTTTACCATATATGTGCACCGTTGTTATGGGTGTCATTTCATTCCATAAAAAATTATTGCGTTATATCACTCTCAGAAGCTTTATCATAGGATAACAAAGATTTAAAATCCAAGGCCTCGTTTCCCACCCACCATAACCCAGTGTTATTTTTCAATATAAAAAAACACCCAGCAGGCATACAATCGTTAAACAACGTCGTATCAACGTATATGCGACGTCATGGCGTCGCAACGACGTCGATACGCCGTTGTTTTGACGTCATGTACCTGCTGGACAACGTTCACACTTATCCTATCACTTGTATCTGTTATATTGGTAGAATTGCCTGGCAAAATAATTGTACAGTTTCGGTCTGTCGCAAATTGAGCGATTTTGGTGATCTTTTGATTTATTTGCTTTTCACTGTTTGGATAGCCATTTGCAGATCCAGATCCCCCTGAAAAAACACAAAATATAGGGTTTTCTAGTAATACAGGTCTGGATCCCCTGAAAAAAATTGCAGCTACCAATCCAGCATTCAATGTTGGGTCATCATCGGCATGCCAGCGAAACGCCATTAAATGGCCTTTCGGTGACGGGCCGATGATGGCCCGCTTAATGTAGTACTTGGATCCTCCCTCCCCTCAACAACTAAAACAAACTCAAAGTTGGACCCCCTCTGACAAAATTTCTAGATCTGCGCAAGATAGCATACATTGCATGTGATTTTATGGACTCTGCTTATGGGCTCCCTCGAAGCTTATGTGTTCACATTTAGCATGGTTTTCATGTGAATGTTATGCTGTAAACAGAGGCATATGCTACCTGCATTATAAAAGGTTGATATTTTTCTTAAAAAAGAAATGAAAAATTTCGACTTTGATATTATGTGGGATATTCATATATAGTATAAGCATTGAATAAAATCTGTAGGTAAGCTTTTCTTGTTGTTTAACTAAAAAGGCTAGTTTTGCAGGTAATTGATCTCTGCGACGAGGTACAGATGCACGTTGCCTATTTCTCAAACACTAAAATGTTTGAAAAGAAGCCGCTGTGGTGTAGTGGATAAGTGCTATGCCTTGTAAACCAGAGGTCGCAGGTACGATCCCCGGCTTCTCCAGAGATACTTTTGGTTGAGCCTTCGGGTGCTCCCATCATAAAATACAAACACACAAATCATAAATCCTCCTGGCCCAGTAACGTTTACTACCCAGGGTAAACCCTAAGTTTTAAAATGTTTGTTTGAAAAATAAACTGGTTAAATTGCATGTGTTAGTTAAAATCGCCAGCAATATACAAATTATGACATAATTACTTATTTACACTGCACATGTTTCTACATGGTAATGCCCCTTTATTGTACTGAATGGTGAAATCAGTCAAATATGAAAGAAACATTTTTCATTTTTCTCAGTTAACACTTTCGCTGCCAAGCACCTTAAAAACCAGTACCTCAGTGCCAAGCATGTTTCAAGGACTCCTGAATTTTGAGGGTATATGGATTCAACACAGAGTTTCTCCAGAACCATTGAACCTATTGCTGTGAAACTTTCACAGAATGTTAATAATATACTTAAAGCCAAAAGTACATTTAAACTTTGATCTATCGAATATATCTTTACTGTTTTTGAGTTTAACCAAATTAAATATTGCAATGAGTTGCTGGTTCCTGCCCTGTCCTTATTCACGAAAAACAACTAAGGTAAATTAATCTTCTTTCAAGTTATCTGTGCTTTCATTAAAAGCACAAAATCAGCATTTCCTAACACAATCCAAAGTAAACCTAGGATTTAAACACGCTATTTTAAGGGCCATCGATTGCACATTAAAAATACTGCAAGACATTCTGTCCCTGACGTATAGTTTGTTTTTGGCAGCATTTTAAAGTTGGTTCACTTTGAAATTATCTCCCTTTGAATTAAAACAATAGTAAATTTTAGTCCCTGCTAAAAGCTTTATCTCAGATGGCATATGGATTTTTTTACCAGCGATTTGTTGGGACTTCTGCCCTGAGTATGTGACGAGATAATCTGATAAAAATTCCCATTGGTTTGGAAGAAAAACGGCAAACAATTTCTTATGGGAAATTTCATTGAAAGCATTGTAACAACAATTCAATAGCTTGTCTTTCAGACTGGTTCTTTAAAATTAAAAATTGTCCAATTGCAAAGCTACAGTAACACATTAAAAGTGATGCGTTTTGGAAAAGTTTATTTTGCCCCCTTGCTTCTTTCATTTGGACATTGTGGTTGCATTTGTGACAGCAACAGCATGAAATTTAAAAGGTCATATGAATAATTGATTGAACTTTAATATGAATTAAACACATTTAAAATACCACTCACCAATACCCAGGAAAGGTATATATAATAACAGTGTAAAGTTACTTTTGGCCTTAAGTATATATAACAATTTTATTAGTACAACATGTACAATAATGATAAAAATAGTCACGTGACCGTTGGCGGCCATTTTGGAAGCCATATTGAAAATATGAAAAATGCCTATAAACAACTATTTTATGCAAAAAAGATAAAATCCGTCTACACCAAGTATCAAACATAAGGATTTATTCTGATATTATATTGTTTCATCAGAAATAAACCAAAAAATAGCAGTTGAAGACCTTAATGCGTCCTGTATGTCATTCCCTTGGACATGTTAAAGTTGCTTTTGACGTCCGCGAAATCTAACGACATTACAAATATTTTTGTAAAGTCAATTCTTGTACAGAAAATTGCGCATACTTCCATATATGATATTATTATGTCCCCTGAACATTTTGAAAAAAAAGAACAAAGATTTGCGTCCTTTTTAACGGTTAAAAATAGACAGCTATCAACTGTGCCTTTAAATTTCAACTATTGTCACGTTTGGCAGTGAACAGTAAATTTGACTACAGTCGCGTTTAGCAGCAAAAGTGTAAACATAAAATAAATTCTCATGCACGGATCCAGAAAGTTTTGTCAGAGAGGGCCCAGTTTTGATGTTTTATTTTTGCTTAGTTGATGAGGGGAGAGAGGATCCAAACACCACTTAAAGCTGGCCATCATTGGCCAACCAGCAAAACGCTAGTCTGCTGGCGTGCTGATGATGGCCCAAAATTGAATGCTGTCTTGGTAGTTTTGTGATTTTTCAGTCGATCCAGACCAGTATTGCTAAAGACCCCTATATTTTTGTGATTTTTCATGGGGGGGGGGGGGGGTTCGGACCCCCTATCACCGCTCTGGATCTGCGCATGATCCTACAAATTAATTAACCTTGATTTCCAATTCTCCCCTTATCTGTGTCTTGTATGTTCCAAACGTTTCCAGTAATACTCTTGTAGGCTGCGATATCTGAATCTTCATAGCTATAAAATGTAAAAAAAAAACTTTACAAGGATTCATACCTTTCCTTCATAAATATTCATGCTAAGCTCCACTCACAATGAATAATTTTGTTAATACACTTTCACATTTGTACAAAGAAGAAAGAAATTACTTGTCGGGTCCACTAGTGTAGGATCATATCTAATCATATTTCATGAGCAAACAGAGTAGACCTTGATCAGGCAGCTCTGACTGCTCTGGGTCTGCTCTGTTTTGCAAAAAATAAAAAATAAAATACAGCTCTATGAGGTAAAGAGTTAACCATATTTTGTCTACATGGAATCAAACCTGAGTAAAACGGCCACTCAAAAATAAACAAAAAAACGATCTTAATGACAATGGTTGCTTAATAAAGGCCAAAAGAATTGCAGAATGCTCTCCTTGGAGCATTCTGCAATACTTTTGACCTGCATTAAGCGGTATTTGGTCTTGAAAACCAGTTTTCAGTCTTTTTGAGAGTGGCCATTTTACACAGGTTTTACTGTATGATTTTTATGAAGGTGATCCACCAGCTTATGCGAGTGGATACACGCCTTCACAAGTGAAAAACCATGGTATAACTATTTTATACCACCAACATTGGTGTGGACGTGTACACAATGTGAGATATTTTGTACTTATGTTAAGGCCCTGTCACACTATAACGTTTTAGCCAACGTATGCCGACGTATGAAATATATATCTAGTACGCTGGCATACGCTGAAATCAAATAAAAAATCAGAGGAAGCCTCTCTCTGAACTTATGCAAAGCGTACGCGAAACGAGCATAGAACGTGTGTCTAACTTATGAGTAACTTATTCATAACTTATTCCCGACGTAACATAACTTATACTTGTATCAGCGTATGAAAGCGTATGCCCAGCGTATCACTAGCGTTCTTGAAACTTATGCACAACGAACATCTAACGTATGCTGAATTGTACATATAACGTACGTTAACATATGCATAACTTACACGTAGCGTACTTCTAACTTATGTCAAACGTATAAAACAGTACAAAATTTTGGGACCATTTTGTCAATGGCAACGTATACCAACGTACTGTAGCGTGTTCGTAACGTATTGAAAACGTATCTCTAACTTATTCAGCGTACACCAACGTACTTGGTGAATTTTCATACGTTGGTGCTAACGTACCTTAACGTATGCATAACTTACCCGTAGCGTACATCTAACTTATGCCTAACGTATAAGCAATACGTCGGCATACGCTGAAGATTTTTTAGGCAAGCACAAAATTTTGGGATCTATTCGCCGTATGACAACGTATACCAACGTACAGTAGCGTGTTCGTAACGTGTTTAAAACTTATCTCTAACGTATTCAGCGTACACCAACGTATTTGCTTAATTTCTCATACGTCCGCATACGTTGGTGCTAACGTACGTTAACGTATGCATAACTTACCTGCTGCGTACATCTAGCGTATGCCTAGCGTATAGAAACAGTACGTTCGCAGACGCTGTAATTTTTTATGGATGCGCAAAATGTTGGACCTCTTGGCCGTATGTCAACGTATACCAACGTACTATAGCGTATTATTAGACTAGTACAAATAAGGATGAAACTAACGACTATCGACTAATGACTAAAAACCAAACTCACTGTGTTTAGTAGTGTACACCGTGTAACTAATTGTACCGAAGCAGATAATGTTGCTTAACATAAAAAGTGACAACGACGTGCTACAACCTCTGTAGTATAGTGGCTAGCAAACAGGACTCGTAGGCATGTGTTTACAGATTTGAGCCTCATGACGGACAATATTTAGACTGCTTTATATCCACACCTATTTGGCTTTAAACGAACAGCTATTATTATAGGATAGTGTTTCTAAGGGCGCGTCATCCATTCTCGTTTAGTTTGAGTGACTGCGTGATTGACCAGATGTTAATGACATGTCAATCCTATCGATGTTAGTTCGATCGACATTCGACTAAAGTGGATAGATAAGGCAACCTAAGTTTATCTCGAGACTTACTTTCATCCTTAGGGTGGGGTAATGTAAAACGTTTTGCAGTAAAAGACTTTGTTACAGAACTAATACAGAATATGCTCTGAATCCGTTCCAAAACCATTTGTCCTGATATTGAAGTTTTCAGAGCACCACACATATTTCAGTCGAGATTTCAAGATAATGTAACATAGCAGTCTTCACATCATGCATTAAGTTATATATATGACAACACCTGTACCCATTTAAATTTAATATAGAAAAAACAAAACGGTGGACCACTAAATCACAATACGCTGCACCCCGTGGTAAGGAACCTGTTTCAGTCTATCGGAACCTTTAAATGAAGCTACATGTACCAAATCCAGGTTTAAGATATGTCCCATTGGTTTGTTTCTATGAGTTTGTTCTCTTTGTAATGAAAGGAAGAACAACTTGGTTAAATCGAAATAGGACAGAGGGGCAAATTTACTTATAAGACATAGTCTTCTGTTTTAATTTTAAAAAATTAAGAAACTCAAGGAGGCCCTGTCCTTTCTGTTATAATTATTACAGCTCTACCAAATAGGCACAAAATAACGCATTCGGTCGTAATACCATGATCATAGAACGCATTTTTTTGCGATCGAAAATGTTGGTTTGGGCAATCGGAAACGCAGTTTTATTTAAACAAAAAAGTGTTCATGGATCACCAGTTAACTGGTGTGTTTACCAAGGTAGAAGAAGTCAGATATATTAGCGGAATTTAATAAAAAAAAAACAATGGCTAATTGTACAAACTGAGGGGCCACAGCTTATATTTTCGCAAAAAGAATCACGTATTTCTTTCACCGAAGATCGTATTTGACATAGCAAACAGTGAAGACCCTGATCAAATGCCTCATCTGGGTCAGAACTATTTGTCAAAATACGGATTTAGGAGGCAATAGTAGATAAAGGGTTAATTATGTCTGCGAATTTGGTCGTTTTAATAAACACTTCCCTCACTCAAACCAATTAAGTGAGTGAAGAGCTATTCTTTCAGGTGTGTTCGAAATGTCATATGTGTTTACAGTTTGGTAAAAAAAAATGAGCATGACCAGGAAATGATACATTCATAGACCACAGGCCAACCCTTGCCGCCCTGAGGTAAACACAGACCACTGACAGCTACACGGCAACAGACTGCATTTTAATGGAATGTTTGGGGAAATCATTCCTGAGATAGGTGACCTCACGCCAGATGGTGAGTGTGTGTGTCTATGTGTGTCTTCCCATCAACGGCTAAGATCATATGGAGCCTGACATATAAAAAGAAAAGTGTCAGTGTGCACTGGGTTTCCTTCGTTTAAAATTGACTTATCCAAAGGCATCTTCTCAAGCGAAAGTTTCGTCGTATCTAGGTGTGAAGGTGCGGTGAAGACTGCTGTGAGTTGGGCATGTCACTTTGGGCACTAGTACAGCCAGAGTCACGGTCGTGTTGGTGAGGTTCAGAGTCGCAGGAAATGCGAAAACGTGCTTCTCTGACCCTTTTCTATTGACTTTATAACAGCCTGGCAATTATTGATCAGAGGGTGCCTGTCAGGGCTAGCGGGGGTTCCGCCCCATCCGAGAGCTTATTTGGAAGGTTTTTGCTTGATTTGGGGTTTCGGCTGAAGATGTTATTGCGGAGACATTTGTGGGTTGAAGCTCAAAATACACTACTCTTTGGGTTTGGCCGAGTTAGTTGGTGGTTTATATATAGTATATTTCCCTAGAGACTTCTGGTAGCTTAAATAGTTTTAACTGCAGATCGATTCTGCATTGATAATTAATATATTTAATGCGTGCGCCACAATGTCCATCTGATTACATGGTCAGATATAACCCAAAGCAATATCTGAAGGGCCACTTGTTCGAGACTCACTGGTGACACTGTGTTGTGTCCTTTCTGCTTAGAACTGGTTTAACCAAGAAAGCCATGAAATGTCCCGATATGACTGAAAGATTGTTGACTGATACGTAAACCATACGCACAGACAAACGAGACATTTAGACATTGTTTGAACACAGTCAGTCAGCCCAATAATGTCTAGCACCCATATAAAGGAATATGACAAACAGCGCAGATCCAATGTAGATACAAGGCTTATGTTGAATGAAATAATGTCTGATAAGGGTCTACACTGTTTGCTTAAATGATACAACAATAAATAATGTCTGTACAAAGGATAAATATCACTACGTTTACAAAACTAAACACCCTATAATTACAAATCGACTCGCCAGTTTGAACGAACAGAATACTCCAGCGGGCAAAAATGGGTTAACCTATCTACACATACTGTTCCTGGAAATATCAATATTGAGTGCACACGCTTTCGCATAAAACAGATAGCTGCTCTAATTGAGACAGCGGAGGGGAAAGGATAACCGTAGAAACTATTTCTTGAACGAATTTCTACCAAAACGGGGTCCCTGGAATCGCAGTCAAGCACATTGGCGACTGCATTAGCGGTCCCACCAGTGTGTTGTGAAAAGCAGGCGGGGGTCACTTTTGATACACACTGCTTACCATAAAAACAGGAAATCGTCTCAATATGGCTGAAAATTTGTAAGCGTGGACGTAAGGCATCAAAACTAACGAAAAACTAAAAATCAAACTTGAGAAAAAAATATATAAAAAAACATATGTCAGGTAGGATTCGAACCATCGACCACCAGTTTATGAGTCAGTGGTACTAACCACTAGACCACAGAGTCTGTTGTAATGGAGTATTCTTACTTCGTTTAATTGCTATTTTGAACGTGTTTCTAAAGACGAGTACAACTATCCATAACAGTGAATATACGTCACTGTAAACGCATGAATACTTTTCTAAGCGAGGCGGTTCTAGTTTTCATTAATATTTGTTTCTATCAAAATTACAATTAAACATGGAAATAATTTAAGAAATACACTGGAACTATTGATACTGAGTTGTGGGATCTTATTTACACGAGCAGAAGCTGGAGATGTAGCAAATTTGTTTTGTTTTAAAACGCTGTTGAGTATAAGTCGAATCCGCCACCATTCCTTAGTCGTAAACTTTAGTCTTAGTCGTTAGTCAATCCTTATTTGTACTAGTCCACTAACGTGTTAAAAACTTATTTCTAACGTACTCAGCGTATACCAACGTACTTGCTGAATTTTTCATACGTCGGCATACGTTGGTGCTATACGTCGTAGTGTGACAGGGCCTTTAGTGAGGGTGGTATAAATGGGATATTATCAATAGAAAACAATAAACATTCAACTGTGAAGTGTATAATAGAGATAAAATTGACATACATAATGTGAAACAAGAGTTCCTTCACTAATATAGAGATAATATACAAATAAACAAGATTTTAAAGTCTCCTAAACCAGCCCCCATTTCCAAGGGAACATCATGGTCAGCGTTACTGATTGTGACTTATCATAAGGAATATCATTCTATATGGTTTAGGGTTTCTCAGATATTGAGCATTTTATGAAGTAAACAGGGCAGGGTTTTCGAGTTTTAATGGTGTAATGTCTTAAGATAACTTGAAATTAATCAGAGAAGCTAAATTATAATCTGCTTAATTTAGTAAATCATGAATTCAGAAATAATCCTGCAAACTTTCACCCATCATACCTTCACCACTGGACTCCATTCTTGAGGCAGTATTAACTGTGTCTCCGAACAGACAGTACCTTGGCATCGTTAAACCCACCACACCAGCCACAAGAGCACCTACAATATGAACACGTTCAGATAGACAAATGTTTGAGCGGAAATTGTGAATATTTTCTTACCCATTAGTTTAAACAAATGTTTTGGGTGCTCAAAAGAACCGTCTCAATGAGACGGTTCTTTTGAGTACCCACACCATATGTTTTGGTTGAGAAATTTGGCAAGGCAGGGCCAAACTGATATTTATGGGCTATTTTGCGAGTTTGTTGTACCCCAGAAAAAAAAATGGTTACTATTTTCAGGTAGGGACAGGTCTTGGGTCCTTATAAACTCATGTTTTACTAAGTTTTCTATGGTCAGTCTTCTGTCAATGGCCTTCAATCAACGTTACCCTACCAACACTTAAAATATTAGAACACAAAATACAAGACTAATAGGATAATTTACAAAAGTATCAATGGAATTATTTGAATTTTAAATGTTTGATCTAGTCATAAAAATCAATTGCAGACATCTGTGAGATGAATTTCTGCTCATCGGCGTTACGTATGTTACGTTTTATACGAAATTGCAGATAATGACTTTACAGATTGAATATAAGAATGAACTATGTTCCCCAACCACAGAAAGAAAAACTTGGTTACTACTTTCAGTCAGAGACATGTCTTAGGGCCTTAGAAACCCATGTTTTTCTAAATTTGCTTTGGTCAGTCCTCTGTAAATGGCCGTAATCAATAATGCCCTAATACAATTGAAAATACCAACAAAAGGGACAATACTAATGGGATATTTTCCAATAGTATTAAGAAATTATTTGAGCTTTACATGTTTCAGCTAGACATAGACATCAATTGCAAACATCTGTATGATGTTCTTCTGCTCGCCAGAGTTACTTACGTTACATTTATTTCAAAATGGCAGATAATAACATAAAATAAAAGCACCGCAAGCACTGCATAATACCCCGCCACTGCTGGGGGCACCAAAAGTTATTTTGTGAGATATATAATGCCTAAATAGCAACAGAACTGAGATAGACAGTGATATGACGTCCTTAGTCACAATATGTAACCTTTGATGGTCAACATATCTGTGTAGTTTCATTCAGATACTCCATATAGTAAATGAACTACAGGTCAAAAACCATTTTTCAGATCAATCAAGGGCGGCTAACTCATGAACTGGAAAGGTAAGGGTGACGGTCCTTACTAAAAATATGTAACCTTTGATGTTCAACATATCTGTGAAGTTTCATTCAGATATTCCATATAGTAAATGAACTACAGGTCAAAAACCATTTTTCAGATCAATCAAGGGTAGATAACTCATGAACTGGAAAGGTAAGAGTGAAGATCCTTAGTCACAATATGTAACCTTTGATGATCAACATATCTGTGAAGTTTCATTCAGATATTCCATATAGTAAATGAACTACAGGTCAAAAACCATTTTTCAGATCAATCAAGGGCAGATAACTCATGAACTGGAAAGGTAAGAGTGATAGTTCTTTGTCACAGTATGTAACCTTTGATGTGAAACATATCTGTAAAGTTTCATTTAAATATTCCACATAGTAAAGGAACTACGGGTAAAAAACATTTTTTTAATTCAATCAAGGGCAGATAACTCACAAACGGGAAAGGTAAGAGTGACGGTTCTTAGTCACAATATGTTACCTTTGATGTGAAACATATTTGTGAAGTTATATTCAGATATTCCACATAGTAAAGGAACAATAGGTCAAAAACCTATTTTTCAGACCTATCAAGGGCGGATAACTCACAAACTGGGAAGGTCAGAGTGACGGTCCTTAGTCACAATATGTAACCTTTGATGTGCAACATATCTGTGAAGTTTCATTCAGATATCATGAATAGTAAAGGAATAACAGGCCAGAAACCATTTTTCCAATACGAAAAAGGGCAGTAACTCCGTTAAAAATGGACGGATTTTGCCCATTAACAATCCCATACCACTCATCGCCGATAACAATATGTATGCAAAATTTGAAAAAATTCCGTGAATAAATACTCAAGTTATCGATCGGAAATGGTGAGCACGGACGGACGGACGGACGGACGGACAGACGGACAGACACCGAAGGGTATAACATAATACCTCGCCACACTTTAGTGGCGGGGTATAATATTGCATATTAGAATAACCCATGTTTCACAACCTTAAATGTGTGATAAAAAATTCGATTCTAATGACGAAATTTCATTTTCACATATTTGAAGCTATTTATAAATTGCAACTGGCGATAAAGTGTAGAAAAATAAATATTTCAAGACGCTTATAAGCGTGTCACTTCTACTGGCGTAAATATTTTCTTTTCGAGACATTTGCATTGCTCTGGAATTGGCACTGTCATCTTTCATCTCTGTCACAATAAAATTAAATAGCTACTAAGCAAACAATTTTAACTATCATGGGTATTTAATTCCTGTCAATATAAAATTAAGGTAACGTAGATAACAAAATGATGTTTTGTGTAAATGGATAAAGATATTAAAAATTATGGAGAGTAGACTCAAATTTTACCTTAGCTTGACTACACGCAAGGTTGAGTAAAAAAAAGTCTACTCTCTACATATTTTTGATAACTTCAATTATAGACAACTTAATCTAAATACATACTAATCTAAGATTTTTCTAATTTTGTTTGGTTCTGTTACTTTGATATGGCGATTGCATTTTTATCAATTGTTCATGACAATATACATGATATTTACTTCATGATTCAAATATTAGACTGATGATACCGTACATCAATTAATAATTAAAAGTAAAATGGCAAAGCAATTTTCCTGCATCTGGTGGCAGGGCAGAGAGGATAGTGCTGGATGCGTGGATCCAGAAAGCTTTGTCAAAGGGGATCAAACTTTGACAATGTTTTTTGACATTAATGAATGAGGGGAGGGAGGATCTAAATTCCACTATAAGTTGGCCATCATTGGCACACAAGCAGATGTTTGCCCGACATTGAATGCTGGCTTGGTAGTAGACTAGCCACTATTTAGAATTTTCTAAAAATGTGAGAAACTGTTTGGCACTTTTTAACAGCAAGTCTAGCTTTCATGGTGTGTTTTACACATCTAGGTTTTACATTTATCTTAAAATTGAGACAAAATGGTAGACTAGCCATATTGTGTACATCCAAGATTTTACTGATTTCACCCCTTTTGTATATATTTTCATTTTAGTGCCTGGGATGCAGACCAGTATTGATGAGATTTTTTCAAGGTGGGGGGGGGGGGCTCCGGACCCCTTGTCCCTCTCTGGATCTGCGCATGTTCAATTTGATAAAAAAAATAAGTGAAAGAGATAATACCTGAATGTAGTCCTATTCGAATTCTAAGGCTCTCTTCTGGTAAATGTTTAATTCTGAATGTTTTCACCTTTTCTCTGATACTAAGAGACATGTCAGATATTTCTGTCACATGTTTATCCCCTACACGTATAGGCAGACCCGCGGCAACCATATATGCGTCTCCAATGGTCTCTACCTGGAATGAAAGATGTACGCATGATTTTACCCATTTATGCCTAATGGAATTTCCCATCTGTATTAATTGGACAAAGCCATTTAGATTTTAGGGGGTGTTGGATAATAAGTTTCAATTAGATTTAAATTTTAAAAGTACATTCTGTATGCAAACAGGATAGATCCTGATTTGTCCAGTAGTTCAGGAGATACTTTGGCAGTTTATATCTAAATTACAACAAAAAACAGTCATTGTTGTTAAATTTCTAAGGTTATATCAAGGCTATTTGTATCACAATCTGCCAACGTGAACATTAGATAGGGCTGTAAGACGCATTAACACCCCTGCTGGCACGCCAAAAGAACCCACATAAAATTTGTCCGCCCTTTCTATTGAGAGGTTGGGGCATTATAATGCCATATTGTCTTATATTAGGAATGCCATATACAAACAAACAGTTATATTCGCTGCTGAGATATAATTTTAACTATACCTAATGAATCGAAATTTATCAGTCACCCATATTATTAACTGAATTATTTCAACATAAACTAATGAACGTTTCCTATCTCACAGCATGTCACCTTTATCAGGTCATGATGATGTTGCACTTTTTGAATGACGTCGCTAATGACACTGAATCAACACAAAAATAAAAAAATGACGTCATAATCGCTAGTTTGAAGAGTGTTCAACAATGGGTAAACTGATAGATAGAATACCAGGTTCGCGTCTTTTGATATCAAGTTTACCAGGCTCGGCCTTGAGAACGCATGTTGAATCGCTCGGCAAGCCTCGCAATGTCAACAAGCATTCTCAAAGCCTTGCCTGGTAAACTTGATATCAAAGACACTCACCTAGTATTCTCTATTCATAAGATCGCAGCTTCTCTGTGTCTGATTAGATCAGCTGGGACCTTAGTTGATGCATACCTAAATGGTTCATATATTTTCAAAATGATTAAATGAGATTTGGCATTAGCAACTGAAGATTGTATTAACATTGACACTTAACCCTTAAAGCGTCCTCTTTTTTCGTCTGCTGAAATGTTTTATAAGCCTCTATAACAAACAGTGAGGCTCCAGATCAGATAGTCTGATCTGAGTCTACATAGTTTGCTTATATAATCAAATTAGTCAGTAACGTTGGGTAATTATTTGCAGCAGACGACATCAGCAGACAAAATTTTTAGATGCATTTTTGTCAGCACTTTTAGGGTTAACATATGGACAGACCAGCCAGAGGAAACAGTGTTCCTGAGCAGTCTTGTCAGGATTCAAAATATTTGCCAATGCATCACTATAAGATATAATAACCAATTTGAGGTGTTTAACTGTTTGTTGCGACAGTGGGTTGATTTCATTGTGTTTTCAAATTAATTTGGTATGGCCGTACAGGAATTCAGTTTAGAAAAGGCCAATCAAGATAGTTAGCATGATCAGGACCACGAGGAAGAGTCTCAGAACATTAACAGTCACAAGACAGCAGGTAGACAATTCAAGTTAAGCAACCAGCTCTCTCTCTATGCCATCAAGATGATTGAAAAAGTACAAATGCAACTAAGTATAAATCATTGTCGCAAACAGGAAGCACGCTAGCACATACTAACCTGTCACCTTTCGCTCAGTGCACACTGGGATTGAACCGTCATTTTTATTAAAAATATATTATGCGATCACTGCTTGCATGACTCAGGGCTTTACATCGAGAAAATACTGACTAAAAGAGAAATGGTAAACTGTCAAAATTTGACTTTTTGGTATTTTTAACAACAGATTCTGTCACTACAGAAGCGCGAGAATTGATCTGGACTAGCCAAATGTCGCTAGCTACCCATAATGCAAAGGGCGAAATGCGAGAGATCTAGATGAGGTATCGTCAGGTCTCGCAAAAATGAGTATAAATGCATAACAAAACAAGGACCAAACACAGAACCCCCACAAATAATGGGAGTAAAATGAACAATGCATCAACAGCAACAGAACCACCCCCTAAGAGCGGATAGCAGCCTAAGTCACTGTGGTCTTAAATGCATTTAACTGGTACCAAATCTTCTCCCTAGATTCTGTTGTTTACTGGTACCAAATCTTCTCCCTAGATTCTGTTGTTTAATGGTACCAAATCTTCTTCCTAGATTATGTTGTTGTTTAAAGATTGTAAGGATAACTCACTTTGTACACTCGAAAATCATTTATTATAGCATCAAACGTAGTATACAGGTCATTTAGAAAATTGACCACTTGTAATGGCGTACTCATTCCTGCTAAGGTTGTAAATCCCACTATATCACTAAAGTAGATTGTCACCATGTCATAATATTCTGGCTGTACCAGTGAACCTGCCTGTAGTTGCTTGGCAACAGAACTGCAAAGAAAATAATTAAAGTATTACTTGACTTTTCGCCTACTGCAAAGGCGGCGCCTCATGAATGCGAAATTAAGACTAGTCAACCTTAGGCATAGGTAAAAGCTGAAAAGGAAGCGTGGATTCATTCAAAAGTAACCGTCATCTTGTGCCACCACCTCAGTCATTATTTAGTCCTTAAAACGCCAGCAAAATAATTGCATCTGAAAATGTCTATTTTAACATAAGCATAGAGGCAATCATGGTGGACCCAGATCAGACTGCTCCTATAGGAGCAGTCTTTTCTGGGTCCACACTGTTTGTCTTTGAGGCTTCAAATATTTTAGTGGACAGCAAAAACATACATTTTGTGATTATGCGCTTTAAGGGTTAATAAATGTGAGTTTAGTGTGTATACGGTTAGGATTTCCATGAAGTTTGCGCGGCCCAAAAAAGCTTATTAACTCTTTACCAAATTATAAATAAAACCTGATTTCCCTTCCTTAGCAGATGAAATAGCCGAACCACGCCCAGATATGAATATTAAAGTTGCCGCCTTTACAGTAAGCGAAAAGTCAAGTAACACACTTTAAAAATGTCAACTTAATTCAAAACCTAAGTTTAACTAATGTATCAGTTATCGTTAGTTTCCTTTTCCTTAACTATTATTATATGATAATTTGTTTGCTTGGTTTGGTGCTTTAATTCCCAGCCAACACTTTTCAGCCATGTCAGAAGGGTCTTCCTGGGTTGAACCAGAACTAAGTAGAGGATAAAGTGTCTTGCTCAAGAACACAACAGAGTGACTCTGTCAACGGTGAGTCTTGAACAAGCAACTCTTCGATTCCCAGTTTAATGATCTGCCAACTGAGTCACTGCGCTCCTCTTATTATTAATAATGATAAAGATACTACTACTACTACTCGTTTGATCAATGCTATTACTACTTTAACTACTACTTCTTACTACTACCACTACTACTACTACTACTACTACTACTACTACTACTACTACTACTACTATCTCCGGACGAACGGACGGAATGGACGGACGGACAGACGGCCGGAGGCACGGACGACGCGAAAACTATATCCCTCCGACTTCGTCGGGGGATAACAATGTAAACGTTTCTATTTGGTTCAGTTATTGATTATTGATTGATCATTATATCAATTTAATTTGTATTCTTAACAATGTAAACATTTCTATAGGTTTAACCAATTGCATTTAATTGACCATTAATCAAATCAATACAGTCATATGATTCATGTTAGCGATACATTATGCCAACAGCATTTCAGTTCTATTGAAACAAAAAAATGTAAACATTTCTAGTTGGCTCATTGGTTGTTTCTTGACCGATTATTATATCAATTTAATTTGTATCTTGCATAATGTAAACATTTCAATAGGGTTTATCATTTTTAATCGATCAATGATCAAATGAATATGGTCTTTGGTCCATGTTATCTATACATCATGTTAACAACATTTCAGTTCTGTTGAGTCCAAAACAATATAAATATTTTTGGATGATAATTAAATGACCAGTTAGATAAGACTATGCTTAGCAATAATCGTCGACCTAAGTGCATTTCCTACGTACACAGGTAGCATTCTATATAGTAGCTCTTCAGCTTTCTGCTTCTCATCCATGTAAGCTTTGGTCCGTTCTTCTACCAGACTCTCAAGATTGTTGGCATATTGTTCCATACGTCTCATCAAGTTATCCATGATGTTACTCCCCTTTGAGCTGAAAAATATAATTGTCACCAGATTATTTTATTTCATCATATGACGTCGCGTCTGAGGGTGAAATAATGCCATGCATTAAAATTGATAAACCACTAGTGGTTTACAAATTTTCGGGAAACGTTATAAAATGATGCTTTTAACGTCAAGAACATGGCAAAACCCTAACGTTTTCACTCAAAAAATATAATTTCAAATAATTTTAATTTCATCCGAAAAAAAGAATCTAACATTCGTGCTTCTGTATTAATGAAATTATCAAATTCGTTGAAGGAAGCCTCACATTTCATCTCTTTTCCTCAACTTGTTTAATAAATTCCATAAAACATGATCACTCATGTAAGATCCTCTGTTTCTCACATACCAATGGTATACATATCTAATAACCACGTAGTTCATAGACTTAACAGATATTTATACAATGTAACTATAAATCCAATAATAGCATGGAATGGTAAAGTAAAATGCAACCAAATCATGAAGTCTAAGGGAAAAACCATCTTAGAAAATAATACTTATGATTTTCGATTAAAAGCATTGGCAGAAATGTCACCAATATGTCAAATTCTAAAAAAAAGTGTCGACCATTTTTTAAGATATGCATTTTTGGTCAGTGAGATGTCATTTCTCAGCTTGCCTACATTGGTTTGGTTAGGCATATCAAATTACCCCTAATGAAGGTGTCAAATCATTTTCTTTACATTATTCCTTTACTTGATACCTTTTCCCCTAGCACATCACACCCTTATCAAGCCTCTTTTCCCACTGGAATGGTGGAACTTCAGGCTAAGATTTTCAAGTCCCCCACTGAATATCAGTGATCGATTCTATTTGTCTTAAAGACATATGCAGCCTCTTCCCATGCACACCTTTCCCGCGTCTGGAAACAGTTAAAGTTGTCAGGGTCCTGTCTTTTGACCTTTTACAGTTTCGGATCAACATAGCTTTCAGATTTTGTTATGTCATATCGGTGTTCAGACATTACAAAATAAAGTAATTAAAATGGGTCCAAAATATATATTCATCTTTTTATCAGAACTGATCGTCTCCGTACCAAGGACGAAATCAAACGACATTCACAATTACCCTGGTTACAAATATGAAATTGGTGGAGTCTCTACTATTTGGATGGCTATTTAGAGCCGCGTAGGATTCGACCTCCTGGCCTAGCAGTTAGCTTGTCTGGCTACAAAGCCAGAGGACCTGGATCAATTCTCAGGTGTGCACATATTTTCAATGTGCTTTTCTTTCTATTTTAACATTTTTAATGCTATATTGCTTCATAAACTAGCATAATGGCAACATCAAAACGACCAAAATTTGACATCCCTGAACTTTTTATATTGAATTATGCATGGAACCTATGGGGGCAGGGTTAAATCTGAGAATAAGTTCCACGACCCCAGATTTTTATTCTTTTTTTCTGAAAGGTATAATAATAGTCCATGAAATAAAAATAAAATCTTAAGATTGTCAACATCAGATTTTTTAATATATGATTTATTCTAAAAACAAATTCCAATTTTTGACGAATTGCCAAAATACATCATGCAGTATCTTGTCACAGTTTTGGTTAACAAACTTGCACATTTTCTTAAAGGTTTGAGGTCATGGGTAATACTTTAAGCTGGCTGAATATTACAACAGTTTTAGCTCAATATTTAGGCTTTCAAATTTTAGAAAATTGGTCAAATGCTGAAAACTTCCATATGAGATTACAAAAAATAAGCACAGTTACAAAAATAAGCACGGTGACATATCCTTTTTATTTCATAAATGGATAGCCCATGCATAGAACAAACTGTATTCAAAGTACTGCACAGATTTCAACATGGAAAGTATTTTGTAGCATTTGTCTTGTATTTTCAATTGTTTTAACCTTAACACTTTATGAATAGGCAATCAACCGTCCCAAAGTATTGTTTTTTTATTTTTGAAAATGCAATTAATGTGCAATCAATATGAATTGTGTTCTTAAATTAATTTTGTTCACAGTTTATAAGCAACAATACTTCCACAAAACGCTTTGAGGCGTGACTGTAACGGTAAATGCATTGAATGAATCGAGGGTCATTACTTAGAGGTCGTGGTAGAAGTGTAACTGGGATATTTAATATGTTTACAGTGTTTTTATACAGATATGTAGAACTAACTTGCATACCCATGACAACTCAATTTACTGCAAACTGCAATTTGCAAAATAGCGATGTGAATCTGGTTTCACATTGGCTTTTTAAAGACAACTGCAAGTTCATGATATCCCAACTAGGGGTAATAATTACTGATATCATTGTGATAACCATATTGTTCTACATATGAGCTGATACTAAGTATATGGTACATATTGGCATGTGCCTACTACAAAGATTTAAATCAATCTGGGCATCCGCTCAGTCTGATCAGAGCCTTAGTAATATGCCTGAAGAAACTTTGGACCCTTGGCTACCCATAGAGCGTCCAACAAAAACTCTGATCAGACTGCGCAGATGCGCAGTCTGATCTGAGTCCTTGATGGGCACACAGGCCAAGTTGTACCATTAGCTGGACCTCAGCTGATATATTAACTTACTTCAGCTGTTTTCTCAAGCTGTTGTTAATACTATCAAAGGTAGGTCTGATTTGTGGTAGTTCATCCCAGCAGGCTATCATTATTTTATAGAGCTCTGGAGAACAAGCATCTTCATTTACTTTTGGGCGAAATGGTGGAGTTTCGCATGCCTTCACACGACTGACCAGCACTGCCAAAAAAATGACAATTAAATCTGTTATAATAGTGACTTATTGGCATTTACGTGTTGCTCTACAGTATTTAATGTGGTCACGGATGTATACTACCTGGATATGAAACTGCAATAGATTAGCTAATAATTGTTACTCGATGATTGCTGCGTCGAAATACAGGTAAATCTGATAATTTGAATGACCACTTTACAAATATTGAGATCCATACGTGTTAGGACACTTTTTCCTAATGTTCCAGCAACTTGGTGTAAACGGTAGTACAGTGAATTAAATGCCAAAAAACTGAGAATTCCTCCAGCTACAATTTGATACTAAACAAGCTAGTGTTCTTGAGAAAAAAATACCCAAGAAAAAATAACACGCATCAGGCTTTCCTACACTACGCGGACATGGAAAACAAAGTAAAGAAGAAGGCAAAAACTCTTTTCATATAAGTCTAGCGTCCTTTTTGTGAGACATGGGCAAACCGTGCAGACCCAGATCAGCCACAGCAGAACACAGCGTCTGATCAAGGTATCCACTGTTTCCTTTCAGAATGTTCTATTAAAATTTGAATAAAAATGAAAAATGCCACCCAACACCCCTTAAAACGAAAATGGACTGGTCCAATTGACTGGAGTAGGAAATTCTATTCGGCGTAAATGGATTAAGTAGTGTGATTTAAATAGAAATTTGGTATCTTTTGTTAAATTCTTATGACATAAATCTCTTAATTGGCTATTAATTTATTGTCTCACTTAAAAATTAGAGGGCTTGGTTGAAGAGATATTTTAACGCAGTCGCGGAAATAATTACTGCTCATAGACACCCTACCAACACCCTAATTAATTGTTAATCAAACGCTTAAGGGAATTAAATGAAGTGTATCTATGGTTGACATATTATTTAAAGATGTTTTCACGCTTTTAAACTCTGCAATGTGTTAAAATTCTAGAGGCAATGTTTAGGTTTCTGACATTAACGCCATTTTGTTATGTGAAACTACGAAAAATAAGACGATTTTCCCAGCATCTTAACTGCATGGTTTTATTTTGTTTTTGTTAAAAAATTCGATATTCCAGTTAGGAAATATGTGTACTTTATGTATCAAGTGTCAAATATATCCAAATTACTCACATTAATTAGCTTTAGAACTGACAATTTCGGTCGTAAAATCAGAAGTTTATCATTTTACCTCTTTTTCATATCGTCTCTGCAACCTATTTTCGCAAGATAACGATATTCTACAAAGAACTAATTAAGGACAACTATATAAACGTTCAGGAATTTAAAGAATTACACTCATTGAACTCTTTACATTGTCACAATTAAAGTGACAAATGCCTCTGTAAAATTCTGATTTCCACCATTTTCAAGATGGCGGATTGTACCCGATTTACGCGTAGGCAATAATATTGGTGAAAAATGATATGTGCCCAATCCAGGTAGTATACATCCGTGATGTGGTTAATATTTTCATAATCAGAATTTGCACTTGGCGATCATACATTTCTTTTAATACAAGTCAGTGAAATACACCTAAATATCGTGTTCATTTCTGAAATTATATTCTCACCAGTGAAATATAAAATATCATCGTGAGATATACAAAATTTTGGTGTCCTCTTCTTTCTCTGCTAGTTTTTGGAGTCAACTTTATAATTTGAACTTCTTACGGGGTAACAAAATCGCAGTGTGGATACCCGTTGTCTTAATTAGATCAACATTTTGATACAGAACATGTAAGGTTTTGTCTGTATCCTCAGCTCCTTTTGATCATGAGGTCCAGTGTTGGGAGACAGCCTTGTGTATGCGAAGTGGTCACACATAATATGTGAAGTCATATGTTAAGCCAAAAGTGCAACTTTGTAATGTGTTAATAGTGTATATAATAAAAAAGAAAATTAAATTTTATGTCAAGAATATCAGATAAATAGGCCTAACCATCTTCATTGTCTTATTGAATTGTTAAAAAGAAATTAGAAAAGCTAACATGACCTTAAGCAACCAAAGAAACAAACAAGATGCTGGTTTTAAACACGGGAGCCAGTCTGCCAGACGTGGGCTCAACCTCCATCACAGCTACATTGTCACAGCTTTAAATGACCATTTTTTTCAGCGTAAAACGCGAAAATTTTCTTACCAGTAATACTTAGCATATGTTTTTGGCGCTAAAAAGAACGGTCTCAATTAGACGGTTCTTTTGAATTCCCATAACAATTATTTTAGTTGAGAAATATTTTTTCTGTTATACACTCTTTACAATAATGGGTAAAATATGTTTCAGCCACCTTATTCATTTGCCAGCAGTAACAATCAGGCTGATTTTACTGCCGGCAAATGAATAGGGTGGCTGAAACTGAGTGTTACTGCCAGCAAATGAATAAGGTGGCTGAAACATATTTTACGCATTATTATTCATAGATAGCTGCCTGTCATTTTGTGTTGGTCATGACGACCTTTGACTGGTTTCGGAAATCTAAAGATTCATTAAAGGTTTGCTTTGAAAATTAGAATACAGCTGTCATATACAGTGCTCTGAAAATTGCATACATACCCTCACTATCTTGCTCATTGAACTCAAAGGGTAAGCCACGAACAATGATTTCTTGAAGAATGATTGAAAAACTATAGACGTCGCCTTTTTGTGTTCCTGAACTCCAACCTGATTGACGTAGGAGTTCAGGTGCTGTCCATAACTGATCTGAAAAGATAATTAACCCTTAGTCGTCTGCTTTTCTCGTCTGCTGAAATGTTTAAGAAGCCTCAATGACAAACAGTATGGACCCAGATCAGACTGCTCCTATAGGAGCAGGATGTTCTGGGTCCACGCTATTTGCTTCTATACTTAATTTATCAGTAATTTTAGGCAATTATTTGCAGCAGATGACTTCAGCAGACAGCATTTTCAGATGAATTTTTCACGGCGCTTTAAGGGTTAAAATGTATTAGTGCTGAAAATCTTGAAATTATAGAACCTGTGTATTTTTTTATTTGCTTATCCTTTTGATGCTATCTTTAGCCCATCATATTGGGTTCCCACAAGCTCTGGAAAATCACGAAAAAAAATCCATGCGTCGAAAAATTATGGAATTTCAAAAAAACCTGAACAATCATGGAAAAATCATAGAACTTTGTGAAATAATTTGATGAAACCTCCAGTAGCCAGGTGTCTGACAGCTAGTTTTCTGGCCACTGGTGGTTTCTAGTTTGAATTGTTTTAAAATGCATGTATTGTCTACAAGCATGACTACTTAAATCCATTACTTTTGCTGCAATCTGTATTTATGTTTAGCGTGGTGAAGATCCCGCTAAAAGGGGAGGTTTCAAGTCATGCATTAAATAGTCATGGAAATTACATTGTTGATCATGGATAAATCATGGAATCGTTTTTTTTTGTGGGAACCCTGGTCATAGGAGAGGCATGATCACATTTTAGTGGATCATCTTCCTCCAAATTGTATACACCATCAAATGAATATGTTGATTCTTCTTTTTCCTGGCTCTCCTTGATTGGGTCTGTATCTGAGTGCTTCCACCTACATTTTTGTGTTCCATGGTCCTCTGGTATTGTTTATTCCATGAAGTCTTGTGGTCATCTGCTGGGAAAGGGCTGACCTCTTGGCTCTCGTTTGTGGTGTCTAACAGTGAATTTGTTACTTTCCCATTGGTATCCTGCGTCAGGTGTGGACTATCTGTGAGTCATGAGCCATTTTCTTTGTTTCATCATGGTGTGTTAATTTGTTTAGAGTGTTTCTCTATGATGATACATTGCATCAGTTCGAAGGCCTCCATGCGAGCTGAACATTTCTTGTTCTTTTCTTGTTCTTCAACAACAGCAGAATTTAGGGCGAAGATTTGATACCAGTGAAATGCATTTAAGCCCCCTGGTTGCTTAGACTGCTGTCCATTCTAAGGCGGTGGTTCTGTTGTTGTTGACTTTTTGTTTATTGTTACTCCATTTGTTGGAATCTGTTATGTTTTTTTGTCTTGTTGTACGTTACTTAATTTCCATTCTAGTATTACAATCAGCTTGATGGGGATGAGAGAGCTGGTTGCTTTGCTTAATTTGTCTTCCTGGTGTCTCGTGGTGGTTGAGTGGCTATTCCTCGCGGTGCCATGGGGTTGTCTTACTTACTTTAATTCCCAGTCTAGGACATTTTGTGCGGTTATGCTCCCGCTAGTTAAATACTATGCATATGGGGGTTATATCTTTGCCTTTATGTTTTATCTTCATTATGGTCCCTCGAATGTAATGAGTAATTGGTAGCATTATGTATAGTGTATAGAAGTTGGCAGATCTGATACTCATGTATATAAACATCACATCATATTTGTAGATCTGCTGATCGTGCAATGATCATACTGCATGAGGTTTTGAAGGATATGGTGAATATCCAACTCCAGGGGGTTTCAATAATTATAACTTTGATAAAAGGTTTGACTTTTTGTTTATTGTTGCTCCCATTGTGGAAGTCTGTAATTGTTCTATGTTTTGTTGTACATTCTAGTATTGCAATCATCTTGATGGGGAAGAGAGAGCTGGTTGCTTTGCTTGATTTGTCTTCCTGGTGTCTTGTGATGGTTGAGTGGCTCTTCCTCGCGGTGCCACGGGGTTGTCTGCGGTTTTTGATTGTGGTATTTCCTGATCATACTCACTGACTATTTTTGCGTCAAATATCTTAAAGTTCCCTATTTGAGTATTTTAACACCCTTTTTCTTATGAAAGCGACTGATGCTGATCTTAATCAAAAAAAGAAGCAAAGAGTAACATCAAGAAGATGATAGAAGTAAAGCAATCAGCCCTCTCATCACCAGCGAGGTAATTGCAAAACTAGAAAGGACATAAACTACTACATGACAAAACATGGACCTAACCCGTCCACCAAATCAGAACTACCACCTCAGAATGGACGGCAGTTGAAGCTACTGTTAGATTTAAATTGATTTTACTGATCAAACCTTTAAAGTTATGGTCATTTTTCTGTCATAATTTTCTCAATATAGGCCATGAATTTATTAGTCCAAGTTTTGTAAAAAAGGAGAGTTATTCTTCTACCCTTAAGTATTCCATAACTAAGAGCTCTTGCCCTTTCCACGTTTATCACTCTTGTGAATATTTATTATCAGATTTTGTAATTAATACCATTGATTTAAAATTTGCTGCAAATATTAAAAAAAAGAATGGTTAACAAATATACATTTCATGCCTGAAAACAACTTTCAATATGGATTTTGTATGGGCAAAATAGAAAAAAAAATATCAGTAAGTTTACAAAGTGTAAAGGGCATCTTATTCCAGATGTAAAGTAAGCACAGGAAAAAATATGAGTGTGCAATTAAACATGGATACCTATGCCAATTCACACTCATATCCTTATGGCATTCATATATTTTTTTTTACAATTTTGACATGTGTTAATGACACAATCTAATGGAATCAATTTTGTAACGCAACGTCTGATTAGATCAGGCTCTGATAATTGCCATATACTGTCAGAAATAGTTTGACGTCATTAATTATGCCACCTTTCGTTGGATGAAGTGCAGCTTTTTGCAGCTTGCAATGCTACAATTTGAGGCAAAACCGCAGATCAGTGCATTAGAATGGGGATAACCGTAATCAAAATTTTCACTTCTGACCGTTTATTCGCAAATATACCCGCCTACCAAACGACCAAATGCTCAAGATCTGGTTGTATAAGTAAAATAACTACTCCAGGAAGTAAATTAAAAATCGTGAAATGTCATGCAATAACCTATTTATTCCTTCGTTTGAGTTATTAATTTGAGGTCATATAGTTATATAGTGATAATGTCAGATTTAATTTTCGTAAAATAGGTGTACCTGAATTCGATTGGAACGTGTTTGAGGAGAAAAAAAAAATATAAGAATACTTTCTGAACTAGTAAAAACATACCACAAACGAAGGAAGCCATAGGCTATTGCATGACTTTCCCAGATTTTGATTTTCTTCATAGAGTAGTTGTTTTTCAATATTCAACAAGATATGGAGCATTAGGTCGTTAAATAGGCGTGAGCTACCTCCCCAAATGAAAATTTGAATACAGTTATCCGCTTATTGTGCAATTACTTACTTGAATGGTTCATTAATTCTCTGTGCATGCCTTTATGCTCTTGTTCAATAAAACACTTTGGCCCAAAACCCTTGATTTTAAGCATGAACCGACTGTCAACAACACATTGGGAGCTTCGGAGCATTCCATGGACTCTGATGTCACTGTTGTGAAGGTAGCGCATTCCCTACAATTTAAAAATTCCCATTAAATTCATAAGTCACGATAAACCATTTCTGTGGGCGTAAAAGTAAAAAAATATCTATCAGTTTTAATATTTGATTTGGGTGTTCAAAAAGAGATGGGACCGGTGGCAGTTTTGAGTATCCACAACATATACTAGGTGACTTTGGGTGAAGCATCACCATATATGTGTATTTTCTCACAAACAGTAAATGCGGTTGTAAAGTTACTTGAAGGTTTTAATGTGCGACTCAAAAATGATATGAATCAGTTGTTGAATTGACTGCACCATAAATCGACGACGCTATTGACGTCACATGAGTCCATACAACATAGAATGCCATTCTGAAGCCACTTATGCTTTTTGGCTATTTTTGTGCTAACACTGTGTTATGTTTGATACCATAACTAGGTACACGCAGCTAATAACTTCTTCTAATGAATAGTAATTAAAACCTTTTTATGACACATATTTGTGGAGTCAGGAATCAAATCTAACGTGTTAACTTGCAACTTAATTTGTGTCCTTCGAAATCTATCACCCTTGTCTAAACATGGGCATTCATTCAACACCTTACTCGTAATGTAATTTTACAACCATGACTTTTAATGGCACAATAAAGGCTGGTCAGACTTTGATATGCAGTAAACGTTATATCGATATAATCTCCAGTGTCTAAGCAATATCTTCTTTAAAGAATAAACTGCTTAAAATGTATGAGATAGTCCAATATTCTGTAACAATCTCAAATTTATCAAAATTGGAAAATCTGTGCACTTTGAGGGTGAGTTGGGCCTCAGACTCAATTGCGGCATTTGCGTTAAGCTTTAATCTGTTGGTTGGTGCCTGATGGTTGATGACATCGTCGCTGATGAGTACTAACGGAGTTACAGCCCTTAAACTGTACATATCCTTTATAAAGTATTATTAAAATTTTGCATACAGTTGGCAGATGTCATTGCATTTATTTCTAATAAGCACACATAATTGAAATATTTTTATGATTTATATGGTTTTGGATTAGAAAGCAACATTGGAATATAGTTTCAACATGTACAATACCTAAAGGTGTGTTTGTCTGTGTGTCTTTTTCTAAATAGTGTTATTGTAAAAGGGCCATGCTAATATTTCATAAACACAACTTTTAATCATAAATTAGTTCAAAATGCAAGTTTCATCTTTATTTTTCATCAAGGTAAGCAACAGCATACACTTGTTTTAGGTCAACGCTAAAAATCAAGTTGTGACCTTTGTCAAGGTCAAAGGTCAAGGTCAAATAGACATGCCGCCAAATCACAAAAATGCATATTTTATGTATCTTTGTATTAGTATAAGTATATTTTGTGCCTGTTTGAAGCCTAAGGTATAAATAATAGTCTTACATACTTAAATTCGAAATATTTCTTGCCACCAAAGGGTAGTAAATACCCCAATCAAGCGAGGCGTGGTCTATTTCGTCGTAACGACCTGAGTTTGAATGACGTCAAGATGATAATTTCTTTATACTACCACATACGACTGGTCAGAATTCCTCTTTTTATGAACTTTAGTAGTAAGGCTGTGCTAGCATCAAGTGCCAAATATACCAAAATATTTGTCTGTATGTATGGCTTCGGAATCCAGTTGATGACATCATCGAAGATTATTACAAACAGAGTTACGGCCCTTGAACCATACATACCCTTTATACAGGAATATTCGTATGTTGTATACAGTTGGTCTAGATCATTGCATTTATTAATAAGGACACGTTTATTAAATACAATATTTTTATGACTAGTATGGTATTGGTTGGAAAACAACATTAAAATAAATTTTCAATATCAATGATACATGTACCAAATGGTGTGTTTATCTTAGTGTCTGTTTGCAAATAGCTTCAAGCAAAAGGAAAATGCAAACTTTTTTTTATCAAAAATTCTTTACCTATATTAAAATAGTTCACTTGCCATATTTCGTCAATTTCGTTTCATCAAAATAAGTAATAGCCTTCACTCTTTGTATGTCAGAGTCAAAATTTGTGTTATGACCTATTTAAATGTCGAGGGTCAAGGTCAAATAGACATATCCAAAATCGCAATATTTAGTATATGTTATTAGCCCACCTGTGTAATTAGCTCAATATGAGCTATTTTGATAGCTGGATGTCTGTTGTTAGTCGTGCGTCGTCAACAATTGCTTCAAACGATATCTCTTTCTAAGATAATGGCTTGATTTTTATCAAATTTGACTGACAGGAAAGAGCCTTATATGGCCTTCTCAAATAACTGATCAAATGGTATATCTAGACCACATGGGCAAAAATAGATTTTCGAAAACTTTAAAAATCTTCTTGTCTGAAACCACAAGGCTGATAGCCTTGATATTTTGTGTAGCATTATTTAGTAGATATTTGCCTTTTTTGTTCAAATTACGCCCATGGGGCCACAAATTGTCCAGCCCCCAGGTACACATGTTTTACACAGACCATGGGTTGGTCTGCAAAGTGTGATTTTGGTATTTCCTGATCATACTCACTTTATTTTTTATAATGGGATACATGAAAAAATATTGTCTGAAACCATTCAGTCTATATAGAGCCTTGTTATTTGATATGTAGCCTCATCTAGTAGATCTCTACTGATTTTGTTTAAAGTATGCCCCTAGGACTAAAAGTGGCCCGCTCCTGATTCACATATTTTTCATAGCTTTATATAGGGAACGCATACATTTCTTGTCAGGAACCACTTGGCATAGAGACTTGTTATTTGGTATTTAGTATCATCTAGTAGACCCCTCCACCAGGTTGTTCAAATAATGCCCATGTTGCCAAAAAGTGACCCATCCTGGGGGTCACGTGTTTTACATAGGCTTTATTAGGGAAAACATAAAACAATATTCACAGAGCTTTATATAGGGAACGCATACAAATTTCTTGTCAGGAACCACTTGGCATAGAGCCTTGTTATTTGGTATTTAGTATCATCTAGTAGACCCCTCCACCAGGTTGTTCAAATAATGCTCATGTTGCCAAAATGGACCCATCCTTGGGGTCACGTGTTTTACATAGGCTTTAATAGTGAAAACATAAAACAATATTCACAGAGCTTTATATAGGGAACGCATACAAATTTCTTGTCAGGAACCACTTGGCATAGAGCCTTGTTATTTGGTATTTAGTATCATCTAGTAGACCCCTCCACCAGATTGTTTAAATAATGCCCATGTTGCCAAAATGGACCCATCCTGGGGGTCACGTGTTTTACATAGGCTTTAATAGGGAAAACATAAAGCAACATTTACAGAGCCGTGATATTTGATTTGTACCATAACCTAGTGCTAATCACCTAGTGCTACTTTACCAAGTTTGTTCAAATTATGGCACTTTGTCAAAAAAGTTCTTGCCCCGGAGATCACATGTTTTATATAGATTTTAGCTCACCTGAGCCTTTGGCTCATGGTGAGCTATTTTGATTGTTGTATGTCCGGCGTCCAGCGTCTGACGTGGTCGTCCTGTGTCAACAATTGCTTTAAAAGACATCTCCTCCTTAACTACTGGCTGGATTTGGACCAAACGTGGCAGGAATGATTCTTATATAGCCCTCTTTAATAATTGTTCAAATGGTGTTGGTCCGTTTCATTTCTAGGTCACACAGGCTAAAAATAGATTTTCGAGATGAAAACTTTAGAAATCTTCTTGTCTGACACCACAAGGCCTAGAGCCTTGATACCTGGTATGTAGCATCAGCTAGTGGACCTCTACCAAGTTTGGTAAAATTATGCTTCTAGGGCCAAAAATGGCCCCACACCGGGATTCACATGTTTTACATAGGCTTGTATAGTTAAAACATAAACCTATTTTCTGGAATCACTAGGTCTAGAACCTTGATATTTAGTATGTAGCATCGCCTAGTGGTTCTCTTTTACTATGTTTTATTGGTGTCTGCTGATTTTCATCACCCTTTTTGAAATACAAACAGGAACAGCAACAAAGTACAGTGAGGTTTCCATTATAGAATACTTGTCATTAGAGAAAAATCACTTTTCTGAGCACCGGGCAGGTTCAACATATATTGTCATCACTACAAATGACTTCAGATTCAACACATAAAATATTTTGTCTACATCGTGGTGTGTTATAATCTAGATATGATAGAAAATCTGTCAACCATTTGCAGGCCCTGTTTATTTGGTGTATTTTAGAAACACGTTCTTGGAAAAATATGTATAATTTATAACTCTCTTTGAAATAGTGGTATGAAATTAAAGTACATTTACTTCTGAGTAAGTATGACTAAAACAGCCCATTGTTCATTTATAGAGTGGACTTATTGGCGAGAAAATGTGAGTTAGTAAGGTTGTCATTTGAGGTTAATGATATAAGTTTTAGGTAGTACTGTCTTGCAGGGTCATCCTCAAAAGGATGTTTAGGAAATTAATTTGGTTTATCTATAGTATTAGGGTACCTAAAACTAACAAGATTCAAAAAGACAAAGGGGTTCTCTAGAGCATAGACGAAAATCTAAGCAAAACAGGAGGATGTCATTAATTAACATAACATTTTTTAGAAAACTAAAAAGGTAAATTCTGTAAAGATTTAGAATTATTTTCATTAGTCATCATTTCAGATGAAATATGAAGCCATGAAAATTGTCAGTATATTCGTACCTCGTCCACTTTTTCAATGATTATCTATTCTGGTTTGACCAACGATTAAAATGACTCAAACAATTGCAGATACACATGCTTTTTGTTGGATGATACATGAAAACAAATGCAAACGTCATCAAACTATATAAAAATGAAGGAAATTTCATTATTTCACCAATATTTTGGGACCATTGCTGCATTTATTTATAAGGCCTATTATATTGATTTTTAATCTTGAAACGCAAAATCAAGGACAATAATGCACGTTCCATACTGTGTTTTATATAGCTAATGTCAATAGATGTTGTAAATATGTGTAAAACCAAATACCTCGTATCAGATCCTCAGTAAGCAAGGTATTGGAGGAAAATTTGATTATTGACCCATTTCCTATGTTAATCTTGCCATTCAGGGACAACATCATGTTTTAAAACATAAAAATATAAAGCAGAAACAAATTTTGATCTGCAGTTTGACATAGTATTGGTTCAGGACAGATTTATTCCTATTTACAAAACAAGTTTTCAAATATAACTTATTGAGCTATTATTATTTTACATGCCGTTTTACATACAAAACAATTGTAAAAATAAGCAAGGGCAGTAACTCTTGCTATTATATCTAGATAGTTTAATGTATTATAGTTGTGTTTGGCGTTCCAAGTCTATTAGCTCCAGTATGTTTCAGGTATAAATGGTAACATATATTTAAGTTATAAGGCAAATTGTGTTAAGTCTTGCAAGAGTTATGGTTATTGGCGGCACTAGTGACCTAAAATGATTTTCTTTGGTATGATTGACAATCTTAAGACAAAACATATAATGTACTTGCAATACAGTTATCCTGTCAGAAATTATTCTCTCCTTATTTAGGCTATAAAAAAACTTTGGTGATTTAGTATTATAAAACTTATACTAATGTTAGCGTTATCACCTCATCTTACACGTGGGTGGGGTATTTACATGCTAGTAGTTGATCAGGGCATTATGTATGTAAAAATTAGAATCTAGAAACCCTGTTGGCATAACTGGGGCACTGGTCTTACAATTATTATTCATTGTTAAAGACATAACACTAGTGGGCATATTCTTAAGTTGAAAGTTTCTATTTTTATTCAAAGCACCTGAGTTTTGACATATGATATAACTATAATATACGAAGAAAATAGTTCCTAACCTCCATTTCTCTGACTAAATCTTAATTTAATTACTTCTTCAAGTGCCGTTATGAATAGCGATGGATATTTTTATTTCCTGAATGCATTATCTCGATTATATTCTAAAACTGATGTCCATAACCTCTCATAATATGATCAAAATGGGTGGGGTAATTCAAGGGGAGTTTACACGGTCAGTACTCAAAATCAACAGTGTCATCAACTGTTTCTATTTACTAGAGAATCTGCATTTTTGTTTGGTAAATGTACATTATATGACACTAGATGTTAGCAAAATTCGACCAAGGTCACTCTAAAACAGCCCTGAGATCTGCAGTAGTAATAGGTGGGTGGGGTATTTACATGCTTTTCATTGCCTCCAGAGCAATATATATAAATGTATATATAAAAATTGGAATCTAGAAATCCTGATAACATAGATAAAGAAGCGTTCTTTAAATTCTTAGTCATTTCTAGGGACATAACACCAATGGGCAGATTCTTAAATTGGAAGTCTCAACTATACTATTATTTAAATGAGGTTTGAGACATAATTTAACTTTAAAAGACGAAAAAAAATGTTCAAAACCCTTTTCTCTGACTAAACCTTAACATTTCTACTTTTCAAGTACCGTTATTAGTAGTGATGGGTATATTTTTTACTGGATACTTCATCTCAATTATTTAACAAACAAATGATCAAAATCTCTTATAATATGATCAAAATGGGTGGGGTAATTCAAGGGGAGGTAACACTGTCATTACTCAAAATCAGTGTTGTCATTAACTGTTTCTATTCACTAGAAAATCTGCATTTTTGTTTGGAACATGTACATGTATATGACACTTTATGTAAGCGTAATTTGACCAAGGTCACCATAAAATAGCCCTGAGATCTGCAGTAGTAACAGGTGGGTGGAGTATTTATATGCTTAGCATTGCCCACAGAGCTTTCCGTATACAGAAATTTTAATCTATAAATCATGATAACATAGATAAAGAAGCGTTCTTTTAAACTTTAGTCATTTCAAAGGACATAACACTTATGTTCAGATTCTTAAATTGAAAGTTTCAAATATATTTTTATTCAAAGGAGTTTTGAGATATAATTTAATTTAAAAAAAAACGAATAAAAAGTTCAAAACCCATTTCTCTGACTAAAACTTAACTTTTCTGCTTTTTCAAGTACCGTTTTGAGAAGTGATGGGTATATGTTTTTCCTGAATGCTTCATCTCAATTATTTAACAAATTAATGATTATAACCTCTTTTAATGTGATCAAAATCGGTGGGGTAATTCAAGGGGAGATAACACGGCTAGAACTCAGAATCAGAGGTGTCATCAACTACTTTTGAAAACTAGAGACTCCACATTTTCATTTGGTTTATAACACTAGATGTTGCAAAGATCTGACCAGTAGACCCCTCTGACAGCCTTGAGATCTGCAGTACTAATAGCTCAACTTGAGTTTTTCTTTAGCTATGGCTATCTGTGGATAATGAACCCTTTTCTTTGTTTCATCATAGTGTGTTAATTTAATTAGATTGTTTCTCTGTTATTATGCATTAGATTAGTAAGGAAGCCCCCATGCGAGCTGGACAAGTTTTGTGTTTAAACAACAACAGAATCTAGGGCGAATATTTGTACCCGTAAAACGTATTTAAGACCCCTGGTAGCTTAGGTTGCTGTCCGTTTCAAGGCGGTGGTTCTATTGTTGTTAATTTATTGTTTTATGTACCTCCAATTGTTTGTTGGGATTCTGTGTTCGTCTTTGTTTTGGTATGCATTACTTCATATCCTTCCTAAATTTGCATTCCACTTGAGGAGAAAGAGAGAGAGATGGCTGTTTTGTTTTTATTGTCTTTCAGATGGTCTGTTACTGTAAATGTCCTGTGCCTCTTCCTCATGCTGTGGGTTGGTCTGCATTTTGTGATGTGATATTTCCTGATCTCATTACTTTTTTCACAAGCTTTCATATTATATGACACTTTCTACAGATGCACACATTTGGTCTAATTGCTCTTTTATATTAAGCGTATAGCATTTATTCCTCGTGGTATCATAGGTAAGTGTTATGTTTCTGATTTATATTTATATCCACACTTTTTGTAAAAAGGATATTTTGTATTCTGTCCTGAATATCCGTCTGTTAGTATGTTTTGCTCGTAACGTGAACTCCTCTTACTTGTTTTGACCAAGGATGTCCATAATTAACACAATAATTGATTACAAGGCAGATTAAATACACTTAAAATCTCGATCTCATTTTTGGGATTGTAATCATTACAGGACATTGACTCTTATTTGAAGCAGTTTATTTCTAAATCATACTGTAAGCTCGTTCTTTAAAGATATGTTTAAGTTCTCCTGATTATCCACTTCATAATAGCATAGGAGAGCAAAACAAGTGACACGTTGGTTACAGCGATTGGGCAGTTTTAATTATTTATAAGTTATCATAGCGGGAAATGTGGCAAGAGTTTGGATCTTTTGAACATTATTTCAGACTTATTGTGAAGAATTTGTCATCTCATTGGCAACAACTCTTAATTATGTTATCTTTTCTTATCACTGAATCTGTTACATGTAGATATTCTGTAAGCAATTTATTGTACATATAATGTTCCACAAATTGCTACAATATAATTTAATCAGTAACCAATATCGCTTTAATTAAACCACTTTGTCAAAAACCTGGATATTGATTAAGTGATAATATGACGATGATTCTAGCCACATCCAAACATTGGTGAATAGATCAGCTCGTATCTCTCTCAATATATGACAGAAACCTGGATATCAATATTTCTAGCTGTTTTGAATAATTGACAATAAGATCAAATTAATGCCATACATATACCACACACCTGTATGATGTCATTGATTGGTGAGTAATGGAATGACCAGTACAGCTCTATCCCATCATTGATAATAAGTTAAGGTTGAATATTTGGTACCAGTGAAATGCATTTAAGCCCCCCTCCCCAAATCTAAGGCTACTGTCTATTCTAAGGCGGTGGCTCCGTAGTTGTTGATTCGTTGTTTATTGTAAATCCCATTGTGGGAGTCTTTAATTGTTCTATGATTCTTTGTACGTTTCTTTATGTCAATTCTAGTTTTGCAATCATCTTGATGGGGAAAAGAGAGCTGGTTTCTTGCTTAGTTTGTCTTCCTAGTGTCTCATAATTGTTGTGTGACTCTTCCTCGCATTGCCATGGGTATGTCTGCAGTTTGTGATTGTGGTATTTCATGATCATCCTCACTCACTATTTTTAAGCCCAAAATACTACACGAACCTGTATGATGTCATTGATTTGTGAATAGCTGAATGACCAGTCTAACTCTTTCCCAACATAGCAATTAGATCAATTTTAGATCTAAACACTACACACACTTGTATGGCGCCATTGATTAGTTAATGAATAATTGAACCACCAGTCTAGCTCTATCTTAGATCAGTTTAAGTCACTGAATGACTCGTCTAACTCTGTCCTATCATTTGCAAGTAGTTTCTAGCTCTTAATACTACACAAACCTGTATGATGTCATTGATTAGTGAATAGCGGAACGACCAGTCTAGCTCTATCCCATCATTTGCAATAATATCCTGAATGAAAGAATAAATATAGTTCAAGATAAACAAAATTTTAACGTAAATTTGTAAATAGTTTCTTATCCATTATTTAGTATTAAATTTAGTTGATTTGTACAATACATAAACAATTACAAAGCGACACATTAATACAAACATTAAAGCAGTATACAAAACAGGATTCAGAAAAAAAGTCAGAAGACTTATTCAAAATCTGTATTCATCTGTACAGAGATATGTAAGATGCTCTTTTGAATACACACATGTGAAATTTGGTTCAGAAATAATAATTTATTTTTAACTACTTTCATCTCTGCGCCTGAATAAATTTCATCAATTTTGAAAAAAGTAAGTAAAAGCAACTACAACGAAACACCAACACACCCTTGATCTTAAAAAAAGCAAGAAAATACTGTTAATCACATAATATTGGCATCATGAAATTTTGGCGATTTTAAATGACTGATACATTGGCATAGTTTAATTTTGGCAATTTCTCAATTAAATGTCCTATAAACTTATTATCTATTCTCACTATGGGGAGCATATTCTTTCCTTAAATAGTAGCCCCTTTATGGTGTGGTTTCCTCTACTCCTCAACAGTTAAAAGTTAATATGTCATCAAACTAGGTATGTGTGTCGATTTATTGCTTGCTGTGTAACTGAATTCGAGTTTGTAGTTTGTAGTCTCAGATTTTGTGATGTTAAGGCCTAAGACTGTCACAATTATTTAAATTCGTTTTAATGATATCTATTTTTAGTCTTATGATCATTAATCTCCTCTGCATAACCATAATTGGAGTCTGTGGGTGGCTTTGAGGAATCAACCTCCATTTGGCCACCAATGCATAATAGAGCATCTGTTTAGTTTGGGTTTCACCTGTCTAGCTGAAAATGCAGGCTGAAGCATGCCCCATGCATATTCATTTGGATGTATGTCTGTGCGAAGGATCTCAGATTCATACTTGTACATTAAATTGTCTAAGTTTTAGGCAAAAAAGGCAAAAATATGAGCTGCAACATAGGATTTCCAATAATGTGGTATGTGCAACAAGCAAATCCTCAGATCAGCCTGCGCATATGCGCAGTCTGATCAGAGCCTTTGCTTATCACTTAAATATTTTATGACTGTTAAGCTACTTACTGAACACAATTTTTGGTTTCTAAGCTTGAAAGGAGGCTACACAGGCTCGTCTGAGTCTACACTTGTCAAAATGCAACATTGTTGTAAATCGCATGTCACGGCTCATATACGTTTTAAGCAATGTTGATCATTGGTTGCACTGTGCATCATAGGCCTGATTCAAACTTTTGACAATTCTAAAAACTCACCATAAGGCTTCCTCTGGGACAAACTTCAGATAATACTGCTATGTTGCCAGTTTCTATACATGCACCGAGAAATGTGAGTAAATTATTGTGTCGCACATTGTACATCTGAAAGCAAAAAATAGCCAAACTGAACTTGTGGCATCGCCATCGACAGCAAAGACCTGGGATAGTCTGCATATCTGCATTGTATGTGGTGAGTTTCCACGCATGAAACGTATTCTGTCCAAACCTGAAAAACACTCAAAATTTCATACTATGCTAATTGCAACTCTGTTTCAAATACCTCTTCAGTGATGCTAAAAACAACTTGTCAAGCTATGAAAGTAAGAAAGGTGGCAAAGATCAGGAATCAATACAATCAAGCACCACACCTGACCCAGGATACCACATGGGAAAGTGACAAAAACACATATAAACATCACAAATGAGAGCCAATAAACAGACACGAAAGCATGATAAACACAAGACATAAATACCATAAATGATCCGCAAAAGAAGAACCGCCTTGGAACGGTCAGTAAAATATTTTACTGAAGGGCTAAAAGCCGTTTCGCGGCACCATCCTAACCCTTAGTTAAGATGTGGAATAAGACACAAAAATGTTTGATTTGCATGAAAGACCCCTAACGAAACACATTCTGCTTAATGGTTTTGGATAGGTTATTGGTCTAAACAAAATCTCTCTCCCTCTCTCTACTTGAAAGAAAATTAGACGAATTTTATTTTCTTTATTTAGAATTAGAATTTGTGAAAATTGGCCATCTAAGGTAAAGTTGCAAAATTGCTGTCGAAATTGGTTTTGGACTACTTCAAACTTCATTTGCACTTGCAGCATTTACATGCGTTGTCTTTTACGATTATTGTGAAAACAAGTAGCAACATTTTCAGGTATGTTAAAATTCCCTCAAAACTTGTTTTCCTCTTCTTCTTATTAATTTGAAAGGATGCATCATCTACTTGGACCCTAGTCAAACCATTTGAGTGTACAGTCCACCTTTGATGGCGCAAACTCAAGTTCGACCCATCTATGGGTTCAAGCGACCCATCTATGGGTTCAAGCCGTATCCCAAGGTGCCGTGGACAACCTGATGCACTATTGCACAAGGCCAAAGGCGTTTCTTGAATGGAGGTAATGTAGACGATGCGATTTTGTTGCAAAACAGAAAATTTCACCAAATCTGCATAAAATTTTGGTCTCAAAATGTTTTGCTTGTTCTAAAATAGAAAATGAGTACCCGCACTTTATGTTTGTGACCGTAAACAACGAAGTTATTGGAGTTAAAAGTTGCCAAAGCATGGCTCGTTTTCACCTTTGTTGCACAACGTCTCCTTTCATACAGAACCTTACGCGCATCGTGTTTGCGCATGTCAATAACCGCCTGTGTGTTTAAACAGCAAAGGGGGAAACCAGGCCATGGTATAGTACCAATCAATGGTCAAAATATTGGGCAATAGTTCAGTGACTCATGACCTAGCAAAACTAGACAATTACTCCGTATATAGACTGCTGGGTAATAAATCACTCTATACTTAAGGAATCTTCCAACGCATACAGTAAACAATTTACTACAAACGCTTAATTATGTTAAATAATTTCAATATTATGTTCTTAATCAAAAATTCAATATAATTTACAGCATTTGTGAAAATTTCAGAACAGTACCTTGGGTATTATGCAAAATACAGCTTATTTAATTTGAAAGGGTCAAAATCGAAAGTCACAAAGTATGGAATTTTGGCTCAAGTTTGTGTTTAAGCGAGGTTATTTTCATTTGTCACGCTGAACAATTAAAAACGTCATTTGGAATAAGAAATGCACGAAATTCACGATGTGTCAGACTCCATGACGACTATGGCATAACAATGTCATCAGTGGGTCAGCACCTGGTGTTTTTCTTTAGCTGGGCCCACTGTGGCTCAACTGGGTTTTGTCTTCAGCTCTGACTGTCAGTGAGTTTAGAGTCATTTTCTTTGTTTCCTGATAGTATGTTTATAAATTTGATTGTTTGTCCACGGTAATACATTGGTTACGTAAAGAAGCCTCCACGCGAGCTTAACATTTTTTTCCCGTTTGACAACAGTAGAATCTAGGTTGAATATTTGGCAGTAAAATTAACTTAAACCCCCAGTGAAAATGGCTGATAGTTCTAAGGCGGCGTTTCTGTTGTTATTGATTCATTGTTTATTGTTGCCTCCATTGTGTTGTGGGTTGTTTATGGTTGGTCCCTGTTTTGTTGTGCACTACTTAGTTTCTAGTTTTGAAATCATCTCGCTTTGAAAGAAAGTGAACTGTTCGCTTTACTTAAATTGCCTTTTAATGTCATTTGACAGTTAGTGTTCTGTGTCTCTTCCTCACGGTGTTGTGAGTTGGTCTTCAGTCTGTGATCGTGGCGTTTCCTGGTCAAACTCACTTACTTTTTCATGTGATTTGCTCAGTTCAATTTTAAATATCGCCACTGTAACCACCATCCGCAGGGCTCTGTTGTAAGCTAGCGGGATAAATGTTTTACCATGGCCATCCTACTACTCTGATTGAATGTAATTGAGCACGTATGTCAGGAATTATCTAATCACTTGTGTGTGCGTATTGTATGTACAACGTAATAGATAAAGAAGCTTAGAAATTGGAAGATTTTTTTTTATTTTATGAATAATAGAATGCAAATTGACTTGCGTTTGAAAACAATTCAGAATCATATGTCATAAAAATGGAATACAGTGACAAATTGCTATTCTGTTTTCGTATTAATTTCAAATTGGTCGAAAATTGGTTGATTTGCGACTTTCGTTTTTGAAGTTTTCAACTCAAACTTCCATATTTAAAAAGTTCTGAGTCAGGTGTCTCTGAAAATAACCATGTATTACCGGGAAACATTGTTCTTATGTATTCCAAAATATTTTTAGATTCAAAATTCAAGTTTTCAAGAAAATGCCAAAACAAAAGTGTATGCGTCAGAAGATTCCTTAGGTGTAGACTATGATCCAAAAGCAGTTTGGTTGATTTCCTGTAAGGTATGGCTATCTTCGTTGATCTTGTTGCACAAAACAAACTGAAATCAAAATTTCAGGTTATTCATTTAAAAGATTAAAAAAAAACATTTCAATACTCCGAACACCCATGCAGTACCTGCTCAATGTCAATTATGCGCTCATATCACCTCTCTACAGTACTGCTTGAGCTGTTTCAGAACGTTTAGTATGTGTACTGTGAACAAATAAAGCGTTTTGTTCAAACACCTTGACAAGGCATTCTTTACCAGATTTCGTTTTTCTTAGATTTACAAAATAGACGTATATGTAAAAAGTATTTGAGCTAAATTTGAAGATGTTTTTTCTCTCTTAAGATGATCAAGTGAATGCAAAATATGTGAACAGAGCTATTTGATCACGTTTGTTTTGTTAATTATGTTTTTTGGAAAAATAGTGCAAGCACTTATAAGGTCTAGACAATGACAGAGCTGGACATGTATTCCTAGGGTCCTGTGTGAGAATAAAGCAACTTACATCGACAGAACACCCAGTGTAGCTATATCTTGTGCTCCCGTTGGCCATTTTGTTTGCTCAAGAAACACAACAACAACAGAAACATAACATTTTTTTAAAATTCTATGCATAAGCTGATCAGGAGGTGCTTGAAAATTGTAAACTAATACCTGTCTCATCTCTTGAATATTTTTAGAATTAAGGTCCACTTGCTTTATTTTGTAACGTCTAATGAATACAATATTACCAATGTAATACCCTGTCATTCCAAATAATGGCGCTTCCTCGACCTAAAAGAGAGAATGTTTGTTTGTAAAAATTAGTGCAATTCAGCACCAAATTGGGTGGCAGCTGAACTGCAATTGATTTTGGTAAAAGCTATCGGTTGTATTAATTTGATGTTGATAACAATATTCAAGGGCCTGTTGCATAAATAGAGGATGTTACATGAGTGATCATTCCATATGGGAATTTATTAAACGAGCCTTTGGAGAGTTTAATAAATTTAATATGAAATGATTTGTTTATTATGTTATCTTTTAATTGCGATTTTATCACCTTCAAAGTTGGGTGATTTCAATGAAAATTTGCATTCTTGTAACAGACGTCGTCATGGCGTTACTTGTTACTGCCGACAGTGTTATGCAACGTGTGGTCATAACGTTATTTATCATATGACGTCGCGTCTGGGAGTGAAATAACGCCATGTAATATATCGATAAACCACTAGTGGTTAATAGATTTTCGGGAAACGTTATGACGCCCATAATAACGTTGTGTACATAATAACAAAATTATTACGTTATTACGCCAGAAATGAGACTTTAAAGTATCTTAATGTCATATGATAAATAGAATCTAACATTCGTGCTCTTAAATTATTGAATTTATTAGACTCGTTGCGAAAAAGGGATAAAATGCTCGGCAAGCCTCGCATTTTATCACTTTTCCCCAACTCGTTTAATAAATTCAATAAAACATGAGCACTCATGTAAGATTCTCTATTTATGAAATGGCGTTATCCACTGAATAACAGTTACGTGATATGATAAACAATCATTGACATTAACTTCTACCAGTCCACTAGTTAAATTGGCATCATTTTTCTGTTGCATAAACCGTCATTTAACCTTAATGCTACTTAAGTCGTCATTAAGTCTCTGTTCACTTAATGACGATTTCAAAACATTTCCAAAACATGCTGAAATAATGGGTTTGATCATATTTACAATTTTACTCTGAAAGATTCTGTTTATCTAAAACTACATCACCTAAATATGGCAATGCTTTAAATGTATCACTTGAGAAATGTGAGCATCAAGTTGTTAAAAAAAAGGAAATTAAGTGTAAGTTTTCATAAACAAGGGTGGCATTTGAGTTATCACCTCTTCGGTGTTAACTTATACTTATTTTACAGTGCATTTCTTACAGATAAACCAAAATGACCGCATAAACACAATACATTGCACAACAGGTGTGTAATATTAAAGGGGTGAAATCCTGAGCAATAATAGTGGTACCACTCATTGTTTCTGTCCAGGAGTCATACTGAGTAGATCAAAGGGCAGTTGTAATGAGGTGATTATGACTTTCTAAAAGGAGCAATAAAGTGGTCCCATTAAAGGGGTTACGTATTTTCTGATAAAATATTGACCTTTATCTTTGGGAAAGAAATTGTGTTGTATACAGATAAGTTCCCTCTTAGGCCCCTTTAATTTTGTGAGATACTGAAACTGTCCTTTATCAGTTAATCCTTTAATGATCTCTCTTGGGCAGGAGTATATGTCTTTAACCGTATCTTACTTGAGAGGAATCCATTGTAAGCTTGGATTTACTGAAACCTGAGGTCACACTTCCTGAAGAAGAGACTAGCGTTACATCTTTCCACTGAACTTTCCACCGCATGTCCATATAAGCTTTCCGTCGACTGGAATAGACAATACATCACAACAATAGAGCAGACTAAAGAACAAAACAAGGCGTAACTCATATATATAAGTCAACCATGATAGATAGGCATTTGTTATGATTATGTTGCTTATTAACATTAAAGTGAAAATTCAAACTTTTTTCAAATGCATTTATTATAGAGTTTACAGTATTTTAAGAATTATCCATCACTGAATGGGGATCTGGCCATTTTCAGGTCAATGATCTCTACACAAAAAACTGGAAGCACTACCTGCTGCTTACACACTACCAAAGCAGAATTATAAAACCTTGTAATGGCAGGAAATAACAATGTTTCAGAGTAATATTTTAAGCAGTGTGCATTGATTTGTATATTTTGATATCTGGCAGATATTTAATAATTATGTCTAAAATTCAACCCTTAAATCACTAAATATTACTATAGCTGACAACATTATTTGTAGCAATTTTCTTCATACTGGTACACAAAGACAAAATAAAATCAAATAAAACTCATTGAAAAACAAAGTACCTTTCTGTTGACAGTTGTAACATTCTAATTCAGGTTAATGTGTGTATGTTTAATGCCAATAGCTGTAAGATGGCTGCCCCCAGATGCTTAGATAAATGGCTATATTGCGTCTGTAATTATAACTGAGCAGATGAATAAATTATCTGTGAAGATTAAATTAGCACATAATGAAATATTTATTTTAGTTAAGGTAAAATGTTAAAAACCAGGGCCCGGAATTACAATGCCTCCTTAAAGTTAAGGAAAACTAAAGTTAAGTTTTGATATTTCACAATGATATATCAAATGCTAAATAAAATGCCAGGATCGATGCAGTACCTGTGGTCAAAGATATCATTGTGATCTACAGAAAAAGTGAAACTATTTTGATTCTAGTCAGTTTAAAATGTTATTTTTCTCATCCTGAAAAATCAATACTTAACTTAAGTCTTCCTTAACTTTTAGGAGGCATTGTAATTCCGGGCCCAGGAACGTACACTTTAAGCCATTTATAGAAAGCTGTCTGAGAAAGGGATTTTTCCTGTCAGCTCAACGAAGCATTTGCGCAAATCTAGTGGTATGATGTTCCTATGGTTAAGTATATACTAATAGCTCAGTGAGTTAGAATACCTGACTCTTAAGGTTAGTTTTATCTCAACACATTGTAGGTTTGAATCTGGCGAGAACCTAAGTTTTTATTTTTTTTGTATTTTTGTTGCTATTGATTTATTCTATTTTATTCCATTCCTTGATATTTTTATGACATTTATTTTTCATTTTTGCTTTATTTTCATTTCTATTTTATCAATAATTTAGATGATGTTTGATATACAAAAAATTGTAGCGGTCGTGAAAAAATCTTTGAACAAAGCTTCCAATCAACCTCTACAAAATTTGTTCTGCTAAGCTACAAAGATCACTCATACAAAATAGAAATTATAAAACATATCTTAGCAGTGTAAAACAAAGGTGTTTATTATATAATATGTTCACACTGATTGATTTACACCTGTTTATGTTGTTAAAAGGTGATTGATAAAGAGGTCCACGTGAAGTGGCAGAGCTTCGCTTTTATTGGAAAACGTAAAAGACATAAAAGTCGTCGTGAATTAATAAGCAATATTTAGAATGAGTGAGGAAAAAAGTTTTTGCAGCAAAATATTCCCTAATGGGACTCGCATCCACGACCTTCTGATTCAGCGCCCAGCGTCTTATCCATTACGCTAGCAACCACACATGGATAACTAGAGATATTTCAATGCATTTTCTAAGAACACTTCCAATAAGTATATAGGTAGATATAAAAGCAAGGATAAAAATACACATGGATACGTTATATATGCCACGTGCGAAGGGACCGCGGCACACCGACACAATAACACATGGATACGATAATTTTTACAATAACATTCGGCCATAATACTGTACTATTCTACAAACAGTTTATGGCAGTGACGTAAGGTAAATCCCAAAACCGTTATAACTTCCAATAACTGCATGGGATCTACTGATAACTTAAATTTAGTACCAAAACATGTTATGACCTCACTGTCGGAATCTACTTGTTTAATTATAGTATACAGATGGTTCAAAGATGTATAATAGGATTAATCCAATTTTCAAAAAATTGGGTAAATTATGGTGTATATTATACTGCAGTAAATGATATAAACCTGTATAAAATAACAATTTTCTGGATCTGTTCATATTTTTGTTTACAGCGTTTCTCATCTATCTTTGAACCAGCAGTACTTGTAGTATGTTATCATTCTACTTAAATTGTTTTCAACGAAATCTACATTGCACGACCCTTGTAAAAATAATCCAACAATCTGGAAAAACTTACAAACATATACCATAGGCGTAGGAGGCTTTTTAATATTGGTGGAGAGGGGGCAAGGCCAACGAGGTCAACATCAATACTTAGGGAGGGGGGGGGGTTATTGTGAAACATACAAACACGCATGCATGCACAAACATATGTATGCACGCATGCAAACATACGTGCAGGCATGATAAATTTATACACATGAGTATGCATCAGTAAAATCAAAGCAAGCATGATTGGGTCTCCGTTTATAAGAAACCTAATATATATTTAGAGTACGAGCGAGTGAAGTGAACAGGGAAGTTTTTGGAAAGGTACCCACAGGCAAGTTATTTCAGAGATTAAGCTGAGAGGGATAAAAAAGAACCAAAAACAATATTTTTTACTCCAAGCCAGCGAGAAACTTTTTTGGGTGAAGCCTGTTGCCTGAAAATTATTTAGGACCAAAAAAAAAGGATAAAAAATTAACGAAAAATTGGAGCTAAATAAAAATTTAGGATATAAAATAGGTATAACTGGAAAAGCTTGAAAACCGGTTTCTCTGAAAGAATGATACGTACAAACATTTATACATACACTCAGTGGCCATAAGTGAGTTCCCAAAATGGCAAACGTTGTATCAGTTGCAAAAATTTAAGTACATTTAAAATGTGTATAATTTGAAAACGAGGAATGCAAATTATCTGAAATTTTGAACATATCACTATTTGCTATTTTCCAACTTTAGGATGCTAGATTAATATAGAAATAATATCATCGAGAGTTTGTGGGTGTTATTCATTTCGACCACCCCTGATTTCTGAAACATTTTGAAAATTTGATGTGTGTTCAAAACTTCTTCCGTTTTTACATAACTATAGATATTGCATAATTTCTATATATTTTTGGTGATAATGGTGCTAATATGTTATACTCGTGAGCTGTGAACAAGATGTGTTCACATCTTCCTAATTTATTCACCGTCATATTAGGGGTGGGTGGGGTATTTGTACCCCTGACCCAAAAAATCTAAATCACTGAAAGAATCCACATAGTAACTTAGCAACACGTATCAGTCTTTCTAGGGTCTATATATGAGTGTTTGAAGCAATTAGTATTTAAATGTTTGATTCTTTCAAATGGAAAAGACAGCACCCAGCGATACCTAACCCCTTGGTCAAATTTTGCTTTACGAGGGGGTACCCAAACTTTCATACGAAATCATAGAATAGTTCTTCTTAAAAAAATAAATGTTCTGTAAAAATGTAACCCCAAATGGTACTTTCAAATGAAAATAATTAGCACACAAATATTATATCACTGGTTATGCTGCTTGTGGCACCAATATCAGGGATGATAGTGAAAATTGGCAGATTTTCTTAGAATCCAACCATACCTTATATCCATCAACATTTATTCAAAAAATATTATTTAGAAATAGAACAGTGTTATGATACCTCTCAAAACATACAAACTCCATATTCGTGCATTTGTTTATTTAGTTTGTTTTTTTACAGCCAAAGTTTACTGCAGTCGCGTCATTTTCATGGTGTTATTTTCCGTCCAGTTCTCTGCTCTGGATAATTTTATTTTCAGTGTCTATACTAATTTGAACTTTAAGAGAATGTTTTCCAGTATATTTAAGATATTTCTGCAAATTGTCAATAATATTACAAACTGACATTTTACAGCAATTTTTCGACACCTGCTATCTTTTTTTGAAGAAATGGAGCCAATGTTTGTGATACACAATATCTCCATAGCAACAGATGATGTCATCATACAATTTGGTGGTGACGTAAACATATACCCTGTATATTTATCCAGGGCAATTATCATTTGGGGAAATTGTCTTAATTGGCTAGAAAAGACCATTGTTTCAGACTATATTTTTTGTCAATTTCTTGTAAACTGATTTGGGAACTCACTTATTGCAAATGAGTGTATGTATAGATACAATGCGATAACTGCCTGCTAACTAAAAGAAACCGAAAAAGTATTAAAATCTGAGCTAAATGTTTGCTGTCAGAGAATTTCAAATCATATTTAAAAACTCCCAGTAAGCGAAGCGAGCGATTTTTTTTATCAACAACAAAGTGTGGAAGTTGCTTATTTAACACTGAGTGATATGTCATTAAGGACATATTATTGGAGGGGCCAAATACTATTCTTGCCCCCCCCCCCCTCACAAAATTATTGGGGGGGGGGGGCTGGTCCCTGTTGCTCCAGCCCTGTTCCTATGCCTATTCCTAACTTTTATGGGAGTAATACAACTGCATGTATGTATTACAATCGATAAACCACTCGTATCAGTAACTTGTTAGTAATGTTAAAACAACGTTAGGTCAGAAAATCTCGTCATTTTCGAAATAGCAACAAAAGAACATCAACAACAAAATAAAATTTCCAAAGTAATTTTATTTTCATATGATAAATAGAAACTTTCATTAGTGCTTCTCTTCCTGAATTTATCATGCACATTGAAAAAAGAGATAAATGCCTGACAAGCCTCGCATTTCAGCTCCTTTCCCAACACATTTAATAAATTTAATGCTTCATAAACTTGAATGCAATGTTCTCGATTTATTGCGACTGGTAAATGGGCAGTTAAAGTGTTTAGAAAAAATGTTGCGAACAGAGTACTAGGCGTTTGTTGATTTCTGAAAGTTTTTGTAGCAGTCACTTGTATAATGGAAATCAGACATTTAACTGTAACTGAAATTGTCATGTCATTCTCATTATTTCTTCGAAATATAATAATTATAACAATAAGTTTTCTTTTACTTTTACCCTTTGTGTTTCAGTTGATTTACACAGGCAGATACATACAAATAATGGGGATGGGTATCCAACATATGCATTCAGGGGTCACAGGTATTTTTGTTTTATAAATATACTGGTTTTCAGTCTCTTTACCTTACATGTAGCAAACAGTGCAGATCCTGATAAAATGAGCATTTTCATTTTGCAGCCATTTTATCTGGCTCTTCACTGTTTGCCAAAACAACCGTTTATGTAATTTTCAGCATTTAAATGGTTTAAGTTAAAATAGCTGCTAGGATAGGAAACAAAAGCTAAGTTACTGTAATGGCATCATAAAATGAGCCATGACATGAGATTTCCAACAATGTGGTATGTGCGACCAGCAATGGCTCAGACCAGCTTGCGCATACGCGCAGTCTGATCAGAGCCTTTGCTAGTCATTTGAAAATTCTATGACTGTTAAGCTACTGACTGAACATCATTTGGAGTGTCTAAGCTTAAAAGGAGGCTGCATAGGCTTGTCTGAGTCTACACTTGTCAAAATGCCCCCTTGTTGGAAATCACATGTCGCGGCTCAAATGTAAGATACAGATTTATAATTTAACTATATCATTAAAACTGTTTTATTGCTTTTTTGTAACACTAATTGGATCACAAATTACAAATCATTATCGTTTCTTTTACTTATTACAATGCAATTAAGAGAGCGACCTGTTTAATTCAGTACAGGAAATTTTAAACAGAGAGAGAGAGAGAGAGAGAGAGAGAGAGAGAGCGGTCATTAGTAGACATGATAAAAAGGGGTTCCTGTCTCTAGCCTCACCAGAGGCACTGTGTTGTGACATTGGGCAAGGTACTTGCTAGTTGAGCTAACACAGGAACACGTCCCGACATGACTAGAACTTTATTGACTGGGATGTAAAGCATCAAAATAACCACAAAAAACAGTAACAATAGGATAAACTTTGGGTTATCCAATAAAATAAATAACATGTAAAATTCAAAATATTAGTGGGCACTGTTTAGGGGATTAGTTTGATATGTTCGTTTTGATGGCACAATCAATTTTAGAAATAAATACCTGTATACACCTGTTTTGGGGGGTTACAAAATGGTTTGTCAAAAAACCTATGACGTAAATTCTCATTTGTGACTTAATCTGCATTTCATATATTTCCCCAAATGTACGTTGTAGCTATAAATAAACCATTTTGTCCTGACCATTGCCTTTAGTTGAACATATATGAATTATTATACTGTTTTAAAAGTTAATCACGAGGCGTTATACAGATTTCAAATATATATGACCTTCACTTTGATTCCCAGACCAAAGTGGTGATCTTAATTTGTCTTGTCATGTATACACTAAAAGCAATCATTGTGTTAAACATTAAAAGCCTCTAGCAAAAAATAAAAGAGAAGCATTCATTATAATCCATAAAAGAGATTTAGCATAATTGACCTTGACTCCAATGTCATAGTGGTGATCTGAAATATTCGTTGTTGTCATCAACATACTATAAGCTATCATTGTGCAAAATATGAATACCCACCATTCAATATGAGAGAAGAGTCCGCAATATGAGTCATAAGACAGATTTTTAGTATATTTTACCTTGATGTTTGACTCTAAGGTAATGTGGTGGTTATCTGACATCTGTGTTGTAATCTGCACACATTTAACAATCATTGTGGTAAATATGGCACACATTGAAGAAATATAAGAGGGACTCACGTACCAAGCGGTTACACAAACGTTTAGCATATTTGACCTTGAGGATTGACCCCATACATTGATGATCTAAATCTTCATAGTAATATTCGTGCACACAACAAAGAAAATCACTATGCCATATAAGTATAATATCCTCCTTAAAATAGCACGACAGTTCGTGTTATGAGTAGCTAGACAGGTTTTAGGTCACAGACCTGTAAATGTAAAAAGGGCAGTGATTGGCTCAAAAGGTGGGTGGAAGCTCAGCACAATATTTTTAAGTTGTAAGGTGTTTCATGATTGGTCAATAATAAAACTAGGACATATATTGTATTTATTAGACGGGTCCATCTTTGCTGTACTTTTTGGAACAATATCTCATTGCTTTTATTAATTTAGTTCAGTGGTGTGGCTTAGAAAAAAGGACCTTGCATTCTGGTATTTTTTCAGTAGAATTTTCCTCTCATGTAGGGTGCCCACCTTCAGGGGCCAAAAAGTGGCAAAACATGGCGGTCACCAGGGTATCTTATTCTTGTTTTTTGATTGAACTAGGTCCAATCTGTAACTCTATGGCAGCCTCATTGTGATTGAAGAGTTGTAAGGACCACAGCCTACTTAAAAGCTATAATGGAGGTCTATGGAAAAACAATTACAGGTCTGGGCCCTTAAGCATATTTATTCTTGACCTTAGACTGCAAGGTAATATCGCTGATCTGAAAACTCCTTGGTAATCTAAATACCATAGGCAGTAAAGTGTGCCAAATGTGAACACTTTCAGTCAAAAATGAAGGGAGTTTGCGCTAGGAGAAAACTGACATGTGCGGATCCATAGATCCTAAAAAATCACAAAATTACCAAGCCAGCATTCAACATCGGGCCATCATAGGCCCGCCAGCGAAATGCCATTAAAATGGCGTTTTGCTGGCGGACCGATGATGGCCCGATTTAAGTGGTATTGGGATCCACTCATTAACTTAAAAAAAGTTGAACCCCTCTGAAAAATCTTTTTGGATCCGCACATGACTGATGGACAGACCAGTGGACGGACAGGTGGACGAGACTGATAACAATGTATCAGCCTTTTTTTTTCAAAAAAAAAGCTTGATTTAACAGTTTTACAGCAAAAATAATAGAAGCCATTTAGATTTTGCTTTTTTTGTTTGTTTTGATGCCTTACGTTGAAGTCATCAGCTATGATCGTAAAAGGACAGTCAGTTCACCTAAGCACACATTTTCCTAGGCAAGCTTGACTGACCGGTCAGCCAGCACTTCATGCACATACTTTCGCTAGTAGCTGACAATATCCCTTCTTGAATCAGCGCAAGGGAGCAGAATGGGCGTAGAAAACATTTTATGATCAATCTCAAAGTGTGGGACTCGGCCTGGATTAAACTCTTGACACGCTACTGACTGCACTACACGGCCTGTCATTTAGATTTTGCGGGTATGCTCAGTCAAATGATAATATAGACACACATATACATATAGAATTATTGGAGTCCAAAACTATATATTCTTTGTTCTAGATATTAAAACAAAACGGCTAAATAATGCAATAATTATGGGTAAAAAGAGTATTTTATTCGTCTCATCCCTCTAGATCTTGTAAGAGTTAATCATGCCTAATATTAAACTTCGATATGTAACTAGTTTCTGTTTTTCATAAACCGCCATGAACCTTGCATAAAACTCATTTCATGCTCAACTCAAAATTGTTGGTATTTTAACTTTTATGAACAGAATAATTACACCACATGAGTGTCTTAAGCAGGCAATTTTTTTAGCAAATAAGCGTTTAAAACAAGTGGTAATGTTATGCTCTGTTGAGTTGAGCATAAAAATAAATATCACTAACCTCGGGTTGCGAATCTTAAATGCTGATGTTTGGCAACGTTGCCAAGCTGCCGTGGTAGCGGATAAACCACTTGCCTTATACTTAGGGGTCCTGAGCTCTCCCAGTATTTTGAATGAGGCCTTAAGCCGTGTCCTTGTCTTCTGGTATCTTTTAAACCAGAGCCGCTACTGGATAAGCATTTTGGTGCTCCTCGATACAAAACCACAACATTACCAAAACGGCCAAGTACTGGTACTGTCGTGCCAACCAAGAGTGACAGTGACGTATTACTTTGTTTACAATTGCTAAGTAAAGCACTAACGTGTACACTTCACTTGAGCGAAATCGAATCGATAGATAGGATTAATACACAAGTGATCTATCGATTCTAAGTCCCTGATAACTTTGTAAATAAAACGTGACGTCACTGTCACTCTTGGCTGGCAGGACAGTAAATGCCAAGGAACAGCAGCAAACAAAATGTTTCCTTACCTATATATATTCTGCAGGATTATTATTACAAGTAAAACAAACACAATACATCCACTCACAATCCCGCCAATCACAACAGATGGAATTCGTGCTGAAAACAGACAGACAGAAGTATTGATTGTAAATAACGTAATCAGCCAGTGGTACCACTTTAAAGCCAAATAATATCCATAGGTTATAGAGCATATATTAAAATAATAAAGGAGTTAAGTGTTGAAAACGAGTGCAGCGAGTGAACCATTAATTACCTTTATAATTGTTATATATGATATTTGTCCTACTTATAGTTTTCTTCCCCTCTTTCCTTTGGAAAAAAGCCGCATTGACTACTTCATGGTTATACTTAATATATACTACACATAATGACAAAATATGTGATTAAGTTGGCCAAAAAATTGAATTTCTGTGCAAACACTGATTGAATGTTTAGCACAGGGAGCAGCGGAGTAAACTATAATATCTTTGAATGAATCTGAAGTGCATTAGATTATATTATGCAGATATAAGCAAATACAATACTATGGACAAAATAATAGCAAAATAAGATTTAAACATACATGCACAGCTAACCTGTGGGATCTTTTGTTTTTGGATCTGAGACTTTTGTCTTGCTCCATACTATGTGTATGCGAGCAGTGAAGGTTCTTGCGAGGCTGGGTGGATGCGCCTACCTGTTTGAACTATCAATGACTGACGATGCAATGAATATCAAATGTACCAATACTGGCCTCAAAGTTATAAAACTTGAATACAGTCTCAAACTCAAAATAAAGCGCAATGATTGGCTGCTTGCGGACACGTGTCCGCAAGCAGCCGATTATTGTGCTTTATTTTGAGTTTGAGGCCTGGCTTTAATGCTTGTCAACGTGCTGCTTTAAAGAGACTAGGTCTGTAACTATGAACAATTTTCGAAAAAAACACCTTTTTAAATCATTTGTAAAACTAGAATTAAGTTATGTTTTCACAATAAATATGTTCAGTATGGCTGAAAACTGCATGGAAAAGTGAATTATCTTATAAAAGCAGGTGCTTTTTCTCTTGTTGGTAATTATTTGCGTCCCTCCAATAATTATAGACAGTCAAGTTTTAACGTAAATGCGGTTGTTTTGATACTGGTAATTTGTAATTTGTAATTAGATTTACGAAATTGGTAAAATGTATACCTGAATTTTATTCTTTTTACTGTGTTCTTGAAAAATAGAAACATTATTTCAAAAATTAAAAGATCAAAAGTTACAGACGATGCAGCTTTAAGAAACCTCTATCTCACCTTCAACGCAGAGTTCACCAGAATAACCACATACAGGTTTATCAGGTGGAACCCCCTTAATCCAACGGATAGTCTTTCCTTCCTCCATCGTGTAATTCAGCTTGGAGCCAAGAAATATACCAACACGCTGTAATTCAAATTAAACTATAATCAGTATTTCATTTCTTTGGTCATTCTCCTCCCTTTTGATTTATTCAAGAAGAGTTTTTGTCAGTTACAAGCAAAAGTATGTAAACTGGTCAAAATAAATTAAGCCCCACAGGAAAATTTTCCCATAGACTTAATGTAAATACATTCATGTTTGATTTATCACAACATTTTACTGAATAAAGATTTTTCCATAAAATTTGCAGCGAAGTAGCAGCAACGTTTCATCTCTACATGGGCTAGGTTTCATTATTATTGATAAATTTTCCATAGAGCTTCACATATTCCAGTAAATGTCCCGTTTCGTTCCCTATCATTCCTAAAGTAAAATTGGCAAAAATTGGATAGTCTTAAAAAATTTAGTACATACCCAAGGAAAATAAGTATTTTCAATTGAAACTTTGTGTAATTACACCTAAGACATTGTTGTCTAACTTGGGTGAAGTTAAAATTGTCAACTACTTGCGATAATTTTGAAATAAACAACTGAACTTTGGAAATTTAACATTATGGCTATGAAAAAAGTGACATGGGGTTTAAATTATTTTGACCAGTTACTTGTCACTCGCATTTTCTAGCTTGCCAAGGAAAAGGTGTGGTAAAGTGAACTGACCAAACCGCTATGACCATAACTGTTGACTGGGGCGTAAAGCAACAACACCATTAAAAACAACAAGTAAACAGCATTTCTTAAAATTGCATATTATTGACAATTGTTAACATTTTATACCCTAAAGGGAGGTATGTAGTAAGCACACTTTCCTCCCGTCTGTCTGTCCATCTGTTTGTCTTTTTGTCTATATTGTCGTCTGTAGAATATCTCGGATTTATCTCCTATATATTTTCAGGTAGGAATACAAATCTGGTGATGCATCTTAGGGCTGCAGAGTGTCGCATACAATTTTTGGTTCACTGTGACCTTCTGTGACATCTGGCCTCAGTTCTACAATAATGGCGCACTTCGAATCGAACTATAGTCCCTACTATAGTAACTAAAGTTTGATTCGAACACCTATAGTCGCTACTAGGGTGACGTCACGAGCCTGCTAGAGATGGTCGGAGCACCGTTACTCTAGTAGATAGGCTGGTTCCCTACTCTAGACCTATCTAGCACGATGGGTTCAAGATCTAGCACGATGGGTTCAAGATCGGTCAGTAGCCTCAAAATGATATGTTTTTGTAAAATAAACCTAGCTGAGCATATTTTTTGGTCCCACTTATTCGTAATTGATTACTAGAAAGCGCTGTGTAACATCCTTTTTGTCTACGACGAAGAATTGAAGTGGAGCATATAGGGCTAATATTTTTTTTTCCGTGCCAACCAACTAAAAGTTCCAGTTTTAGTCGTTCGGGTGTAAACGTGCTTTCGCATGTATTCCGTAAGAACTATAGTAGGAACTTTAATTTGATTCGAAGTGCGCCAATGTTGCCTGGGATATATCTCCTATATTATCCTAAAATCGATTTGCTGATGCATCTTGTAAATAGTTTTACAGCGGGTTCACATTGACCTTAACCTCAAGCCTCAGTTCTACAATAATCGTGTCCTGATCATATGAAAGGATCAGTATATGAAAAAATACAAATGCAATATCGATATACAGGGAGACATTCGACCAGCCCCATACAGCACAAAGGCAGCTGTTGTGGTCCGCTTAAAAATCTAGAAAACCTTAGAATTAGAGAAGATCTACATGACTTGTGTTCACTTTTAATATTCTGATAGTTACTTCAAAGGTAATTCTAAACAAAATTTTTCAGCGTAAAATTGTAAATATTTTCTTACCCATTAGTTTTAACATGTCTTTTGGGGTGCTCAAAAGAACCGTCTTATTGAGACGGTTCTTTTGAGTATCCACAACCTATGCTTTGGTTGAGAAATAAGAAAATTAAAATTTCTTTACGCACTCTCAACTAAAGTCCTGGTAATGCCACCTGATATGATACAATAAATTTGAGATGGTGCAATTTTCATATTGAGGGGTCACACGTTATAATTCCAGCTAAATTTGAATGTGTTTCTGTGATGTTAGAAAGGTGGCAAAGATCAGGAATCGATGCAATCAAGTACCCGACCCAGGATACCACATGGAAAAGTGACAACATCACAATTTTACATCACAGACGAGAGCCAAGAGGTCAGCCCTTTCCCAGTAGGTGACCACAAGGCAGCAATGAACAGACGCTAAAGCATGGCAAACACAAGACATAAATAACACAAGTGATCTACAAAAAAAGATAATTTTAGTCTTTACAAAGAATAAAGACTGCATTTCATCTGAGTCTTTATTGTTTACCAAAGGATTTGTTTGGAGATATCCAGTATGCATACGGTCTAACTGAGTCTGTTAGTTATAAATAATGATAAGTTCAACACTTCTCTCCAACCCCCCCCCCCCCCCCCCCTAGCACCATCTTTAGTGCTATTCAGTTTTCTTCCAAAATCCAGTATTCATGACCCTTTGCGGGTACTCTCAATGCTTTCTTGTTAAGTATAGTTGGACCAAGCTTCTTCTGTGTATCCCCTCCTTAAAAATATTAGGGATTCAGACATACCTAAAATATTTGAAGTTCTAGGAATCCTGCAAAGAAATCACAATCTGTACCTTGACCTTAAGAAAAAACAACCTAAAATGTAAAGAAATGACCCCAAAGAACCATCCAGTTTTGTTATGCCCCACCCCAAATATTCATAATTTCTTCATACCCACATAAATATTTATTTTTTTCTGAAAATCCCAAAAATATTGAAAAATCAAGATTTTGAACTCCAAAAATGGGCCGAAACTACGTATATATGAAAATATCAGAGTACCCCCTCACCCCTCCCTGGAATTCGTGACTGACCATCAATGAAAACCAGCATTTTATCGAAGTACAGGAGGAAATTCATCCAATTAAAAGCTACACAATGACAGCTGTTGCAACCTCAAAATAATCCGAAAACGGACACACAAATCTTTTGGTACTGTCGTGCCAACCAAGAATGACAGTGACATAATCTTTTGTTTACAATTGTTAAGTAAAACATTAACTTATCACCCCATTTGCGCTAACGCGAATCGATAGATGACTTGTGTATTAATCCTATCCTGTGGATAGGATTATTACACAAGTGATTTACCGATTATAAGTCCCTGGTAGCTTTGTAAACAAAGTGTTTCGTCACTGTCACTTTTGGTTGGCACGACAGTAGAATATATATTGTAAAATAGCTTCCAGTAAACAGAGGGCAATTTGGCTTTTATTTTAGTTGCTTGTTTTACTCTTTGTCTTAGAACAGTGCCACAATATAATTTATCAATACATTCAAATTGCAAATAGAAATATCATAATGCATTTACCTGAAATGTCTGCTGATCAGGATCATCCAAGTCGAGAAGCTCAAAATCTGCTATGCGGGTGCCTGTTTCATCTAATGCCACTGACTGGTCCAGTCCTACAAAAGTGTTGTAAACTTGATAATATTTTAATGAGCCCATTGAAGTATTACCCAACCGTCTATATACGGAGTAATTGTCTATTTTTTGCTATGTCATGAGTCACTGAACTATTCCATCGGTCAATAAATTCGACTATTGACTGGCACTATACTATGGCCTGCTTACCAGCTTCCCTGTTAAAAACACACATACGCTTATCGAAATGCGCAACAACGATGTGCGTACGGTTCGTTTATGAAAGGAGACGTTATGCAACAATGGTGAAAATATGATTTGGCAACTTTAAACTCCAATAACTCCATTGTTTATGGTCAGAAACATAGAGTGTGGGTACTCGTTTTCTTAATTAGAACGAGCGGAACATTTTGAGACCAAAATTGAGCAGATTTGGTGAAATTTTCTGTTTTGCAACAAAACCGCATCGTCTACAGCAACTCCAAGCAAAAACGCTGCAAAATATTTCATCAAATGGTTTGGGTAATACAACAGTTATTTCATGCCTGTTTGTAGTATAGTCAAACTATTACCCCTCGGTACCGTGGACGACCTGATACACTATTGCACTCGGCCTTCGGCCTCGTGTAATAGCGCACCAGGTCGTCCACGGCACCTCGGGATAATAGTTTTGACTATACTAGAAACAGGCATGAAATAACTGTATACTAAATACTGCATTCAGAGAATAAATATTTCAAAATGCAAAATACTTCATAAAACATTTTAAAAACAGTGACTTATATTTATGAGCAAGTCGTTAAGTTGTACATAGCTTCAGTACTGTTGTGGTCTGTAGATCCTGATTGGATCCAAACTGCTTAAACTTCTATAGTCGTACTTGGAGATTATTGTGAAAAAAAAGTTTGAAACAAGTCGACAGACGAGAATAAATACACGAAAATTATCCAGCATGCATAAGGCTAAATACATAAAACCCGACCTTCAAAGGTAGATCCGAAGAAGGTTCTTGCAATACTATAGCCATCATGTATATCCCTTCCTTCTGTAAAAGCTTTATTGTAGGCTGTCCCTAGATACAAGACCGCTTCATAGAAAGAGGTGATAAAGTAATGGACCTGTAAAATATAATATTAATAGACTTTTCGCTTACTGTAAAGGCGGCAACTTTAATATTCATATCTGGGCGTGGTTCGGGTATTTCATCTGCTAAGGAAGGGAAATCAGGCTCTATCTATAATTTGGTAAAGAGTTAATAAGCTTTTTGGGCCGCGCAAACGTGCGTGCATTCCATGAAAATCCTAAGTTTACACACTGAACTCACATTTATCAACCAGTAAAAGCAAGTAAGGGTGCAAAGATCAGGAATCGATACAATCAAGTACCATACCTGACCCAGAATACCAATGGGAAAGTAACAAACTTACAGTTAAACACCACAAACGAGAGCCAAGAGGTCAGCCCTTTCCCAGCTTACTCACAAAATGTATGTTTTTGTCGTCCACTAAAATATTTGAAGCCTCATAGACAAACACTGTGGACCCAGATCAGACTGCTCCTGTAGGAGCAGTCTCGTCTGGGTCCACAATGTGTGCCTCTATTCTTATGCTCAATAGACATTTTCAGACGTAGTTATTTTGCTGGCCTTTTAAGGACTAAATAATGTGTTTTGCGTCTATACTGAGGTAATGGCGCAAGATGATACAGTTACTTTTGAATAAAACCACGCCTCATTTTCAGCTTTCACTTATGTCTAAGGTAGACCAGTCTAAATTACGCATTCATGAGGTACCGCCTTAACAGTTACCAAAAGGTCCAATAATGACAGTATTTTTGATGACACATGTGAAGAATTGACAAATTATATATTGTGCATTTTGTCCAGTTCCCTGTGTCCAAAATGGCCTCATGACAACCATTTTAAAATTCTTCAAGAGAAATTTGCCAAACTATATGTCAGATTAAACTGAGTGTAGCTGCATAATATTGAGGCAATGTGGTGATAAAAATGTTTCAAAACAGTTCCATTCAGACATCCAGAATGGCAGCAATCTTTAAACTTTTCAGACAACTTCTCCTGAAACAAACATCAAATTGTGCCAAAACTTCATGGTAGTCACCATTCGAGAAAGTCCGCCACAATTCGAGAATCGAATCATGGCTCGGGTCTATGTAAGGAGCATTACGCGTAGTACTATGTACCAAAAAGCTGCATTTTGTTAGCCGGAACTGGCGTATGGAAAATTAGTTCTGTAACATGTGGGTACAGCTCTATTAAAATCGATTATTCTGATTATCCGAGAAGTTTTATCAGCAGAATAAATGAAAGTTGGTTTTTTTCCAATAAAATATCTCCGTAACGATATTTGATTGAAAAAACAAAACCTTCATTTAAGCGGTTTGTTTTGCTGCAATCACACTTGTTATTGTGTTAACATTTGTTTCCACGTTATATAACGTCAGCGTCACGTTATCACCCGCATTATCAAAGTAGATCCTGATGTACATCCGTGGTCGTATTCCACTGAATTTCACGGAATTGGCCAAGGCAGTTCCAATCAGGTAGTCACCATTTCGGATTACTAACATAATTATATTCAGATATCCTAGAAGGCTATCACAGGGGAAATCTTGGATTCTCCAAACAAATACTAACATATTTTATACTTTGTACATTTCAATCAGAACAATCATTCATATTTCAAAATGTTATTGTTTTAAAACATTCTGTAATTTTATATTGGCATAAAATTGGATTTCAACTGCAGAATAGTGACACAAAAGTAAAAAAAAAAGGTAATTACGTAGGCCAACACTGTATTTTCATTGAAGCAAAAGCGCAATTTTAGTTGCCGGCAGTTTCAGTCTGTCAGTTTCAGCCCCCAGTGGCTTAGGCGGCTGCTGTTCGTTCTAAGGTGGCGGCTCTGCTGTTGTTGATTCGTTGTTTATTGTTACTCCCATTGTGGGAGTCTGTAATTCTTTTATGTTTTGTCGTACGTTACTTTATGTCCATTCTAGTTTTGCAATCGTCTTGATGGGCAAAAGAGAGCTGGTTGCCTTGCTTATTTTGTCTTCCTGGTGCCTCGTGATTGTTGTGTGACTCTTCCTTGCGGTGCCATGGGTTTGTTTGCAGTTTGTGATTGTGGTATTTCCTGATCATACTCACTTACTTTTTTATGGAAATATTTTCCCGGAAGGACAGGTTCCAACACTGGCACAAATTCTAAATAACTGACGTGCAAGCCAAGAGTGACAGTGATGTCATGTTTTGTTTACAAAGCTATCAGGGACTTATAATCGACAAATCACTTGTGTATTAATCATATCCGCAGGATATGTCGATTCGCATTAGCTCAAGTGGAGTTTACAAGTTAATGCTATACTTATCATAGTAAACAAAACACGACGTCACTGTCACTCTTGGCTGGCACGACAGCACTTTACACCTTTTTTTTCAAAACATTTATTATTCTGTGACACGTAAAATATCTAGGCTGGTATAAGTAAACATGCGATGTCTTATTCACTGTCTACCAACCATCTCATCAACTCTGAATCACTCTGGTAAATGTATACGTCGATTTGCTGGCATTTACGCGTATTGCCGGTACTTCATAGACCGGAAGTGGTAGATATTGGTGTTAATACTGTATAGTAAAGCATGCCATATGCCTAAAGGACTATAGCCTTCAATCATGTTTAAGTATTCAGTATGTGCACGGCGATTTATATAAGCATTTAGGAATAGATTCGAGTACCGATCTACTCGAATCTATTCCTAAATGCTTACATAATCGCCATGTGCATGCGAATAACTTAAAAATGATCCAATTCTATAGTCCTTTAGGCATATGGCATGTTTTATACATAGTATTAACACCAATATCTACCACTTCCGGTCTATATAGTACCGGTAATACGCGTAAATACCAGCAAATCGACGTGTACATTTACCAGTGTGTGAATGTAGACTTTCAACATAAGTGTACATCAGGTAGGATAATCGCCACACCTACCAGCTCCCTTTGGGGAAACTCGAAGCCATAGTCACGGAGAGCCCTAGACTTGATTTCGTCCTGAAAGGCGGTGTTGTTTGCAGCTGGGTTCAACAGAGATAGTATCAACACTGACTCATAGGCTTTCTTCATGTACTGGTCTTTGTCGTCCCCTATAGAAGAGAGAATTAATTCACGTTCTACTGTCGTGCCAACCAAGAGTGACAGTGACGTAATACTTTGTTTACAATTGCCCAGCAAAATACTAACTTGTACACTTTACTTGAGTTAATGCAAATCGATAGATCACTTGTGTATTAATCCTATCCTGCGGATAGGATTAATACACAAGTGATCTATCGACTATAAGTCCTTGATAACTTTGTAAACAAAACATGACGTCACTGTCACTCTTGACTGGCAGGACAGTAGCAGAGTATCGGATGTTGGGCGGAGATGGGGGGGGGGAGGTGCAAAGCATGCTTTAGTATTGTATCATCTAAAATTCCTCTATCGTTTTTAAAAATTACAAATATGATATCAATCAAAGTACTTATCAGTATAGAAATAGCACAGTTTATACCAAAATGTACCTCATGCTTTGTAGATCTAGCATTTATTTTTTTTTCTTGTATGCTTAATACATTTATTTTCACTGTTGACAGTTACATTTTGAAAAAAAAAATCACTGTATCCCTAGGCCTGTCACAATTGCAATCCTCTATTCCCATGTTGAAAATGATTTCATTATATCATATTGTAAAATGCTTATTATCTTATTATATTATACAGCAATTTCGAAAGAAATTATTTTGTTTGTTAACCAAGCAAGTTTGAGGTAAACAGCCTGAGCGATACGCATAGACTTAAAAGCATATTATGTGGTATCATAAATTACAAAACTATTTTATGTTAACATTAATTGCACATGGTTTGTCTGTTAGTGAAGCTTTATTTTAAAGTCCATTTTGAGGAGCTATTCTAAAGCTTTAATCATAAACATGACTCACTGTAATTCAGCAACATGGTTTTAATTTTTGAAACTAACAGATTAAATCGTTGAATACGTGTCTGTTGAAAAAGGAGTGCCACGACTCACAGCGCAGCTGTTAGCTTTCTTACATTATATTCACAAGGAAGTTCTTTTTTCTTTCTTTTTTGCACCTTTGGCTCTTGTTGAGCTATTTGTAACACTGATACATGTTTACACATAAGGAGTAAGAGACTTATGATCAGTTTGTTGGTTTCGAAGATTTACTGAATTAGCCTTATTGTATGCAAAACCATCAAAACTTGTGAGCAATACTTCAAACAACAGCTCGTAAACATAATTTTAGTCATAGACTGACTCATTCTTGCACCCATATCCATGTATATATTTGTTAATACTTACATTGTTTGAGGGCTGTTTCTAGTTAAAGGAAAGTATGTCAGTTTATTTTAAGTGTAATGCCATATTAAGATTACAAATTATGAGCATGTTACAAATTACAAGTGCAAGCTAATCTCGTATATTGCACTGGTTTATACATGTAGTAGATATCTTTAATGTAAATACCAACCTTATATGCAACAAATCACTGTTTCAGCAAACTAATATGGTTAAAACACAGATGCATTTTTATATGTAAGGACAGGCGAACTTCCCACCATAGGCGTTTTTCTACATCAAGCAAATCAGACATTAAACCAATTGATTATACTCATACTTTGTATTAGATCAACATTTCGTGATGTAATTTCTCCAAACATTAGACATGACCTCAGATAAACTGATGACAGACTGGGTGTACACTCAAACTATTAGCTGCTGCAATATAGTGAATGACAGATTCTTGCATAACATGTGTATATTATTGAACAAGGAGCCTTAGTCACCAAAAGGCCAACCAAGAAACACTTACCTTGATATTTTTTTCAATAGTATTAATGAACTTATTTTAGCTTTACTTGTTTCAGCTAGACATAAAATCAATTGCAGGCATCTGTGAGATATGTTTCTGCTTGTCAGCATTTCTTATGTTACGTTGTAAAATAAATTGCAAATAATGACTTTATAGTTTGCATTTTAGAACAAACCATATTCCCCAACCTTAAATTTATAATGTAGATTTAAGTTCTAATGGTAAATTTCCATTTTTACATATTTGAAACTGTTTATTACTTGTAACTGTAGTGAATTTATTTATAAATATGCTTATTAACATGTAATTTGTACCGGCTTACACATTTTCTAACCTCATTTATTAGGTAAAGTAAGTAAGGGTGCAAAGATCAGGAATCGATACACCTGACCCAGGATACCAATGGGAAAGTGACAAACTCACAGAAGACACCACAAACGAGAGCCAAGAGGTCAGCCCTTTCCCAGCAGGTGACCACAAAGCACATATAAACAGACGCGCACAAAGACATAGCAAACACAAGACAGACCAAAAACATAAAAGATCCACAAAAGAAGTACCGCCTTGGAACGGTCAGTAAAATATTTTACTGGAGGGCTTAAACCTGTTTAACGGCACCAACCTCACCCTTAATTCAGATGTGGATCAAGACACATAGATATTTGGTTTTCATGAAAGACCCCTAACTTATCAATGCATCATCTCCTAAAACATATAAATCAAGATATAAAAAGGAGATAAAGCAAGGATAAGGACTCAACAGTAAATTAAACTGAATACCGGAGCAAAAGAAATCCAACAGGTAAACCCCGGTGGGCCCGACAAACAGCCAAAGCATCAGGCCCCTACCATCTCATCAATAGATAAGTCTTTAAGTCGGAACCATCATAGAGTCTGAAGTCCGACCCACCGGCACGCATTTAAAGAGGAAAGCAAAGTTGCCAACCGTGATTGGGTTGACTACCAAGCATGCAGTCTGTTGCAATACATTAATGTTATGGCCAATCTTTTTATAATGAGAAATTATTTTAATGAACTGCGCTGAAAAATTATTAGAGCCAACAATCTTCTTCAATTTATACACCAAGTCACCATAGAAATCAGGTTCCGAAAGACCTTGGCGAAAGAGAGATTTAAGTTCAACTTGGAATTTAGAAATCAAATCATAGTATCGTCTATAAAATTTAGAAAACGTTTTGCAAATTTTATGATACCGATAGCCTTGTTTAAGAAGTTTCTGAGTTAACAATTTATTGCGAGTGTTGAAGTCAGCAACATAGCTAGATGCTCTAGCAAAACGAATGAGTTGAGAGATATAGACTCCATAGAATGTAGAACGAGGAACATCACCATCTAAAAATGGGAAATTGACAATTTCAAAATCAAAGTCGTCACGTTTATCATAAATTTTGGTAGAAACAATATCATTAGAAATTGACAAATGCAAGTCTAAAACTGCGGCTTTGGTATCAGAGGCATTGGCTTTATTAAGTTGGAGCTCTGAAGGGTATATTTGACTAACCATATAATCAAAATAAACGTTATTAATATTTAAAATATCGTCCAAATATCTGGAAGTAGTGTTAAACGCATCAATAACATCAGCCTGCTTATCATCAGAAAGAGACATCATAAAGTCCCTCTCATAACAAAACAGGAATAAATCTGCAACCAGGGGAGCACAATTAGTGCCCATAGGAATCCCAACTACTTGTCTATAGAGCTTGGTGCCAAATTGAATAAAAATGTTGTCCAACAAAAAGGTCAGCGCATTACATACATTTTGACACGACCATGCATGATATTTCTTAGGTTTTTCTGAAGTAAAAAATGCATTTCTGTCATTACATGCAAGGTAAGGAGAGCCTTCTCTCTGGAAGGTTCTTTCAATAAGATCAATAAGTTTATCTTTAATTAAATTATGAGGTAAAGTAGTGTAAAGAGTAGAAAAATCATAAGTAGACAAACTGGTCGCATTGAAATCTCTAGCTTTAAGTTTATCTTAAATTTCACCTGAATTTTTAATAGACCAAAATAGGTTTTTACCGGATCTCTCATATACCTTTTCACAATATTTGATAACATGTTTTTTAACAGCTGTAAGACACAAGGTTAACAATTTAGAAAGTTCTGTTGTCGTACAAGAACTAGAATTAGCAATAAATCTTGCTTTATAGGGTTTTTTATGGAGTTTAGGTAACCAGTACAACGTAGGAACTTTGTCTTGATTTTCTTTAGCTTTGACACCAAAATGTAGTTTACATAGTTTACAGGCCTAATATGAAACTTTGACAATAGAAAACATAGTAAAATAGACCACAGGAAACGTAGTAAAATAGTCATTCCAATATTTGAATTATGAAGTAGATATTACACATATTGACATGTACCATTAACTAAAAACCTGTAAACTGTCATATCAAAGTAAAATAATCAATCACAATTACAAAACTCTCTTAAATAAGTGTTTATTTAGAATAAATTGGCCATAATTGAAAATATTTAAATAATATGTGAAGAGAAGACTCAAATATATTCTGAGCCTGGCCCAGGTAAATTTGAGTCTACTTTCCACACTTTTTAAATTAGTATTATTATCCATTTATGCAAGGGACAATGTTTTTACCTACGTTACCTGATATATATTAACAACAATAAACTATCCATCGTAAATGAATTTGTTTATAGTTATTATTTCGTTTCATTGTGAAAGTGGAGAAGAAGACATTGTACATTCCAATGCAATGAAAATTGTCAGATAGAAAATCTCTTCGCCAATATTAGAAATGACATGCTCATAAGCATACTTAAATATTTAGTTTTCATCCTCTATTGCCAGTCACAAGTGACAAATAGGATAAAACATGTGAAAATGGAAATTCATTATTAGAATAGAGATCTTAAATACACATTTAAGGTTGGGGGAAATGGTTTATTCTAATATGCAATCTATAAAGTCATTATCTGCAATTTCGTAAAATTGTAACATAATTAACTCTGACAAGCAGAAATACATCTCATACATGTATGCAATTGATGTTTATTACTAACTTAATTATGTCAAGTTCAAATAATTTCATTTATACTTTTGAAAATATCATATTAGTCTTGTATTTTGTGTACTGCTATTTTCAATGTTAGTAGGGTGACATTAATTACAGGCAATTTACAGAAAAATGACCAAAGAAAACATAGTGAAACATGGGTTTCTACAGCCCAAAGACATGTCCCAGACTGAAAATAGTAACCAAGGTTCTCTTCCTGAGGATGGGGAACATGGTTCATTCTTATATGCAATCTATAAAGTCATTATCTGCAATTTCGTATAAAACGTAACATATGTTACGCTGACCAGCTGCAATACATCTCAAAGATGTCTACAATTGATGTTTATGACTATGTTAAACATTTTAACCTCAAATAAATTCATTGATACTATTATAAAATATACTATTAGACTTGTATTTTGTGTACTGCTATTTTCAAAGTTTGTGGGGTAACGGTGATTACAGGCCATTTACAGAAAATTGATCACAGGAAACTTAGTAAAACATGGGTTTCTGAGGCCCCCAGACATGTCCCTGACTGAAAATAGTAACCAACTTTTTCTTCCTGGGGGTGCAACAGAACTCAAAATTTGAGATTTGGCCCCTAGACCATAAATTTTACATAGTAAAATTGCCGCTAGCACTCGGTAATATTTCCCATTTGACTGAATCCATATTGGCACAGTCACATGACGATGCCAAAAATCCATATTGAGGCATCAGTATTGATTTTGGCACTGCCTCATAGTGATGACGCTTAGAAAGCGTGCACTTTTTCGATTCGACTCATTTCAACATGGTTGAGTAGATTTTAGAATCGTTATGAGACCCTGTTTTCCGATGTATTTTACACTCGATTTCGGCCAAAAATTAATGAAATGCCAGAAGAACAAAGAATGGGACAATAGAACATGGAATAGTTAGGCTTTTCGCCAGTTTCGGTTAAACAAACAAAATAACTAGCCCTGAGCCTGGGGCTGGTAAAGTAGATCTACACTGGTGTCAAGCTGATCGATCGGTACCTGGGATCGTGAGTTTATGTTAGCTCTTCAAATGAAATACTTTTCGGGGAAAAAGTTGGTTTTCTATGAAATATAGTCCGACCAGTTAAGAGAGACTGGGCGGTTCTTAGCAAAGACACACCCGTGGACATTTCCATTTAAAAATCGGTAAGCCAGAGTGTATTTATTCACCCGTGAAATGCTTTACAGCTGTATACCTGTATATACCTGTTGTAGTTTTGAGCCCATTGTGAGAAAAGGGCATCTCGAATTAATTTGGATAACAAGAAGACTGACTAGTCTAGATATATGCACTGTGACAATGTTTCGAAATTTTAACTATTCAAATTATAATACTGAATAAGGAAATAAAATAATGGTCCGCATTGAAAAATTAATACTATAGATTGGTCAGCACACGAGATAATGGTTCTTATTACATCGGCGTGTGGCAAAGGCTCCGGCGAACCTGCGTGTGCGCATGACCTCGCCAGGGCTTTCACTTCTCGCATAAACAAAGTATGCATGTTGAAGAAGACTCCAAACATCTTTTAGACATCTAGTCTCTCTAGCAACGCCAGAATGAATGATTATAATAGGCTTGACCAAATCTCATGTTTGCATGCCCTTTTCTCATGATCCGGATACTAAACCCTTGTCCCGCTTAATTATTATTGGTGATTTATTACTATTCTATCAGGCTTAAAATCAAACAAGATTTGCCATACAAACAGAATTTGAAGAAAGTGAAAACCTACCCTCCCCCAAAACTTTCACAACATACCCATCCCGGAAAATGAAATGTAGCAGGTCCCCAACAGCATACTAAAGATACACGTTTACCAGGCATGCTAACGTATAAAGTTGGTCACCCTTGTCGTCTGCGCTTCAGTTGGTTGCACGAGTAAAGCGTACATAGGCTATTACACCCGATTTACTGAAGACTAGTCTTATTTGACAGTGTATGACAGCGCTCTGTCTGACACGCCCAGTCTTTATTAGTTGGACGGACTATACAGTGAAAGAAGAAAGGTGTACCACGTATCTAGATATGCATGAATGCTACTGTTAAGGCTGTCTTTGCTTTTTATTATTGACAGAAGTATGTTGAAAGTCTCGTCGCCCTATCTATGTCACGCTCTTTGGTGTTGCTATTTGCCTCACGCCAGTATGGGTCTGGTATGAAACGCCAGCAGAGATTAAAGAAACATTACATGATTATACGCGGATGTAATAAAAAGGTTATAATATGGCCGAGGTGTGCCCTAGAGCTAAAGCCCCCTGGCAGATATGGCTACCTCAGTGCGATTATGACCTAGAGGCACACCTCGGTCATATGATAACCTGTATGTACTGTCCTGCCAGCCAAGAGTGACAGTGATGCCATGCTTTGTTTACAAAGTTATCAGGGACTTAGAATCAATAGATCACTTGTGTATTAATCCTATCCTATGGATAGGATTAATACACAAGTGATCTATCGATTCGCGCTAGCTCAAGTAAAGTGTACACATCAGTGTTTAACTTTTGTCAGTGTTTAACAATTGTAAACAAAGTATTACGTTACTGTCACTCTAGGTTGGCACGACAGTAGCAATGTTTAACATTTTTTTTGTATAAAAATGTTTGCCTCAAGCTGATTTAGTAGTACAAGTTTACAGCAAAAGAGGTGGCAGCTGAGTTTTAGTGTAAACTTCCACGTATTTTACAGTGTGTAAACTGTAGGCGGTGCTTTTTGATTGGTGATTGGTGAGATATTATGAGACATTGGATGTTTTCCCTGTTAAAGCTGCATACTCTGTAACTATGAATATTTTTCGAAAATTTTTCTTTTCTTTTTAAAATCATTTGTAAAAGTAGAATTAAGCTATGTTTTCAGAATAAAAATGTTCAGTATAGCTGAAAATTGCACGGAAAAGTGAATTATCTTATCAAATAGGTGTTTTTTTTCTCTTGTTGGTAATTATTTGCGTCCCTCCAATAATTCTAGACCGTTGAATTTTAACATAAATGCAGTTGTTTTGTTAGTGATAACTTGTTAAGATTTACGAAAATGGTCAAATGTTTACCTGAATTTGAGTATTTTTACGGTGTTCTTGAAAATTAAAACATTATTTTTAAAATTAGAAGATCAAAAGTTACAGACTATGCAGCTTTAAAGCATACTCTATGTTTTGGTTCAATCTATTTGCTCTATTTATTTGTAATTTTAGTCTGCCTTTACTAATTATATATTTTTTTGCATGTCACTGGCCTAAGTTGTGAGTTTGAACTTGCTAATGACAACATCTCTGAATATAAAGTCAGACCGTGCATAAGTGATACACTCCTGATAATATGTAATACACTCCTGATAATATGTATTAGTACTGTCGTGTCAACCAAGAGTGACAGTGGCGTATGTTTTGTATACAATTGTTAAGTAAAACATATACTGGTACACATCACTTGAGCTAACGCGAATCGAAAGATCACTTGTGTAATAATCCCATCCTGCGGATAAATTAATGCACAAGTGATATATCGATAATAAGTCCCTGATAATTTTGTAAACAAAAAATGACTTCACTGTCACTCTTGGCTGGCAGGACAGTACGCTAACATGTTGAATTCAATGTAACAATATAAAATACGTGTAAGTAAACACGAAACGAGATGGCAACTGAGCTACCACTCCTTTGGGTGTAAAGTGACACTTACTATTCTACTAAAACAACTTTAGGCCAACATTCCTCCAGTGATAAATGCTATTGTCATGCCAACAAAGAGTGACAGTGGCGTCATGTTTTGTTTACGACGTTTTCATGGACTTAAAATCAATAGATCACTTGTGTATTAATCCTATCCACAGGATAGGATTAATACACAAGTAATCTATCGAATTGCGTTAGCTCAAGTGAAGTGTACACGTAAGTGTTTTACTTAGCAATTGTAAACAAAGTATTACGTCACTGTCACTCTTGGCTGGCAGGATAGTAAGCCCTTCTACATGTTATTGTTATTCTCCTGATAAATAAAATCGAACAGAACATTGCCTTTAAAGACAAAGATTATTGTCCAATAGAGATCATTAAAGGATTAACTGATAAGGGACAGTTTCAGTAGCTCACAAAATTATAGGGGCCTCAAGAGGGGACTTACCTGTATAAATCACTAAGATAAAGATCAATATTTTATCATAAAATACCAAATCCCTTCATGGGGCCACTTTATTGCCCCTGTAAGGAAGTCATAATCACCTCATTATGACTGTCCTTTTGATCTGCCCAGTATGACCCCTGGAGAGAGTCATAATGACTGGTACCAGTATTATTGCTCAAATATTTATCTCTTTAAATCAATTGAAAGGTAACAACACAAACAGTGGCAGTTCAGCTTGCCGCTAATTTTTTGAGTAAAGTTACGCTAATATTTTACAGCGTAGTTAAAAGTGACTATGTTTACTCAACGTTGTGCAGCTAAAATAATAAGGATTGATTTTTCCATGAGTTACATGCAGTTAAATGTGGCAATGTAGCTGCACATTGAGTATACACATATATAAATCCCTTGAAATGAGATGAATTATTAAAAAGAAACTAGGAAGATTTTTTACAAAAAGGTTTGTTCATTAAGATGATAAAAGACACAACGAGCATCATTCTGTTGAAGAAAAAAAAACACACACATAGAAACCAAAATCTATTCCAAACTTATGCTGACTTGTTCATGACATAAATCTTTTTCCTCTTAGAGTAGACACCCTGGAATTTAAATTAACCTATTCATATATATCGACATTATCAGATATGGACCTATTCATATACTGCCCTTCGAATTTCCATACCTTTTCATAAGGCAATTCTTCCCAAACATTCGTTGAAAAACAACTCACATTTTAAACTAACAAAATGATTGAAGAAGTATTTTTAATTAGGAACATTAAAATGAACATTTAGATATGGAAAGTTACAAGAGCTAGAGATACCAAAAGAGGGCCTTTCATATATTGATCGAGTGGAAAAGGGGGCTATTCATATATCTGGCAGAGCTGAAAAGGTCGCTATTTGGGCCGCACATCCGTACTATACCATATATAGAAAGTTACCCCCCCCCCCACCCGAGACGCTGTACCCTCACACAAAATTTAACAGTAGATAAAACTTCAGAATTAAGCCGCATTGGATACCCGTGTACGTACGTGTTAAATGGTCTAAGTGACTGCAAACAGTACTACATTGTTTTTATACTGAGCCAAAGTTCAAACACAACTCGTTGAGGGCCAGAATTTTATACTACCAATTGCTGTAGGGCAGTTAATGCTAGAAAAGTTGCACAACTAATCATGAAGAATCTTTTGTTTGCAGAGAGTACGTTGTCTGCAGCATGGTTAGATGAGCTTCATCCTGATTGGTCAAAAATGCTTTTTTGGCCTCAGGACCTTGTGAGAGGTCGTATAAATAAAAATTCCATACTAACCCACACCCTAACGTTAGGCCAATAAGATGAGGGGTGTTACATGAAAATTGTTCAGTTGCATTTCACAAAATTAAACGTCGAATTTCAGTTAATTTATATTGCCAGCAAGTCCATACAACGCAATGCATACGTTTCAGAAAACGTGGAAATCATTCAAAAAGGTATGAGCATGTGTTACTTCTTATGCTTAGAAATGGTAAGGAACATAAATGGATGAAAATTTACTGCACAGCTTCATGTATACTATGACAATAAATGCAACTTTCTGATAAAAACTGAAGCTCAAATTTGACTAAATAATTCCTTTTATTGGTGAACAACCGGGCATGACGCTTTGCCGAATTGATAAAGAATATTCTATCGCTAAAAAATTAAAGACTTCCAACAGAAAGTGTAGGCCGCTGTGTAATCCCGTGGGAATTTTTTGGTAAAAGTGTCAAACATACATTTTCGTGTAGAAAAATGTATCCTGTTTAAGAAAAAAGATGTTTCCAATTTTTTCTTGCCGTTATAACGTCATGGTGACGTCACAAAGTTATGTACCCATTTTTGGCTTATTTAGGGCTTGAAAATTGAACACTATGAATTCCAGCTGGCGCAAACATGTACTGTTTGACCAGCTATAGTAATATTAGTGGCGATATGTTGTATTTGGAGCGTAGACTCTGACTCAGAATTTTAAAGAGATTAATTTAACGTCAAAATGATGTCAAGAGAAGAAAAAGTGACGTCTGTATCAAAATGAAAAGTATGTTATAGTGAAAGCTAAAATGACATTAGATCACAGTTTGCTAATAGACCTTCCTCTCCCACTGCTGGAATATTATACACTATGCTTTACTGAAACTACATGATATAAGATACAAAATGACACGACCTGTAACAGCCATGTTAACTACGTTACTCTATTATAATTTCAATTCCTATTGTGCAAATACCAAGTTATATCTAATTCTTATTTATCGACATGCTGATTGCCTTAAAAGCATTTATCAAAAAGCAGCAAACAGCAAGTATGCGATTAAACAATACACCTCTATGAAGTGACAGTTATATATGTTACTTACTTCAAACGTATTACTACTTAATGTAGTTCTATCACTAGACGATAGGCTGCCAAAATACCCCTGAGGGAGAGTTATGCACACTACATCTTTCTAAAATCAAAATATATAAGCCTCAGAATAATGTTTATTAACTCTATAGCGGTTACAGAGTTACTTCGTTACCCTGAAATATTAGGAATTCCTATCAAATTGCACCTTATTCCTACGTGACCATATAAGCTTAGACTTTTAATTGTATTCAAATGACTAGCAGTATGATTCTATCAAATAAAAAGACCTGTTATTACTGTTATGCACTTAACTTTCTTTTAAATGCATTATGTTAAAGTAAAAACAGTAATTTTTGAGTTTATACTGCTAGTGGTTTATTTACTGTCATTTAACTGCCAGTAATTGACATTAACTGAAATATCAACAAAGCATTGATAATAAGGGAAGGAATGTTAGCCTAAATCACATAAAACGTCATTTCAAATCCGTGTATTTTATCAAATTTATAAACAGCATTTTAGATGCTGCTTATTTATATGATCCATTAATGTTTCTTTAATGCAAAAATGATATCTTTTATCTCACTGACACTCGTGTTTTTGCTTCAGTTTACACATGAAATGATATATATAAAAAAGACGCTTTTCTTCACTGACTACACCTCATTTTAGATTACACAATAATATTATGCATGAAGCTTTAAGTTAGTAAGATCTATCACACATTGTGTAACCCTACTATTGATTACACAAACTGTATTGATAAAAGACAAAAACTTACTCAGAATTCGTTAAAAGTAAGTTATTTCAGACTTAGTCATGGTCGGCATGGCTTATTTTCATTTTTAAGTTCCTTGCCTATCTCAGTTTTACGCAATTTAGAGTTAGAGGCTAATAAACTTTACGGTAGAGCAAACAAATTATATAAAGCAGCACTCCTCACAAGGTCTTATGTTCAACATTTCCTTAGTCCTTATATCGATTCTGAGGTCAACCATAAACGACATTTTATCAAAATTCCATTCATTAACAAAGGGATTGAGTTTATTGATTTACATAGTATCTTCAAGGATAGTTCAGTGATTTCATCTATTCCAAATTACTTTAATAATTCTGAAACCCCTATCATTTGTTATAAATATAACAAACCAATTAGGTCTACGATATTTAACTTTTATAAAATTGTAAATGATTTAGATATAGATTCCAATACTCCTGCCTCCTGAGATTGTAAAAATTCAAATTATTTATATCCCTCTGCAGGGCATGTTATTACAGGTAATTTAAATGTCATTCCTGACGCTAGAGTTCGCAATATCATTTCTAAAGGTCCTAAATATAGATTTCCCTCTTATATTGATTTCTCTAAATGTCGTAGAGAGATCGCTGCTTCTTTAAATGACTTTAGTAATCGTTGGTGCAAACGGGAAAATGTTGAACCTGATGCCTTGAAGGAATGGAAGATTAACATTTTTAAAATTATTGATACTCGTATTTCATTTTACTCTCGTAATACACATCTTTTGCCCCCTAAACCTAAATCTTCTTTTCTTCATCTTAAACGAGGTATCCAGGATTTTCAAATGAACTATGTTTTGGTTCCAGCAGATAAAGCTGCTAACAATGTTGTAGTTGTTTGACGACTGTATTATATTAATACTCTTAAGCGTGAGCTTGTTGACACTAATGCCTATAAACTGCAGCCTTTTTTAAGTGAAAGGGTGATTGTTGATGGGCATGGTTGTCATACAGCCCTACATTTTGGTGTCAAAGCTAAAGAAAATCAAGGCAAAGTTCCTACGTTGTACTGGTTACCGAAACTCCATAAAAAACCCTATAAAGCAAGATTTATTGCTAATTCTAGTTCTTGTACGACAACAGAACTTTCTAAATTGTTAACCTCGTGTCTTACAGCTGTTAAAATCATGTTATCAAATATTGTGAAAAGGTATATGAGAGATCCGGTAAAAACCTATTTTGGTCTATTAAAAATTCAGGTGAAATTTTAGATAAACTTAAAGCTAGAGATTTCAATGCAACCAGTTTGTCTACTTATGATTTTTCTACTCTTTACACTACTTTACCTCATAATTTAATTAAAGATAAACTTATTGATCTTATTGAAATAACCTTCCAGAGAGAAGGCTCTCCTTACCTTGCATGTAATGACAGAAATGCATTTTTTACTTCAGAAAAACCTAAGAAATATCATGCATGGTCGTGTCAAAATGTATGTGATGCGCTGACCTTTTTGTTGGACAACATTTTTATTCGATTTGGCACCAAGCTCTATAGACAAGTAGTTGGGATTCCTATGGGCACTAATTGTGCTCCCCTGGTTGCAGATTTATTCCTGTTTTGTTATGAGAGGGACTTTATGATGTCTCTTTCTGATGATAAGCAGGCTGATGTAATTGATGCGTTTAACACTACTTCCAGATATTTGGACGATATTTTAAATATTAATAATGTTTATTTTGATAATATGGTTAGTCAAATATACCCTTCAGAGCTCCAACTTAATAAAGCCAATGCCTCTGATTCCGAAGCCGCATTTTTAGACTTGCATTTGTCAATTTCTAATGATATTGTTTCTACCAAAATTTATGATAAACGTGACGACTTTGATTTTGAAATTGTCAATTTCCCATTTTTAGATGGTGATGTTCCTCGTTCTACATCCTATGGAGTCTATATCGTTCAACTCATTTGTTTTGCTAGAGCATCTAGCTATGTTGCTGACTTCAACACTCGCAATAAATTGTTAACTCAGAAACTTCTTAAACAAGGCTATCGGTATCATAAACTTCGCAAAACATTTTCTAAATTTTATAGACGATACTATGATTTGATTTCTAAATTCCAAGTTGGACTTAAATCTCTCTTGCGCCAAGGACTTTCGGAACCTGATTTCTATGGTGACTTGGTGTATAAATTGAAGAAGATTGTTGGCTCTAATAATTTTTCAGCGCAGTTCATTAAAATAATTTCTCATTATAAAAAGATTGGCTATAACATTAATGTATTGCAACAGACTGCATGCTTGGTAGTCAACCCAATCACGGTTGGCAACTTTGCTTTCCTCTTTAATTGCACGCCGGTGGGTCGGACTTCAGACTCTATGATGGTTCCGACTTAAAGACTTATCTATTGATGAGATGGTAGGGGCCTGATGCTTTGGCTGTTTGTCGGGCCCACCGGGGTTTACCTGTTGGATTTCTTTTGCTCCCGTATTCAATTTAATTTACTGTTGAGTCCTTATCCTTGCTTTATCTCCTTGTTAAATCTTGATTTATATGTTTTAGGAGATGATGCATTGATAAGTTAGGGGTCTTTCATGCAAACCAAATATCTATGTGTCTTGATCCACATCTGAATTAAGGGTGAGGTTGGCGCCGTTAAACCGGTTTAAGCTCTCCAGTAAAATATTTTACTGACCGTTCCAAGGCGGTACTTCTTTTGTGGATCTTTTATGTTTTTGTTCTGTCTTGTGTTTGCTATGTCTGTGCGCGTCTGTTCATATGTGCTTTGTGGTCACCTGCTGGGAAAGGGCTGACCTCTTGGCTCTCGTTTGTGGTGTCTTCTGTGAGTTTGTCACTTTCCCATTGGTATCCTGGGTCAGGTGTGGTACTTGATTGTATCGATTCCTGATCTTTGCACCTTTACTTACTTAGGTCTAAATCGTGACCTTTATCCTTGTCTTTTGAAACAATAAACTGAAGTGTTTTGGAAACTTAGCGACTATTTCCCAACATGCGAGTATGACACACACCAAGCCTATTCCTATGGTTATAATCGCTTTATATCTGAAGAAGGATGTCTAGTTTGGTGATGTAAGAATACTATTTATGTTGGTAAAATGCATAATAAGAGAAGTTTAAGGATCATATTACACTTATCTTCCATTCTGTCTGGTTATAAAATTTTGTGAAGCATTGAACAGACAGCATTTGTTCTAGTGGTTCATGATAGTCATACATTTGAAAGAAAATGGTTTATCACCTAGAAAAGCTCCCTGACATTGTTAGTATATCATATATACTATACCCATTGCTATATTAATGGACCCAAATAAAGTCTTCGTTAATTTGTTTTGCATAATTCTATCAATTAGATCTAGTCTTGAAGTTGAATTTTGTTTCAGATAATAACATTTTGATATTTAGCCAATCAAATGTGAACATTACGATAGATACAAAAATACATCCAATTACTTCTTTGCATATTTCAAATCAAACAAAATAGATTAATAGTAGTAATGGAAAGAATAATTAATAGGATTTAGCCCTTTTGATTTTTGTACTTTGCACGTGAGTCTATCATTGGTGACTGAGTAGAGTGTCCTCTTAATGCTGATATTAGCTAGAACAGATAACATTTTTGCGTGCTTCTTTTAAATCTATATCCTGGTGAGTTAACAACCCATTCAAATGTTTAATACACATATAACTCTCTATTATTCTATTTGCCATGTTTACAATCTTCCTGTAATATTTTGTCAAAAGTCACAGTCAGTTCAGGTATGTAGGCATGTATTGCTAAAACTAAGTAAGAGTTTATACTTGCACTTTCTTATTAAATATTTCACTTTTCTATCCAGCATTCCAAAAGAACATTGTAAAATCTATTTTACAAAAACTTTAATGTCAACTGATCAAATTTGGCCGGACATCATTTGGGCTGATAAAATTTGTATTTAAATTGGTATTGAAGTAACAATTGACCTTTAACGAGTTTCCTTGAATATTGTCATATCTAATGTGATCATTGCCTTAGAGTAAAACTCACCACTTTTTTCCCATTATTGGTTGGGCAAGCGACCAGAAGTACTAAGTTGATGTGATTGACAGTTTGGTTAATTAAACAACGAAAGCTATGTTGAATATAAACTTGAATTAATTAAAAAAAACTTCAGGAATGCCTCACCATCTGCATAAGCAACTAGATGCAAGATACAAATTAATTTGGTGATAGTTGTTTTAAACAATAACTGATTACAGGCAGTTATAATGCATACCTCCCTCAAAACATTTAGTAATTAGAAGGGTTACTATTTTATGGTAATTGAACCTAAATAAACATGGATACATGGAATCTAGCCTTATCATGCAGGGTAACTGAATACGTGTACCCATAATTTGAACGACTGTAAACAGTTACATAGAGTGATTGATTTTACTGATTATAATTATTTCAATTTAACTTAGATTTCTCCCGATAAATACTACAAAACAAATCTCTAAACTCACCATGATAAATTAGCTTTTCAGGCTCAATTATATATCTTCTTTGACACCATTTTTGATAGACATGAGGCCTTATGATATACTTATACAGCTCTATATTTTATTTTAACAAAGTCGACAGAAAATGGGAATGTATCCATCTAAGTACTGGTCTTGAGAGCTATCATTTTATTTGCTTATGAGTTTTAAAATTTATAATTTTGGGCAAATCATTTTTTGAAGATATAAAAAGTTAAAAGATATAATATTTTGCAAATGTTGCATGGGTGAGTTGATACTTTTTCCAGACAAGCAGGAACCTGGTTATCTATAACAAAACAATTCATTTTTCCATGCGAACATTAAATTGCTGTGCTTTAACAACAACATAATCTAGGACTAAGCTTTGTTACAAGTAAGTGCATTTAAGCCCCCCCCCCTCCCCCTGCAGTGGCTTAGGCAGCTGTCCGTTCTAGGCCAGTGGTTATGTTGTTGATGATACATTGCTTATTGTTTCTCCCATTGTTTGTGGGTTTTTTTTGTTTGGTCCTTGTTTTTTTATTCAGTACTTTGTCCTTCTAGTGCTGCAATCACCTGTATGGGAAATGAGAGTTGGTTGCTTTACTTTAATTGTGTTCCTGAGGTCTTGTGGCTGTTAGCGTTCTGTCGCTCTTCCTCACGGTATCATATGTTGGTCTGCAGTGTGTGATTGTGGTATTTCCTATTCATATTTACTTGCTTTTTAAAATGATACCAAATACCATATAACGTATAATAAAAGGAATTAATCAAGTCATATACAGTCTTGAAAGCTGTAATATACGTTACATATTGCCACACTAATAACAAAAATATAATTAACACCAGAAACGATGTTGGTTACAGCATTTTACTATTGAATTTCAATATAATGCTCATACATGGTGTTTAAAAGTTTTCATATAGCATTACATACAATTTTAGAATGAAAATATTCTTACCTTATTTAACAGGCTTTTTGGTGGTTTCATATTAAAAAGCATATAACTCTTAAAGTTTTTTTGACAAAAATAAGCTGCTTGCAGTTATAAAATGGCCCATTAATTGTCTTTTGGAACATGTAGTTTAACATGAATGTTAAATGAGAAGCTTATTCAATGAAACTATTTAACAACATTTCAATGGTTTTACAGGGGGAGGGGTAGTTTAAATGTAACATAAATGACATAGCGATGGGCCCTAATAACTTAAACATAAATATTTGTAGGAAATGAAATGTTCTTGTACAATAAATGAATGTTTGGCCAATTTGATCATACCTATACTACCTTTACAACCTTATTTTCATTAAATGTTTTAAACAATTGAGGGGTAACGTAGTTAACAGGCTGTAACAGCCAAACGCCCCAACCGACAGAGAGCTAACATGTTTCAAAAAGCTTAGCTAGAAACATTAATTTATGTTAACATTTGATTTTAATCGCAAGGCACACACAAATTTTCCAGAATTAAATTTCTGTACACAATATTTTTGTTGCATACTGACATCAAATCGACGTCAATTTGACGTAAAAATGAAGTCCACATTGAATCGATTTTCATTTTGGTCCGCCTATCGACGTTTTCAACCACTTCAACGCAATAAACAGCATTACAATGCAATTAATTTAGGTGTATACAGCACTAGCAGATATAAACTGTTTGATTCGTGTGAAAATACGGTACGTCATTTGCTGACGTCAAGGTGACGTTAATACTGCAAGAAAAAATTGGAAACATCGTTTTCCTTAAACTGCATATATTTTTCTAGTTGAAAATCGACATGAATCACTTTTACCCAAAATTTCCCACGGGAGCCCAAATTTCGACACAGCGGCCTACACTAGAAATCCCAGAAATCAACCGAACTTTCATGATGCCGAAATGCATGTCACATATCGAATATTGGAACATTACCATACATTTCATTTTTTCAACAATCCACCCTCAATAGAATGCTTTGTTTCTCAAATAGTTCGAGACAAATTGTTAATACCAGAGTAGGTTTCGATGCCTAACTAAATGAACTTTTGTTCAGACGAACTAATCGGCCTATTACATGCTCACGGACAAAGATATTTGATATCAAAATAAAACAATGGTGCGTTAGACTTTTGGCTCAGTATATATATAAGCCAGATACATACAAGAACTCCATTGCCTGTACGCGTGCCATCCCCAGTACATAAAAAAACAGTCTGCGCGAGCATGATACACATAACTTGGCTGCATGATACAAAGCACATCCACGGTACAGTTCTCACGCTTTATAGCAACTTCAAACATGATACATTAACACACATGAAGCAAACGGTACATATAACTAGAAGTCGTTTTTGTGTCACGCTGCGCATCGAATCCATATAATTGCTGTTCATAAGGGCTGTACAATTTTTTTTTACATTACTCTGGCTCTAGCTATTGCTAACAAAATTGTTATCCTATTCCAAACAATCAGCGAAAAAACTCTGTAATAATTTAATTCAACATCACAGTAAAACCTGTGTAAAACGGCCACTGTCAAAAAGACCAAAAATTGGTTTTCAAGACTAATAATCGCTTAATGCAGGAAAAAAGTAAAGCATTCTGCAATGCTTTCGACCTTAATTAAGCTACCATTTGTCATTAAAGACCTTTGTTTTGTCTATTTTTGAGTGACCGTTTTACACAGGTTCTACTGGTCCATCACTGAACTTTTCTTCACACCAAATGCTTTTAGTATATCAAAATCAGTATTCTATTTAAAGTGGGCTCCAAGTTGGAAAATGCAAGCTTAACTAATTTAAGCCGAATGAAATTTCCCACTCTTTAATGGCAAACGGCTTGTTTAAAAATGCAATGTATGTCATGGGTATTGTCCAATACCACGTCACTCATGACGCCAATGTGTATACTATAGATAGACGCAATGACGTCTACTCTATACATGTACCTGTCTTAATATGCTGATAAGCAATTAAAAGACGACCAGTCTAATATCTTATTATTCAATCAGGGGCAAAATTCTGTAGCTGATTGATGCAACGCTACGACACATTCAAAAAATATTCGACACTACAATAAATCTTACCAAAACACAACAATCTAGTACAAGTGGACTTAAAGTTGGGCGACTACAACTTCTAAATAGGAAATAACTTAGTCATGTTATACAACCAACAATGTTGACCCATACAAGCCTAGCGTCCTTTTTGGGACACTAGTAGGCAAACAGTGCATACTCAGATCAGACGCCGTAGAATGCAGCGTCTGATCAGGATCTCCACTGATTGTTTACAGAATTTTTATTGAATTTTTAATAAAAGTGACAAATACTTCACAACAATCCATAAAACGGAAATGCACTGGCCAAATTGATAATTGGGGGAATTTCCACTCGGCTTAAATGGGTTGATAATTAGGAGAATTTCCATTTGGCTTAAATGGGTTAATCAGGTTATTTACTTGTTTGCATACACCAGTTTAGCAAATGACAAGACCCAAGCTTAAATTATTTTGAAATGTCTTGTAACGATGCTGGATTTACTATCTTTTAATCGTAGGGTGTAACTAGGAAACGGGAGATATTTGAGACATCAAAGAAAAAACACAAAAAAACCAAGACAGCTTTATTTCAAGACCTTAACATCCAGGGTTCTAAAACCGTTGGAGGTATAAAAAGTGTGTCAAACGAACATGGACGGAAGGACAAGCTGAAAGAAGACAAAATCTTTGTTTTGTTTCAAAGTTAGGAATTAGGGGCATTCTCACAAATAACCTACCTTTGAGATAGCTTTTATATGTTCCCCACCAGTCTATCTCCGCCAACTCAAGGAGTATAAAAACATAATCGCCCTCAGCCATTCCAAGAATATTGGCGTACATCATCAACACTCGGAACGTGTCAGCATTCACCAATACTATAAACACTGTTGAAATAAAATTATTAGATTAACCCTTAATGCGCCAATCGCAACAAAAGTTGTCTGCTTTGCTCGTCTACTGAAATGTTTAAGAAGCCTCTATGGCAAATAGTGTGGACCCAGATCAGACTGCTCCTATAGGATCCCAATTCATTAACGGTCGAAAGGCAGGACCCAGACCTACTTTCCCTGTTTCCCGACGCAGAAAATATGTGCATGGAAATAAACCGCACACAGCTTAACAATTGTAAACAAAATATTACGTTTCTGTCACTCATGGATGGCACAACAATACATTTCACGTGTTCGTTACAGCAACCTAACAATCTCGTGGATTTTGTAAGCTTATTCATAGTTTAGGGTATGCACGTTTTGCTTATAAAAAAGAAAAGAAAAAAACTTCAAGAAACGAAATAACAATATATTTGGGAAATTATTTCCTGTGACCCCTCAACATATACAATGGACCATCCTGACTGTATCAAACTTTATGGAAATTATATTGGTCTAAAGGGGGGTTAATACGTGTCACAATCACAGCCGGTGTTCTGTTCTAGTTAACACTGCCAACTTGGATGAAAATTGGCTTTCTGTGGGTGTTTTTAATTAATTTATGACGTGATCGAAAACGTCATAGCCCATGGATATCGTCGTTTATGGAGTTAATCTCAGTCGACCACCTACTACAGGCTACTTGGGCCTAAATTAAAAAAAACATGTTTGCCGTTTCAACCGATCCAGCAATCTACCCCCTACCCAATACTTTTTACGTCATCAGAATTAGGATATTTTTTTATTTCTGCTTTTCATCACTGCCCACTTAGCAAAATGTCTATATTCATTTTTCCGTCTGTAACACAATTCTATATCTTTTTCTTACACTCTTTCGCTAAAAACTATTTTAAAAAAGGCTTATCTGGGTATCGGTTTTTTTTGCAAATGCAAAAAATGCTACCTCGTGCGCGGATCCAGAGGGGGGACAGGGGGTCCGGACCCCCTCCACCTGAAAAAACACAAAATATAGGGTTTCCTAGCAATACTGGCCCGGATCCCCTGAAAAATCATAAAACTAAAGGCAGCATTCAATGTTGGGCCGTCATCGGCACGCCATTTCAATGGCGTTTCGCTGTTTGGATCCACCCTCCCCTCATCAACTAAAAACAACAAACAAAAAACAAACAAGCAAATAAACAAAAACAAAACAAACAAATGTTGTCAAAGTTGAAAGTTGGACCCCTCTGACAAATTTTTCTGGATCCGCGCATATACCTACCTGTACTCGGCGTAGGAAGTGCACCATGGCCTTTCAAATATTTTTAAGCATGACCTTTCTGAACTTTCCTCGTGCCAAAGGTAAAAATTACTGATCTGATATATGCTGTTAATTAACTCTTTGCGTGCTGGGTAATATTTCATGCTGTTGGCTTTTTTCAAAATTAACTTTTTCAAAATTCAAAAAAAATCTTTCAGGACCACTATCAGAGTGTCAAACTGTTTGGATCCAGATCAGGATCGACGTTTTGTCGGTCCTGATCAGGGTCCAAACTGTTTGCAAATGTTATCAGTAGAGATAAAAGTCGACGCTAGCAAGGAAAGGTCTGCTGGTTGCTTTACTTTAATTGCCTATTGATGTCATGTGACTGTTGGTGTTATTTGTCTTCTCTGCGGATCCGTGGGTTGGTCTGTGGTGTATGATTGTGGCATTTCCGGGTCATACTAACCTTTTATACCAGGCAGGGGCATAACTTGTGCAAGTTAAGATATATATCACTTGAATAAGTTTAACTGTGTATTTACAGTAATGATTTCAAAATGAGGCTACAGAAAGTAACTTATATAGGTTATATCTAAAATATCTAGGCCAAGGTAAAATTTGCAAGCTCAAAAAATATAACTTATTCAAGTTAAAAAGCAGTTTATTTTCTGATTTTCAATGGCTCTGCATACACATTTCTAGACGATGCATACGGAATTTTATTGCACAATCGTAAAGTTATGTAATAGGTCTTTCAGATAAAATTACACACATGACCATGAAAATTGCTGTAACCCAAAATATGAAAGATGGAAAAAACAAAAACACTTTCACTCAGACAGGTTACTTTTGATTTTGTTGCAAAAATATTTAACTGCTTTAAGTGATGTATTTTTATCCTTTGGGGGTTATGCACCTGACTGTTTTCTGTTATTTATACCACCCTTACCAACTTTTGCACGAAATATCTCATGATGTGCAAGGTCTACACTGATGTAGGTGGTATAAAATAGTTATACCATGTTTGTCCACCTGTACATAAGATAATCCACTCGCTAAAGCTCGTGGATTATCTCCACGTACAGGCGGACAACCCATGGTATAACTATCACGTGTACCTCTTGTGTGTCTTGATGCATCCACGAGGACATCTTTGGGACTCCACTGGTCTGTTCGATTAAACTCTACAGGATAGGCGCTTGGAAAGTCCGGGTCTTCATCAAAGTCTGTGATCATACTGGGACCCGCCTCTCTGTAAAACACCCCCTGTATATCGTAGATAACAGAAGCATGTTTCCAGTTATATGCTTTTAGCAGGGCTCGAACGGACACTAAAAATATACAGAAGTCATATTTATTTTCATGAATGAATCGTTTCTTACATATATAAGAATATAAAGTTAACAATTTGTTAAAAATAATGATCTCTATAATAGACTTCAAGTTAAAAAAAGGGCCCTGCTCCCACCTCCCCTCCAGGGATTTTTGCAGACATATCCTATCTTGAAGAGCAATCCAAACGGCGTTGAAAAAGATGTTTACACTTAGTAGAGGACCCAAGCTTCAGAAAAGTTAAATAAAACATTTAGGTATGTCCCTATTTAGGAGAATTTTCACTTATTTTATTGTTTAGTACATAGCTTATGCAGTATTAAACCAGATATTGCACTCAATTTAAGTCTTGCAAAAATACAAATTACAGCGTATTAATTGCGTTACCCCTCATTTTCTTAAAAACAAAAAATAGGTAATTAAGTCTGTTTTGGTAGTGTTTATATTTAAATGTTTAAATTAATAAAACAGTTATATAATCTGTACGAACATGCTATTGTTCTACATATATTGATGTTTATTAAAGTTGATTGGGTCTATTTTAATGTCATTTACGTTACATTTTCAACTATACCCAATAAAATCAATGGTATTTTGTCAAATTGATCAATTTACAAAAAAAATAAACAGACACCTTAATAAATAATAGTAAGTATTTAAAAGTTCATTTATTGACCATTTGAAAACTGCAAACAGATACATTTTTACCTTAATAATTTGCCAGGTATAAGTTGTTTAATTCGATGACCATGGTTAAACGTTATATATATTAAGAATCTTTAAATATAAAGATTGAGCTTGCAAGCCTTTCTGTTAGCTTTTAAACACCTTATGATCATTGTTTTGATATCAACTGACTTAAGAGCAATACTTACTAAAACCATTTCTGGTATAAAATATCATTGTGTTGTTCGCTTTCCAATAGGTTACGTATATAACAAAGGTAAAAAGAAACAACTATTGCTTAATTCCTTAAAATATACATCACTGGGTAGTTTATTGCATTTCAAAACGGATACTGTGTCTGATAGGCATCAAGCTATCAATTTTTCTAAAAGAAAATGTATGTTTGAGACCCCGTTTTTTGGGGTGTACAATTTCTTTTTTTTAACATGTATATTTCTTAGCTTAAAACATCAACACAAAAACATTATACAATTATTGACGAATGAGGCATTAGATATGATGTGATATCGACCAGAGAATACCAATATTGACCGAGGCGAAGCCGAGGTCAATATTTGTATTTTCTGGTCGATATCACATCATATCCAATGCCTCATTAGTCAATAACTGTTTTATTATATAACATTTAGAGAAAGGTGTACAGGTAGTATTGCACATGAAATAAAGATACTAGACTTATACACAAGTTTTGGGACAGTCAAACATTTAGCAGAGACAGTGCAGAACTAGATAAGAGCACCCGTTTACTAATTTATATATACTCCTCAAAATAATTGAAGGACCAATGCTATCAATTATAGCATTGATGCATTTTGTGTAGAACGTATTTTGAAAACCAATTTTACGATCTAGCCAAACTTTTTCGGACATCTTTGGCGCCTTATTCCCAAATGAAACGGCAAAAAGAAAATGGTAGAAAATGTTAGTAACAAGGATTTTTTGTCATTTTGAAACTTGACCTAAATGCATTGGAATGTCATTTTTTGTGTGTGATCCATAGACCACAGAACTGCATGAAATGAATGAAAAATGCTTTTGGATGCTGAAATCTCTGTTTTCACATGATTGTATGGTGTTTTAATCCCGTCGATACCATCCACCTCTTCCTGGGAGAGAAAATTGCCCCTTTTGGCTGTGGCGTAATGGCTAGTCTATGGGTTCAAACAACTGGTTTTGGCGTTTGTCTGTAACAATCTTTAAACAATTTGCCAGGACATTTTTCTAACACTCAAAGGTAAAGAATGACGATTGAAATTCTGATTTTTAATGGCCAAGTACACACATTGTTTTCAGAAAAAAAAAACAATGTCAAAACTCCATTGTCAGAGATGAAAATGCTTGCTTCCCGGTATATTGAAACTGTTTGAAGAAAAATTTTGCATGTAAGCTGAACTGTTTAAAACAAAGTTTAATTTGATGTCACTTTCATTCTACTCGATTGTCAGCAGAAGAATTTCTTTACCCCACCCACTGCCTTTTGAAAGTGTGTTTTTGAGGGTATGTGCATTTGAGACACAGTTATGGCAGAATTAGGCAGGGAAATCAGTATTAATGATTCTTGACTTATGGGCATAAAGAATAGAAAGCTTTGGGCCAAGTTTTACAGAATTTAAATGTTTGAGCTAATTATACTCGCATTCTAAAATCTTGGTCCTTTAATTATTTTGAGGAGTATATGTTGTGCATCAGTGTCATCATTCAACATTTACTAACAAGAATTCTAACACGCCTCGCCTGTAGAGCCAATGTTAAAATAGTGTGGTATATCAAACAATAATATACAGCCTTGAAAGCGCTGGGAAAATGTGTGATAGCTGACGTCATTTGAACATTACTAAAATGACGTCATTCATGGCGTTAGACGGTGAAACGTCGTTTTTACGCTTGAAAGACGTTACAAATACATGTAAACGTATGCGACGTGGTCTAAGTATTGGCGGGAGGTCTACAGTGCAAAGGCGGAAACTTGGAAGATGCTGAAGACTTCAAATTTGTTTTCGTCGTTTATTTAGACGGATGGCTGAGAATGGGTTTGCTCCCCCACCCTAGGGAATTTTGCAGACATATCCTATCTTGTAGAGAATTTCAAGCCGCATCTTTTAAGAGATGTTTGCACTCTGTGCTCCAAGGCGTTAGTCTCTGACAGCCTGTAACATACGTTACTTTATCAAATTAAGAAAAAGTAAATTGAAAGTTTGGGCTACAAATTAAAGACATTAAAATATTTATATTTAAAAATCATTCATATAGTCTGCATACTGGATATCTTAGCTACGTATGACAGCCATTTGAACAAAATTGCGGCTTCCTAAGGTGTCATATGCGTTACAAAAATCAGATAACCCATTAAAATTTGCAAGTGTGGCTAACATCATTTACATTCACAAATTCTCTGTGTGTTTTGCCAAATATTTTTAACCATGTCTGACTAGCTTATGCAATTGGCTAACAGAAAAATTAAAGTTTGATTCCCTATCTTAAATATCTTTTCTGGAATAAGCAATTAAACAACCCTACCCCTACCCAGTTTTAAGGTGAAAAGTTTGGTATTAAAACTAAAGTAAAAATAGTTAAAAAATATTTGCAGTTGATGAATATGTTTCATTGTTTGGCATTTATTTGCTTATATGAAAGACTCATAAATCTGCAAGTTTGTTGCAAAAATTTTAATATCAGGCGCTGTAACATATAATACCTGATGTAATAAATGGGCAAGCTCATTGTCTTTACGTAAGATATGCCTAAAACTGTTTTAATCTCCTCGAGGGAATTTCGCAGACATATTCCATCTTAAAATACAACTCAAGCTGAATCTAATAACGGATGTTTGCACTCGCTAAGTTGGGGCATTAGTCTGAAACAGCATGTTACATGCGTTACTATATCAAATAAAGAAAATGTATTTTGAAAGTTTGAGCTAAAATTGTGAAAAAACTCGCAGCTGCTGGATATCTTACATTGTTTAGGGATATTAAGCTGGCTCGTATGATAAAGACTTATAGATCTGCTAGTTGTCACCAAGTTTGAATGATCAGAGAGTGTAACATATGTTAGCGTGATAAGTAAAATCATCAAACAGTATTTTGACATCAAGTTGAGTAAGGGCCTGCTCCATCCTAATCCCATTTGGAATTCTGCAGACATATTACATCTTATGTAACCATTCAAGGTGCATTTAATAAGAAATGTTTGCACTCTGTAAGTCAGGGCATTAGCCTGTAACAGCTGGTTACATATGTTACTATATCAATTTGAGAAGAAGAAATTTGAATGTTTGAGCTACAGAAAGAAGACATTAAAATTTTCTAATAAATTGACATTCTTATAGTCTGCATACTGGATGTCTTTACTACATATGGAAGCTGTTTAACATTTATGCGGCTAACTGTGGTGTTATGTGCGTTACATGAACCTAATTATAATTTAAAAACCATAATTGTGGCTATCGTCATTTAGTTAAACAACTACTATGACTTGGTTTCAAATTGTTTTATTAGATTTTACAAACATATACTCAATTGATGAATAGGAAAAAACAAGTTTGCTTTTCTATCTTAAATATATTGTCTTATAGGAGCTAATACACAGCCCTACTCCAGTTTTACTGAGAAGCAAATTTTGTTATTACCGTTTAAGTAAAACACATGAAAGCGATTGCAGCGTGTGGATATTTTACATTTTCTTTGTCTTGCCCATATATCTGCATGATGTCACTAAGTTTAAGATCAGGACACTTAATGTGTACTTATAAGTCTTTGGTGCAAAAACACTAGAAATTATATTCATTTCTGATTATCAAGCCCATGGACGGTTGTTGCAGATGTTATCAATGACCTTTTGGACACATTTCCTAATAATGTGCATATAATGCTAAATATAGAGCCACAAATAGAAAAGATAGTTTTACATTTGTACAAGACAATTCAATAAATGAAATGGTCCAAACTAATTCTCATCGATTTAACATTCATGTTAAACGTTAGTCTTTGTCTGCTTCTGTGGTAATCATTATTATCACACGCCTCCTTGCAACTAGTAGAATCATCACACAATATTTCAATCATTTACTGTTATACAGTTTTATCACAAGTCCACTCAAAATTGATGAGCCATTACCAACTTTCCAATTTTGCCATTCATGGCTTGGAACATTCGGAAACTGATATGAACTCCTAATAGTTGGCTCTTTGAGTATGTGTTTCAAGTAATACTATGCAAGTAAGAGAAAGACTAAAGCCTTACAAGGAGGAAAACTATGCCATTAAAACAATGAGTGCCTGGACTGATGTACCTTGATATATCTGTGATAAAGAATCATATCTTAGCTGGTTAATTATTATAAATCTAGCCTTTCCATACATGCAACAAACATATTTTCATCTAATAATGTATCTGCACTTATTATCTTTCCCCAAGCATTCAAAAACTTATTTGAAGTCTTAGTACTTCTGAAGTGCTGAAACCAAGGTTACTCTTTCCCTTCAGATAAATGAACTAGATGTATCACAACAGGTAAAGCAATGAAAGCAGGATGAACAGAGCGCAAATCAGACCCTTTCACTTCAATAATTCACTAAGTTTCTAAGATAAGAGTGATAATTAAAGGATGTAACATATATAACTCATCATAATAAATGAGTAAGGGCATTGTCGTGACATCCTTTTTGATTACACAGTCAGAGGTGAGTGTTTTCAATTTCAGTGTTTTCAATGGATCATGAAATGAGGCACCTTATCAACTTGTTTACTCTGTATAAATCTTCCATAGAGCATAATATAGAACTACTGGTTATCCTGTGCTACACATAGTCCAATTTCCTTCTTTTGAATTCAACAGCTAATGATATGACTGCAAGAACTGAGAAATCAAAGGTTTTACCTTGTTTTAAGGCTTGCTTCAATGTACTGACATAAAAAAAAAACAACCAGCTGCAAACATGATTGATGGCAATGTCCAGCTTCATGTTCTTTCTGATATCAAGGTGTAACAGAAATTGTTTCAGATGGTCTGCCAAAACCAACAAGAGTCAACATTGTAACTAAAGAAAACTTATAAAGTTCTTTGGGCGCAGCAAAATACTATTAATCTATGACCTGAGGACTTAAGCACCAAAGGACTGGAAAGGTTCACTGACAAATGATGCAAAAAAGCAGCCTATCAAATTGATGTTTGACCAATGTCATCAATCTTTAAGTATTCTTAGAGATACACGGTAGAGACATAGCTTTTGCAAAATCAGAGCAAAGTTATTATTTGACTAGCACGGATGCAGAGGCAGCTGCAGTAAGATTGCTCTTGCCACTTCACAGGAAGAGACATATACCAGAGTCATACTCCATTGTATGCACATATGTGAAATAGCATTAAACCCATATTTAATCAGGTGTTTGATCCCATGACACTGACATGCTGTTTCTGCTTTTGAAGAATGCTAAGGATTCAAGTTTTGGCTGAGTCAATTTGTTTGACTATGGCACTGGCCACACATACAAAGAAAATTAAGTATTTTGATGGCATAAGAGGAGGATCACACGAAATGCTTATAAGTGATGTTTGTCACAATTACCAATTTTAAAAAGTAATCTTAATTAATGTAACACATAAAACACCATAGGAAGCTGTATATTTGTTAAAAAAAACACTTTCTCATGTATCAAAGGTATTCAGCATGCAAACTACATGAAAGATTTAAATAAATATATAGTTTTATGTCTTCTTTCTGTTTCTCAGACTTTCAATTCATTTATTCTTAAATTGATATGGTAACATATGTAACATACCATTACAGGCTAACCCCCTGGTTGATAGAGTGCAAACATCTCTTATTTGATGCAGCTTGAATTGTTCCTTAAGGTATGATATGTCTGCACAATTCCCAAAGGAGTAGAGAGGAACAGGAGAGTACTCAGTTTGCAGTCCTAATACTATGCCATGATTCTACTGGCTGTGATGAAATGGGTGATTATTTTGCAATAGAAGCAGACACAATGATAGACATTGTGAGGGTGACTTGAATAAAGATTGTTTTTGAATAATTATATTCAATAGGAATATTTATTCAATTGTGTAAATTAAATGAGAACTATTATTTTCTATATATATGTCTGTATATTTTAATATTCCAGGCATTAGGTAATATGTGATGAAAAAGATTATATATAACATCTGTAACACAATTCCATGGGCTTGTTATCAGCAATGACTATAATTACTAAGACTAAGACACCAGATGCTAAAGATTAATAGGAAGACATGTGAAAATAGTAATTTTTATGAAATATCATCTCTTACTTCCAAGAAAATTTCCTTGCTCATTCATTATGCCATGTAACATACGTTACATACTTTGATGAGTGCTCAGATCCTGATGCCAAACTTGCAAATGTATGATTCTTTATTGCATTAGTAAGACAGTGCCAAAAATGAAAGATATCCACGAGCGTCAAACTTTATAATATATTTTTCTTCAATAATAAATACCAAAATGAGATACTTAAAATTGGGGGTAGGGTTATTTAATAGCTCATATAAAGCAATGTATTTGAGATAGAAAAGCAAACTTTGTTTTTTCTATTAGTCGAATAAGTATTTGGCCAACTAAGATTAAAAACCTAGTAAAAATGCAAAAATTGTCTGTAAAATTAAATGATGTTAGTCACGATTTCAACTTTCAAAGGGAAATTTAATCTATGTAACGCATATAACACCATTGATGGCCGTAATTTTGTTTAAAATGCTGCTTTTATGTAGTTTAGGCATCCAGCTTGCAAACTACATATGAAATTTGAATAATTAGATGGTTTAATGTCTTCTTTCTGTAGCTCAAACTTTCATTTTGCTTTTTTCCTTAGTTTGTTACAGTAACATATGTTACAGGCTGTCAGAGACTAACGCCCCGGAGCACAGAGTGCAAACATCTCTTAAAAGATGCGGCTTGAAATTCTCTTTAAGATAGGATATGTCTGCAAAATTCCCTAGGGGGGGGGGGAGCAGGACCTTTTTAGCTCGAAGTCTAATTGTGCAATAAAATCGAAATAGATCAACTCCAGTGCGTGATTTGTTGCGTTCTCGGCAACTAAGATAGGATTATTAGCGACGCTTTAGAAAAGCAGAACCGGAACGGAAAAAACACAAGGAGTCTAATTTTAGTAACTAATATTCACCGGCAAGCGCGCGCCAGCCAGTGAATATGACATTATGTAGACTGGCCACGTGAGCGCTCTAAGCCAATGAAAATCGGTCTTTTTACTTAGTTATATAATAATGCTTGTTATTTTTTTCTGTTATATGGTATAAAATTTATAAACTATGAAAATGATAGCTCTGATGCAACATCTCGACTGGTATACATACCCTTGTTCTGGCAAATTTGCTCAAGTAAAATATGTAACTGTAGAAATATATCATGATTATGTTTTTAACTGTTTTCAGCCTATAAAATTGAGCGTGAAAATCTAATACAAATTTTGATTTTTGCTAGCCCAGTTTACACTTGTTTACGTTATACAGAAATAGTAAAAAACGTATTTGTCCTTATCAAATCGGGTCCCTTAAGAATCTACGAATTAATGAAATGCTCTGTTGATGATGGAAATTTTGTCGTTTTTGCTCCCATCGCTGTATGGGCTTTGTTTTTGGGCTCTTGTTTTGTAATTTGTTTCCTTGTGCCCTTTCTAGTTTGACAATCATCTTGCTAAGGAAGAGAGATGGTTGCTTTACTGTAACCGTGCTGTGACTGTCAGTGTTCTGTGTCTCTTCTTCATTGTGCCGTGGGTTGGTCTGCATGCTATGATTGTGGCGTCTCTTGGTCATACATAATTGCAGAAAGAAAAATATGCTGGGAATCCTGAAAGCATCAAGCGTTTTTAAATATTTGAAGTAAATGTTGTATATGCTGCAATAAATATAAGGAAAAGTGTGTCTGCAATCAGTTATTGTTTAAAGTGAGTTGTGTTTAAGCAACAACAAAATATAGGGCGATGATTTGGTGTCAGTAAAATACATTTAAGCCCCCCCCCCCGTAGCTTGGGCTGCTGTCTGTTCTAAAGCGGTGATTCTTTTGTTGTTGATCTATTGTTTAATGTACTTCCAATTGTTTGTGGGGGCTCTGTGTTTATCTTTGTTTTGATATGTATTACTTTGTGTCCTTTCTAGTTTTGCAATCATCTTGAAGAGGAAGAGAGAGCTGGTTGCTTTGCTATTGTTGCCTTATGGATGTATTGATACTGTAAATGTTCTATGGCTCTTCCTAATGGTGCCTTGGATTTGTCTGCAATGTGTGATTGTGGTGTTTCCTGATCATACTCACTTACGTTTTGCTCCAATGCAAACTGTTTGCCCACACCTAATTTTGTGTATCTAAAAACTCAGAAGGTGAATCTTTACTTTATCTTAGATTTATAATTTGACTAACATTGCGTTCATTGTTAAAGTAACGAAGCTGGTAATCGTATCAACTTAGTAATACTAATCATTTGCTAAAGCAATGTAAACTTTAAAAGTGAGGAAAGCAATCATAACGATGAATTTCACATGGCAAAGATCACAAATAATGTGATCATCTTTAAGGAATCTGTCCAATTGGTATTAACGATACATGTTTTACTTTACAATGCTTCAACAGGCAAAATAAGTTCAGCCCAAATTTGACCAGAATTTTGAATGGACTAGGTAATAGCAAAATCTGAGTGTAGAACGTGCAGTCATAAGATTAGACTTAGTTTTAGCATTAAGTGCTAATATGGCTGACGGTAATTTCCACCACAGTACCATTGCCGAAGGTGAGTCATTGAACCCAGTTTGAACAAACTTATTGCAGGAATCCTGTGAAATGATTCCTATTATAACAGAGATTAACATACATAATATAAGAGATGAGTTGCAAACACACCAGGATATAGAGACAAAAGGCATACACTAAGATATCACTAAGATATCAACTGTTCTAACCAAACTTAATATTTATATGGAAGCACAAAAGAGAATGTCCTCTACTTAGAAGCATATTTGTCACTAATAATAGACGTACATGTTATGTTATGAAAGTATGCATAAACTTAACGATAAGTATGTATGGATGTTTAATTTGTCATGCCGTTCTCTTTATATCAGTCATCCACAAAATAAATCTTAATAAATTATTTATTTTGCTTTGTGAAGGATATCATGCTACATCTCATAATGTGATATACCATTGTCTATATTGTCAATTATGCCATATGTAAGTATGATTTAGCATACCACTAGTTGAATATATGAACTTAGCAGTATTCTCTGACAGTAGCATAAGTATGAATTTCGTTTCCTTAAATTAAAAAGATAATATTTAACTCTTTCACTTGAATTGATAAATACTTGTGTGAACATTTGATTTATAACTAGTTATAATCAATTTAGTTTGTTTCAATTAAAAGATGCAACAGATTTATACGCTCTTTTGACGTACTCACTATCAAAATGACTTTTTGTTAAATAAAATTACACCATTAGTCTAATTTGTTAGAAATAATGCAAAACAAAAATACCAAATATATGTTGCAGGAGCTTATGATTACTACCTGGGGTGATGATATAATAAACCTCATAGGGGTGAAGGCAGTTTTTCATGGGAAGTATAGGCCCAATAATGATTTGCATTTATGTGTTTGTTAAACTTTTGTTGTAATTTCAACACTCATTTTCAGTTCAGAAGGATTTTTAATGTATTACCAAAGTTTTAATAGGACCCAAATGTATATACCATGGTCTGTGCAATTTGCTTTTGAATACCAGAATATGATTAACAATTTTTGGTAGAATAACAAACACTATATTCAATAACAAATGTAATAAATGAAAATTGTTATCTGTGTTAGGATACCGTACATATTATTTTAAAAGTTGAAACATGTTTGGTGAGTATTACTTGGTTCCAAGGGCTGAATAGCAGTTGATATGGGTATTTGTTGTAAGTGTAAACATTTTAATAGTGTGCTGCTGATTAATGCATTATTAAAACAGATTATATAATGTATGCTGATAAGCTCTATAGCCAAAAAGCAAACATCTGCAAATACTTCCAAGCCATTTCAGCGCATATGATCAATCACTAGGAAAAACTATTAAAACTAGGATGCTGTTAGCCTAAGGTCATGGAGTCCATCTAAGTCCAATCATTTTGAAATGTCTACAATACTAACAAAGCAATGGATTTTTTCCAACTGATTAACATACACTGTTCAAATGTATTAAGATGAAAATATAGAATAAATGTTTTCCTGTTTCATTGCTTCACAAAATTGAAGAACCAGGCAAAACAATGAAAAAAGTAGTATTCTCCTAAAATATGTTTGTTATACACGTTACCAACATAAATATATTTTTTTCACCAAACTGGGCATGCTGTATACACTAAAATATTACAACCACAAGGTTAGGTATGGTGGGTGCTAAATGCGAGACAGAAATTGTTACGGTTTCCACAATTTTCTTTTTTTTTGCGTATGGAAAGGACGAATTCATTTTGTAATGTTTCGCTTATTGATTTTCATTAAATTTTCTGTTTGAAATGACTTATAGTTTTAGGATTGATAGTTAGCCTGTGTGCCTTATCGTTATAAACATAGTTATTGTAATCAATAGGTGAAAACCTTTATAAATATGTGATGGCTTACGAAAGGGGTGATGGATCTTACTAATTTACATCGTTCTTTATATTATATTTCATCTGAATTGAGCAGTTGGCAGTGAAGCAAAATGCCTTGTAGATGTCATTTCATGCATAAAAAGAAAACACATGTTGTGGCACAGAGATAAAATATATCATTTCAGCCTTTTAGAAACATAATTTGATTATAGAAAATTAATAGGTATTAAATGCTGTTTACAGGATACCCTAAAACACATTTAATGGTATTCCATGTACCCAATATTCTAGTTTGTTTTTACTTTAAAGTATCCATGCTTTTTGTTTAAAAAAAACAATATTCATATTTTCTGTAATTATTGAATACTTAGATTGTATTTATTTTCACACACTATCTGTTTGAACTCATATATTACCATGGCACTAAATCCAAGTTTTAAGTAACCAATTTTGATTTTTATTATTGCAAAAAAATATATATGAAAGTATTTGCCACTAGTGGCTTTTTTTTACATTTTTGGATTGTCCTGCTAATATAATAAAGAATCATAGATTTGAAAGTTTGACACCAGGATCAGAGCACTTATAAAAGGCTGTAACATATGTAACATGGGATAATAAATGAGCAAGGAAATTGACTTGATGTAAGAGATGATATTTCAGAAAAAATAAATATTTTTCACGTTTTTCCTATAATTCTCTAGCCTCCGGTGCCTTAATCTTAAGAACTGTAGTCATTGCTGATAATAAGGCCACAGACTTGTGTTACAGATGTTATAAATAAACTTTTTATCACATATTTCCTAATGTGTATATTACTAAAATATATAGAGATACAAATAGAAAATTTACTAAAGGACTTTGAAAACGCATCACCCAGATTAAATCTTTTATTTCTCAAACCCCGAGAATGTCAGCGAGATAATTGTTATTGCATATCATAGTCTGACCATCTTGTAGTGTCCTAGACAATTAATGGTTGTAAATTTACTTTAAGGTATTGAACAAGTATCCAATCCAAGACAGGGGTGGCCGATTTTAAAGGACACATATTCAGCTGCAAGTTAACACGCGTTAGTTTTGATTCCTGAGTCAGCAGGTTTGCGTTCTTTGCTTCTTTTACGATTGCACATTCATCATTCAACGATTCGCAATTGATTGACGGCTCGGTATGCTCAAAATTACACCCCTTTAAAGATAACGACATACCCCACTCAACCTGAATACTATAGTCTAGTAATAAAATTCAAAGTCTTTGGCCTTTCAAAGTTTCGATATGTTTACGTCCGGTTTTGTTGGAAGAGGCTAAGCGCATACACAAATGAAAGATTATGCATAAACTAAGCTCGTATCACGTTTCTTTTGTATTGTGCAAGTGGCGTTAACGTAGTTTGTAAGACGTTATCGATCACATGACAGCAGAAATAAAAGCGTGCAAAAGGTAACTTATGGAGATGTTTCTAACAAGGAGCTATAAATTGATGTTCAAATTTGACGTTTTTTTTCGAAATTTTAAAGTTATCAATTACTTTTCACCCAGGTAAACCGCATGTCCTGATCTCAGAGGTTGTTAGCTATCGGAGGTAAACAAAGGATTTTTGGGTTGCACATGGTATGTATTGAGACGATTTTTTCCCCTCATAGAACCACTTTAGGGAATAAAATCAACATATAGGTCAGTAGTATACAGAATGATAAGAATTAGCGATAAATGTTTTTGAACTATATCGGTTTGAGTTTAAATCGCATTTGAATTCGGAAATGCAGTGATTTGAACGAATATTACGAATTCATCAGTTAATATTGATATGTATTATTTTATTTTTTCTAGATTTATAACTACTACTGTAATGTGTAACCTTTCTTTGGAATGTATCAGTCAAAAATAATTCAAACAGACGTGTAAAAAAATATTTAATTGCAATTTTATGACGGTGGTGTCATGTTTATAGGTAGCTTTCTGTTTGGAGGTAAGTTGCACAGCTGTCAGAGGGCAGGCATGTGTATGTTATCATTGATTTCAGAGGATGGCAATTTGATTAAGATCATTAAACAAGCTATCGCATACAGAAAAAAAAAAAGTTACTTTAAAACACTTTCAAAAACAAGTGGTTCGATCTCGTGGAGTGGGGGAGGGGGGGGGGTCTCGGGGTAATTTTGGTATTAGTGTACAAGCCAGTATTTTGAAACCAACCTCAATCATACACCTGGCAATGAAAAAAAACAGCCCATTCATATACTTGATTTCAAAGAAGGTTGACATATTCATATACTATCCTTTGAATGAATATACTATTTCATACGAAAAATATGTGCATATAAATGGTGTCAGAAAAAAGGGTCATACATATACTTTCTTTTTCAAAAAGGGAGTTTATCAAATATCTGGCGGGCTGGAAAAGGGGGCTATTCGGCACGCACATCCGTACTATGTCATATATAGGTAGTTAACCCCCCCCCCCATAGTTCGATTAGCGAGGAACTTATCAAAGGAGAAACAAGCTAAAGTATTACATTTTTTAGAGCTTTTGTTCAACATTAAACGGGCGTGTTTGTGCATTAGTTTGTTTTGTTTCATTGATAATATTGGCCTCGACGCGATAAAACCTGTCTTTGGGGTTTACTGGCAAAGCCACACTCAAACCAGTCTCTTCAGCTACATAGACTAGCTAGAAAATTGAAATTTTGCTTGAAGCAAGTCTACAGGCTGTTCTGTGTCTTTCTTGTTCGAAACCCTAAAGACAGGTTATCTCGCGTCGAGGCCCATATGGCATGGTATGACCTACCATATCTACTTAACCCTTTGCACTAAATTAAGGAAAAAATCTCACACAGATCCGTCAGTTTTACACACAGGCACCATAAACCAAGTATAGGTTTTATAGGTTACGTAAAAAACGGCAGAAAGTTGTTGGTGCGAATCCGTAAGTGTACAATTTAACAGGGAACCGAACACCAGAAGGAGCAGCTGTACTGCTTACCTTTGATTTGATTAAAGACTTAAGTCAATATTTGTTGAGGCTGTACCCAAATGTATTGTTTAATTTAAACTTCAATTTACACTTATCACGAGCTGATTCGTGAGAAAACCTGATTTTAGAACAAGATTACAATTCATTACAGATTTAACTACAATACAAATCATTATCGCCAGACTTTTTTTAAAAAAGCCAAGGGGATATTGTTATCGCGTCCATCTGTCCATCAGTCCGTCCGTCCATTATGTTATCTCCTCCGAAACCATTGGGTGAAATTCAAACAAATTTATTGAGTAAATTACCCACATAAATGGGGCGTGCAACGGCAAAAAATTGGTCCGGCCCCTGGGACCATTGGGAGGGGTCAAAAGGTCAAATATCATTTAATTTTAATTACAAAGTCAATTTCAAAGATTTTTATACCAAACTTTGTGTGTGTTCTCACAAATCAAAGATACAAAACATATTAGATGGGATTTTTATTCTGTCGCTTGGTCATGCCCCAGGGGCGGGCTTTGGGGCACTGGGGGTGTCCAAGGGGTCAAAAATTCATTTTTCAAACATGGTCATGGACAAGCAGAACAGAATGCAAGTAAAGTTTTCATCCTATGGTCAAACTGGTGACCTTGGGGCGAGGTCAAAAGGTCAAGTATCATTTAATTTCGGCTACCATGTCAGTTACAAAGATTTTATGCCAATTTTTGTGTGTGTTCTCACAAATAAAAGATAGAAAACATATTGAACAGAATTTTTATTCAGCTGCCAGGGTCATGCCCCGGGGTGAGGATGGGACCTTGGGTGCGGGGGGGGGGGTGTAAAAACTTAAGCGTGGGGATTTGTGATGGCGCCCAATTGACTGCGCGCTCTAGTTGTAATTGTTTTCACTATATATACAAAACAAAGTTCCAGTAAATCAGTCTGAAATACAGAAAACAAGTTTCCTCCAAAGTCAGCTCGTATGTGATTTTTCAACATTAAACATTCTTAAATAAATACACGTCTTACTAAAATATTTTTTGGCATTTTTACCTGTCACTTGTGAAATGTCCACTCAAAAATATTTGTTAGTTACTTTGAATATAAATTTTATTCTATTTTATTCTATTATCTTTTGCACCCACTTCACCCCATTTCATAAACAACACAAACATTAGCCGTACCTCAACGGGTCCCGACCAGGAAGACCCATTCCTATATGAGTGTTGATGAGACGTATAGAATCACATCAAACAAAACCTCAACTGGTCAAGCCTTTCCTTTTAAAAGAAAACTTTATCTCAAAGTTTCTCGCTTTCTGGCGAGAACAGCTGAATATCATTTCCGTTGACTGGTTTGCATTTAATTCACCCACGCAGCATATGGAAACGTAAGCTGGTGTGATATAAAAAATATTCGTACCTTCTGGTAGCGTTCGTGTCGGTTTAGGAGGCTTTCCACTAATTATTTTCCCATTACCGACAATGCAAAATAGGAGACGAACTAAATAAGCTCTAGCTTTCGTTCTAATCCTTTTTATAATGTTTGTAATTATTGTATATGAGTCTATTTGAGAAATAAATATGCTTAAACCAAATAGGAGTGAAATATCCAGTCCCTTCTAAATATTCAGCATGAATGAATGGTGGATTAAAATTTCTAAAAAGCTAAAAGAAGTTTTGTCATTCAATGCTTTACTCGAGAATGCTTCTTGTACTGACTTTCCGTTTGCAGTTCCCTGCTCTTACCCCTTCACACCCCCCCCCCCACGAACACACATCATATTGTCCATCATTCAAATGACAATATAGCCTGATCGCTTACCAGCTTAAATTGCCTGTCTCGTGGCACTGTGGCACTTTAATCAGGGACTCAGCCTTTCAAAACTGAAATGGTGAGACCCTGGAAATGGGGAGTCCTAGTATCCCATATCCCATTTTTTTAAGAAAATATCCTATATCACTTAATGGCAAATATCCCAGAAATGCAGAAAGCATTGTATCCCCATATTCCTAAAATTGATCCAACTATCCCATATTCCTTTGAATATTTACAAAAATACCCCTTATCCCTTTAAAGTTTGGGCCAATATCCCTGTATCCCTAAAAACCCATCCAGGGTTTCAATTGTGAATGGGCCTCAAATGGATTTCAATCATGGCTAAAAGTGATAGTGTTTGAAGTGTTTCATCAGATAAGTATTTTTCTGGGCATTTTATCGAGATGCTGACATTGTTTTGATGATGTCTGACGTAGCTGTTTGTCAAGTGACGCCACATTACCTCGATCCATGTTGTTGTTGCTGAGACCGTTCCCCTGTTGCTTTATCGAGACACCATCATATTGTATGTCAGGGTTTTCAAATGAGTTTTATGTGCAATATAGTGGTTATTTACACTATATTAACACTGTGAAATCAAGCCGATACCAAATATTCTTACATGTGGGTTTTTATGGGGGGGGGGGGGTTATGGAGGGGTGCAAACGGAATCATTCAAAAGTGAACACCAGAATCTGAATACACAAGTGTTGTGTGGTTGTATGAATTGTACGGTTGTACGTTTTTTGCCCCGCTAGGGCTCTGAGGAGGGGTCAAAAGTCAAATATCCTTAACATTCAATTACAAAGTCAATTTCAAAGATTTTCATACCAAACTTTGTGTGTGATCTCACTAAATAAAAGATATAAAACATATCGAAAAGGAGTTGCATTTTATCACCTGAGTCATGCCCCTAGTGTTGGGACTTGGGGTGCTGGTGATGTGGTGTGGACGATTTTTTTTCTGAATATGGTCATGTGGCATATCAAAATGAAGGGGGTGATGAGTAGAACATGATACACGTAAACTTTTTACCCTAGGGTCAAACTGGTGACTTTGGTTTGGGTTCAAATGGTCAAATATCATTTAATTTCTTTGAAAGTCTTGGGAAATGCGATGGCGCACCATCCACTTCGCAATCTAGTTTGATTTCGAAAGCCTTACAAGGTTAAATCACCTATCCAAGTGTCTTACTATCACAGGTAGCTTAAGTTGGAATATCTGTTATTGTCGTGAAACCAATCCAGATGTCTCACTGCCACACACTGTCTTAATTGGCAGGGCCTTGTCACTTATCCAAGTGTCTTAATGCCGCAGGCAGTCTCTATATTGGCAGGGAAATGTCACCTATCCAAGTGTCTTACTATTACAAAAAGCCCCAGCTTACAGGACGGTGTCACCTATCAAAGTGTCTCACTGTAACCGGCAGTCTAAGTTGGCAGGGTTCGATTCTGTCACCTATCGAAGTGTCTTATTATCATAGGCAGCTTAAGTTGGAGTGTTATTGCTGTGAAATAGATCCAAATGTCTCACTGCCACACACTGTTGTAATTGACAGGGCCATGTTACTTTCCTTATCCAATAGTCTTACTCCCATAGATAGTCTGAGTTGGCAGGGCAGTGTCACCTATTCAAGTCGCGATCCAAGTGTCTTACTTTTAAAACAGCCAACTCTGACAGTGCTGTGTCGCCTATCAAAGTGTCTCACTGCCACCAGCTGTCTAAGTTGGCAGGTTTCTATATCCTATCCAAGTGTCTTGCTGTCAGCTGCTGACTGCACATCTGTGTCGCCTATCCAAGACTTCCTCAAAATGCCCTCTACCAAAACTGCACAATTCACTGAACAAAATTACCACTTAAAAGCTCAAGATAAAAATTACTTTACAGACATCTCCTGAGTCGCTGGTCAAAATTCAAAGTATTTTCACAGAAATGTTTCTTATATTGCCTTCTGCTGTAAAAAATCGTTCTGCTTCAATGAACAAAAATGGTCGCCGGAGCTAAAAGGAGAAATATCTGAGCCACGGCATAAGATTTTCAACATTATGGTTCGTGCGACCAGCAAAGGCTCAGATCAGCCTGCGCATACGCGCAGTCTGATCAGAGGCTTTGCCATTCGCTTGAATATCCACTGTGTGTTCAGCTACTGCTTGAACGCCATTTGGAGTTTCTAAGCTTGAAAGGAGGCTGCACAGGCTCGTTTGAGTCTACACATGTCAGAATGCCACATTGTTGGAAATCACATGTCATGGCTCAAACGTCTATTAATACCCACTGGTCCTTCTGATAATGGTATTACATGATCACTAAAGTAAACAAAGAAAGGAACAAGATTTGCTCCAAATGCAGCTGACCAGGATACTGGGCCTCGCCGCGAGAAAACCTGTCTTCGGGTTGTTGAAAAAGCGAGGCTCAAACCAGTCTCCTCAGCTGCACAGACTATCTAGAAATTTGAAATTTCGCTTGTAGCAAGCCTAGATATGATACTTTCTAAAAAGCGAATAACAAAGGCGCTGATCAGACTGCGCAGATGCGCAGGCTGGTCTGCGCCTATGTTATTCGCAAACCATCGAAGACAGGTTTTCTCGCGTCGAGGCCCATTATTTTGTATGGACAGACCGAGGGAGGAAAGAAGGGAGAGAGATTATGAAAGTTTGCTCATTTCAGGTAAAAAAAGAAAGTGTTCATGTCCGCATCTAGGTAGCGCCTAAGTTCATAATAGGATATGTATAGGAGCAGTAGGAAGTGGGTAGAATCAGGTAGGCCATTCATTTGGTTTGTTTGTTTGTTTGATTTGATTCCTCACGTTCCATCAACAATCTTTCAGTTAAACAGGGACAGGTCTTCCTGGGTTGAACCAGTGCTAAGCTAAGATTAATGTGTCTTGCTCAATAACCAAAACGCAGTGACGCCGGTGAGGCTCGAACCCGCGGCCTCTCGGTCTCGAGTCAAGCACTCTACCACTGATAGGATAGAGTTGGATGGGGAGGGATAAGGTAGTGTAGATAAAGAGTTTGACAGGATAGAACAGATTTATGCAATGTGAAGAATGGGGGAGGTTAAAATGTAGTAGGGTAGGTTAAAATGGGAAAGCGCATGACATGAAAGTCAACTCGAAATATAGCCATGTTCCTCTTCGCTCTACTTTCATTAAAACTAAAATGAGCCGCGACATGTGATTTCCAACAATGTGGTATTTTGACAAGTGTAGACTCAGACGAGCCTATGCAGCCTCCTTTTAAGCTTTGAAATTCCACATGATGTTCAGTCAGTAGCTTAACACTCATAGAATATGCAAGCGACAAGCAAAGCCTCTGATCAGACTGTGCGTATGCGCAGGCTAATCTGAGGCTTTGCTGGTCGCACATACTACATTGTTGGAAATCTCATGTCTCGGCTCAAATAAGGCTACAATTACCAAAGACAGACTGGCTGCTATTAGTTTCTGAGGTGACTTAAGAAACTTATCTTGATATCTGTTTCATTTTGGCTTAAATGCACATGTATGAATGTATGGTTGTCACATTTTATATGTTGGCTGGACTCTTTAAATCCTTTGACTAGGGTTAAGTCATGTAACCTCGGACATCAGGTAAATGCGGACTGCGATCTTGTTGGTTTATATTTTAATTATTGGAATAAAAAAGAATTAACTAAGCAATCAGTGAAAACCCTGATGAGACGGCTCATAAGGAGCCGTCTCATCTGGATTTCCACTGTTTACAAATGTATGTCCGAATTTATCTGATGCCCGAAGTTACCTGCCTTTACCTATTTCAAATTGCGGTTTGCTGCAATAAGTAGTGGGAGGGTCGTATTTATGTAATAGCCATTATGTAATAGCCATTTAACATTGTTGTGCTAGGTATGTTACATCTTTTTGCGTTAATAATGAAAAAACTAGTCCCACAGAAACTTTTCACAGCATGTGTAATATTTCTTTAAAAGCAGCTAACAGTCATTTCATTCCTTGGGGTTGCAACATACTCGAAGAATAAGCCACCAAACACTCTATAAAAACTAATGGATGAAATGCACCAATTGAACAGGGTTATGCATACCAGAAAACCACTAAAATACATATATTACAACTTTCTATGACAATTACTTCAAAGGTTAATTTTTAAGATGACGCCCGGTGATCATCCTGGATTTAAATGAAGTTGCCCAGATTTGTCATTCAGGTACCAACAACTAGATTTTGCTAAAATACCATTTAAAAAAGCTTATATGTACTTAGGATTCGGATACACATCAGTGTCAAATGGACTTAACGGGAATGTTGTGAAATACACGCGTTTAAGTCCTCATTGTGATCTACAGAGTACTTAAGTTTTTTTAAAAAACAACAACAACAACAACGAAAAACAAGCAACTTCAGCGAATTTTGACCTATCATGCAATGAGTTAAGTCAAAATGACTTAGTTCCAACAGCAGAAACAATAGGACCCTGGATAGCTCACCTGAGTCCTGGCACATAAGATGATGTATTTGCCTGTGGCTTCAGATATATCATGTATAGCTATTTCTATTTTGAGCTCTGGTTACCATGTTGTTCAGCAGAGCTAAACATTCTCATCAATTTTAGTAGAAGGTATAATGAGGAACATTTCTGCGAAATTATTTGAATTTAAACCAGTGGTTCAGGAGGAGAGGTCATTTAAAGATATTAATTATCTATAGCTCTGGCAACTTTTTTGATCAGTGCTTCCTAACCATTTGTGTAATTATGGTAGAGGGCATAATGCAAAACATTTCTGTGAAATAATTTTGAATTTGGAACAGTGGTTCGAAAGGAAATGAGGTTTAAGGACATTCCTTATCTAGAACTCAGGTGGCACTTTGTTTAGCGGAGCAGAACCATGTGTGCAGTTTTGAACCAGGGCGTTATGAGGAAAAATTCTGTGAAATTGTTTTGAATTTTGACCAGTGGCTCAGGAGGAGATGTCTTTAAAAGATATTTCTTATCTAGATCTCTGGTGGCTTGTTCGTTCGGCTGAGCAAAACCATTGGTGCAATTTTAGTAGAGGGCATCATGAGAAACATTTCTGCGGGGTTATTTAGAATTTGGACAAGAAATGCAGGGGATGTTGTTAAAAGAAATTTCTCACCTAGCAGCAGAGTAGATGCGTTTAAAATATTTCTTATCTAGAGCTCTGGCAGCATCTATGTTCAGCAGAGCAGAAACATTGGTGCCAATTTGGAAGAGTGCATTGTAGAGCCACACAATGCTCCCCTACACAATATGCTCCCTCGAGGATCACGAGGAACAATTCTGTGGAATTATTTTTAATTTTGACCAGTAGTTCAGGAGGTAATGTCGTTTAAAGACATTTCTTATCTAGATCTCTGGCAGCCCTTTTATTCAGCAGATCAAAACTTTTTGTGCAATTTTGGTAGAAGGCCTCACGAGGAATAATTCTGTGAACTTATTTTGAATTTAGACCTGTAGTTCAGGAGGAAATGTCATTTAAAGATAATTCTTATCTGGAGCTCTGACAGCCCTTTTGCTGGTAGAGGGTACATTTACGGAACAATTCTGTGAAATTATTATGAATTTGGGCCAGTGGTTCAGGAGATAATGTTTAAAATATTTCTTATCTGGAGCTCTCGCGGCCCTCCTGTCCTGAGCGGAACCATTTATGCAATTTTGAAAGTGGGCATCATGGGCAACATTCATTTGAAGTTATAGGTTTGGACCAGTGGTTCAGGGGGAAAAGTCGTTTAAAGAAAAAGTTTATGGTATGGGATAATTGTACACAATATGAAATCAATGCCCTTGAAAAAATACAAATAGAGGCTGCACGAATAGCCACTGGAGCTACTAAACTAGTCTCTTTAGAAATTCTTTATCAGGAAACAGGTTGGGAGCCACTTGAGAAAAGACGATATAAAAACAAGTTATGTCTCTTTTATCAAATGGACACCGGTGTTTCACCTAATTATTTTTCTTCTTTAATTCCTGCTTCTGTGGAGGATTCTACCATTTATAACTTACGAAACGCAAACAATCTTAGACATACATTGACGAGAACCCAGCTGTACTATAGATCTTTTTTGCCCTCTAGTATAAGAGCGTGGAACGATTGAGCTCTTGAAGTACGACAATCAAGTTCAATTCAACTTTTAAATATCAACTGAACAGAAATTTAAAAAGGCCCCCCAAATATTATTATGTCGGCAACCGATTTTCTCAGATACGACATACTCGGCTTAGAACAGATTGTAGTGCTCTCAATTATCATCTGTTTTCCAAAAATATTGTCGATAGTCCTCACTGTGCCTGTGGTGCAGTAGAAACTACAAAACATTACTTTTTTGAATGCCAAAGGTATAATGAAATCAGGACAATAATGCTGAATGAATTAGGAAATTACTGTGTACCAGATTTAAATACTGTATTATTTGGTATACCTACATCTGCTTTCAATACTAACCATAGAATAATGATTACAGTACAAAAATACATATTAGACAGTAAACGGTTTGAGCGTTGAGGATGGATTCTCTCTCTCTCTCTCTCTCTCTCTCTCTCTCTCTCTCTCTCTCTCTCTCTCTCTCTCTCTCTCTCTCTCTCTCTCTCTCTCTCAGTATTATGTATATTTATACAGAAGAAATGCTAATTGGTTTGAATGTAACTCATATTTTTGAGTTTCACCGGACATACTCATAATTGTGCACCCTCTTCTTTAAAGGGAAACAGATTTGTATAAGTCGTTTGACTTTTTTCTGAATCCCATCATGATTGTATTGTAAACTGTATATTTGTATATTACTATGTAAATGATAATATGAATAAATATTTTTAAACCAAAAAGTTTATGGACGACGGACGGACGACCGATCACAATAAAAAGAAACAAACCGTAATCTGAGAATTTTATCCTAAATAAATTCATATCTTCAGGCCATGGCATAAATAAGCACTTGCAAAGTTTCAAAAATAATGGTATGCAAATCATGTATACTATTAATACCAAGATACTATTTGAAATCATATAAACATATAGACGTCGTTTTTAGATATTTATAAGACCCGAAGTATTCATGATTCCATGAGCATTCCAAAAATCGAATTCATTTCTTAATTAACAACGTCATGACTTGATATTGATATTTATTAGATACCATCCCGATTCTGCGTGTTTGGTGTAATTTTCCTCAAACCATATTATAGAAAATTAACGCATAGGTGTTATTTTCCTCAAACCAAATTATAGATAATTTTGCAAAAAGATTTTCTCAGACATATAATAATTGGCATCTGAGAATTCGTTTTTGTAAATTCTCTATAATTTAGATATTAAAGCGCTGTGTTTTGCAACCATATACAATTTTGGTAACCTGATCAAATCTAACCCGACATTATTTCAGTGGATGGTGGGGGAGGGGTTGAATATGGGGGATGGGGTTGAATTTCTTTAGAGAACATTAAAATTGGAGTCAAAGGACAAGGTCAATATACTTTCTATATGGCTTTCAATGACAACATTATTAGATACAAGTGGACCATTTAGGAATTTAAACAAATTTTTATTTAACCCTTAAAGCACCAATCGCAACAAAAGTCGTCTGCTTTTCTCGTCTGCTGAAATGTTTAAGAAGCCTCTATGACAAACAGTGTGGACCCAGATCAGACTGCTCCTATAGGAGCAGTCTGTTCTTGGTCCACACTGTTTGCTTCTATACTTAATTTATCAGTAATGTTAGGTAATTATTTGCAGAAGACGACTGCAGCAGACGACATTTTCAGATGCATTTTTTTCGTGGCGCTTTAAGGGTTAAAATATAATCGTATTAACGGTTTAGTCGGAGTGTTAAATGGAAAAGCGGAACAGCCAACTTGAACACGGACTGTCAATGGAGCAAGCAACAGTCTTGCTTTGTACGTACGACTCGGTTCTCGGGCTCACTGTCGATCACAACACCAGTAACACTTCTGGCGAATGATTTCGATGTTCGAAGGGTATTGCATGGGCAAGTGACTTTGCCAGCTATCAATCAGTCAAATTTGTGTAATTCATGAAGCGGCGAACGGTTGCGAAAATCCAAAGATTCATTAAAGGATTGCTTCGAAAATGTAAATATACAATAACGGACCATAGCCTGAACATTGCCATACATGTGTGTCTTGGTCATACATTAAAAAAGCTAAGGAACGTTGGCATTTTTAAATTTATGACCAAAAGGTAAGCGAGTATGATCAAGAAATGCCATACTCACACATTGCAGACCAACCCACGGCACCGTGGGGAAAGGCACATGACATTTACAGTAACAAACATCGGTAAGACAATAAAAGCAAAACAACCAGCTCTCTCTTCCTCTTCAAGATGATTGCAAAACTAGGAAGGACACAATGTAATGCATACCAAAAAAGACAACACAGGGCCCCCATAAAACCAATTAACATACACTTGAGGACTTTTAAAACGCATCACCCAGATTAAATCCTTTATTTCACAAACCCTGAGAATATGTTATTGCATATCATAGTCTGACCAACTTGTAGTGTGTCCTAGAAAAATCATGTTAAGGTATTGAAAAGTATCCGTTAAATACAGGGGGACGATTTTGAAGGACACACATTCAGCTGCAACTTAACACGCGTTAGTTTTGATTCCTGACTCAACAGATTTGCGTCCTATGCTTCTTTCACGATTGCATATTCATCGTTGAACGATTAGAATGAATTGAAAGTTCGGTATACTCAAAATTACACCCCTTTAAAAATGCCGACATACCCCACCCACCTGATTACTATAGTCTAGTAATAAAATTCAACGTCTTGGACCTTTCAAAGTTTCGATTTTTTACGTCCGGTTTAAGGACATACACAAATGACAGATTATGCATAAATTACGCTTGTATCACGTGTCTTTTGAATTGTGCTAGTGACGTTAACGTAATTTTTAAGACGTTCTCGATCACATGAGAGCAGATCTCCTGCCATGATTTACATCAAAACGTCTTCCCTACATGGCTGCCAGTGTATGAAGTCAATATCAGTAATGAAAGCGTGCATAAAAGTAACTTATGGAGATGTTTCTAAGTTCAAATTTGACGCTTATTTGCGAAATATTGAAGTTATCAATTACTTTTAATTAGACAAAGTCTATAAATTCTTTTGGTAATATGGTATCATACACGCCAAAATGACATGTATATACTGAACGTGACAAAATGCAGAGATTGAATAACGGACAGTGTCCTCTGCTGATTTCAAGAATACCATCAAAGTGTCAAACAGTTTGGATCCAGATCAGACCAGACATTTTCGGGCCTGGTTTGGGTCCAACTGGGATCGTTTGCATGTATCACTAGCATGTGAGGAGTACATGAGTGCATTTAGCTGACATGTACATGTACAATAAATAAATAATCATGGATATTTATACATGTTATATGGGATTATATACTATGAACAATAAGTTTAGCAATTTCTTATGTTTTGCGTCTCTTTGTGCTCATCTTTGTGCCATATCGAACAATTTCAATTGCAATGACGACAATAGCATCTTAGGCCGATGAAACCACGAATTTTCAGACGCCATCCTTTGAATAGGCATTTGGGGAGAGCAAGAATTGCAGGAGGGGTCAGTAAGCAAAAATAACCTCCGTTGTAAGTAATGCTAAAATGATAAGCATGTGATTTTTCGTTTGTGCAATTTTCATCTTCCTCATGCATCATACGCCTATAAAATAATTGGTTATGTTACAGGTGCGATAGAGATTTCATGCTGAAAAAAATCAGCTGCCACCAATGACGTCAAAACGTAGTTATCATTTGATTAAGCTTCTTATGTTAATTGGCGTGCAAATTCAACAGAGAATCAGTTTATAAAGATATCACAGGCTTACAATGTAGCTCAACGTATGATTGATTAAACCTTAAGTTACTGAAAATAAAAAAAAAATAAAAAAAAAAAAAAAAAATTAGATAAATAAATAAAAAAAAATAAAAAAAGATAAATAAATAAATAAAAAAAAGTTACTGAAAAATGGTGCGACGCATTTGCGAGATAACGGTGACGTTAGATTTTATCTTTCGGCTCGTGCACTGTAGCCGTGAAGATGTTTCATTCGACAGTATTTTCTGAATTTGTTGGGAGGCATCAAGAAGTTTTGTTTGTTAATGTGGTTCAAGAACACCGTTTAAAGGCGATAACGTAAAAGCATTAGTAAAAACGTCAAATTGTGAAAACTTTGTCCTTTATTTCTCTGAGAAAATTCAGAAAATCGGAAACTAATAAAAAAAAGCTTCATTTAACTGTGCAGAAAGATGCTGGATGCTGTATGTACACACGTGGCGTCATCAGCAGCGTCGTGTGATTAACGGATGATTCATATCAATTCTAGGTTTCACATTAAAACCTGCGAGTAACTTTTCAATCGCATGTACGGTTTGCAAGTACGGTGATGCGTTTTCAAAGTCCTCTAGTATATTATAGAGAAAATGTATGAAATCGGTGACAAAGTTCTATTTCAAGTATTTATAATTGGATTGTTTTCAAATATGAATTCTGAGATGTGTCAATGAGACGGTTCTTTAGAGTACCCGTATCATCAGTTGTGATTGCAACATTAGAAAGAGAGTTAACAAAGTTACCACTGCCTCAGCTGGAAGCCAGGCCTCAAGGTAATAAAACTTTTTTCATGCTTAACGGAACTAAGTATGAAATTCAACTGCTCATAAAACAAAAATGCTGAACAATTAAGATTTTCTTGCTTTAAAACTCTAATGCTATATTTATCCTGCCCATAAATGTTAAAATGCCAACAACTGTTGTCATTTTAACATTTATAAGCAGGATTAATTTCATGCTCAGCTGAGGTGACCATGAATTTTTATGACCTTTGGGCCTGAGGCTTACCTGAGAGTTTTCTGATATTATATGATAATATGGCCGTAGTCTTGAACATATCATCTTGAATGGGACTGCGAACGACCAAATCACCTAGTCCTGTTACCAAGGGAACTCGCAAGTATTCGGCGATCCTTCCGCTTGTTTCTACAGCGTATGAACACGCTGGTCCTAAAAACACATCAATGTTCTTTTTGTAGTACAAATCCGCCAGGTGGCCAGGGGCGATATACCTAGCCGTTTGACACGTGACACTATAATTCGCGAGAACTATATTAAAATGTATATCAAATCGTCTTTTAACTTCTTCTACGCCCATGTCTATCGCTGGTCCAACACGCCTCAGATCTACTGGAAATGAACTATTAGTGATAAGCAACAAGCCTACATTGACATCTAACTTTGAAGAAGCGACTGGTGAAAAAATAAATATATTTATAAGCAAAACAAGAACTTTTGCGAGAGAGCGCGTCATTGTCGACTGTCTCTGCAATAGTCAAAGAGTTTCATTGAAGCATCATCTTTTATTGATCATATATAAGCCGTGACATGTGATTTCCAACAATGTGCCATTTTGACAAGTGAAGGCTCAGGCGATCCTGTGCAGCCTCCTGTTAAGCTTATAAACCCCAAATGATGTTCAGTCAGTAGATTAACATTCATAGAATATTCAAACGACTAGCAAAGGCTCTGATCAGACTGCGCGTATGCGCAGGCTGGTCTGAGGCTTTGCTGGTCGCACATACCACATTGTTAGAAATTTCATGTTGCGGCATATATATACTACTCAAAATATGATAAACATCACTATAAAAATTTCCATAGGGCAAAATGTACTGAGCCTATCCCTTTGGCACTCGATATCTTCCGACGTTTTTCTTCCTATTCAGCTAAATGTTTAGTGGTAGTTTAAGATGCAGTGGGCTACAGTTTTTTTATGCAAATCACTCACGAGACGGTACTCTGGACGCCAGTTGGTCTGAGAAAGCAGAACATTGTTTCTTGCAGAAAAGTGCATAATTTTCAAATTGTAAGTATTTGGTCCAGAGCTTACCATATCAGCATTACTTTACTTTTCGCTTACTGTAAAGGCGGCGCCTCATGAATGCGTAGTTAGGACTAGTCAACTGTAGGCATAGGTAAAAGCTAAAAATGAGGCGTGGTTTTAATCAAAAGTAACTGTATCATCTTGTGCCACAACCTCAGTCATTATTTAGTCCTTAAAACGCCAGCCAAATAACTGCATCCGAAAATGTCTATTTAACATAAACAGGAAGGCAACCATTGTGGACCAAATTCGGACTGCTCCTACGGGAGCAGTCTGATCTGGGTCCACACTGTCTATCTATGAGGCTTCAAATAGTTTAGTGGACGACAAAAAAACATACATTTTGTGATTATGCGCTTTAAGGGTTAATAAATGTGAGTTTAGTCAGTTTTCGTGAGGATTTTCATGAAATGCACGCACGTTTGCGCGGCTTCAAAAGCATATTAACTCTTTACCAAATTATAAATAAAACCTGATTTCCCTTCCTTAGCAGATGAAATAGCTGAACCACGCCCAGGTATGAATATTAAAGTTGCCGCCTTTACGGTAAGAGAAAAGTCAAATAATAACAAACGGATTTCAAATGATAATTGCAGGTTGAAAATGTGTTCCTCAAAGACATTTCATGTTTTGATCTTTTGAAAATTTGATTTTTGGGGTGAAATTTCGAAAAAGTATCATTTTGCATTTTCTGACCAATGGGCATCCATGGGGCCGTCTAGTGAGTGCTTTGCATAAAAAGTTGTACCCCACTGCGTTTTCAATACCACTGATAATTTTGTTGACTTTGAAGATAATTAAATGTGGGGAAGCATCAGTGCATTAAAGCTGCATAGTCTGTAACTTTTGAACTTTTAGTTTTAAAAATAATGTTTCTATTTTCTAAGAACACAGTAAAAAAACTGAAATTCAGTCATACAATTTACCAATTTCGTAAATCTTAGCAAATAATAAGTAACAAAACAGCAGCATTTATGTTAAAAATTAACTTGCTATAATTATTGGAGGGACGCAAATAATTACCAACAAAAGAAAAACACACCTGTTTTTATAAGATAATTCACTTTTCCATGCAGTTTTTGGAAACGATGTTTTCTCAAAACATCTGTTTCCAATGGTATCATATACACAAAATACACACAAAATCCCCATACCATCGAACCCCCGTTCAACATTGCTACCCAGTCCGCTACCTAGACCGTTACAGCCTGTGTAAGTCGCTGGGAACCAAATGACCTTAATGCAAACAACCCTTGTCCTGCTGCTAGACAAAAACAATATTGGTATTTTATTAGTTTGTTGCGGTTTTCAGCTCTGAAATGTAAACCCAACGGGCAGAAAAACGTTGTTGTGCTTGAAAACTTGATTATTGAAAGCTTACATATGATTGAAACAGAATTATAAGTTTATTTGTACATCAAAGGGAGAGGGTCTCAACGGGGTACCTTAAAAATCAGTGTTTCGTTTGTTAAAATTACGCTTTAATCAGTTTAATTTAAGAGAAATCAGTGATAAAAAAAACTTATTTTGTAATGCTGAATGTGCTTACTGGTAAAAATGAGTTTTATGAAGACGCTAATTGGTAAAAATTTGGGACAAATTCGCAAATCAGTAAACCCCATTGGATGCCTCAAACGAGCGTCAGAAAAACAAAGCCTTAGCATGAGAAAACCTGCTCTTGTACGACGAAGAACCGTTTGCAATATCTATGATGCAGCCAGATATTGCAGTTAGAAGCACAATATCTTGCAATCGTTTTTTATCATTATACTTTTCTTTGCTTTTAAACATTACGAGACGGACAATAAACGCAGCCCTGTCCTTTTGTCATAAACGTGAAGAAGACACGTTTTCTTGCGGATTGCTAATGTTTTCCCGCCCTTTATGAACCTGACCGCCACTAAAAAAGTTCTAAAAATATAGTGCGCTAGGTATAAGTTTTTATGGACAGAATGATAGCAGCGGCGTTTGAAATTAAGTCAATTGCATGAAAAGACACTGTCGATAGACATAAACGAATAATAATGATAAAATAAATACACCTTAACTTTCGTTTCGTTTCGCGCAACAATATCATCATCGAGTAGATTTACACAAGTATTAGCTTTTCAAAAAAGCTGGCGGTTGTTTAGCCATATCATTGTATGTGTTCTTGCACACTGCATGCTTCCATTTTGAGCTTCTCGAGCATATCCATGTAGATTTGTTCTAAGATCTGATTATTAACGTTTGAACTGTAATTTTTTTACCATTAAACACATTCTTCCAGCGAGTATGTTGCTTGATCTTAAGCACCCAGCTTATGCATGGTATGTTATGGTAATGTATCTAGCATGAACGTTATTTGACAACATTGGACAGCCCATTTCTCTAAAACTGATGCCAGAAATCAAGGCCTAGTCTTATATACATAATGAAAGACTGAAACCATCAATAGTTGACTAAATGTCGCGATAATCACTGTGTCTCAACTCGGACCAGGGTCCGAGGTCTCAACATTTGTTTTCCACTAACATATTGCAGAATCATATACCTCATCATGTTTTGAGGTGTCACTAGATACTCCGGGAATGGAAAATGAACAATTGCATGAAAAAAAACCTGTCCTTCGGGATTGGCTTTACTGTTGACTTGAAAATTTGGATATCGCAAGTGGATCTACCATACGCATGCGCGGATCCAGAGGGGTATGGGGGGCCTGGACCACCTGGAAAATCACAAATTCTATTGGTTTCAATTGAAATTAGCATTTGGATCCAACACCCCCTGGAATAATTTGGACCTCCCTCCCCTGAAAAATAATAGACCCCCTCTGGAACCTTAAAAAATTATAGTTTTCCTTAAAATAAATTATTGGACCCCTCTGTAAAATTGTAAAAGGCTGATGCCTAAGAAAACGTTATCAGAGTGTTTTTTCTCTGTCAGTTGAGCCTGGAGCCCCCATGACAAAAATTCCTGGATCCGCGCATGATACTACCGTAAAGTCAACAGTGTTGGATGCACAGGCTCATCTTTGCCTACTTGCGTCTAATGCTCTTCACGTCGTTAAGAAAAAAAAGTGAACTTCCGGTGCGATTTTTCGGTTTTGTGACGGTGTATCGAGGCCTTTTATGCACTCACTGGAAATTTAAAAAAAGGAGTTCTAGCTGTCGCCCGCCATTTGATAAAATTGTGGGGCATTGATAGTTTGAATTTGTAAAGTAAATTTCCGAGATCCAAAACAATTTATATTATATGTTTGCGAACGTGTACGCGATCGCAATGAGCGAAAGTGATGAGTTTACAGAAATTGTCTTTTCATGCCAGATAGCTCATGGGCGGATCCAGAGGGGGACAGACCCCACCCCTGAAAAATAGGGTTTCTTAGCATACTGGTCCGGTTCCCTTTAAAATCACAAAGCTACCAAGCCAGCATTCGATGTTGGGCCATCAGCGGCACGCCAGCGAAACGCCATTTAAATGGTGTTTCGCTGGCGGGCCAATGATGACCCGCATATAGTGGTGTTTGGATCCTCTCTCCCATCATCAATTAAAAAAAAGTTGTCAAAGTTGGACCCCTTTCTGGGTCCGCGCATGCAGCTGAGCAATTATGTTTTATGTGCGAAGTCCGCTTTTATGCGCCAATGCACCACGTGCTACCCAACTCTTAAAACAGCACGTGGCATGAAAGCGGCGGATTTGATCTTCATGTCTGCGGCTGATATTATTAGCAGACAGGTTTGACCCAGACCAGGCCCGACAAAATGTTTAATGTTTGTATTCATAACAAAGGCGCTGATAAGAATGTGCGGTACCCAGGCTGATCTGCGACTTTGTGGGTCTCATACAACAAAGTCGGGGTAAAACAACTACAGACGTGTGGTAAGGATGTTTGCAAATTCTGATATGTATGTCACCGCGGATGATCTCAAGGTCTTTTGCTGTTTTCATTAAGATGGATGTTATAAAGACCTTCCAATTTTCTGTAAAAAAAAACTAAATGGAAGGAAAATCCATCCATATTGGAAGACTTTTCCTTCCAAAAAAGACACACGGTCTGACTGTTCATGAAAACTAATATATTGAAAGTCGGGATACATACATCAATAGATGTGTAGTGGTTAAAATAAAGCGAATTCTTCCTGTTTTCAAATTCACAGCCACCTAGTGGGGCTATTATCCTAAATTAATGAACGTACCTTCATCTACATTTCTTCTATGCTCGCAGTTAAGCTTGAAGGCGCTGATGATTTTCCGCAGATGCACAGGCTCGTCTGAGCCTTCGCTGCTCGCATATGCGATAGGTACCATAATCTCATGAACTGGCTTATTTCATGGAAATGCCATTCATCAAGACCTAGAATCATGATACAATCAAATTATACTCGGTTTGTGCGTCTGTGCGTACACTATCTCGGTAATCATGAACTCTCAGGACCTTTCGTATGTAGTTTCATGAGGACAGGAAGACACGCCACAATCGGCTAAACAATTTGTTAAAATGTTCCATTTGTTTGAACCATTACATGTACTACATTTATTGAGTTATTTACGCTCAGAAAACCGAAATTGATATTCAACTATATAAAACAAAACGTACGTAGATATCTAGAATTTGATTTGGTCTGAGCATGCTGAGTCTTCATCCACTTCAAACTTTATGTTAGTGAGCAGCGGGACCCTGATGAGATTGCGCAAACGCACATGCTCTCCTGGGCCTTGTCATAAGTACCAGCAGGCTATTTGCGAAATATTCTGGTACCAGTTTATATGAGGCACCGCGCAAGTTGATTTCGTGTCGGGTCCGAGCTGCACAAGTATAAAAATGCTTTCCGGGTCGCACGCGGCTTGGGTGTCCGATTATAAAAGATATATGACACAGAAGTAAAATGTAACTATCCATTATTCTAAGGACACTTTTTGTAATGACCGTACAGAATATATCTCCGACGCATCGGCGACATAGGGCGTGTAAATTAGCATTCGCTCGATTTTCAGAAAACAAATTTTAATGTTATTAACATGCGACGTCAATGCTGGATTTACGTTAGCGACCGAAGTCGTTAGATTGACAGACGAAAAGATCTGTTTGGTGTAAGCACGCGAAAGTTAACAGGAACATATCGTAGACAGTCACACTGATTAAAAACAGGCACCAATGAAGGAAAAAAAACGTTGTGTACGAAGTAATAGATTTGCATATAAAAATGACTAGTGTACGAACTAATGCATGACATTTAACGAACTATTCGAGTGTACGAACTAATACAAGATATACCGTATTATAAAATCCAACTAACTAGGATTCCTTGGGATAATATATTAAGATAGATTCCCAGCAAGGATGAAATAGAAAATGACTTGGTGACTAGCCTTGACAGGGACTCTTATGTTTGTTCTTTGATGTGCTGATGGTACTTTAACAAGCAGAAATAGGGTCTCTTATTCCATTCGTTCTGATTTGTTCTATGTATTTTATAGAGGGTCTTACACAAGTTATCATTTCATAACAAGGTGGTAGAGTGGGGCATTTTATTTTCTGCTGAAGGTTTCTGAGAGATGGTTCCTTTATTGTTGGCAGGATTAAATTTACTTGTCAAACTTTGTTGAGGGATGGGGGCCAGGAAGTATATTCTTTTCTTTGCGTTCCTCTGTGGGAGGAGTCTGACTAGACTGAATAATGTTGACCAAATACTTAAAGCTTAAGTCAATTAGTTTAGACAGCCTTAGGTTAGTTTAAAAAATGATTTGAAATGGGCACAAATGGAAGATTCTCTCATCATATGAACTATTGCGAAATTAACACCTCCAAAGCTGGTTTATTTCAAAGAAAATTTACTTTGTGTTATTAACATAACTTCTTTGTATCAAAATTATGCAACCTTTGGCCATAACATTATTTTTTCATTTGATGTAACTGTTATTCAGTGGAATATATCATGTCAAAAAGGGAGCGCAGAGGCTCAGTGGTAGAGTGCTTGACTCGAGACTGAGGGTTCAAGATTCACCGGCGTCACTGCGTCGTGGTCCTTGAGCAAGACGCATTTATCCTAGCTTAGTGCTGGTTCAACCAAGGAAGACCCGTCCCTGTTTTACTGAAATATTGTTGATGGGACGTAAAGAATCAAATCAAACAAACAAATCATGTCAAAAAATAATGTCATAGCCAGAAGTTAAATAACTCTTTGGTGACAAGAAACACAATTGGAATAAAAGTAAGTAAGGGCGCAAAGATCAGGAATCAATACAATCAAGTACCACACCTGACCCAGGATACCAATGGGAGAGTGACAAACTCACAGTAAGACACCACAAACGAGAGCCAAGAGGTCAGTCCTTTCCCAGCAGGTGACCGCAAAGCACATATAAACAGATACGCACAAAGACATAGCAAACACAAGACAGAACAAAAAACAAAAGATCCACAAAAGAAGTACCGCCTTGGAACGGTCAGTAAAATATTTTACTGGAGGGCTTAAACCGGTTTAACGGCGCCAACCTCACCCTTAATTCAGATGTGGATCAAGACACATAGATATTTGGTTTGCATGAAAGACCCCTAACTTATCAATGCATCATCTCCTAAAACATATAAATCAAGATAAAACAAGGAGATAAAGCAAGGATAAGGACTCAACAGTAAATAAAACTGAATACTGGAGCAAAGGAAATCCAACAGGTAAACCCCAGTGGGCCCGACAAACAGCCAAAGTATCAGGCCCCTATCATCTCATCAATAGATAAGTTTTTAAGTCGGAACCATCATAGAGTCTCTTTGACTCTAAACACTCTTAAACACTCACTCTTTGAAGTAAAGCAATAACTTTTTTTTAAATTTCTCATGAAATGATCACTTCTGTAAGAGCCACTATGTATGACATGATGTTATCTACTGAATAACAGTACTGCCATACGATAGTTGAGTTTATGTATAGATTGTATGAATGTTTCTAGTCATTTCATATAGGTCTGAAATAATGTATAGTCAATGTGTCTTTGCATATAGTTCTGAAGTAGATAATTGCTCCCATCAAGCGTCACATCATTGTGTCCTAAGATAACCATTGGTAGCACATGGATTAGAATTTTTCTCAGCAAAGTGTATGTTCATTATAGATAAATATATTTTGCATATGCCAAGTAAAGGAAATGTGTGAAAATGCTTTATTCACATTTGCACAAACTTGATATTAAACTCTATGCAATAATCTGTTGTGCAAGATCTACTTTGTATAACATGATGTTATCTACTGAATAACAGTACTGCCATACGATAGTTGAGTTTATGTATAGATTGTATACATGTTTCTAGTCATTGTATGTAGGTCTGAGGTAACGCATGTATTGTCATTGTGTCATTGCATATAGTTTTGAAGTCCAGAATAATTTCACCCACCGAGAATCACAGCCTTGTGTCCTAAATAAACATTGGTAGCACAATGAGTTAATTTTTTTACAAACAAAGTGCATGTTTGTTAAAGATATGTATATGCAGTGGCTCAGTGGTAGAGTGCTTGACTCGAGATGAAGGGGCCCAGACTCGAGCCTCAACAGCGTCACTGCACTGTGTCCTTGCGCAAGACACATTTATCCTAGCTTAGTACTGGTTTCAACCCAGGAAGACCTGTCCCTTTATAACTGAAAGATTGTTGATGGGGCGTAAAGAATCAAATCAAACAAAAAAAAAAAAAAAAAAAAAAAAAAACAGTATATTTTGCAGAAGCATGTGAAAATGCTTTATTTGCTTTTTGACAAACTCCATATTATGTTTGATCTGTAAGAAGTCTAAATAGTCGCTGAAACCAGATATTATACTGAGGGACTTTAAAAACGCACCACCTGCTTAAATGCTAATTTATGCTGAAAATTGGATATTTTCATGATGTGAAAAATAAAATTGACAAGTTCCGTCATTTAGCTTGCATTCAATAAGAAAACCGAAACGCTGTGGCTTATGATAGCCGTGACGTCGCGATAATTCTGAGATTACTCAAATTCAAAAAGTCACAGAGTACCCATACCTTCCATAATGAACGAAAAAAAGTTTCGAACCAATGATTGTTCTTGAAAGCAAAAGGAAAGACAAAATCAAGTCATGAAATTTTAGGCCTCTGGCAACGTCCATTACGTCTACATGACGTCATTGATTTTTTGACGTATTTGGCCTTTTATATCCTAAGGATCAGGAATAATCAAAATCTTTTTGTTGCCAACAGATACTCCTTAATCAGTTGCATAAAAGACAAAAGTATCGCGACATGCACGGACGTCATGCGTTTGTTATTGATGTTTGAAAATTTAAGACTGACGTTAGCAAAGAAACGCTTCGAGTGGGAGTGTAATAAAACCATTATTTCTGAAAACTTTTGTGTTTTTCCATTTGTTAAGACATCTGGCTACAACCTAAAAGTGTTTGTTCTCAAATTGAATCAAATTCACATTTGTCAGACGACAATTGTTGAAAAACACTTACGTCGATATAACGTCAGAATGAACAGCATGAGCAAATCGAAATCATGGCAAATCACGGTCCATTTTGCAAGAGGATAAAAAATGATACAGAAAATATCCTCAAATCAATCGTGTGGAAGAGACAGATAATGTAAAATGGTGCGTTTTTAAAGTCCCTCAGTATATATTGTTTAAAAATTATGTCAACAAATTGCTTGCAAATTTACAATTTGCTGTTGCTTGTACCTTCTTTGCTATTTGAGCATACTCTGTGCCATTATGAACAAAACTCAACCTGGTGGTTGTAAGAATATTACAAATTACAAATGCTGATTTGGGTATAATTCAAGGATTTAGGTGACATGAGATTTCCTGTGACCGGCAAAGGTTCGGGTCAAGTCTGATCAGAGCCTTTGTGCTAGTAGCCAATACCCCAACTGGTCCTGACAGCAAACTCCATTTAACTCTCCATCTAACTGCTATTCCTTGTAGCAAAGTTGCATATTTAGAATAGGAGCTTAAAATTGGATCAAGTGTGATGTTTTTCAATTATCATCGATTATTACCAAAAACACAATCAAACGAAGTTTTTGATTGATCATCGATTATAATTGGTGATTATAATTGATCATCGATGCAACGCTTAAGTTTACACTTGTCAAAATGCCACATTTTTGGAAATCACATGTCATGGCTCTTTTTTTGCTCTTTTTTATTTTTAAGTGCTTTTTTTTTTACTTTTTATTGTCAATGTTCTTCATGAAACCTAAGTTTACCATCTATAAATCTTCTTTTTATATCTATACTATATGCCAGATATACACAGTTAATATTGCCAAAGAGCTACATGCATCAGGGGGTGCTATTTTGGCCCACATATGGGCTAAAAAATGCTTTTCACCATTTTGTTCTTATTGGTTTATTAGAACAATATACCAAGTTTAAAAGTAAAACTTTTAAATTGACGTTTATCTTTGCTATGGTTACCAAAAACGGACATCAAAAATGGGCTAAAAAATGGAAAAGCGAACATTTTGGAACAAATTTGAGAGATTTGACAGAGAAATTAACGTAAACTCAAACAAGATATTTTACCAGGTGATAAAAAGTATCAGAACACATAATATATTAAAAGCTTTTTAGGTATGTAGCTATGCTGATATCTAATAATCCCTGACAAAGTTGGAGGGATATAGTTTTGGCGTCGTCCGTCCGTCGCATTTTTGTCCATCCACATCTCAGAACTACTGGTCAGATTTGATACATATTTGGTACACAATAAGTATCAAGTACTCTGATATCCTATAAGTTTCGTCAAAATCGACCCTTAAAACTTTAGTTATTGCCCTTGTTGGAATTTTTAGGCAATTATAATGCAAGTCTATGTTAGCAAAATGTTAACGGGTTGCTCCACTGAACAAAATGTTATCAAGAGCTAGGCAAAAGGAAATGGCTATAACCGCCTTTCCTTAACCATTGTTTCCTGTTTGCAATAATTCATCGCATTACCCTCAAAATAGGGCAACAATGAACCGAATGGAAAATCTAAAAAGGAATCTAAACTTCTTAACCAGTAATCCAAACTCTTAAAATAATTTCAGTGATGTATTCGGCATAATGCCCTCTGCTAAATATGGGCAAAAGGTTTGGTACCAGTAAAATGCATTTAAGCCCCCGGGTGGCTTAGGCTGCTGTCTGTTCTAAGGCGGTGGTTCTGTTGTTGTTGACTTTTTGTTTATTGTTACTCCCATTGTGGGAGTCTGTAATTGTTCTATGTTTTGTTGTACGTTACTTTATGTCCATTCTAGTATTATAATCATCTTGATGGGGAAGAGAGAGAGAGAGCTGGTTGCTTTGCTTAATTTATCTTCCTGGTGTCTTGTGATGGTTGAGCAGCTCTTCCTCCCGGCACCACGGGGTTGTCTGCGGTTTGTGATTGTGGTATTTCCTGATCATGCTCACTTACTATTTTTGATCCCACATAACAAAATGGCCGCAGGCCTTGAATAATCCACTCGTCCGCTCGTATTTACGAGTGCCTCAGGCTGCAGGGCAAGTGAAACTTTGGATGATTTCCAATGTAAATTAACATTTTTTCCATATATGCCAATAATTTTTGTGATGCAGGGCAAGTGCCTATTTTAAGATATTTCAAGGCCTGCTGGCCACCAGAGCTTAAAAGTGAAATAGGGTTTAAAGACATACCAGCCCATGTTTGAAATGATAAGATTGATATTTTGTCGCATGCCCCTTCAAAATTCTGTTATGCTAAAACTAAAAACTAAAAATAGAAATCATATCAAACTTTTCCTTCATCATTGGTCAGAAAAATATACAATATACAAATTCAAATATTCCTAAAATATCATCTACAAAAATGCACTCTGCTTAGCCTACAAGAACTAAAATCACAAGACATCGTTTCCATCAGTACTCTCAGTGCTTTGATTAGCTATAGTGAACAGATGTATTGTGAAGACATAACTTAATTCAACTTTAACAAATAATTTAAAAAGAAAATATTTTTTTTCGAAAAATGTTCATAGTTGCAGACTTAGTCTCTTTAAGTCCTATAGAATCGTTTTGTGGTGCTTATCAAAGTTTGAGTAGTAAATATAAGGACTGAAATGTTCCAGCTTAGAGGAAGCAGGTGCGATAATGGAAACTATTTCTTCTCAGTTCTCAACCAAAACACATGTTTAGTGTATTCCAGATAAATGTCTCAATTTGAGTTCAAACTGATGGGATAAGAAAATATTTACAATTCTACGCTGAAAACTGTGTCTAGACATATAGTTATGTGGAGTTATTTCTCAAGGGTCTACGAAGCAGCGTGATAATTCTAAAGACCAGCAGTAGCAGCAGCAGCAGCAGCAGCAATAACGGCGACAAAAACAAATAAAGCCACTATGTTTTTTAGGCCACAAATCATAATAAATGGGCCTTTACGCGAGAAAACCTGTCTTCGGTGGTTTGCGAACAACAAAGATGCAGACCAGCCTGCGCATTCGCGCAGACTGTTCAGCGACTTTGTTATTCGCTTTTTGGAAAGTATTATATCTAAACTTGCTTCAGGTGAAATTTCCATTTCCTAGCTGAGGCTCGCTTTGTCGAAATCCAGAAGAGAGAGTAGGCATGCATTTTTACAATAACGATTTATATAAACTTACTTACTGGATTTGTATCAGGAGGATTTTAATTTCACCCAACGTTCAAAAGGATAAATGTACCTTTATGTGATAGATAACTTCCCCTTTATTTGATTTCATGGTGATGTCGCCTTTTGAAATTCGTGAGTGGTACTATTATAAGGACGATAATTCTATACCCCCAAAATGAAGGGGGGAAGCTGCTTAGTTATAGGTGAAAAAAAAACAAATTCTGATGAAGCGATACATAAATATGATAATTCTTATTTGGACCTTTGGTTTTGGTGTTTACGTACGTCCGTCAGTCAGTTCTAAAGAAATAAGTTAGATGTTTCATATATGTAAACAGTATTCCTGATAGAAAATAACTGACCCGTATATTTTTGGCTTCAAATGTTCCCTATTTGTCGATAGGCTACGAGCTACAAAAGGTCCCCCCCCCCCCAAAGGAGGAACTTTGTAGACTATGTTTGTCTTAAAGCATATCATCTAACGAGTTTTTTTTTGCAAAATGTTGACCATTTTGCTTTCGGGGCTTTTGGTCGCTACAGCGTGTTAAATACGTTACCCCTCATTTTTTTTTATTAAATTAGGGCTGTTAAAATGGTACTTGAACTATTCAAACAGTCATGCAAAATGTAATACCAATGAATTTTCTGCAGATACTGATGTTTGTTAGATAAGTTTAGGCCCATTATATTGTCATTAACGTTACATTTTCAACTACATTCTAAAAATTCATTGATATTTTGTTATAAAGTTTGTTTTTATAAACTTCAGAATAAATATTTTAGATAAAAATACATGTTTCTACAATACAACTGACCATTACAAAACTGCAAATAGCTTGCTTCTATCACAAAAAAGTCGGGAGTTATAAGCTGTTGAATATGACAACCCCTTAGAAAACTTTATGTATTGTAAGATTATTTTTATTTAAAACAAAGCATGTAATCCTATCTGTAAGATTTAAAACACCATACGTGAGCATTATATAGATAAACAAGATTGAAAGAAGATATAAAAATGTTTCTGGTGTAAAGTATCAGTTTTATGTTTGTTTGGCAATATGTTACGTATGTTACAAACTTATATGCTTTCCATATATTGCTTAATTCACTAAAGGATACACCAAAGAGCATTTTATTTCATTTCAGAAATGTTTATGTGTTAAATAGAAACTAATTTGTCCACAATATAATATTTTGGTTCTTAATAATATATTATGTCAAATTGTCCTAGCATATTTACTTTTGTGGAATAGTATATTTTAGAATTTAAAAAAAATATGTGGATTTGACCAAAGTTATAGGGTTTAAACCTCACTAACAAATAAAATCATTGCTCTCAAGCACCAGCGGAATAAGGATTAGTTCCTATATTCTATTTGATTTGTATGTTTGATTTGATTCTATACGTCCCATCAACAATATTTCGGTTATAAAGGGACGGGTCTTCCTGGGTTGAACCAATACTAAGCTAGGATTAATGTTATTGTTCAAGGACACAACACAGTGACGCCGCTGTAAAATTGTTAAGTACTTAAACAAAAACTTTTTAAATAAATGTTGTATGGTAGCATACAAAACATTCATGCTATTAAAACCCAGATAGAATCAATATTTTGTAAGTTGATAGAGTAAAATTGATATATTTTACATAGATATTATGTATTATAAGTGAATGTTATTATTTACTGTTTGAGACGACTGTCTCCAAAAATCAAATTTTATGCTGACATGGCTGTATTTGGGTATACATATGTTGATACATTACTTTACTTTTAGCTTTTAGATAGACTTTAGTTCATCTTCAGCTTAGCTTTCATTTTTTTAAAGCTGCATAGTCTGTAACTTTTGATCTTCTAATTTTAGATATAATGTTTCTATTTTTCAAGAACACGGTAAAAATACCCAAATTTAGGTAAAAATTTTACCATTTTACCATTTTCATTCATCTTAACAAGTTATCACTATCAAAACAACAGCATTTATGTTAAAAATCAACTGTCTAGAATTATTGGATAATTACCAACAAGAGAAAAACACCTGTTTTTATAAGATAATTTACTTTTCCATGCAGTTTTCAGCTGTACTGAACATATTTATTGTAAAAAACATAATTTAATTCTATTGTTACAAATGATTTAAAAAGGAAAGATTTTTTTCCAAAAATGTTCATAATTACAGACTTAGTCTCTTTAATGGATGAAACTGATAATTTAATCAACATAGTTCTTCTGATCATTTGCTTAAGCAATGTAAATTTTATAAGTGAATGGTTTATTTATAACTAATATTTCTGTGAAATGGGAAAACATAAGTGATAATGGTGGAGTTTACACGACAATAATCACATGTGATATGATCATATCCAAGCAAAAAGTCAATTGTTACTTTTGATACCAATTTAAATTTATAGGACTTTATTTGCCAGAATAAGGCCTTGCCAAAGAGCTATGTGCATTATGTTTTTTTTTGCCCCCCCCCCCCTCCCCCCTAGGAGGCTTACTTGAGCTTGTTGACGCTAATGCCTATAAAATACAGCCTTCTTTGAGTGACGGGGTGATTGTTGATTAGCATGGTTGTCATACAGCCCTACAGTTCGGTGTCAAAGCTAAAGAAAATTAAGACAAAGTTCCTACGTTGTACTGGTTACCTAAACTCCATAAATAACCCTATAAAGCAAGATTTATTGCTAATTCTAGTTTTTGTACGACAACAAAACTTTCTAAATTGTTAACCTCGTGTCTTACAGCTGTTTAAACATGTTATCAAGTACTGTGAAAAGGTATATGAGAGATCTGGTAAAAACATATTTTGGTCTATTCAGTTGAAATTTTAGATAAGCTTAAAGGTAGAGATTTCAATGCGACCAGTTTGTCTACTTATGATTTTTCTACTCTTTACACTACTTTACCTCATAATTTAATTAAAGATAAACTTATTAATCTTATTAAAAGAACCTTCCAGGGAGAAAGCTCTCCTTACCTTGCATGTAATGACAGAAATGCATTTTTACTTCAGAAAAACCTAGAAAATATCATGCATGGTCATGTCAAAATGTTTGTGATGTGCTGACCTTTTTGTTGGACAACATTTTTATTCAAATTGGCACCAAGCTGTAGAGACAAGTAGTTGGGATTCCTATGTGCACTAATTGTGCTCCCCTGGTTGCAGATTTATTCCTTTTTTGTTATGAGAGGGGCTTTATGATGTCTCTTTCTGATGATAAGCAGGTTGATGTTATTGATGCGTTTAAAACTACATCAAGATATTTGAACGATATTTTAAACATAAATAATGTTTATTTTGACAATACGGCAGGTCAAATATACCCTTCAGAGCTCCAACTTAATAAAGCCAATACCTCTGATACCGAAGCTGCATTTTTAGACTTGCATTTGTCTATTTCTAATGATATAGTTTCTACCAAATTTATGATTTTGAAATTGTCAATTTCCCATTTTTAGATGGTGATGTTCCTCGCTCTACATCCTATGGAGTCTATATCTCTCAACTCATTCGTTTTGCTAGAGCATCTAGATATATTACTGACTTCAACACTCACAATAAATTGTAAACTCAGAAACTTCTTAAACAAGGCTATCGGTATCATAAACGTCTGAAAACCTTTTCTAAATTTTATAGACGATACTATGATTTGATATCTAAATTCCAAATTGGACTTAAATCTCTCTTGCACCATGGACTTTCGGAACCTGAATTCTATGGTGACTTGGTGTATACATTGAAGAAGATTGTTGGCTCTAATAATTTTTCAGCGCAGTTCATTGAAATATAATGGAAATCGCACCTGATTTGCTCGTGCGTTAAGCAAGTGGGGTCATCTCAAAAATAGTAAGTGAGTATGATCAGGAAATACCACAAACACAAACCGCAGACAACCCTGTGACACCACGAGGAAGAGCCGCTCAACCATCACGTTACACCAAGAAAACAAATAAAGCAAAGCAACCAGCTCTCTCTTCCACATCAAGATGATTGGAATACTAGAATGGACATAAAGTAACGCACAACCAAACATAGAACAATTACCGACTCCCACAATGGGAGTAACAATGAACAAAAAGTCAACAACAAAAGAACCACCACCTTAGAACGGACAGCAGCCTAAGCCACCAGGGGGCTTAAATGCATTTTACTGGTGCCAAATGTTCGCCCTAGATTCTCCTGTTGTTGAGATACAAGAAATGTTCAGCTCGCATGGAGGTCATCTAACTAATGCAATGTATCATCATGGAGAAACACTCTAATCAAATTAACACACCATGATGAAACAAAGAAAAGGGCTTATAACTCACAGATAGTCAGAGCTAAAGAAAACCTCAAGTTCAGCCACGTTTGGGTCCAGCTACAGATAAGCATCGGGCACCAACCCTCCGATTAAAGCTTTACGTCAGAGCCGTCATAGAGTCTGAGGTCTGACCCACCATCGTAAAATTAAAGAGGAAATCATAGCTATAAACCGTGATTGGGTTTAGAACTAGGCATGCAGACTGTCGCATGAAATCTAAGTTATATCCAACCCTTATATAACGTTTTACTATCTTTTTGAATTGATCACTAAAATAAGGTTTTCCAACAATTCGTTTGAATTTATAAACTAAATCACCATAAAATATAGGTTCTGATATGCCTTGTTGCAGAAAAGTTTTTTTACCTAATGTTGTATTTAACAATTAATTCTGAGTGTATGTGGTAGAATTTAGAAGATGCTTTTCGAATTTTATGATATCTACAACCTTGTTAACTTAGCAGTTAAAAATAAGTTTCTGTTGTTGAAATCATCAACATTAGAACACACTCTAGCAAACGAATAAGCTGAGAAATATATACACCATAGGAAGGAGAGCGAGGAACAGCTCCATCAAGAAAAGGGAAAATTTACTATTTCAAAATTAAAATTATCCCATTTATAATAAATTTTAGAAGAAACTATGCCATTTGTTATTGACAAGTTCAAGTCAAAAAAACGAAGTTTCAGTTTCAGAATAATTCGCCTTATTTAACTGAAGTTCAGTGGGATATATCTGACCTACCATTTGTTCAAAATAAGGATTATCAATATTAAGTCAGTCATCTAAATATCTGGAGGTTGAGTTAACAGCTTCAATAATATCAGATTGATTATTGTCTGACTGAAACAACATAAAGTCTCTCTCATATCAAAACAAAAACAAATCTGCAACAAGAGGAGCACAATTAGTACCCATTGGAATACCTACAATTTGTCTATATAGTTTCCAGCCAAATCTTATAAATATATTGTCCAAAAGATAATGGAGCGCATCACACATTTTCTGACATGACCACAATTTATATCGTTAAGGTTGTTCAGACGTAAAAAAGGCATGTTTATCATTACAAGCCAAATAAAGTGAGCCCTCTCTGTTAAATGTTTGTTCAATTAATTCTGTTAGCTTTTCTTTGATTAGATTATGAGGCAATGTAGTATAGAGAGTAGAGAAATCTTATATAGACAAACCAGATGCTGGAAAACCTCTAGAATTCAATTCAAGATTTTCACCTGACTTTTTAATAGACCAAAATAATTTTTTACCATTTCTTTCATAAGCTGTTGTGCAATATTTAATGACATGATTTTTAATCGCAGTGAGTTAAGAATTCAAAAGAATAGACAACTCAGTAGTTGTACATGCACTAGAATTAGCACTAAAACGCGACTTATAGGGCCCTTTATGACGTTTAGGTAACCAGTATAACGCAGGAAGCTTGCTATGATCCTCATCAACAAACAACCAAACTTAGCTGCCATATGGCATCGATGCCTATCAACGAAAGACGTCTCATCAAGCCTATTATGCTCATATGTTTTGCAGTGCTAAGTTCTTGCTTTAGGGTGTTAATATAGTATCTTTTTCAAACGACCACAACATTGTTAGCAGCCTTATCTGCAGGGGCCAAAACAAACCTCCTATGGAATTTCTGGATCCCTTTCTTCAAGTGTCTAAAATTGAATTTAGGTTCAGGTGGTAGAAGATCTAAATTTTTGCAATAAAATGAAATTCTACCATCAATAATTTTAAATAATTCAATATAATAATTCCAGGGGGAATAATAACAATAAAGTCAATACAAATAATTTTAAAAATATTTAGTTTCCAACTATAAAGTAATACAAATAATTTTAAAAGTATTTAGTTTCCAACTATTAAGGCATTAGACTCAACATGTTCTCGTTTACACCAGCGATTACAAAATTCTGGTAAGGCTCCTGCAATTTCCTCACGACATGATTTGAAGTCTATTGGCACAGGAAACCTATATTTAGGTCCCTTACATATAATAGACCAATTTCTTGAATCAGTAATGATTTTTAAATCCCCTGTGACTATATGACCAGCGGGTTGATAGCAATACTTAGAGTCATTACTATCTCAAGAGTCAGGAATAGAATTTTAGATATAAAGTTCTGTTACTAATTTGTTAGAGTTAAAAACAGTACTACGAATAGGTTTATTATACTTATAACAAATGATAGGGGATTTCTTATTTTCAAAATAAGTAAGAATAGAAGAGATAACAGATTTATCTTTAAATATACTGGGTAAGTTAATGAATTCAATCCCCTTGTTGATGACAAATTAGTTTTGATAAAATGCCTAATATGATTAATTTTGGAGTCATGTTGAGTGTAACACCGGGTAAGAATGGCTGCATCATAAAGTCGATGAGCTCTATCATAGAATTTATTAGCCTAGATATACAAATTACGAAGTGAAGATAAAGAAAGTGCATAAGAGAAAAATGGCACGTTTTTCAAAAACCCAACCTTTGTTCCTACAAATGAGCCTCAAATGATTCTGTATTTGCACGGTAAATTATGAGCATGTTCCTACAAATGATTCTGCATATGCATGGTAAATTCTGAGTATGCAAACGTCAGTTTTATGTTTTGCACAACCTATGAATAATGGGATATGCACCGCTTACGAATATTTTTGAGACTATCCCTTTCTGATACGCCTTTACGAATTGACCTGTCAATAAAATACTTAGAAATTTAAGACGAATTCATTTTATATGCACAAAAATCTGTTTGCGCCACAAAAACCAGACATTTTGGAGAAGTTGGCGGAATGTCTCCTCTACAACTTTCATCGCGAACACATTTTGCTAAAATAGAAGATAAAAAAGTTATTGCGAAAAAATAGTTCTAAAAATTTAACAGCTGGAGTTTAGTTGGTTGTTTCCCTGTGATGATTTCTGCAGTACTTTGTGTCTTTTCTAGTTTTGCAGTCACATTGCTGTGCAAGAGAGAGCTGGTTGTTGGAAATGTGCGAAATAGGAAACATGTGCAAAAATTTTTTTTTTTCTTGCACACCGGATAAGGATATCTGATATTTTACCCTGGGATAGAAAAGCTTATCTTACCCAAGCTATCTCACCCGGGCTGTCACGTGAGTGCTGCAAACATTGGTTGCATTCGAACTCACGCACATGGTCGTCAAGTGACGTCATTGTTATGTTAAAGTGACGCAATCGTGTAAAAATATATCTAAGACGTCGCGTCAGATGTTGGTGTTAGGGGTCCTCTCTATTTCACTTATTCCATTAAACATTTTTACAAACTAAACATCAAAGAAAAGGTTATTAATAATATTTTACATTGATGAAAAACGAAAGACAAATTAAGATACAAAGAAAAAGTTATCGCTAACATGTTTCGTATAAATTGCCGATTTTTTGCATGTAGAAACGTAACAGAAATCGTTTGGTGGAGTGTTTCTAAATCCAAAAGTTTTAACTAATAATGCATTAAATCTTGTAATTTTCCCCGCATAGCTACTTTTTGTGCTTATCCTCACGACAATATGCGCGAAACTGACGTTAATCGGCAAACTAACCAGAAATAGCCAACCAAGCAAAGAAACGGAACGTGTAGAGATTTAAAGAAAACGTTGAAAACATGGGGTCTGTGTATTTATGTTGATGTATTACTTTTTTAGTGCCTCGTGTTTTTGAAATTCGAAGTATATCACAAAAATGCGTTTTCAAAATAGAATTAAAATTTGGATTTATTCTTGATTTTTCCATATTTAGAGCAAAACTTTATTATTTTGCCATGTCTAGCAAAAATGTCACACTCACGCAAATGGCGTCTTCGGAAATATGAGACATTAATTCAATACTACATGAAAAGATGTTTCTTCAAACTTATTTCTCTCTAAATAAGATATGTAAATAAGTTTTTCATATATTTTATGCTGTTTTTGAATTAAGAGAAATTGTTAAATATTGAATAAAATATCGCTAAAATGCTTTGTCTAGCAAAAATGTCACAGACGCCGTTTTTTTTTTTTTTACTTTGCTAATCGCGTCGTAAAAACGTTGACATTTTAGCGTTATAATATGCGTAAATGCCAAAAACTTAATCGCGCATTTTCTTAAAACTTATATACTTTTATACTGATGCATTAGCATAGTCTTGTAGGACACTGTCCTATATAAATTATTATTACATGTCTTCTACATTTTACATAGTAAAATTGCCGTTAGCACTCGGTAATATTTTCAATTGGACTGAATCCATAATGGCGCAGTCACATGACGATGCCAAAAATCCATATTGGGGCCTCATTATGGATTTTTGGCACTGCCTTATAGTGATGACGTATAGGAATCGTGCACTTTTTCGATTAGAACTAGGCTAGGCTACTCGTTTCAACATGGCTAAGTAGATTTAGAATCGTTAGGAGACCCTGTTTCCGATGTATTTTACGCTCGATTCGGGCCATGAAATAGCGAAATGCCAGAAGAATAAAGAATGGGACATCAGAACAAGGAAAAAATATAGGCTTTTCGCCAGTTTCGGTTTAACAAACAAAATGACTAGCCCTGAGGTTGATATTGTGTCAAGCTGGTCGGATCGATGGGCGATCGGGGATCGTAAAGTTCCTGTTAGCTCTTCAAATAAAACACTTTTCGGGGAAAAGGTTGACTTTCCTTGAAATAGAGTGAAAGAAGAAAGATATACCCGTATTACCACGTATCTTTATATGCTTGAATGCTAATCTTAAGGCTGTCTTTGATTGTTTTATTGACAAAAGTCTGTTGAAATGTCTCGTCGTCAATGACAATGTAAACAATGTTAAGCTATCTTATGACGTCATTTTCTATGTCACGCTATTTGTTGCTGCAATTTTCATCTCGCCAGTTTTTCGGGCTCACTGGCGCTTCTGGTTAAAAAGGCAAATAGTTTACGCGGATGTAATAAAAAGGTTATGATATGGCCGAGGTGTGCCTCTAGTTCATATTGGCACTGGATAGCCATATAGGCCCTCGGGCTAAAGCCCTCGGGCCGATATGGCTACCCTAGTGCCAATATGAGCTAGAGGCACACCTCGGCCATATAATAACCTGTATATATAAAATAGGTCACTGGCCAGAATTAATTCGAGAAATCTGAATATTCAGTGACCTTTACCCCTGTTGTCAGGAATATTCAGGAAATATATCACAGGAGCTTGAAATTCGATCCTTATTCACTCCTATAGCCCCTAAACCGAAAGCTCATAATGTCATTACGCAATGATGACATTTAAGCTTTTGGTTATGAGGCATATACATGTAATGGAAGGACCAAACTTCAAGCTCCTGTGTATATATACAGCCACAGGACATACACACTCTCCACCCAGTGACGTTGCCGCTTAAATCGATGTATTTCCAGATGTTTTGCAAAAAAAATATTGTCCAAAAACTATAGAAGCTACAATTTTGAAAAAAAGTACCAAATGAAAGCGAATTGATTTACGCAATAAACATTTTTATTGTAGCTTCTCCGTTTCTGTTGTTTTCGTATGGTAGTAATTTAAAAGCAAACACAAATTAAAATGACAAATTTCGGTGACGCTAACGTTAGCGTGTACGGGAATAGTGATGTTTTAAAAGAATTTCTAGCGATAAGGCGAGCAATCTCCCTAAACAAGACGTTCGTTTTATTTTGTTGAAATAACGATTGGAGGAACTAGGCACATTCAACAAATATATATAGACGAGCCGTCGATGCACCAATGCCCCCAATTTGTATATTTAAAACGGGGTTTCCTTCATGCGTGTATTAACTTTACTTCTTATTGAATGATAATTTATTTCGATCATCAACTGTGCTTGTTATTCAGTAACATATATGGGAACTAGACCGTTAAACAGGAAACCACGCTATGTACAGTAAAACTATTTATACAGTTGATGTACAATAAAAACGACCATCTTGCAAAGTGGTCTATTTTTGTCAGATATTTAATGTCTTCTTTCGCTTATACAACCCCTCCCCCCCCCCCGAGACCCAAGACGCCATTTACATATGTTATATATTTGTATAGCGACATTTAATTGTCCAAAGGGCATCTTGGGTCTAGGGGGGGGGGGGGAAGCATCTAAAAACAAACTGAAAGACGCCAGTTTCATCTTTTCAATGACAAACGTCACAATTTTAAGTATATTTCGTACGCATGCGCAGAAGGAATACCGCAAAGTTTTTGAAATGAAGGGCACTTATATCCTTAATATTTTAGCACTTTTACTTTTTGAAAACCTGCAAAGAATTTACTTAAACTATCGTATAAACGGCACCCAGTCTAAAACGTAAAATGAGGGGTGGGAGTAGAAGGCGCAAGTTTTCACGGCTTTGTAAATGATGGATCGCTTTGAAACCTATTTTGATGCTTTCTATGCATATTTTACTACCGAAAAAGTCCAATTTTAAAAATATTAGGGCAATTTGAAAATTTAGGTTTTGTAATCATGTCAACTAGGGAAAATATACGCCTTATCGCTAGAACTCCTTTACATTCACTTTTAAATGCGTTCTACTTGAGAACCAAAAGTGTAATTATTTTAATCATTTATTGTATATTGCTGCTCTCTATTTTCTCTTCATCCCTGTAAGTTTTATAAAATTTAACCCATTAAGTTTGTCATGGTATTTTTTACAAAATTCTAGACAGGTCTAGTATAATGCGGCGACGTCGCAAAATGGCAAACAACTACATAAATTAATTTCTGTGTTGTTTTCATTCGTTTGTGTCTACATGTTTGTTTGGGCGAACACTAACTCTTGGCGATATTTTGGTCATTATCGCATATACGCAAAAGCCTCGTGAAAATGTGGATGCTGACATACATGCATCAAGCGGTGATAGAGGTCTCAATTCTACAGCTATTTATCATCTACATTCATACTTTACTCTGACGAGCCTGTACCATTACACAGACTTTCCCGAGTCGCGAGTCCTAGTTGCCGGACAATGCGTTAAGTACCAAATGCTTACGTATTGGCTAATTTTAATATAAAACATGCAAACGTGTGTGCAGCGAAGGTATCCTTAAGACATATAATCACCCTGTCTGTCCGTTCGTCTGTCCATCGCAGTCTACTGCAACGAGAATTGATTAATGTAGATAATAAGCACCGACCGACCAATCGCATTTACTACTGAAAATAATTGTGCTTACCTGGGTATACCCTACTTTTCGTAATTCTACTCGGGAACATGTATTAATAAAACCTTTAAAAAGTTAAATATACATAAACCAAAACAAACTTTTCATCTGATCATTTTACAAATGGGCATGTGTGCTTAGAAATATTAACGCAAGGAAGATCGCCTCTCTTATCTGTGAAAATCTCATTGTTTGACGTGTTTAAACAACTTTTGACGTTACACAAATTAACACCAACATCTGACGCGACGTCGTAGCGTATTCAGAGACTTCTGGAAGCTTATTTTTAAAATAAAAATACCAGTGATGAGCAAGAAAAAGAATCCATTATTCGTGTGAGGATAGGATACAAAAATCCGTCGCTCGGAATCACCGTTTGTCATCACTCCGCAAGCTTCGTGATGCCAAATGGCGATCCTCGGGACGGAGTTTTCAATCCTACCTTCACACTCATGATAGATTCTTATATTCCGCGGTTTTCTGTCCACCTTTAAAGCATGGTTCCTCGCAAATGCAGTCATCACATGGTCTGGGTCTTTTTTGTTGGTAATCAAGATGTCATCTCTGTCTGGTCTGGGCGGAATTATGCATAAAGAAATACATCATTAAAATGTAGACTAATGTTAATCGGCTATGCGAAAACTGCTAATTTTTCTTAGATCAGTGTTTGCTAAATTTGTTTTCAGGAAACAAATCACATTATAAAAGGAGTTCTTACCCAGTCAAAGCACATACCATTAACTTATATATACTAATATTGTATGCAGAACGCAATCACTACGTAAATAACGCACCAAAAAAGGAAGGGAAACGTTCCGACTTGACTGAGCATTTGTTGCCTTGGATGTTAAGCATGAACTCAAATAATTTGAAAAATTAGAGTACTATATCGTTGGTCATGACCTTGTTATCCTGATTAAGGCCTACTCCGAATCGAAAAAAAGTTCCTACTAAAGTTCTTACGTAATAGATGCGCGCGCACGTTTACACCCGAACTTGCAACGTTGGTTGGCAAGTAAACAAAGTAAATAGCCTTGTATGTCTTCTTCAATTCTTCATTGTAGACGAAAAGGATGTGCATATACTGCACAGCCTACTATAACAATTATCAAAAAAGTGGGACCGGAAATAAAGCACAGCGAGAATTTTTTTTCTAAAGCAAATTATTTTGAGGTTACTGGCATATTTTGAACCCATCTTGCTAGATAGGCTTAGAGGAAGAAACCAGACTAGCTACTAGAGTAACCAACGTTGATCTCTAAAAGGTTCATGACGTCACTATGTAGCGACTATCGATGTTCGAATCGAACTAAAGTAAAATGTTACTATAGTAGGAACTATAGTTCGATTCGAAGTGGGCCTATATTGCTATCTCACTGACGAGACTATGTACAGGTCGCCGAATGTAGGACATACAGGAATAGTAGGTTGTATCACTAAGCGCAAGAAAAAAAGGTATTACATGTACCATTAGTGAAATATTTTTAATTAGTTTATGATACTTGTTGGTATGTTTGTGGGTATGATTTACGTCACAGTCAACTTTTTTCAGTCATGTTGGGACGTTTTCCTGTCTTCCTGGGTTTAACTCCTGTCTTCTTGGATGAACAAGTGTCTTGCTCAAGGACACAACACAGTGTCCCCGGTGAGTCTCGAAGTAATGACCTTTCGAACCTAAGTCTGGGCCATTACGCTACTCTAAAATAAGTTATGAATATTAGTGAAATATTTTGATAAATTAATGATATTTTATTGTGTGTTTGTCGGGAGCACTTCGGGCCTTATCTGGGTCCAAACTAATAGCAAATGTTTTCAGCAGACGACAATAAAGTAAGGACAAAGTATGTCTGTCATGTTTCCGGTATTCCTGTTATCAGTACTGGCCTGCCAGCCAAGAGTGACAGAGACACTATGTTTTGTTTATAGCCTTATTCGGGACTTAGAATCGATTGATCACTTGTGTATTAATCCTATCCACAGGATAAGATTAAAACACAAGTGATTGATCGATTCACGTTAGCTCAAGTGGAGTGTAAAAGTTAATGCTTTACTTAACAATTGCAAACAAAATATTACGTGACTGTCACTCTTGGCTGGCACGACAGTAGAATATTTTACTCTATTTTGCTGTATATGGTAATTTGAGTAACTCAGTCTGTGTATCTATACTATCATACAAACAGTTTATGACAGTGACGTAAGGTATATCAGCCAGTATACAGTGTCGGGCCACCATCGGCCCGCCAGTGAAACGCCATTTAAGACACTATAGTCGATGATTGCCCAGTGCCTGTAGATTAGCATGACAGTGATTAAAAATTTACCCCCCCCCCCCCATGACCCCTTAAGTGGGGTCAAAGATCAAATATCTAAATTTCGCAAGAGCTCAGTCAGTTGTCAATATTTTTTACTGTAATATCGCATGCGGACAGAGGTACAATAAATATGAAACATACCGAACGTGATTTGAGATCGAAGGCCTAGGTCCGACCCCTGGGTGGGCTTAGGGGGTGGGGTCAAAAGGTCAAAATTGAACTTTCTCAGAACATGGATGCAACAATTTATTTCAAATTTTACAGAAGGGAAAAACATCATAAATACAGGTCACGTTCGAATTTGGAGGTCTTCGCAAACTTTTGACTGATTTATGGCCCTTTTTTGACTTGGGTTTAGGCTAATGCAAAAGCTATATTTGCTTTTTTGTGGAATAAAGTTCACATTTCTTCAAAACTATAATATCGGGCAACTTCTCACTATAGGCCATGATTACTCTGTGCCTGTAGATAAGCTTGACAATGATTAAAATTTTACCCCCCCCCCCCCTGACACCTTAGGTGAGGTCAAAGGTCAAAATATTTAAATTTCTCAATAACTCATTAAGTCGTCAATATTTTTACTGAAATTTTGCATGCAGACAGAGGTACAATAAATATGAAACATATCAAACGTGATTTTCGATCCGAGGCCTGTGCCTCACCCCCTGGGTGGACTAAGGGGGTAGGGTCAAAAGGTCGAAATTCAACTTTGTCAGAATATGGTCATGTTGCATATCAAATTAAAGAGAATCACGAATGCAGTAGCATGTCACGAAGTATTATGCCCGCAGATCCTTATCCGACTCCCACCCCAAACCCCCTGACCCTGAAGGTCAAAATTCAACTTTTTTCAGAACATGGTCATGTTGCATATCAAATTAAAGAATTTTACAAATGCAGCAACATGGTAGCAAATATTTTACCCGCAGACTCCCCTGACCCGGGGGATGGGGTAAATAGGTCAAAATTCAACTTTTTCAGAACATGGTCATGTTGCATATCGAATTAAAGAATTCCACAAATGCAGCAACATGGTAGCAAATATTTTGCCCTCAGACTCCCCACCCCCCCCCCCCCGACCCTGCGGATGGGGTCAGTAGGTCAAAATTTCCAGACCGTGGTCAAGTTGCATATCAAATTAAAAGGAATCACCAAATGCAGCAGCATGGTAGCATATATTTTGCCCGCTGACCCCTACCTGACTCTGGGGATGGGTCAATAGGTCAAAATTGAATCTCTTCTGAACATGGTCATGTTGCATATCAAATTAAAGGGAATAACCAAATGCAGCAGCATGGTAGTAATAATTTTGCCCGCAGAACCCTCCTGAGCCTGCTATTGGGGTCCAAAGGTCAAAAATTATTTTTTTCTAAACATGGTTATGTTGCATATCAAATTAAATGGAATCACCAAATGCAGCTGCATGGTAGCAACTTTTTTTGCCCACTTATTCCTCCTTGACCCTGGGGATGGGGTCATTAGGTCAAAATCAAACTTTTTCGTAACATGGTCATGCTAAATATCAAATCTAAGGGAATCATCAAATGCAGCAGCATGGTAGCAAATATTTTGCCCGGCACCCCCCCCCCCCCCAAACACTTGGGGTCAAAAGGTCAAAATTCAACTTTTTCAGAACATGGTCATGTTTCATATCAAATCAAATGCAATCACGAAATGTAGCAACATGGTCGCAAATATTTTGTCTGAAGACAGCCCCACCCCTGACCCTGGGGTTGGTGTCAAAAGGTGTAAGCTCAACTTTATTAGAACGTGGTCATGTTGAATATCAAATTAAAGGGAATCATGAATGCATTGACATCGTAGCAAATACTTTGCGCAATACCCCCCCCCCCCCCCCCCACACACACACACACACACACTCTTTGACCCTAGGGGTATGGAATCAACAGGTCAAAAGTCAACTTTTTCAGAACATGGTCATGTCGCATATCAAATTAAAGGGAATCATGAATTCAGCGACACGATTGCAAATATGTTAAATGCATACCCCCTCCCTCATAACCCTAGGGGATGGGGTCGAAATTTAAGTTTTTCAAACCTGGTCATGTTGCATATAGAAGTGTGGACTTACATAGAAGCAAACGCTTTGACCTTACCCCTGAGGGGTTGGAGAAATGTGATTTATGTTTAGTGATTTATAAGTTTCTCTAAAATAACCCTTCGCCTGGGATATATATTCGAAAAACTTGCCTTGTTTGACTTCTGTTTGGCCAGCCGACACATCTGATTCTCGGAATTCTAGTTAAAAATCATATTTTAATGATCAAATTATGAATGATATATTTTATTTTACTGAAACGTAGGTATTTGCTTCTTTTTATATGGAATGATATATTCATTGCATCTGTTTACTGAGTACAGTTCAGTTTAGATATTAAATATTGATATTGAAAAAGTGTACTATTCTGCCAGCCAAGAGTGTCAGTTACGTCATGTTTTGTTTACAAAGTTATCAGGGACTTAGAATCGAAAGATCACTTATGTATGAATCCTATCCGCAGGATAGGATTAATACGCAAGTGATCTATCGATTCGCATTAGCTCAAGTGGAGTGTACAAGTTAATGTTTTACTTAGCAATTGTAAACAAAGTATTACTTCACTGTCACTCTTGGTTGGCACGACAGTAGCTGCCTAGTAAGATCTGTCTCCCATTGTGTAAGCCACTGGTGTATATGAATACACTTCTACTGCCTTGCGGTAGAAGCCGGCTCTTACAGTGACGTGGTAGAGTGTTTGCCTGTAGATACAGCGACTTTGGTAAGATTCCCGGCTGGAGCAGGTAAAATATTTTTGTCTACGACAATGGCGCCCACCGCAAATAACCCATCCTATGACCGTTCTGTGCATAGATATCTCCCTTGGTCTCATTTCACGTGATTCCTGTACCAAGAAATTCACCAAAATACATACAATTATAGAGACGATCACATTTATTATACAATTATAGCTTATCAGCTATCGACTACAATAACTGCATTGACAACCATGATTTGGGGACAAAACCTTACACATAATTCCTAATTTAAAATATAGGTCGAACTTGAGCAATGAACCATTAAAGCAGACGTTAATCCTTGTCATAAGAGAAAACAAAACTGGTTTTAATCATAGCGGGTTCTGTCCAAAATATGGCACACATCATGCCTATCCATATGGTTAATTCCGCTTTATTTCCAAAGCATATCCAGTTCGGTGAAGAAAGAACAATTTATGTGAGTAACTTTTACAACAAAAGTTTTTAAGGAGACGATCACATTTATCATACGCTTTGTCTGGTTCTACAATGTTATAAAGAATTAAAACAGGACAGATATTGTTCTAAATGTTATTTATAGTAATACATTTGAAAAATCGAGGCTTAAAAGCTCTCTTGCATTGTAAGTATTATATTGTAGCTATTGCGAAATGAATGGATTCCGATAAATTATTGGTAATTTTGTTTTGCATTATTTCTATCAATTAGACTTAGTTTAAGTGTGAAATTTTGTTTATATAAATCATTTTGATATTTATCAAATGAGAACATAATCATTGAAACAACAAATACATCACATTAATCCTTTGTATGTTTCAAATCAAACAAAATTGATGATAAGTAGTAACGTAAATAAAATAAACTCAAATGTGCAAGCACTTGCTGCTCGTATAAACAAAGTAAGTATGTAGATGAAGACAAACGCTAGCTCCACTTTATCAGCAAGGGTGATTAAATGGTGCATTTGCTCAAAGTACCAAACTCACATGTGGTGGTTCAAATCTTCAATTGAGCATGTATAAATTACATTAAAGAGTTCAACAGTTGTTTTTTTTATCTGAAGGCAACGGAATTCATACTTGTGCGACTGTCAAAGAACAAATCTGAGATAAGATATTCAATATTTTGTATGCTATATCACATAACATACATGACAATAGAGTTTATACTAACCTTTTACAAGTAAAAGAAGTATGATTTTTTTAGATGATTGAGCTAAAGGAAGTATTGCAAATACGACATACATATATACTTTCATTAAGTTTATGCACTTTTTCTAGACATTGCATCCAAGTCTATCATTGATGACAATGACTGTACTGCACAGAGTGTTTGTTAGAACTATTGACTGTTTTACGTGTCTCTATAAAGCAATACCATCAACATGTTTTGGCGTTTTTATTTAATTTCCTATTCATGTAATTATTTTATTTAATGTCTAAAGAAGGATGAAATTTTCAAAAGATAGCTGTGTCAATTTTGATTTTATATCACTTATATAAATTCATTCTTATGGTTTATATACATATATAACGCTTAGTTATCAAGAATTCTATACTGACGTCAACTAAAAACGCCTCACTCATTATCACTGATTTCTTAGCGATGATATATAAAAATGAACAGACACGTACTGCTTCTTAATGTAGAGGTTGGGCGATGTTGGAAAATGACTTTAATTTGGTATCCAGGTGACGCGTTTTTCCGATGACGCCATACAGGCTCAACGTACACATGACGGCATTGTGCATCGATCCCTTATAATTCTAATTTTAATTTGCACCCAGCTTATGCCGTTAATGTTTTGCTAATCAATGAACAAATTTTGGATCATTTTTTTCAAGCAGTTGTGCTTGCGAGTAATAACTTTGTGAAATTATGACGTCATATTAAAGGCAAAATGAGAGGTCCGTTTACGAAAATTGCCACATTCTCCTTTTGCTTTAAGTTATGGAAAAAATGATAAGGGGGTACACTAGGGAATGTACACAAAATATGCTTACATAAAATTATGTTATTTAAGATGAGCTGTAACGCCCAATGGCCAGTCGTTGGTGTACTTTAACGTCATCCTAAGCGGCCGTCTGGAAGAACACGTGCCAGATTGTGTTTCCTCAGTAATCGTCTCTGGTTAAAGAGTAAAGACTTTTTCAAAGGATTCGTAACAATCTTTTCGTCCACTTTGCAGAGTCATGACATTTAAGTTTTGCTGAAATTCATGGCGAAAAGGTGGGTGGGGTAAGTTGTTTCGTTCAGCAGACGCATACAAACATTGTCTGAACATTATAAACGCATTTTTGGTAAAATAGAGACTGTTTTACAATGGTAGAACACGTTTTTCCCGCCGACGGATTGTGTCTGGAAACAAAGCAAATGTGACTAAAATCTTGTGTCGCACGAAATGGTGACCCCTGTCTCAAACTGAGGTCGTTTTCTCAGCCTAAAGTATTATTTCAGCAATTTTGTTTGCATGAGATACGCTTGACTGATAAGATGTTATAATGCACCAAAATTCATAACCTCAGTCTGATCAGTCTAAAAGATATTCACGTTTATTTTTAGATGAGGCGTTTTTTCTTGACGTCAGTATATTTACAAGATGCCTGTAATAGTTTGGTCAGGCCACATTCTGTATAGTGTAAATTAGCATCAGTTATATAAGCGTTAATTGCTAAAACTGAGTAAGATCTCATGACTGCACGTTTTTTACACATTTTACTTTTCCATCCATCATTCTGGAAGAACATTGTAACATATATTTTACATTAACTACTTGAATGTCACAATGTCTAATTCGACTTGACATAATTCTGACAGATAAAGTCTTATAGGTCTAAAAAAGTTTCGTAAACAGCAGATAGCCTGTTTCCTTGGATATGATCATATCACATGAAACATTGTCATTAAGTAATACCCACCATTTTAACTGATTTTACCCATTTTCAGGGAAATGTTTTCTATTTAAAACTTATCCATATAAAGTATTATTAGTTTAGCAAATGGTCAAAAGTACTAAGTTGGTGTGATTAACAGTTTCATTAAACAAACAATAAAAGGTATACTGAAAATAAAATAAAATCAATTAAAAAGCTATAACAAGTTATGTGTCATCATCGGCATATACATATATATGTCAGTATATAATTTGATTTGGAGTGATTCTGTTCAAAAAATAACTAAATACAGACACGTATAATGCATAATATCTAATGTAACGTATATCATTCTATTCTACCAACTCTATGGTGATTATTGATTCTATCTAGAATGCGAGCAAGAAAATTAATATAGTACAACCTCTCTAAACAATTATTAATTAGCATTTTTTTCTATCCTAACTTACCCTAGATATAAAAGGAGCTAGCCTGTATTAATTTACTGACTATGTTTGTATAATGTATACAACAGTAAACTGTATACACAAAACATTTTCAAATGACTGATTAGATTTCATTCAATAAAACTTAGTTGTGTTTGTTTTTTTCTGATAAATATTACAAAATTCTACACCAACAATATTTTAGCTTTTTAGTGCCCAATCAAATACTGTCTTTGATTACATTTTGGACAAACATAAGACCTTATGATATTTTTATATGTTTATATATGTTACTTTGATAAATTTGGACTTTGGATAAATCCAAATAATATTTTGTATAGATACAAACTTCAAATAGTTGCTATTTCACAAATGTAAATGTGTATAGATATAGTTCCTTAATATAAACTAATAATTGTTTGAGGAAAAATCAGTATCTTGTTATAAATTTAAAACAAAACAGTTTTAAAATTAAACAAAAAAACACATGACATATACTTTAAGGTGTTTAGCAATATATAGTAAACCTTAAAGTTTGTAATGTACGTTATACATATTGTCATACAAGCAGCAGCATGATACTTTACACCAGAAACCTGTTAAGTATATTTTTAGCTCACCTGAGCCGAAGGCTCCAAGGTGAGCTATTAGTATACCAGTGACTCCGGCGTCCGTCGTCCGTCCGTCGTCCGTCCGTCAATATTTTCAAACATCTTCTCCTCTGAAACCACTGAGCCAATTGAACTCAAATTTCATATGGAGACTCCTTAGGATGGGGAAGGAAAGTTTATTTAAATGTTTCTGGTCACATGACCAAGATGGCCGCCATGCCCATATATGGTAAAAACCCTTTAAAAATCTTCTTCTCCAGAACCAGAAGGCCGATGACCTTGGGACTTGGTATGTAGCATCAGGGATGTGGGGCCTACCAAGTTTGTTCAAATAATGATCCTAGGTTGACCTTGACCTACTTGACGTCAAGGTCAAATTTGCTTCCTTATAGATTTAAATGGAATTTTTTTTGAAAAGTTGATTTTTTGAATACTGTTATAGCCAAAGTGATTATTCTTACTTGATATGTTGAAACTAATGAGACAATGGCTATAAATAAGTTTCAAAGGTCAAGATTGACCTTTCCCCTTTCTGCCAAGGTCGCTCATATTGTGGTCCCATCAATATAATAAAACATAGTTTTCTCACAAACCATTGGCCCAATTGAGCTCAAATTTCATGTAGAGACTCCTTATGATAAGTCAGCCAAAATTTTTACAAAAAATTTTTGTCACATGAAAAAGATGGCCGCCATGCACATATATGGTAAAAACCTTTCAAAAATCTTCTTCTCCAGAACCAGAAAGCCAGTGACCTTGAGACTTGGTATGTAGTATTGGGGATGTTGGGCCTACCAAATTTGTTCAAATAATGATCCTAGAGTGACCTTGACCTACTTTACGTCAAGGTCAAGTTTGCTTCCTAATGCATTTGAATGGGATTTTTTTTGAAAAGTTGCATTTTTGAATACTGTGGAAGCCAAAGTGATTTTTCTCCTTTGATACGTTCAATCTAGTGTCTATAAATAAGGTTCAAAGGTCAAGGTTAGTCTTTGACCTTTCAGCCAAGGTCGCTTATATTGGAGTCCCATCAACATATTAAAACATAGTTTTTTCAGACAATTCTTGGCCAATTGAAACCAAATTTCATATGACAACTCCTTATGATTGGTTAGCCAAAACTTATGCAAATTGTTATGGTCACATGACTAACATGGCCACCATGCCCATGTATGGTAAAAACTCTTTAAATATCTTCTTCTCTGGAACCAAAAGACCATTGGCTTTGGGACTTGGTATGTAGGATCGGGGATGTGGGCCCTACCAGGTTAGCACAAATGATGAATCTAGGTTGACCTTGACCTACTTTATGGCAAGGTCAAATTTGATTCCTAATGCATTTATATGGAGAAATCTTAAAATGTTCATTTTCTATAACTGAGCCGAATTCATAATAGTTAAACCTACGGTTTATTAAGTACCAAATGTCAAGCTGACCTGTGACCTTTTATCCAAGGCCACCCATTTGGACTGCCACATACGTATCTAAACATCTTTTTCTCAGAAATCACTGGGCTGTTTGATGGATTATTCATTTGATTGTTTAGGTCACTTGACCAAAATGTATATGGTAAAAACAAAATTTGTTCCATTATAAGCTGTAGTTGACCTTGACCTAATTTAACATTATTAAGGAGATCAGGTGAGCGCCTCAGGACCTTCAGGTCCTCTAGTTTACTATTGTTTATCCATACAATGCTCATTTATCGTTTTTATAAAGTTAACAGATAGTATTAGACGCTAACTTAAAGTGAAATGGTTCTAACCATATTCAACATTTTATTTTGGGTAATCATATTCAACAGCTTGTAATTCTTTAATTATTTATGATAGAAACAAGCTGTTCGCAGTTTTGAAACAATCAGGTAATTGTCTTTTTGTAACATGGTATTTAAAACCTAAATACTCATTTTACAGCTTATCAAATTAAAGTATTGAACAAAATTAATTGATTTTATAAGATATAGTTGAAAATATAACGTAAATGACATTTATAACATAAAAGGTGTGTTTCTGGATGCAAACAATTTAATTTGATACGTGTTTAGGCCCCAAACGAGCTTTTGGCAGTAAAGATCGACTGTATGCATCATCTGAATACCAACTGGATGCCATTTCTTGTTCAAATATCACAATTTGTTTTAATAGTAAAAACGGGGTAGGTGTATAAAACGCCTCCTTCTGAACAATTGCTACCTCAATTTGACTACGACGTGTCTAGAAATGTTGTAGAAGGGTAGTTCTAACAGTTTCTGAAGTCAAACCTTTTCAGGCTGGAAAAATATGCGAAGTCAATTGTCAAACATTTAGCTCCTTGACTATAATATCCTCTATATCTCTTCAGGTTATCGATTGAAAGTAGATAAGCTTATCGTGAACACAGTACATGTAATACACTAAGGGGTCCAAAATTATTTGATATATACGGTATGTGCGTATGGTATTATTGTACCAGTATTTTTTCAGGAGGAGGTGTTACCATGGAGCCAAGAAAAGTATTGAAAGACGTCGTTACAGACGAAGCTTACAGACAGGTATGATAAAGGAACATTTTATGAGCTGAAGGACCTCGAGGATTGCCCATAAAATTGCCAGATAAAAGTTTCAAAAAAATATGATAATATTTATGTGGAAAATGTAGTTTGGTCAGCCCTCGAATTATCCGAAAAAAGGCTTTTCACAATAGGCAAATAAGGGTTGAAACTCTGTTTCTGCTATCAGTATGTAGTTATGATACACCTCAGTGAACACGTCAGACTGATTGAACTTTAAACAGAAAAGGAATAATCTCAGTATAAGACATTTACAGGTAATAGTCAAAAGTTATGGACAACATACTTATGCCCAGGTCACACATTCACGCATTGGACGCAGGATTAGCCACGAATACGATCCGGCATCATTCGTGGCAATCCATATTGGTCTGTAGATTTCCGTATTGCATCCGTAGTGATACGTAGTAGTACTTGTACATCCTTGGCCATCCTTGACAAATTTTTAACATGTTCAAAATTTGACAACTGATCAAACAATCGTAGCACACCCTTAGTAGAGCGTGTTAAAACGTACTGATTCGCTTTATTCCGTATTAAATACGTACTAGTCCTTACTTATTTGTAGTCCCAAAGTCGCCAAGGATTTCAACGGTTTAAATGCGAACAATTACGGTTACATCACGTATTAGCTAAGGTTTGCTACGAATTTGTTACGGAACGGTACGCTCAAAATAAATTGCAAAACGGATTGGTAGGGATTAGCAAGGCTTCGCAAGGTATTTTACGGTTTACTAGGCAATACCCAAGGAAAAATACGGAATAATACGGTCAACAACTGTTTACAAATGTATATCGAATAAGACATTTCAGAAGATTCATTTGGCCTTGCCAGAAAGACCTTTTCTGCTTGCCCTCATGTCTTGCGCTACAATGGATACTTGTACATGGATGTTAAACCACTGACTCCTAAATGAGTACTTTGACAGACAGTGAAGACCCAGATGCAATGCCACAAAATGTTGCATTTCATCAGGAAATGCACTGTTTGTTAAGGTAAAAATATCTTTAGGAACATAAAATATCAACATTTGGAAGATGTAAACTGTGAAACTATAATATGACAATCCCATCTTAATTCTATCAATCTGTATGAAAAAATCCATTAGTGGTTAAAGGGTTTAAGAATCAAACTTCCGTTTGCTGACCCATATTACTCTTCTCCTCTGTTATTTTCTCCATTCTGCAATATATTTAAAAGTACATCGGTCTCGACTCGAGAGAACCTGTTTTTTTTCAACTACTACAGACACTCCAAGATAGTCTGAACTAGAAGATACTGTCGTGCCAACCAAGATTGACAGTTACGTTATGATTTATTTGCAAAGTTATCAGGGACTTAGAATCGATAGATCACTTGTGTATAAATCCTATCCACAGGATAGGATTGATACACAAGTGTTATATCGATTCGCGTAAGCTCAAGTAGAGTGTACAAGTTAATGTTTTACTTAGCAATTGTAAAAAAAATATTACGTCACTGTCACTCTTGGTTGGCACGACAGTAGAAGATAGCTTTGTGCTTATTTACTTGTTTAATTTTAATTTATTAATTCATTTATTTTATCTATTTATTTGAATTATTTATTTATTATTCATTTATTTTTGCATGCTGGGTGATTTGAGACTCTTTTTGTTGCCCGCTGATTTTTTTAAAAATCCACTTTTAAATTAAATCTTTCATGGATTCCACCATGCAGTTTCAAGTAGTTCAGATCCAGACATGCTTGACATGTTGGCACACCTTATCTGGGTCCAGAGTAACAATACGAAAAAATGAATGTAGGTGACAAACATCTAGCAATGGGATGGACGAATCGCATGCATTTTCAAACCAGACTGGTTGTTCTAAACATAAACATGTTATATCTAAGCAAAGCATTATTTCTATATGCTCTAACTTCACTTTTTCTAGTGCCACGGCCAAGTACTAATTTTACAGACGACCATCATCAGTACACGTACACACACGCTTGGGGTGTACTCTGCTATTTATATTACACACATAGGCTTGGCCATTACTTGGGGTCAAAATTTAGAATTTCGATATCTTTTTAGGGTTTTCAGAGTAATTTGGGTGTGTGATTTTTTGTGTGTGGATAATTGTGGAGGTCAACGCTTTTTTGTGGGCCATACTAAGGTCTTATTAAAGTAAATATTCTGAATTGGAAAAACTTCTTAGGATATGCTTAAATTTCAAATATGTTTTGGGTTAATATGCCTGATATGCTTGATATTCTTTAAGTGACTGACATACCTTACCGGATAGCGCTAACGGACGCGTAACGGACACTAAAATTCTCTATCCGTTCGTGTCCGTTCACATGCGTTTCTTGTCAGTTCCTCGTGCGGTGAATGCGTTCCGTGTCAGGTAATATCCGTTTTGTCCGGTCTTATCGGTTTGCAAGTTTTGAACATGTTCACAACTTCGAACGGACGCCAACGGATAAATATGTTCGGTGGATGAACGTTTCTTGTTTGTAAGTGTGCGGTTTGTCTGGTTCTCATGCGTCAGGCATCCTGTAGGTACCCCGTATGTATCCGCCAATGTCCGTTCGACCTGAATTGTGGAACGGTCAACCTAGGGATATTTAACGATTAAAACGGACGAGTACCGCATGTTAAACGGACAGGAAACGCATATAACGGATGATAAACGGTGGTTCATGAGATCAAAACAATGAACTTTATCTTTCTATGGAACAAGATTCGACTCCATCCCCACCCCACCACCACAACCACCCAATATCACATACTCATTTCGTTTATTATATTCACATGATAGGATGTTAAATAATAAATGAGATTCATAACAGAAACACAAAACCATGGTCTGTCGTGTGAGATTCGGCCTTGAATGAGAGGAGGAAGAGATGGAGATCTTGCAGTCTTCTTACGCCCCCAGGGGGGAGGGGGAGGATACCCTGATTTTTTCTTGCTACGTAGACTTGGACCAAGCATTTACTGTTTACACACCCCCACCCCCCAAATCAGGCATCATCCCAAAATCATTGAAAGTTAGCAACCCCCCAAAATATTCCAATTCTGTATCTTGAAAGCCCTAGAATGTGTAGAAATAACTCCCAAAAATAGTCCAGTTTTGCGATGGGCCACTGAAAATATCCACAGTTTCATCATACCCCCATCCAACACCGACCCCCTCCGCCACTCACCCTCCCAAAAAAAATATTCGCCTTTCTGAAACCCCAAGAATATTGAAATTCAAAATTTGAACCCCTAAAATGGCCCCAGCTGGCATACTTATATATGAAAGTATCAGAGTACCCTCCCCCAACCCCCTTGGCCTACGCCCTCTTCCCCTGCCTTTTGTTGCCTTTCCTTTGGGTGGCATCATAAAGTTATGAACCAAATTTTTGACTCAACTGAGGGAAGATATTCTATCCGTCACCTGACTGGTCAAGTGCGTTCTGTGATCGTTCCACGAACGTTTTGTCCGTTGCATATACGGTACATATTCGTTTTGTCCGTTTTGTATCCGTTACTTATACGACAATGTCCGTTAGTTGACCGTTCTTTGTCCGTTGCTTATCCGTTACTTATGCGCTACTCATGCGTTTTATGCGCTCCTTACACGTTCTGCGAAGACCTTCATCGCCACCGAGACAACTTTCATCACCCGATGAACACCAGATTAGTATTTATTGCGTTTTTCTGTCCGTTCGACGTCCGTTACCCTTATCCATTAATATGTGACAGCACCATTAAGAGTAAACAGTAGCTAGGGCAAAGCCTATGTAGCAAGAAAACTCGACAATACACCCCCTCCCTGAATCAATACTATTTGTAATGGAAATGGAGCGGTCTAGACCCGGCTCAAACTGATTATATGATGCAGTCTGATCAGGTTCTTATCCGTTTATCACATCACACTCATCTCTTAACATAATATATCAAATTCGCCAATTACTTCTGAAAATTTTGTTGGTGCAAAGAACATTTTACTTTCAGTAAAGTTCTAGAACAAGAGGGTCAGATCGCACTGGATCACTCCAATAAATTCACGATGTTCTATTAAAATTTGAATAAAAATGAAAAATACCAACCTTTAAAACGGTAGTGGACCTGTCAAATCGATAAGCGTGGGAAATATGTGTTAATATACTTCTTACAGGCATTTGAGAAAATAAAAGACGACCCCGAGTTTGCAGTGGATGGCTGTCACTACGTCATAATTCGAGAGGATCGCTATCAACAGTACCTCGACTTTTTAAGACAGCATTTCTTAAAAGATGAACCGTTGTCGGCGAACGTATCATCGCTGGATTTTTGGGATATTGAGCTTGAGCCGTTTTGGCTTCAACAGGTACCAATTCATACCAATACTATAAATTGTTATATACGAGTAGTATGGAAGACAGGGGCTAGTACAGCCCCATTTTAGAAAAGGTACAATTTTCGAATGACTATGACAACTAGTTCTGCCAAACTTTTCTATTCAAGTAACTCAATAGGACGTGTATCTCAGTACGATAAAGGGTAATCTTCAGTCAAGGAGATCAGGTCCTGATGACCGAATGGCAAGTTTGACCAAAAGATTTTTCCTGGCCTATTATTATAGTCAAACTTCTGTAAGGACCAAGAAAATTTCAAGGTTTAACATATCAAATGAACTATCCGAGTTGGTACTTCGGAATGCAATCTAACCAATAATGAGTATGAGACATAGTACTAGAATCTAAATGCGTTTGAACGTGTTGAAAGCATGCAGTAAAAGCAGAATTTGTTTAGATGAACAATTCCTCATTCAACGAAGTGTTTTTTTTTATCGCTCTAAATATGGGTACGTTGCACAAAATATGCTGGCAAATATTTGTGGGGCAAGTTTGGCTATGGGCCTTAACCTGCCCAGACGTAAGTGGCCAAACTAGCCCCTGACAGACTATTTCCAAATATCACGTGTCAGCTCCTTTCAGGAGGCAGGAGATGAAATTAAAAATGTGTTATATCAAAGCACATTATCCTTTCATAATAATCATATAGAATTTAAATCAGAATTATGGCACATCTTTAGAAAAATTAAAAATGTAGTTACTATGGAAGATTTACTCATCATTTATGAAAACGAGTTTTCGTTTACAAAATCAATGCACCCTTCAAAAATGCAGCCGTTGTTCTAGAATGAATTAGATTTTTGTGGATTTCATTGATGTGTAAACTTCCGCGAATCACTCACAAACTGAGGAAAGCGCAAAGGGCTTTATGTAAGGTTTGTGATTGATTAGCCAGAGTTTACACATCGATAAAATCCACAAAAATAACAATTCATTCCGTATAATTCCAACTTTGGAACAAAACAGCTCATTTGCAAAGGGTTGTTGACAATATTTCCAATCTTAAAGCCCGCTGAAGGAAAAAAGTTCGTAACCGCTGTCCATGAAAGATAGGGTAGCCATCTTGAAAATTTTGTCAGTTCAAAACTTTGTTATGATAAATAATGTTTAACATGACATTCTATTGGAAGAAAATATGTGGATATGAGCTCAAAAACAAATCCATGTAGTTTGGAATTGTTTCCTTTGGCCAAACAGCTTGCTGGGCTCATTGAAGAACATTTAGATAGGCCCTTCCACGGATTGACATGTTTTAAAAAGCACAGGTTTACCTTTTTAAGTTCTGCCTAAAATCCCCACATAAGTAGGACCTAAGCATTGAACTAAAAAGTTCGTTTTGACGCCGTCAAACTGTGTTGAAACATTTCGTTGTTGATGTAGCCATGACATTTTGTTGGCGATTCTCTTCGACTGTTTGTTAAGTGACGTCACATAACCTCGTCATTCAGTTCCTTTCTTAGAGTTCCTTGCGTTGCTTTGAAGATGCACAACCATAAGGTTAAGCAAACACGTCATTATATGCCTGAGGGATTTTTCATGAAACCGCCACCAAAATGATTAATATTATTTTACCAAACAGAGAAAATGGGGATCAAACTTAATGGAAGCACCAAAACATTGCAGTTTCTTATACATTACGCAGAAAATTACTGGCATTCAAAGTTCGCCGTGGAATAAGTATAGTAATTTCGAGTTATGCATCAGACACTATGCAAAAATGAATGTAGACGTAACGGTTAGTCCACAATTAACCAAATTGTGTCACGTTTTAAGTTTACGCCAGTCACTGGCAACTTTTCATTGATGCTAAGGATATATTGTTGCATAAAAACCCTTTAGCAATTATGTTTAACCAGCACAAACCCATGTATAAACATGGCAATGTGTATGCTATTACAAAACGGCTTGCTGACTTTACGTATCTGGGTTTGTTGAAATTTTGTAAAAGCAAGTGCACTTTATATTACCAATGCATTTAACCCTTTGTAACTAATGGATTCTTCCTTCTGGTTTGATAAGTAAACTTGAGATAGTCCATTGAACATATCTAGGGATGTCAGGTTATAATTTACAACAAATAATGTATTCTTTTGTCTCAAGATCTTTTTTAACGTTTACAAACAGTGTAGACTCTGATAAAACAAAGCATTATCCTGCATTTCATCTGTATCTTCACAGTTTGCAAAAGTACTCGTTTAGGGGTTTCCCGAATATAAGGGGTTTAATTGAGCAGACACCGCGCTAAAATGTAAACTGCTTAAAATCGTTGTAATATAAGTATAGGTAAACATGTGTAAAATATGAAGCCTGCACACAAAAGCACATATTTTAGTGTTTATAAATTCCAGCGACTGAATGTCTGTGAAGGGGCGACATTTTCAGATTATGTAAGTTAATGGGATTTCCCACTCTGATCAACTGGACCAGTCCCTTTCCGTTTTAAGACCTGTTGGTTGGTATTTTTCAATTTTGTTCAAACTTTGCTTTTGTTTGTGATGTTTAATTGTGATTTTGTCACTTTCCCATGTGGTATCCTGGGTCAGGTGTGGTACTTGATTGTATCGATTCCTGATCTTTGCCGTCTTTCTTACTTTAATAGAGCATTCTGTAAGCAAACAGTGGTGTCCCTGTTCAGGCGCCGCATTTTGCGGAGTCTGATCAGGGTCTGCACTGTTCACCTGTATCCCACAAAAAATACACTAGGCTTAAATGGGCAGATAGGTTGAAGATATCCACAATAATTTAACTACTCTTTCTTTCTTCGTATCTGTAACAGATTAACCTAACTTGTCTTGGGCTTTACTGTTGTGAGACAACAGAAGAGGTTATACATGCCAGAGTTATCTCCCTTGATGACAGAAATGTACTTTTCTACTATTAATTTTCTCGTTTCTGTTACAGATTAAACCTAATATGTCTTTGCTTTTCTGTCTGAATGACAGAAAAGGTTATAGCGTGTAAGAGTCATCACCCTTTATGACAGAAATATATATTTCGCCTGTTAATTTTCTCGTTATTGTTACAGATTAAACCTAAGAGGTAATGGCTACATAAGTTATCACCCTTCATGACAGATTAACCTACCATGTCTTGGGCTTTACTGTCTGACACGACAGAAGAGGTTATACATGCAAGAGGTTTATCACCCTAGACGACAGAAATGTACATTTTTATTATAAATCTTATCGTTTCTGTTACAGATTAAACCCAACCTGTCTTTGGCTTTACTGTCTGACACAACGGATGAGGTTATTGCTGCAAGAGTTATTACCCTTCATGACAGAAATGTACATTTCAGTAGCGAAGACTTTGAATCCGATGCAATGAAGAAAATAGTCGACATTTACAACCACATTACGACTAAATGTAATATATACGACCACTATAATGTTGACGAGCTATTTCATTTCTTTGGGCTCGGGGTTCATCATAATTACAGAAGAAAGGGGATTGCAACCAAAGTAATGAAGGCAGCAGTTGCTTTGGTTAAAAACATGAACATTGGCAGTGTTGTGATTCAAGGGGAAGGAACTGCTAATGGCTCTAAATGGATTTATGAAAAGTTAGGATTCGAGATTCTGGCGGAAGTTGTTTATGAGGATTACAAAGTAAATGGCGAAATTGTGTTTAGGGACATGGGAGATGAAAAATTTGAACGATTGTATGGTAAAATAGTATGTTAACTCTTTACCTAATAGAGACATTATTAACATTTTTACAAACAGAGCAGACCCAGATCAGGCAGCTCTTGTAAGAGCTGCCTGATCTGGGTGTACTCAGGCTGTTTGTTTATAGAAATATATTACATCTGGTCCTACACTAGTGGACATGAAAAGTGATTTCTTTTTTTCTATATATGTACCAATATGAAAGTTTATTTAATTAAAGGGAACGACAACCCTGATGATTACTATTTATTATATGACCGATCTTAATAAACCTTGAATTTTGATACCAGTTTCGTCTAAATCGGTTGAAACATGTGGAAGTTATTGGCGTTGGAATATTTGCAAATGAACTGTTATGGAAGCGGCCATATTGTAGGCTTGGTGACGTCACTCAGCCTAAATAAATATGCGCAATCAAAATAAAAGACAAACCAAAGGATTATTTGCATTAATCTTTAATGAAACATTTTCCTTGTGTAAAAAGCTACATATCTGCTGAAACACAGATGATGTGATAGTAGTGATAACTAAAAATTAAGCAGTTGAAAAAATTCTGAAAACTAATTAAATATTTTAAACGGCGGCTAAATGTTGGCCATATTGAATTTTTTTTAAATGCCCATAACTTGCCCATTTTTACAACCGATTTCGGTGATACTTGTATCAAAATTCATGTTTCATAGAACTCTTTCTGATAAAATATACTTATCATTAGGGTTGCTGTCCCCTTTAAGTATTCATTGTGAGTGGAGCCTAGCATGAATATTCATGAAGGAAATGGTTACTGATGTTTGAAAGATGCATAACAATAGGAATATACTATTTTTCATTGAAACAGCGTTTATCACAGACAATTGGACCCAAGGTTTCCGATTGCATCTTGAGGGGATCGGTACCAGTATTTCTAAGGTAACCTATAGCCACTTGTTTTTTCCAGGGTGTCCGGACCCGCTGTCCCCAACGCCTCTGGATCCGTCCAATGGATTGGGGGGAACTTTTTATTCATGTCGATGGATAACTTATTTATTTTATTGGATAACGAACCAAGTCTATAAACAAAAATTAGAGAAAAATCGAATCAGAGACAGGCTCTCCTTTTTCAAATTTAGATTACCGTAGCCTAATTGGTACAGAGCTAAACTCGCAGATTCCAATCCCCTATTGTCCTGCCAGCCAAGAGTGACAGTGACGTCATGTTTTGTTTACAAAGGGATCAGGGACTAAGAATCGTTAGATCATTTATGTATTAATCCTATCCACAAGATAGGATTAATACACAAGTGATCTATCGGTTCACGTTAGCTCAAGTGGTGTGTACAAGTTAATGTTTTACTTAACAATTGTAAACAAAACATGACGTCGCTGTCACTCTTGGCTGGCAGGACAGCAGTTGACGGGATGCTGTGTAACTACATGTACTTAGTTATTGGACCAAAAAAAATACCGACATGACTGACTTAGGTAAAGTCAGGTAACTTCGGAAATCAGGTAAATTCGAACATACATTGCAGACAGTGGAACTCCAGATGAGATGGCTCCTTATTAGCCGTCTCACCAGCATTTTCACTGTTTGCTTAGTTCATTTATTTGTTATTCCAATAATTGAAATATGAAACAAACAAGGTCGTTGTCCGAATTTAGCTGACCGTCCGAATTTACCCGAATTTACCCAAATAGTATTGACTAAGGCGTAAAAAATCAACCTGGAAAAGCTACTGTCGTGCTAACCAAGTGTGACAGTTATGTATTACTTTAGTTATAATTGATAAGTAACCCATTAACCTTTAAACACCTTGAACTAACCCGAATCGATAGATTACTTGTGTATTAATCCTATCCTGTGGATAGGATTATTACACAAGTGATCTATCGATTCTAAGTCCCTATTAACTTTGTAAACAAAACATGACGTCACTTTCACTCTTGGCTGGCACGACAGTAGATTCAAATTAAACAGAATCAATAATCTATACAGTATCGCTTCTTTTTATGTGATCGTCGTGCAGCGTGCGTCGTCCGTCGTCAACTATTGCGTTAATAGGTATCCTGGGTCAGGTGTGGTACTTGATTGTATCGATTCCTGATCTTTGCACCCTTACTTACTTTAAAGGGCATCTCCTTAACTACTTGCTGGATATCTTTCACCAAACTTGGCAGGAATTTTCCTTTTACGACCCTCTTAAACTCTTTGCCTTCTAGGCTTTGGCTGTTGTCAGACCCACTGGGGTTTACCTGTTCTGTTGGATTTCTTTTGCTCCTGTATTCAGTTTTATTTACTGTTGAGTCCTTATGTTTGCTTTATCTCCTCTTTATATCTTGATTTATATATTCTAGGAGATGATGCATTGATGAGTTTGGGGTCTTTCATGCAAACCAAACATCTATGTGTCTTGATACACTTCTGGGCTAAGGGTGAGGTTGGCGCGCCGTGAAACCGATTTAAGCCCTCCAGTAAAATATTTTTACTGACCCTTCCAAGGTGTCGCTTCTTTTGTGGATGATTTATGTTATTTCTTTCTCTTTGTTGTGCTTTCGTGTGCGTCTGTTTGTTGGTGTCTTGTGGTCACATACTGGGAAAGGGCTGACCTCTTGCCTCTCGTTTGTGATGTCTAATTGTGAAGTTGTCACTTTACCATTGGTATCCTGGGTCAGTTGTGGTGCTTGATTCCTCATCTTTGCCCTCTTTCGAATATTGATATAAAACTTTAAACCATCGACGCAGATATTTCTTGAAATATCTCTTAATATCATTCTTTCAGCGTTAACGTGAATACCGCATCTTTTTTTCATTTTGTATCACCCACTGATCAATTTTATAAATGTTGCCAAAAATAAGCATTCATGCCCACGCGAACTACATAATTTATTATGCTCCTGGACTATCCCGCCCATTTATTATTCTGTGGGCATGTTTTTAATAAACATATATATAATTCTGCATGACCTTTGTACGCATATTTTAGAAGATGATTACGTGTGTCTGTGTTTTATTTAAGAGGTGTGACAATACTAGCAGGTTGTAAAAGTAAAAAGTTAATGGCCAGGTCCTGTTTGCAGCAAAAAAGTATAACACCATTTTTTTTATTGTTTTGAGAGGGTTGTTTCATTTGGCGATAAATACTGCATCTTAGACCAATGCCCCGTAAATTTTACATTTGTGCAGTCCACATCAATGTTTTCAAATCAAGTTTACCCCGGGCTCAGCAGAAAATTCAAACGACGGCTCTCTTTTCTGTTGATGTTTTACTCACAGTGAACATCAGCTTCCTGTCTTCCAGGGCTTCAGGCTATATGTGTTCAAGGTATACTACTGCAGCCGTACAATATGATATGATATGATATCCCTTTTTCAGCCAGAAGGATAGAATATATCAGAAAATATTTTTTGCGTAATATGATGAAATTATCAGTTAGACAACGGCTGGTCTAGTGTTGAACCAGTACTAAACAGGAGATATGTCTTGGTCAAGGACAGTGTGAGTTTCAGATTAGTGACGCATCGATCCCTACCACTGAGCCACTGCGCTCCTCAGGCCTCTCCCTCTCTCTCTCTCTCTCTCTCTCTCTCGCCACAGGAGGTCCGGATCAGCCCTACATTGATGCACAGACTGATTTTGGCTACTGCAAAACACTTATATACTATTGCCATAAAGTTAAGCATATTTTTATACGATCCCGATTTTCGAAGTAATTAAAAAGAATTTGAGAATTGCGTTTTATTCGACATATACACTTGTATTTTGGCTACCAAATTGGGATAAGGTCGATTAGTTTCATTCACTACTGTCCATGAACGAGAAGCTTCAAAGAGAAAGCTTACGACACAGTACTGTCCAGGAGTTGATATGCAAGAATGAATTTCTTTTGCTGTTAAGTCATGAAAAAGCATTAAAACGCGTGTTAGATAAATCTACAAAGAAGAAAGAGGACAGAATGTGTAAAATTGCCATTAGGAACGCTGGTATGAAACAAGATGACATTGCAAGGGCATTAAACGTGTCTCAGAGTGTTGTAAGAAGACCTTTGAAAGAACATAGAGGCAGTGGCAGTATTACAAAAAGAAACGGTCTACATTGATTCGTGAGTGCAAGGAGTTGTTACTGAAGCATTATGGTACAGCATGTACGTGGTGCATTATCTGACGATCACCCGATATAGTTAAATAGTAACTGGGACTTTGAACGCTCAAAAGTACCAGGACGAAATCCTGGAATCTGGTGTTAGGTCACGCTTGGACTCGCTAATTGGCCAGAACCAGAACATGGTGCTCCGAGATAACATTGCAAGACCTTGCTGTCTTCGCAACATCGAGGAATACAAAAATCAATAGAACATCGCTAGTCTTCCACGACCTAGCTTGTTGCCAGACTTGAACCCTATCAAACACATGTGGGACAAGCTCGGCTGACGTGTTTGAAACCGGCAACCAGCTGTATCAAAACCATTGTGATTTTTGCTTGACTCTACTGCATGAACGGGACAGGATTTCATGTCTTGAACGCATTTACCCAGTGGATTTAATGATGAAATTGTGCCTAGTTGTTATTGGACAGTGTGAAGGCTATACACAACATAAACAGGAAGCAGTGGATTATTATGAGCCATTACATGACTTTTTGCACCAGATTCTGAAAGTGTATGCTCCAAAGAGAACGTTTTGAAGAAATTACAACTATCGCGGCCTTATTGTAAAAGTCTTGCTGACTCTTGGCCACCATGCTGTTTTCACTGAATTTTGTAAAATGTATGGGTAATTTTTGTAATGTGTTGAGTCAGAGATTCCGCGGTTTTTCTTTATCAAATCGTTAGTATTCTGCTTTTGTTGTCTACCACAATAAATTTTTGGTATCTCTCAAAAATTTCCGTTACCGTTTCTAAAACCTAAGTGGTGTTAATAAATGGAATATGCTTAACTTTATGGCGATAGTATATGTGGTCACACCGGGTAGGCGACAATCGAAAACGTTAGTGCTATCGACGAACATAGATAAACAATCACTAGAAACAGTGTTTTCAATTGCCATTTGTCGCCCGACTGGCGACAAATGGCAATAGAAAACACTGTTTACAGCGATTTTTGATCCGCGTATTCGATTGTTAAGAGCGTGTTCGAATGCCGCCGACCCGGTTTTTGTAAACTTGAAGCAACATTCGAACATAAAAATCTGATTTCATGTCTAGAAACCTCAGACTTACAAAAAGAGGGCTTCTTTTAAAGGAATGAATGTGCTCCTGCGAGGAGCATAATTATTCTTTATTTTAAAAAAAAAGTCCTCCATTATAATAGAAACTAACTTTAAAGGTAATCAATAGTCCGGTAGAAAACAAGAATGACCTGGAACTTGATTTTAAAGGGGTTTTTTTCTTCGTTGATTCTTGTTGTTCAGACATTGTACATGATGAATCCAACTGATGCCACTCTGGCATCACTGAGCGTTTTGAAGTATTAAAAATGGCGTCCAAGATGGCCGTCAGTTAGGCCCCTAAGACATATCTGACCAACAGGTTCGATAAAAGTGCTTTAGTTTTGACTTTTTATGGATGTTTAGAGGCTAAATGATACAGACAATTAAAATGGAACATTGTTTTGATTCAAAAGGTGAAAATATCAAAGATGGCGTCCAAGAGGCCGTCATTTAGTCTCCTAAGACCTATCTGACCAAATGACGCAATAAAAAGTATTTTATTTATAAATTTTTATTGCTGTTTCGAGTTTAAATGATACAAATGATTAAAAATGAAAATTGGTTTGATTCAAAAGGATGTTATATTCACGATAGTATCCAAGATGGCCGCCATTTTAAAGCAAAATTCAACCTGAAATAAGAATCACTGTTAATAACCTTTTTCTCATAGTATTCAACAGCAGTTGTGTTCTGAGAATTTGGCTGGCATATTATTATTGTTGATGTTGTTATTGATGTTGTTGTTGTTGTTCAGCGTTGTATAATATTCGAGATGGCGTCCAAGATGGCAGAAATAGCAGGATGTGGAATCATAATGGGCTTTGTTATGATACACTGCACTGAAAAATAACTGACCTATTTTTTTCGTAACGGTAATGTGTTTCTTTTTCAGTTTTTGTTTATTGTTACTCCCATTGTGGGAGTCTGTAATTGTTCTATGTTTTGTTGTACGTTACTTTATGTCCATTCTAGTATTTCAATCATCTTGATGGGGAAGAGAGAGCTGGTTGCTTTACTTAATTTGTCTTCCTGGTGTCTCGTGATGGTTGAGCGGCTCTTCCTCACGGTGCCAGGGGGTTGTCTGCAGTTTGTGATTGTGGTATTTCCTGATCATACTCATTTACTATTTTTGTCTTTGTTCCATCAATCCATGCACCACATTCATGGCCACTTTTGGCCGGATTTGATACCTTGGGAAAACATTTCGTCAAAAGAATAATAAAGTGATAAATGCCAGGGTATCCTGAACGAACCATATTTCTGTGACAGAGTGCTTGCTCAAAGTACATACATTTTTTTGAATTAATATGTGGGGAAATTCAGCTTGAAAGTGGTTTATAGATGGATTGCTAAAAATTAAAATTACCGAAACAGAGGGAAAATACTATTTACTTATGGAGTGCAGTGTATCAACAACAAAAACGAGTAAGAGATCTATCTGCATACTGCAGATGTTCATTACCAGCATGACTGCTGGCTGGGTGTTACCATTGAAGACATTGCTAGCTGCTACTAGGGAGAAACTCATTCGGGAAAGTCCGCCACAATTCGAGAATCGAATCATGGCTCGGGTGTATGTAAGGAGCATTAAACGTAGTACTATGTACCAAAAAGCTCCATTTTGTTAACCGGAACTGGCGTATGGAAATTTAGTTCTGTAGCATATGGATTCAGCTCTACTAAAATCGATTGTTCTGATTATAAGAACAGTTCAATCAGCAGAATAAATGAAGTTTATGGTGTTTTTTTTTCAATAAAATATCGCTAAAGCGATATTTTATTGAATAAAAACATGAACTTAATTGAAGCCGTTTGTTCTTGTTATTGTGTTAACATGGTTTCTGTGACGTCAGCAACACGTTATATAACATCAGCGTCACGTTATCACCCGCGTTATCAACATAGATCCTCGATGTGTATTCGTGGTCTGATTCCACGGAATTTCGCGGAATTGGCCGAGGCTGTTCCGATTGGGGAAAACTGTAATACACAGGCCTGTTGGTCCGGTGCAGTTGTAGCAACCATTACTACTGTACTGGTCTGGCGCAAGTGCAACAGACAGCACAGATGGTTGGATATTGAAATACTAGAACTGGTCCGGTACAATTGTATCAGACATGCATGCTTGTAGGTGCAAGTTTAACAGACATAACTGCAGGTTAGGTGCAACTGTTAAAGACATGACAAATGGCCGGGTGCTATTGTTATATGCATGACTGATGGTTGGGTGCAAATATAACATTCATGGATGCTGATAAAATGAAAATGCAACATACATGCTGATAGTATGCAACATATAAAGACATGACTGCTAGTCAGGTGCTAGTGTAACATACATGCCTGATGGTCTGGTGCAATTGTGCTTACCAGCCCGTTGGTTGGATACAAGCATAGGAGACATGACTGCGAGACTGAGGCAAGTGTAACAGATATACCTGCTGGCTCAGCCCCACAACTACAACTGTACTTGCAACTCTAATAGAAATGCATGCTGGTCGAGTGCAATTGTATTCGATGTGCCAAGTGGTCGGGTGCAACTGTCACAAACATGCCTGCTGTTTCAGAGCAAAGTGTAAAGACATGTGTACTGCAACAGGCCTGATAGTCTTGTGAAGCTGTTACCGACATAACTGCTGGCCTGGAATCTTGGTTTCAGACGTGCGTGCTAGTTCTATGCCATATCATTAAACATGCGTAATGGTAAAGATGTCTACTCTCCCCGTGGTAATAATGGCTGGGCTGCTGATCTGGTACAAGTATAACAGACATGCACACGGATTCAACGCATGAGTACCCAGCATTCGTGTTAGTCGTCTGCTATTGTAACATACATTTTCGCTGGTCCGATGTAGCAAGCATACATGCCTGCAAGTCCTGCGTCTACGTAACAGGTATGTATGCTGCTTCAGTACCACATAATTAACATGCGAACATGCGTGATGGTAAGGATGTCTCATTTGATGGCTTGGTGGCAATACATGGCTGCCGTTCGGTGAAACTTCAACAGATATGCCCGCGGACTTGGTGCCATTCAATCAGACATGCCTTCTGGTCCATTGAAAATAAAAGGAAAAAGCTACTCGACCGATGCCCCTCCATCAGACATGCCAACTTACACTGTGAAATTTTAGTCTAGGCAAGACTATTGCTACGTTGTCAATTCAACATACATGCCTGCTGGTCCAGTGCCACTCCATGGCTATGTCGCTGCAGCTATAACAATTATTTATCATATGACGTCGCGTCTGGGAGTGAAATAACGCCATGCAATAAAATCTGTAAATCACCAGTGGTTTATCGATTTTCGGGAAACGTTATGACGTCCATAACAACGTTGAGTACATAATGACAAAATTATAACGTTTTTACGTCAGAAATGATATTTCAAAGTAATCTTAATGTCATATGATAAATAGAATCTAACATTTGTGCTCTTGTATTATTGAATTTATTAACTCGTTGCGAAAAAGAGATAAAATGCTCGGCAGGCCTCGCATTTTATCTCTTTTTCTCAACTCGTTTAGTAAATTCAATAAAACATGAGCACTCATGTAAGATTCTCTATGTTTTCTGGTCTAGTGTTACCTCTGTTGTTCAAACACGCTTACTGTGCAAGATGGGTTGTTACTCAACCAGTATGCTTGCCGATCTATTAACACTCAATTCTGCATGCTTCCTCGCGATACCACGGGTTTGTCTGTAGTTTGTGATTGTCGTTTCTCCTGATCATACTCACTTACTACTTTTGCTGGTGTTGTGCTTCTCTATCTACCACACCTGCTTGTTTGTTTTTTTTACTATAAGCCTTGCCTGCTAGTATACTGCTTCACTATAGGCCAAGCCTTCTGGTGTGATGCCTCATTATCAGGCATGCCTTATGGTGTGTTGCCTCACTATAGGCCAGACCTTCTGGTGTGTCCCGAATTAACAACCATGCCCGTTGGTGTGGTGCCTCACTATAGGCGGGCCATTTCTGCTGGTCCGGCGCCAATGCAACCGACATTTTTACTTGTACATATTTGTCATCACATCAGACATGTTTGCTGATCTGGTAACATTCTCAGATATGCCTGCATGTACAATGCAACTCTATCGGACATGCATGCCGGGTTCGTTTATTCAGATAGGTGTGTTTGTGAAAGCATCTGGTCTGTTACAAATCCATCATACTGCCTACAGGTAGGGTGCCGCTCCCACGGGTTTGTAAAATTTGTGGGCTACGATCTTGGACGCCATCTTAAATATATATCAAGTGCTGAGTGAATGCATGAAAAACATCACTGAGATGTTCCAAGGACAATGTTTGTAATTTAAAAATCAGTAAAATAAGCAGTTTGCATGCAAATCCCTGGACTTTGTCAGTCCCAGGGAAGATTTTCATATATTTTTGTGATATACTGCCATCTTGGCGGCCATCTTGTCCGCATTCTTATTTTATTTGGTTACAAGCTAGGCCTCTGCAGTTAGATTCAAACATAGCCACAATTTAAGAAAGAAAATGGATTTGAGACATTTTACGCATAACACAAGCTTTTCTCTTATAATTGGCCCCCATCTTGGACGCCATCTAGGATATATGGAAATGCTCAATGATGCCAGAGTGGCATCAATTGGATTTTTCAAGGACAATGTATGCACTACCAGAATCAACAAAGAAAACAGTTTAAAATAAAGTTCCAGGTCCTCCTAAAATTCGCCCGAATACTGCAAGAAACCGCTAAAATTAAACTGCGCCAAAATGTCATTCTTTCAAAATCGCAATAGTTGAATATCATGAATATTAACTCTTTACCTCATACGCTCTTGCAAACGATCAGGCAGCTCATATGAACATTTATTTTTATAATTATTCATAGTGGGTGGAGCTTAGCATGAATATTCGTGAAGGAAAAGGTTAAGTGTTTTACAATATCACTATACGCATAGTATTGCATTGTATCAAATCCAAAGATTCTGAAGCTCGGGGTATATGATCAACGATAACAGAAAAAGAATAGAAAATTATTAAATAAAGCAAACACAAATACATATTTTATTTTCTTGGCGACTTCAGAGTCATAAGTGAAGAATAAAACATTTCAAGGCATCATTGGCACAGCATCTTCTTCTGGAGCTCCATCAGGGAAAAGTGATGCACCACATCCAGCGACGCCGGGAGGGCAGGAGGATGGTGAGGAGGGTGATGATGGAGAAAAGGATGGGGAATAGGATGGAGAGTCGGATGGGGAGCCAGATTCAAAGCTGGATGAGGAATAGGATGGAGATGATGGCGAGTAGGATGGAGAATAGGATGGAGAGTAGGACGGAGAATAGGATGGGGAGTAGGATGGAGAATAGGATGGGGAGTACGATGGAGAATACGATGGTGAGTAGGATGGGGAATAGGATGGGGAATAGGATGGTGAGTAGGATGGTGAGTAGGATGGGGAGTAGGATGGGGAGTAGGATGGGGAATAGGAAGGAGAGTAGGATGGGGAGTAGGATGGAGAGAAGGATGGGGAATAGGATGGGGAGTAGGATGGAGAGAAGGATGGAGAGTCGGATGGAGAGCATTCAAAGCTGGATACGGAATAGGATGGAGATGATGGAGAGGAGGAGGGGGATGGCGAGTAGGATGGGGAATATGATGGGGAGTATGATGGCGAGTAGGATGGCGAATAGGATGGGGAATAGGATGGAGAGAATGATGGGGAATAGGATGGCGAGTAGGATGGTGAGTAGGATGGGGAGTAGGAAGGGGAGTAGGAAGGGGAGTATGATGGGGAAAATGATGGCGAGTAAGATGGGGAGTAGGATGGGGAATAGGATGGAGAGTAAGATGGTGAGTAGGATGGGGAATAGGAGGGAGAGTAGGATGGGGAATAGGACGGAGAGTAGGATGGCGAGTAGGATGGAGAATAGGATGGTGAGTAGGATGGTGAGTAGGATGGGGAATAGGATGGAGAATAAGATGGAGAATAAGATGGGGAATAGGATGGCGAGAACGACGGTGAGCACGATGGACAGGGTGAGCAACTCCGTTCAGGGGGATTAATTGGACATGCGGGAGAGGATGGTGGGGGTGATATAGGACACGATGGGCAAGAGCAGTTTGTTGGTGGTGGAGTGGGACAAATGGGAGGTGGCAGTGACGATAGTGGACAGGGACACTCGCAATATCTCGCGGGTCGCTGAAGATAACATCTTCTTGGTAATACATCCCATTGCGACGAAATGTCTGAAAGATAAAATGAGAACATTCGGCACCCACTTAGAGTAAAAAGGGCATTGATATTGATTGTAATTATATATTATTTGAGCCGTGGCATGAGATTTCCAACAATATGGTATGTGACACCAGCAAAGGCTCAGACCAGCCTGCGCATACGCGCAGACTGATCAGAGCCTTTGCTAGTCGCTTGAGTTTTCTATAATTGTTAAGCTACTGACTAAACACCATTTGGAGCTTCTAAGTTTAAGAGGAGGCTGCAGAGGCTCGTCCGAGTCTACATATGTCAAAATGCCACATTGTTGGAAATTTCATGCAGTGGTTCATTTTGAAGAGTATTTAAGGCTTATCAGATTTATCCTTTAAGTAAGGTGGCTGGTTCGTGTCATTTCGTTAGTTCGTTTTTTCGTCTTTTCGCCTGGCGTTATGGCGGGGCGCCAAGACGAAATAACATCAAGCGAAAAGACGAAATGATGAAAAAACGCCAAAGTAATAACGAAAAGATGAAATAACGCCAGGCGAAAAGACGAAATAAGGAAATGCGCCACGCGAAATGACGAAAAACGAACGCGAAAAGACGAAAAAAACGCCATGCGAAATAACGCCATTTTAAACTCTTATTTTTCGTCTTTTCGCCTGGCGTCTTTTCGTTATTTCGTCTTGCGTTATTTCGTTATTTCGTCTTTTCGCCTGGCGTTATTTCGTCTTTTCACCCCGCCATAACGCCAAGCGAAATGACAAAAAAAACAAAACGAATAAACGCCATGCGAAAAGACGAAAAAAACGAAAAGACGCCACGCGAAAAGACGAAATAACGCCAAGCGAAAAGACGAAATAGCGAAAAGGCGCCAGGCGAAAAGACGAAATAACGCCAATTTTTTCAATGAGACGGTTCTTTTGAGCACCCAAAACATATGTTAAAACTGATGGATACGAAAATATTTACAATTTTACGCTCAAAAATTTTGTTTATCTAAACCTATGTGGTGACAGAACCCTTTGAAGTTCGACACCCTTAAACATGTACTTTTTCAAACAGTGAGGACCCAGATGAAATACCACTTATTGTGACGTTTCATCACGATCTACACCCTTTGCTAAGACAATGACAATCTTTAGAGAAAGAAATACAATATATAGTAAAGAGTCCCTCCCAGGGGGGTACCTGTTCCCTTGTTCCCCTGAAATAATTGGCTTGTTCCCCTGTTCCCCAAAAATCGAAAATTTGTTTTTTATGTTCCCTGTTCCCCAATATTGTCTTTGTTCCCCTGTTCCCCTCAAAATTTAGCCTTTGTTTCCCTGTTCCCCTGAAATAAATACCCTTTTTCTCCTGTTCTCCAAAACCCCTTGGAGGGCCTCATTGGAAATTATAGCTTGCGACCCCTCAATATATATAATGTACCATCCTGGCTTAAATGCATCAAACTTTATGGAAAATTCTATTGGTCTTAAAAGGGTTAAGAAAATTGAAAATGATCCCAATTTTCGATAGGAAAGGCGTCTTATCTAGGGATTTATCTTTATAAATTAAAATATATAAATGGCTGACTATTTTTTAATTCTGATTTTTAACTTTTCTCGGATACGATACTTTACAAGTCAACCGGACTATAGTTCTGTTTACCGATTTTGGGGGTCAGGCACCGAGGTGATAAAACTTTTTCACGCTCAACTAACTGAGCATGAAATGTCAACCGCTCATTATAACCTTCGCTCACATGTCCAGCGCTTTCAATGTCAACGGTTGTTTCATTTTACATTTGTCTACAAAGGAACGACGTTAGCAAAGCTTTGTGCAAGAGAGCAATTATAACCATAAATGTTGGGGGCCTTGCTTTTAAACTCTCAGATGTTGCTTTCATCATGCTTATAAATGTAAAAATGCCAACAATTGTTGACATTTTAATATTTATGAGCATGATACATTTCGTGCTCAGTTAAGTTGAGTTATAACTCGGTGCCTGGTGTCCGTTTACACTAAAGCGTGGCTCACTTTGTCCTGTCAATCACAGAAAATCAACAAGATACAAACGTAGTCACGTGATACTCACCCGGTTCTCTCGATCCTGGAAATTCTCCGCTCACAAATGAAAATGCTAAACAGAGAACAATCGTTAGCAGACTCTTAGAAAAGACCATCATTTTGCACTCTTATCGTCTGACTGTAACGAAAAAAATAATGAATGCCAAAATATAGTACATGCATCCGGTTAAATTTTTATAAAATGCAAACAACATACGGAGGATGGCAACTGGCACTTCTCACGTTATGATGTCATCGATAAAATCTATGATATCCAGATTTTGTTTGCCAAATTTTATGCCCTACATGTATAACTGATAACTATGGCATGCGCGAATCCAGAGGGGGGACAGGGGGTCCGCTCCCCCCACCCAATCGGAAAAATCACAAAAATATAGGGTTTTTGGATCGCCGGAAAATCACAAAGCTACATGTACTTAGCCTCGGCCGGCCCTGACGTAAAGCTTTAATCCGTTGGTTGGTGCCTGGTGCTTGTCCATGGCTGGGCACACCGAATTTTAGGGATTAGGAGAAAATACTTTCAGGGAGCTGGTGTGTTTTTTTCATGGATTTTGGGGGATCAGTTCATTATTTTAGGAAGCACAGACCCCTTGGGGGCCTCTTATATGCTTTGCTGTTATCGCGTGAAATATTTGTAACACGATATGAAATTGCACAGTTTTCATTATGTTGTACATTTCACGCGTCTATATATCTTTATAAAATAAAATGAATCCCTCGAGAAATGGAGAAAATTTAATGATGTAGTAAATCATATGTACCAGTCGCGAATTTTTAACATCCAAACATGTCTTGTAACGTTCTTCGCGAAAATTTCTGAATCTACATATATTTACTCACCCTTGGTTCCTACTCGTTATGAAAGAGCGTTGTCTGTAAGTCCTGAAAGCGATAAAGAAAATTAACAAAAAACAACATTTTCAAATGGCCTTGCATTCCATGGGCGGATCCAGAAAGATTTATCAGAGGGGTCCAACTCTGACATTTTCTTTTAGTTGGTGATTAGAGAGAGGATTCAAATTTCACTAAAAGCGGGCTATTTGAATGGCGTTTCGCTGGCGGACCAAATGGCGTTTCGCTGGCGACCTGATGATGGTCCAACATTGAATGCTGGCTTGGCAGCTTTGTGATTGTTCATTAGATCTGGGCCAGTATTGCTAAGAAACCTTATATAGCTTTGTGATTTTTCATTGGTGGGGGGTCGGACCTCCTGCTCACCTCCTCTGGATCCGCGTATGCATTCAATAGAAACAGAGCAATGCTTGACATTACATTTCGTGCCGGTCATAATACTTGACATTACATTTCGTGTTGATCATAATGCTTGACATTACATTTCGTGTTGATCATTTCTGCCTGCAGAAGATTCACATGAAATTCCCATCCTCGTTCTTCATTATTCTATGTTAATATAAGTTAACAAAAATTTAAACCAGACTAAAATGACTAAACATGAATATTAAACGTTGACAACAACAGATCCGAGTTACCTCCCAGGTGGGTACTCTCATCTGTTCTTGCTACGTAGGCTTGGGCCCACCATCTACTGCTAACCCCCACACCACCCCCCCCCCCAAAAAAAAAAAATAAAATAAAATAATTAAATAAATAAATAAATAAAATATATACATATATATCAGGAATTTCAGGCATACTCCAAAAAAATGAAATTTTAGCGCCCCCAAAATATTTCCATTTTGTATTTTGACCATAAGAAAAGGCCCCTAAATTGCATAGAAATAAAGCAAGAAAAGCTAGGTGAAAAAAGGATACAATTTATCCTGGTATTATGCATGACAAAATATTAAAGGAGAATATTACTCTGGTACTACAATTCTGAGAAGCAATGAAACAGGGAAGCATTCGTTCTAAGGTTATTTTTAGTCATAATATTTTTTATTTCATGACGTTACGTCTGGAAGGGCAATAAAATCGATAAACCACTAGTGGCTTACATATTAAGTTGCGTCACATGATGACGTCAATTGTAACGATGCGTAAAATATGGCAAAATCTTGACGTTTTCACGCAAAAATGCAATTTGTTCAGTAAGTTTAATGCCAGAGGATATTTACTTTTTTTTAGGTGCATACTAAATATATTTCATCGAAAGTGTTGAAACATCAGATTTTCACGAGTGCTAAGCACAAGTGAAAATTCTTATGATTTCAACTCACGATATCATTTCATTGTAATTGATATCATATCATTTCACAAGTGATTGATATCACTTTTATTTGTTTTTATGTGCATTGATTTTACTACTAAGTATAAATATATTTATTAATCGATGCGATATTTATTTGGTTTCTTCAAGTATTGAAGAACGATGGGATTTATAGAGAGTAAGTCTTGTTTTCTGTAATATCTTATATTACAGCAAATATGGTAAAGAGTTCACTTGTTCCTCAAGAGAAATTCGTTGAATTTCTTTAGTTAAGCTAATATAAGGTCAAGAAACTCGTGATTTAGCTGCAATGGTAGTTCAGCATGGCTTTAAATGATCGTTTGAGATGTTACATGGTCATTCGAGGCTAGACGGACCAAATAAGAAATCTTGTTGGGTTTAAGTGCGTTTACCCACCCACCCACCATTATCATTTTCAAAAATGGTATGTTGTGTAAATATAAAAATTTATATTGCAAAAAGGTTTTAAAAGTCCCAAGAATATTTGTCTTTATATGATATTTGATTGGCTGTCAGTTTCTTTCAGATACGCTGTAAAATTGAGAGATGATTTGATATTCAGTCTATGCTTTATTTCGAACCAAGGACTGCTTTGTGGTAGCCTAAGCAAGGAACTACATTTGAACGGAGGGATACTGGCTGACTGTAAATTTATTGTTATGAAATTTTGTCTTATGAATAAAGAGAACACTTACCATCACACACGTATATGTTGTTAAGTTAGATAATTACTGCTTTAAGATAGAGGTATAGACGGTTATGATGTAAATGTAAGACGCTAAATACTGATGTTGAGGCATATAGACATGTACATCATAACAGTTGATAGTTCAAGGTAGTATATCTTGTTTCCCAAATTCAGAAGTTTAGATAATAAATGATTAATGTTTCCTCTGAATAAAGTGAAAGAGAACATAAAATTAATATAATCTAACATTTGTGTTCAAGTATTATTGAATTTATTAAACTCGTTTCGCATGTTATCGCTTTTCCCAACTTATTTAATAAATTCAATAAAACATGAACACTCATGTAAGATCCTCTATAAAAAGATAGGTTAGTACTTAGAAAAGTCCCCTAACATTGTGAGTATTGTATTTTAGGCATGACGAAATGATTCGAATTCAACAATTCATTGGTGTTTTTGCTTTGAATTATTTCTGTCTTAGTCTAACAATTGAAATTTTGTTTTACATAAAACATTTGGTATTTAGCATGACAAATGAGAACATGACCATTGATACAAAAGTATATCTTATTTATTCTTTGCATATTTCAAATCAAGCTTAACATATTATAACTAGGAACGCAAAGTATAAATAAAATGTGCCAACTTATTTTATTTATGTACGTATTGCAGTGTCAAGCAAGAAATGGAGGCCCATGCAAGTAAGTGCGTGTGATCAGGAAATACCACAATCGCACACTGTAGACCAACCCACGGTACCGTGATGCTGAGCCACAGAGCACTAATAGTCACAAGACTTCAGGAAAACCATTAAAGTGAAGCAACCAGCTCTCTCTTCCCCATCAAGATGATTGCAAAACTAGAAAGGACATTAAAGGCAGGAGTGGGGTATATAAGGAAAAATTAGCCTCAATTCTGGCACTTTCTGTTTTGCACTCAAGCTGTGAAGATCTCCAGGAGCTCCAGAGGCTTATCTCTATTTTGATTGGCTTATGTGAAAATGATTGACACCTGTTATCAGCTCAGTGGCCATGTGTTTTGTCATATGGGGTATTCTGCAGATCACTATCAATTATTAGGAATTTAGTCAAAACCTAAACAACAACATTTGAATTTTGAAAGAATTTTATTTTGGATATTTTTCTGTATATCGAAATTTTAGAAAAATAGATCAATATTTGCTACTAATTTTTTAGTATAAATCATTCAGCAAAAACAATAATTAAAATAATAAATTATTTTTTCATTTATTTTTTTTACTATAGGATTTATAGCATCCTTGTTTTCAAATCACTAAAAATGTTGTTAATTGTGACAAAATAGACAAATTATAAAAAAGCTCTAATTTATAAACTCTCATTTATTTTACTTTTTCTTACTTATTATACGAATCCAAACTAAGATTATCACATACATGTAGTGATACTTTATAAATTACTGACATTGAAAATAAATGAGGCGAGTCATGTTTGTTATGTGTCCACTGGTTCATAATCACTCTGTAATTACTTTAAATATTTGGCATTTAGCTTACTGTGGTCCTACACGGTCCAAAGAGCACAAAACGGTTGGCTGTGAATGTTTGTTTGTACAGCAATTAGCATCAATCGCATGGTTGCACAGTCACCTTTTGTTTTCTTATTTTAGATTAATATTTGATCAGGATAAATCTAACAAAGTTTTATTTAGAAAACGGCGAAGATCCAGATCAGCTATGCTGATCAGAACTCAAACTGCATCTTAGGTAAAATTATTTTGATCAAATTTGGGCGGGATCAAGTGCATAAATGATCAGCATGATAATTATTGAAAAAAATATTGTATGAATATAAAAATGAAAAATAATTAAATATTATATTGATGACAATCAAATTCATTTAAGGAAAGCTGTATTATTATTCATGTCTTCATGCAATTTTTATCAGCTTGTTTGGTATTATTTTTTCTTATTTTTAAGAAAGAAAAATACAAATAATTGTTACAAAAATATTGTCATTTTTGAGACATGAACAGAACAGTAGTAGCCTGAGGCTTATCTGTTAGACCAGATTAGGACAGTGGCCTGGTCAATAGCTAAATCCAGCCCACTCCGCCCACTGACCATCTCATACAGGTAATAATCTCTCTGCCAGGGTGGGGGGGGGGGTACAGAATCCCTGCCTTTAAGTACTGCATAGCAAACCTAGGACCAAGCACAGAACCACTACAAACAATGGGAACAACAATAAACGATGAATCAACAACAACAGATCCACCGTCATAGTACGAACAGCTGCCTAAGACACCAGGTGGGGGGGGGGCTTAAATTACTTTTAATGGTACCAAATATTCACCCTAGATTATGTTGTTGTTAAAACACAAAGCCTGTGTAAATGTGTAGATTCGTCAGAGACTGCGCTGCCTGCACACCTTAAGTATGGATGTAGATGAAGACTCAGACATGAATTAAGATGGCTATAGTTCCACTACGTCAGCATGGACAATTAACTGAAGCATTTGACAAAATGTGATAAGAACCCAAATCTCATGTGCCGGTCAAATCTTTATTTTATAAAGTACAATAAATGAGATCAACAATTATTTTTTATCTGAAGGCAATAATTTTCTTACCTTTGCTACTGTCAAAGAGCAAATCTGAAATAAGATTTCAACATTTGGTTAACTATATCATACACTTATGTAATACAAATGACAATAGCCAATTTCATACCGAGTTTTCCTGACATGTTACGATTAGCTCCGAGCCCTCCCGAATAGAAACAATATGGTCAATAAAAATATGACAATAACATGAGCTTTTTTTTAAATAAGCATTGTGGATACCCAATGTTGACAAGTGAAAAAGAGCAAGTTTATGTAATTTTCGGCCTTATGATAAATTCCTATCGCTAGATTGACTTGATAGCTCGATGCCACATTGTCAATGATATGTTTGACGAGATTTTGAGTCATTCTTCAAATGGTGAAATGCTTACATAAAGTACGGAAGGCCTATGAAATCAGCTAAAAAGAAACTGTTATATCAACATCTGAGCTTTATGATATCCTTTTCAATTATGAAAAAATATGATTTGTTTTGGAGATAATTGAATAAAATGACCCATGGCAATTAGAAACGTATAGATACTTCTTATAAAAATCATGTATACTTTGTTAACATTGCACTTAAGTCTATCATTGGTAAAACTTTTAATACTTGGTAGAGTGCCCTTTCAATACTAATGTTTGTCAGAACAGTTGTCACGTTTGTGTGTGTCTTTTATAACCCATACCCCGATGTGTTTACACCTAATATTCCAATATTTATTATTGTTAAGTGCTTTGCTATTGGAGCATTTCATGCAATAATTTTGTCATGTCACATTCTATATAGTAGAAAGTGGCATCAGCTTTTTCAGCATTAGTTGTTAAAACTAAGTAAGATCTCATGACTGCATCATTTAGATACTTACCTTTTACCAAAATTCTTAAAGACAATTGTGAAATATATTTTACATTAGCTTGAATGTCATCTGGTCAAATTTATATTGATATAGTTCTGGCTGTTTAAGTGCTAAATTTAAATTGGTATCGTAAGTAACACTGGACCTAATTATTTTGATATGATCATATCACTTGTGATCATTGTCATATAAAATCCACCAATATTATCAAATGTTAACATTGCAGAATTTCTAAGTTTTTAAAGCAATAATTTCATTCATCATCACAATGAAGGCTATGCTGAAGATAAACTAAAGTCTGCTAAAGGCTAAATACGCAAATAGATGTCAGTATAAAATTTGATTTGGAGACAGTCTATATAAACAGTATTTGATTACATACACGAATTTTGCATATCATCATATATTTACATTTTCGAAGCACGCCTTTCAAGAATCTTTTGATTTTATCAACCATTCATAGCCTCATGAAAAACATAAATTTGACTGACAGCTGCCAAGCTCACTAGCACGTGCAATATTCTTCGACCATCGACTTCATTCTCCAGAAGTGACACTGGTGTTGTAACTGACAGCGAGCCACACCTGAGTCGCACGTGCAAAACAAGCCTCGTGTTTCCGTGTTCACACTGGCTGTTCCGCTTTTCCGTTTTACACTCCAACAAAACTGATAATTACGATTACATATTAAAAACATAACTGTTTTGTTTCCAAAATTAAAAATACTTTCTATATTTTAGATGTTTTATAATAAAATATAAATATAAGCAATACATTCAATTGTTGGCCTGTTCATGGAATCATTAATACTTCGGGTCTCTTGCAAAGTTACTGTGCAAGAGAGCCGATGTATCCATGATTACACGAAAATTCCAAAAATCGAGTTCATTTCTAAAATATAATTTTTATCAATTATTTATTCCATCAGCTTACAAATGCTTGGTTCTATCTTAGCACCTATTTTCTGTATGCTACCAACTCTCACACAAGAATTAGTAAAATGCAGTATTTTTATTGTAGATGAACCTAAATATACAAGAAATACTAGCCTGTTATGTAATGTAAACAACGGCTAACTGGGTATTCTAAAATATTATGTGCTTTTAAATTAGTGATGTTTTAAAAAGTTCAAAATTATATTATTTCGCAAAAGTAAATATTCTTTGGCAATTTAACATAGTCTCTTAATTTAGAACTGATCAATTCTATTTCAGACAAACTATAGTATCTGTAAATCTGTATTTAACAAAAACAGTTTTGAAATGAAATATGATATATCATTTAGGGTAGAACGTCTTCAAATTTGTAGAATACGATGCATATTGCCAAACAAAATGATAGTTTACACCAGAAACAATGTTTAATATCCCCTTTCAGTCTTGTTTGTCAATGGAATGCTCAAATATGGCATTAAAAGGCATGCAGACAAGCTTTCGTACATGCTGTTGTATAATAAAAGAAAGGCTCGTACTATCATGTAACGTTTTCCTCAACAGCTTATACCTATTTGAGTTTTTTGTAATTGCAGTTTAGTTTTAAAGTGGTCAGTAATTAATAGTCTCTTGCAGACATGGTATTTTGATCTAAAATATTTATTGAGAAATTTATCAAATGAAACTGATAAACAATTATCAATGATTTTGTAGGGTGTAGTTGAAAATGTAACGTAAAAGACATCATAATGGGCATATAACTTTAACAACCACCAATATCTGCAGGGAATGAAGTTTCTTGAATATTGCATGACTGTTTAGCCAGTTTGAAGAGTTACTACCATAAAAGCCTTAACCCTTTTATGATGAATGGAATGTTCCGTAAAGCTACATACGTATTTGATAATAAGCTTTGAGAATAATGTAGTATACAAAATACCCCCTGAAGGGGAGTTAAACCCTCAGTAGCTCATTGCCTAAAAGTAAACCTGCGGACCGCGGTTATCGCCGCTATTACGATTTTTCGACCATGAAAATTAAAAATACTCGTATATAATTTTCAAAATGCCAGTTTAAGAAGATTAGCTGATCAATACAATTGTACATTAGATACATATTTACGCATATATGTGAACTTTACCTACACTTTCAAGAATGAGGTATTAGCTTTCTGAAAATGCAAGTTTTAGTTCTAATTTACAGAAGACTAGTGCTAGCAGCGACATCACATCAGAGTATGTGCAGCTTGTCAAAGAAAAGGTAATAATTTTCACAAGCATTTTTATTTCGATAATAATAACCAGCATTCCTTTATATGAAAAATGGACAGCTCCAGATAATACGAACTACATATCAAGCATAATGGAAGGCTGTATTAGGCACAATGGGTTAATAAACTAAAACTTGAAAGGCAAATAAAGAAACTGCTTACCCAAACTTTGCATGCAGCTTCAACAGGATTCAGAATTTAGTTATTACAGCTGAAATCTGGATCTGCAGCCCGACTTCAACTGTATTAAGCGTAACCATAAACAGACATATCCCTTATATACTGCATGCACGTGTGACAAGAAAAGGGGTCAATCTAGGCAATAAGATTCAGATAACAGTTTTCTTGTCTCTAAACCAAAACATACATTGCGGGTACACAGAGGAATCGCCTCAATGAAACGGTTCTTTTGGGACACCCGAAACAAATGTTATATATATAGAAAGTATTAAAAACTTTACGTACGGAATATTTGGGCCTCAACGCGAAAGAAGAAGAAAAAAGTATGACCGGAAAACAGATCATAGACCAAACCAATGGCGTAGCCAGAACGCTGAAAAAAATACGCACATTAAAGGGAGACTACTGTATTAAGCAATGATTCTATTCTCTACAGTTACGTCCCTTTTCATAATGGGAACTTCTCTTAAAGGAAAGAATTTGCTCCCAGAGGGAGCGAATTCTTTCCTTTAAGAGCAGTTCTGTATGGAAAATCACTTTTACCACATTAGGTGATCTCCCTTGAGTGTTACTATTTTATTACGCTCGTGCGTATATTGCGTAATGGGAGCTACGCCTATGCAAACCATGGCTCCCAGAGGAAGAGATAGAACAAGATTAAACAACCATGAGCGTATTTCGAAGTTATGGTAAATGTTCTAAACTTTCGAACATTTTTCTTTTTCTATTCACAAATAAAATGTTGGTTTTCAGGGCTAGAGTTCACACAATACTTGTCAGAATAGCACACAGGAAAGACCCTTTGACTCGAGAGCGAGGGGCGCGGGTTTGAGCCTCACCGGCGTCACTGCGTTGTGTCCTTGAGCAAGACACATTAATCCTAGCTTAGTTCTGGTTCAACCCAGGAAGACCCACCCCTTAATAACTGAAAGAGTGTTGATGTGACGTAAAGAATCAAATCAAACAAACAAACAGGGAATACCCTGATCAGACTGCTTCATCAGAAGCAGTCTGAGCTAGGTCTGTCCTGTTTGTCTTGGCCTATGTGGCAGGTCACCAGTGCTAGATTCTGAGCATATGCTAAAAATCACACACTTCCTCTTGAGTCAACATCCCGTATAAAAGCATAAGGATAGTCTTGAGCAGTCTATTCAATTAGGCCCTGAGGTTACAAAACATTTTTCATGCTCAACTCAACTGAGCACGAAATTTTAACTGCTAATAAAAACTCAAATACCGACAAATACAGAAGTTTCTTGCTTTAAGTCTCTTGGAAGTTGCATTCATCATGCTAATAAATGTTAAAAATGCCAACAATTGTTGGCATTTTTACATTTATTAGCAGGATAAATTTCGTGCTCAGCTGAGTTGAGTATGAAGAAAGTTTTATAACCTCGAGGATTGGTTTCATTTACTGGTGTAGATATTTTCATGTATAACTATACTTCCACAAAACGCCTTGAAGCGCGACTGTAACGGTAAATGCATTGAGTGAATCGAGGGTCATTACTTAGAGGTCGTGGTACTACTGTACTTCTCTCGAAAACCCTAACTGACTTTTCTCAGAATCTGGCGAGTTTGTTTTTATTTGATTTGATTCTTTACGTCCCATCAACAGTCTTTCAGTTATATAGGGACTAAGGAGTCTTCCTGAGTTGAACCAGTACTAAGCTAGGATAAATGCGTCATGCTCAAGGACACAACGCAGTGACACCGGTGATGCTCGAACCCACGGCCCCTCGTTCTCGAGTCAAGCATCTACCACTGAGCCACTGCGCTCAATAGAATCTGGCGAGTATGATCAAAAGTAGTTCTGCCTTCTTGGAGGGAAAATAACTTTTGATTGGTTTAGAGTTTCGTATATAGAGGTGTTTGGACTAATTTCAGTCTAGCATTAGGGATGCACAGATCAGTTACGGATTAGTTAGGTCAAATGAATAACTTACTGTGATCTAAAACTCTTGAAAAATACATGTTGCTGTTGGCCAAATGCCGAAACTTACCCCATCATCCAATGCAAATTCTTGTTATTGTTTATTTTTATTTGAAAACAAGGGTATCGATGTTCGTCAAAGCTTAATTAATTATGCTGGTAACGTTTATTGAGTTTGGGAATGCATTAAATAGCATAAAACGTCCCTGATAATGTTTCAACCATGACATGTTCGTACATATTTGCATGCTGACACAGTTTTATGAACTTCGTATAACACAGTTAGATATTTTAGTATTAATTTGATAAATGTCTTGAGTACGTCACTAAGTGTTGCCTGCTTTATTTCCGAGTATCAGTATGGTATTTATTGACTATACGAGGCAGTTTCTGGCTTCAAAACTGGAATTAAAGGATTGGTGAAGCCAGAAACTGCCTCTAGTACTCGTTCTACTTTGCATCTGAGCAGATTGAATATTTCATTTCAGTGCATTGAAGAGTTGTTTCAATATATTGCGCTCTGATGTAATGAGTAATGCACAATTCCATCTGTAGTACGGAACGAGGTTCTAGCTGCTGAAGCCTTTAATACCTCTTTATTGTTTGCTTGATAGTTATGTCAAAAGCATTTCTCGAGCAAAGAACCAATGATTGTGACACACTAAACCCATTTCGTTAGAGAAGTTCTTTGCATCTGCGATGTGTATCAGACAAATTTATGAGTGTAATCAGTTACACCGTCAGGTACATATTGTGCGTAGTTGTTGTGATCGTGTGCAATGAACATTGGGAACAAGGCATACAGATGGAGCTGTCATGCAATTCAAAGTTGTTTTACTTGTAGCCCTAATCAGTGCCAACCCCATACATATATAGTCAATAACTGCCATACTGATACTTGGAAATAACATATGAAACACTAAGTAACATATACAACGGCAAAAACTCAAGACATTTATAATACAAATACAAAAATTATGTAACTGTGTTATAAGAAGTTTTTATACTCGTACCTGTGTCAGACTTCAGAAAAGTGTCAATATGTAATGTTGGAGACAGTATCAGGAAAATTTAATGTTATTTTGCGGGTAATGTACGTAACATGATGTTACACGCTAACGCTGCCACTCTCAGAGGGCTAACATATTTCATTTTGTGGCTTATATAATGTAGTATTTAGAAATTATAGTGTACATAATTGCCACTGGGGGAGGGGGTCTATTGCCAGCACAAGGTCTAGAGAATTACATTTTTGTGTGATATAGAGCCATCATGTTCAAAATCTAATAACTCAAAAAGTATATAAGATAGAAACGCAATGCTTGCAGTTTTGAAAAGGTATATAAAACTTCTTTAATATAATACCAATTTAATGAACATAAACTGGTTTCGATAAAATTTAAGACAAACTATATTAGATTCATTTATCATTTCAAAGGGGTTCAATAAAAAAATGTTACATACACTACATCAGGGGTGACTATATTTGTATTCAAATGCCAATATCTGCAGCCCAGTAATAGCTGACTTAGAAAATATAACCAATTTAGAAATCTTACCTTATCTTTTGCACTTTTCTGAAGTCTTAAAAATAATTATCAAATATTTTGTAGGGTAACGTATGTAACAGGCTGTTACAGCTTAACGCTGCTATTGTAAGAGGGCTAACATGTTCCTAATCCTTGTCAGACATTGGGCTTTAAGAAAATATGGCCTGGGGGAGGTTAACCATATCCAGCCAGTGGCCTAAGTGACAGGAATTTTAATACTGATTGGCAGTTTGGGTTGTTTAAAAGTGGAAAAGGACAATGGACATGATACTTGGAAATGTAAATTTCCAAATAGTTGTCTTCTTTATTTTCAGTAACATATGCTGTAGTTTCACATTCATAGAGGCAATTCCAATGTGTACCTACAACATATGTCTTTTCAATAATTGAGTTTTTCACCATAAGCTTTTTAGACAAATTCTCAACCACTTCCCTTTATTCAAAGAAATGAGCATGTAGAAATGAACAACTTTTCATGTAGTTTGTCATGCATCTGCATGCCGACAATTGACTGTCTATATTATGCTTCTGGCAGCTTATCTTGAGATGTTTCATGGGAGTATATTGCTAAATTGCTGGTTGCGTGGTTGTAACTACCACAATAACAGGCCACTGGAGAAATGTCAGATTTTCAGTATAGTCTTCTGGTCGCTTGGAATCTTCACCCTAGATTCTTATGTTTCTCAAACATATAAAACTGTATTCTCATACATTAAGGGTAAGCTCAAAACAATAGTTGGGTCTGTGCATGAAAGTATCGCATATGCGCAAGACACTGGGACTACATAAACGAATACTTGTAAATCCATACTTTTGTGTACGCGAGAAGCGAATGCTCTGACAAGTCTGCGCATGTGCGCAAACTCACCAAAGCCCTCGTTGCTCGACAATGCGGACATTACTGTCGTGCCAACCAAGAGTGACAGTGACAATTTTTTTTGTTTACAAATGTTAAGTAAAACATTTACTTGTTTTGTTTGTTTGTTTGATTTGATTCTTTACGTCCACTCAACAATCTTTCAGTTATGCGGGACGGGTCTTCCTGGGTTGAACCAGTACTAAGCTAGGATAAATGTGTCTTGCTCAAGGACCACAACGCAGTGACGCCGGTGAGGCTCGAACCCGCGGCCCTTCGGTCTCGAGTCAAGCACTCTACCACTGAGCCACTGCGCTCCCTACATTTACTTGTACACTCCACTTGAGCTAACGCGAATCGATAGATCACATATGTATTAATCCTATCCTGCGGATAGGATTAATACACAAGTGATCTATCGAGTATAAGTCCCTGATAACTTTGTAAACAAATCATGACATCACTGTCACTCTTGGCTGGCAGGATAGTACCAAAATCTTATGTGCTGACTGGATTCATGTATGCTAACCATCTTTCCATATACGTGTCCAGAGATGCCTATCGTATAGAAACGACCTTGTAAAGTTTAAATGCCATCGACAGTTTATCATTAATATCTCAATTAAAGAGTACTATCTCAATCAGAAAATCATATCTTTTTAAAACTTTAATGATTTTGTTTAACTTTGTATCACCTTCAAATAAGATTAAAGATAAAGTTCAAATTAACAGTTAACCATGTAACCGTTCATTAACGCAGATTGACAAGAATCTGTGATTTACCATGTGATTCGAAAACTGAACCAACGCTTAGTCATATGTAAGGTTGTTTCTATATTGCTTCAAGAAACATGATGGTGGTATAATAGAAGATTTTGCTCTCTGTAAAGGCGATAACTTTAATATTCATATATGGGCGTGGTTTGACTATTTTCATCTGCTAAACAAGGGAAATCAGGTTTACTTTATAATTTGGTGAAGAATTTTAAAAAAGGCGTTTGGGCCGCGCAAACGTGCAAGCATTTCATGAAAATCCTAACCGTATATACACACTGAACTCACATTTATTAACCCTTAAAGCGCATAATCACAAAATGTATGTTTTTGAAGCCTCATACACAAATAGTGAGGACCCAGATCAGACTAATGATTTTTTCCTGCTTAAAACTATCAGAAGTTGCATCTATCCTGCTAATAAATGTTATAATACCAACAATTGTTGGAATTTTAAAATTTATGAGCAAGATAGACCGCATGCTCAATTGAGTTGAGCATGAAAAATGTTATTAAAGGTGTACATAAACGCGAATGCCTGTACACTCGGTGGCCATAGGTAAGTTCTCAAATCAGCTTACGAGAAATTCAAAGAAATATGGTCTGAAATCTAGCAAATTAAGAAAATTGACCCAAACGACAGATGCCCATGATAAATATACATGGTATATATTTACGTCATCACCAATATGTAGATGCCATCTGGTGTTGCTATGGAAATAGTGTGTGTCACAAACATTGGCTCCATTCTTCAAGAAAGATAGCAAGTGTTGAAAAATTGCTGCAAAAATTCTGATTGTAATATTTTTTTATTGTAAATTTGCAGAAATATTTTAAATGACCTGGAAAACATTCTGTTTGAGTTCAAATTAGTATAGACACTGAAAAATAGAAATGTAGAAGCTGGGTCGAAAATTATGCCACGAAAATTACCAGACTTCTGTAGCTGGACCCACCGTGGCTCAACTTGAGGTTTTCTTTAGCTCTGACTATCTGTGAGTCATGAGCCCTTTCCTTTGTTTCATGGCGTGTTAATTTGATTAAAGTGTTTCTCCATGATGATACATTCCATTAGTTAGAAGGCTTCCCTGCGAGCTGAACATTTCTTGTACTTCAACAACAGCAGAATCTAGGGCGAAGATTTGGTACCAGTACAATGCATTTAAGCCCCCCCCCCCCCGGTGGCTTAGGCTGCTGTCCGTTCTAAGGCGGTGGTTCTGTTGTTGTTGACTTGTTGTTTATTTTTACTCCCATATTGTTCTATGTTTTGTTGTACGTTACTTTATGTCCTTTCTAGTATTGCAATCATCTTGATGGGGAAGAGAGAGCTTGTTGCTTTCCTTAGTTTGTCTTCCTGGTGTCTCTGATGGTTGAGTGGCTCTTCCTCGCGGTGCCATGGGGTTGTCTGCGGTTTGTGATTGTGGTATTTCCTGATCATACTCACTTACATTTTTCAGTATACTGCCAAAACAAATAAATGAAAAAATGCAGGAATATGAGCTATATATGTTATGTGAGGTATCCTAACAGTGTTCTGTCTGAAAATAATTTGTTTTGAATAAATGTTGAAGCATATAACCTATAGCTTGGTCCTAAGAAAATCTGCCAATTTTTACAATCGGTTCTGATATTGGTGTCGTAAGCAACATCACCAGTGATACAAAATTTGTGTCATGATTATTTTCAGTTGAAAGTACTATTTCCGGTTAAATTTTATAGAACAAGTATTTTTTTGAGAAGAACTATCCTATGAGTTTGTATGAATGTTGGGGTACCCACTTACTCAGGCTGGGTGCTGTCTTTTTTCGATTTGAAGGAATGCAACAAATAAAGACTAATTGCTTCAAACATACATATAAAGAACCTAGAAAAACTGATACTTGTTGTTATAGTGTTTTCATGTGGATTCATTCAATAACTTCAATTTTTGGGTCAGTGGTACGAATTACCCACCCACCCCAATATGGTGGTGAATAAATAAGGAAGATGTGAACACATCTTGTTCTCAGCTCAGAAGTATAACATATTAGCAACATTATCACCAAAAATATATAGAAAATAAGCAATGTCTATAATCATGGATACATCGAAGAAGATTAAGTCCCAGCTCAAGTTTTAAAACTATAAATAATCTGGACCCTTAAGAAATAGAGAGAACCCACAATATTAGAAAACAGCATACTCGGTTCATGAGAACTAATTAAAAGTTCAACAATTCTCACGTTCCCTAGCACCAGCATAAGCGTTATCCTGGTTTCTTTCGGAAACCAATATTCCTGAAGGATCAGAATATGAAAAATGGCAACCCTATATCGATGCACGGGGAGAAATTTTACCAACTCCACACAGAAACAACGACAGTTGTTGCGACCTCTAAATAATTTGGAAAAACGGATCCTTTAGAAATAGAGAGATATATGTCTGAAATCAGGGTGGTCGAAAATGAATAACACCCACAACCTTTGGATGATATTATTTCAAAAAAATCTAGCTTCCTTAAGTTGAAAAATAACAAATTTTGATATGTTCAAAATGTGAGATAATTTGCATTTCTTGTTTTCAAGAAATCAAAATTTGAAATGTACTTATTTTTTTGCAAATGAAGCAACGTCAGCCATTTTAGGAACTCACTCATGGCCACTGAGTGTATGTCATATTTTGTATATTTCCTCTAGTGACGGTAAGAGCAAAAAAACATCACAGGCATGCATTTAAAGAAGTTTACTTTTTACATGTTGCAGGCTCATTTGTGAAAGTATTTGTAAAAGGTGCCTGGTTTGCGATTCTCAATTGTAAATAATGCGAATATAGCTATACATACATGCAAGGGATATCAGGGGTTAGAGTTGTTTGTATAATGTATTGAATTGTAGAAAATTCGCAGTTTTTGCGGTAAAGGCGGCCCACGGTTTAAATCTTTACAACACTTTTTTCATGCATTGCCAAGAAGAACATACCAAGTTTTAGATTGCTTACTTCCTTATTTACAAACTTATTTGTTTGTTTTTTTTCACGTTGAACCGTGACGATATTACATATAAGCCGCGACATTAGATTTCCAACAATGTGGTATATGCGTAGTCTGATCAGAGCCTTTGCTAGTTGCTTGACTATTTAATGTGTATTAAGCTACTGACTGAACATTATTTGGAGTTTCTAAGCTTAAAAAGAGGCTACACAGGCTCATCTGAGTCTACACTTGTCAAAATTCCACATTGTTAGAAATCACATGTCGCGGCTCATATCTTTTTACTGTGTTTATGCATTAAGCGTCACACTCACTAACTCCTATCGAGTCGCCAGCTACATGCACCGTTGACGTCCTCGGGTTGACATGGCTTGTCACACATCACAGTCACCCATGCCGTTTGCTACCTCATCTATGGTCTTGTAGAATGACAACATAAGGTGTTCACTGTCTTCCCCTGTTCTGTCACCCATGAGTTGGCTGCCATAGTACGAGCTGACTGGCCACCAGCTTTGAGTTTCGGTAGCAGTACACAAGCTTTTGCGTTTGGCGATTTTGCATATGCTTTGTCTTTTACTGATCTTTTCGAATTCATTAAAAAAATACCTTTCAGCAATTCCTTCACTGGCCCATCAGAGAGTCAAATAGCTTGAATCACATCACGCAAAATGTGTTGCTAGGCCTTGTATGGGTACAAACTGCTTGTAAAGGCAAAAGTTATTCTAGCAGGCAACGAGTTTAACAGAGTTATACCACACTTACCAACTTTGGCATTGAATCTCTCGTAATATTCAAGGTCTACATTGATGTAGGTGGTATAAAATAGATATATTATGGTTTTCCACTTGTACGTGAGATATACCACCTTTATCAAATTTTGTGTGAAATCTCTCATAAACGTGCAATGTCTACATTGATGTACAGTAAAACCTGTGTAAAACGGCCACTCAAAAATAGACTAAACAAAGATCTTAATTGCAAATGGCAGCTTAATGAAGGTCAAAAGTATTGCAGAATGCTCCCCTTAGCATTCTACAATACTTTTGACCTGCATTAAGCGATAATTGGTCTTGAAAACCCCTTTTCGGTCTTTTTGAGAGTGATTATCTCAATTAAATTCCAAAGGGAATGTATTCATACTAAAACACTATCTTTATCAGAAACAGAGTAAAAATAGTGTTTTTGAGAGTGGCTGTTTTACACAGGTTTTACTGTATGTGGTATAAATTAGTTATACCATGGTTGTGTACCTGAACGTGAGATAATCCACTCGCTAAATCTCGTCGATTATCTCCACGTAGAGGGGGACAAACCATGGAATAACTATTACATATGCTTCTATACTCCGTGTGAGTGAACAGCGTGAAAGGCGCTGGTGAAACCGTATGGGTGCCACTTGCCGGTCATCTACTATAAGTGACTTTTTCACATGAAAACTGCCATAAAAGTGTCATGTAAAGATTGAACCTTAGGTCCCTGCGATGCCACGTTTGTGATGTTGGCTGATATCTGTTTTAAGTAAAAGGTCCCGCGTAGCTATTGAAACTAGCAATAACCCTAACCACCCTGCGCATAAAGCGATGTAAACCGGAATACTTACTTGATTAATGAAGTAATATACAGTGAAAATCATTCGAAGCCAATATTCCAAAGATTTCAATTGTCTCAAGAAGCTTAGATGTCATGATAGGTTTTAAAAAACGAACGTGTAGAAAAACAGTAGGTTTTCTCCGTTGACCATGTCCTGTGAGCAAATATAAACTCATGCAACCGCGGCAATAGTCACTGTCGAAGCTGAACCAAGCAAGGTAAGGTAAAAATACATTTTAACCCATAACGCGCCACCATTAGACAATTTCAAATGTTGCTGCTTTTTCAAAATAACAAATAAGGCATGGTATTTCACGAGAATCGTCTGCTGGCAGACGATTTTCACGAAATATCATACCTTTTTTTTTTTCGAAAATGTATCGTCTGATGCAGTCGTGATTGGCACTTAAAGGGCAAAGCAAGTTAGACAGCTGCTTTTGTTCTGTCTCTATGTTTCAAAGGCTTCCTTCAAGCATATTAGAAACTTTTTATTTTCAGTTCCATTTTTTAAAAAAATAAATTAAGTTTATTGGCACTTATAAATCTATTGTTGTTGTTTTTTTTTTCAGATCTATTATTTCATAGGAAAATGAATTAAGTTTATTTAACACATTTATCATAAGAGTGTCTTTTTCAAGTTCCATTATTTCATAGCAAAATAAACTAAGTTTATTTAGAAAACTTATCGTAAAATGTGAATTTTTAGGCTGCTTGCACTTTAACTGTCTAATTTTCGACCAATCATGAATAGACAGAAATTTGCATGTATGAGTATCTGCTAGGATATGTATACTGCCTTGGTTAAAGAGACTAAGTCTGCAACTATGAACATTTTTCGATTGTTTTTATTTTCTTTTTAAATCATTTGTAAAAGTAGAATTAAGTCATGTTTTCACAATAAATATGTTCACTATAGCTGAAAACTGCACGGAAAAGCGAATTATCTTATAAAAACAGGTGTGTTTTTCTCTCAATGGTAATTGTTTGCGTCCCTCCAATAATTATAGACAGTTAATTTTAACATAAATGCTGTCGTTTTGATACTGATAATTTGTTAAGATTTACGAAATTGGTAAGATGTATACCTGAATTTTAGTTTTTTACTATGTTCATGAAAAATAGAAACATTAGTTCTAAAATTAAAGGATCAAAATTTACAGACTATGCAGCTTTAATTACCAGACTGTCCATACAGTTGTATTTCTGGTGACAAACTATTAATTCGAGGCTTATGACCGATCAATTCTAGCTGCCCATACAGTTTTAGTCCTGGTTAAAACACTCTTAAATTGAGGCTTATGACAGATCAATTCTAGCTTATTAGAAATCGGTCTTAAAATGTTTGGAACTTTTTGCGCACTAACCTTGTGTCGCCATGGTATCACAAGAAGCCCATTTTATGCGGTATTAGAGCTGTAGTTGCTGCATTCAAGCTTAATAGTAAATTATTGTAAACGATTCTTTTTCCATTTTCAGTATTTCAAAAGAAAATAGTTTATTTTCCCATGAAATAATGGAACTGGAAACAAGACATATCTTTAAAAAAGATAATCGGCTATATTTCAATTGTGGCGTTTTGTTTTTATGCCTATATGTGTTGCTCTTTGTAACACAGGGTCATCATACTTGGGAAAGTATAATTGATATTGTTACAATGTAAACAGGCCAAAAGTTTTATTATTCTACTTGTTTTAAACCAGTCGCTTTAAATGTAACTGAAGCCTATATGGCTCAATTTAAGATGGAAAGTGCACATGTACACCGTTAGACTGGCCCCTGTCGTTCAAGAGTTGTATACCTTCATATGAAAATGAAATTTAAAAAAAAGAAAGATAGAGTGAGTCTGAAGCCAGACTTGAATCGCTCCTCGTAATATCGCTAATATTTTTGTAAATCAGAAGGTGGTAGATTGATTTGAGTTGATGTCAGTATGAAAACAATCTTGAAAATTTTTAAATCGCGGACCACCTATCCCATCAAAATTGAGATTTTCCACAGTGAAAATACAGAGTACAGTGACGAAATGGCAATGTGCGCTTTTGGCTTTTATGCTATAGAGGAACGCCGAGCTCCTATGGTTGAATCTGAAACGGGATGTCTATTTCAATTCCATTGACATTACCTTTAAAGCCTAAACTAATTGATTATGTAGAAATTCATAATATGTTGAATTTTATCTCCTTTTTATATCTTGATTTATATGTTCTAGGAGATGATGCATGGATAAGTTAGGGGTCGTTCATGCAAACCAAACATCTATGTGTCTTGATCCACATCTGAACTAAGGGTGGGTTTGGCACCGTGAAACCGGTTTAAGCCCTCCAGTAAATTAATTTACTGACCGTTCCAAGGCGGTACGAGGGCTGTTCAAATATGAATGAATGTAGTCTCATAACTTTCTTCATGTATATGCTACGACAAAATGTCAAACCTTTCTGGAAATAACTCTTTGTTGCCTTTAAAATGGCACCAAAACTAAAGAAACACTCACTATTTTTCTCGAGATACAGACCCTTATATAAAGGCCGCTCCAGTATACTGAAGTTTTTCTAAGAAAATTGCAACACACGTTTTGGTATATATGCGGATATAGTGTCATATCTTTGTAAGTTTGAGACAAAATGGCACCAAATTTTAGATACAAGTTTAAGTATCAATCCTGAAGTTGCTTGTAGGAAAAACTGTACATAATCCTGTTTAAATCTCGAGTAAACAGGCACGTTTTTGACGTCATTAATTTTATGATAAAGGTCATTTTGAGTTATCTACTGGTGATGTAATAATGAACATCGCTGTGTCTTTTTCTTTGCATTTTGCTGGAAACATGCTGAATACGCCATAAGGGAGATTTCAAAACGCCCCATCCTCTATTTACAGAGTTATACTATTTTATATAATTTTTAAGCATTTATCTGTTTCTTAATGACGTGTTTACATTAGTTAAAATATGTTCAATCTGTCTAGTCCTTAAGACCAGGTGAGTGATTTTATTGTAAATAACGCGCGTATAGTGGTCATACAGTTTACGTTCAAATTTAGAATAAAGCCGCAATATTATGAAAACATAATTAAGTATAAATTCTATAACCCCTTCACTATAGGCATTTTTGACTTAATAAAAATGCTTTTCAGCGTTTAAAAATTACACAATATCGATCAATAATTTGTAGCAACAACTCATTATGAGCGATCAACATATTGTCTTTGAGTTAAAACTAGTTTAAATGTTGCTTCGTGCATTTTATTAGAGATATGTCTAACTAAAAACTGAAAGGTGGCGTTTTGTTTACCATTTATTTGCAAACATAAGAAGACGTTAGTGAAAACGATTCGCTGTAATTTAACCCCCAAAAAAATGTCGGATATTCGCAACTTTCACAGAATCATTATATAAGAATATGGGAATACTTTCTAAAAAATTTCAAGAAATTTCACCTGTTTATCAAAGAATTTTACGCTCGTATATATCACTGGTAAATGTTCAAAGCAATGAGTTTGTTAGTATACTAACGTGACCCTTTTTCAAAGCGCTATAACTCGATAAGTATACTGTGCTTTCTTTAAGCCTGGTGCCAGTTTAAAGGTGACATACAGTCCTTTATAGAAACGTTTACCATTTTGTCGTAGCATATATGTGAAGAAAGTTATGAAGCCACTTGCATTCATATTTGAACAGCCCTCGTATTTTTTTTGTGGATCATTTGTGTTATTTATGTTTTGTGTTTGTCATACTTTCGCCTCTGTTCATTGCTGCCTTGTGGTCACCTTATGTAAAGGGCTGATCTCTTGGCTCTCGTTTGTGATGTTGAATTGTGCTTTGTCACTTTCCCATATGGTATCTTGGGTCAGGAGTGGTACTTGATTGTATCGATTCCTGATCTTTGCCATCTTCTTACTTGTAAAATATTTTTGGCCCAGCTTAACCCTTTTACTGAAAATAGAATCACCTTTTCAGCGACGGAACCATGGACAAAAGAGCTATATTGGTACTTCTGGTTACTATAGTAACAGCACTCACCGCTGTGGCTGATGGGAAGTCAATGACCACGCCAGAAATAGGTATTGTATGAGCCTCGTTCTGACATAAGCTGTAATTAGGCCCCGAGGTTATTTCTTCATGCTCAACTCAACTAAGCATAAAATTGATCATGCCCATCAATGTAAAAATGCCAACAACTGGGATTTGGGAGTTTGGAAGCAGAAACAGCCTTTATTTTTCAACATTTAGTTTTTATGAGCAGTTGATAAGTCATGCTCAGCTGAGTTGAACATGAATAAATTTAATAGCCTTGGGGTCTGGTGAGGCCCTTGCTTTACTCCAAGAAGACAATTGATAGGATATTACAATTCTTTTGACTATATTACATTTGAGAAAATAATTTCCATACAACATGTACAAAGTAATATTGTATCTGATAGAAAAACCTGAAAATGCAATTCAGCAATATGAAAAGTGAAATTTACGGGTCGTTGGTTACGATACAGTACCATGCCAAGTATAACAACCCTCTTAACCGAATATTCACAAGCAAAAATGTTGCTTTTTACAGTTTTTGCTGCAAACTTGACCTGATCATATCTTATGTTCTAATTCCGACCACAGACAAGTGTTCACACTACGAGCAATTTATTAGTCATTGCACATAATTTAATAGCCATCAACAAAAATGCGCCGATACAATATGACAACAGATTGGCAGTAAAACATTGACAACGACTACAAAATTAGGTATCATACTTTTTCCAGAAAGCCAGCAAAAATTTTGGAGTCAGTCATTATAAGACATATAAACGATGAACATAGGGTTAAATATGTTCTTAAAAGGGTATCCTTTGGAAGCCAAGACTGCACAAATTTTTGAATGTTTGTGTCTTTTCAGTATAGAGGGTTAAATCATTTGGAACTGTGCTGTACTTTAACCATTGAAGCATGGCTTAAATAAAACATCCATTTTGATTGCTTGTACCCTGAAATATTGCATGAATGTATATTTAGTATAGCTTTTATTGTATTGAATGCTAGAGATAGAGAAAATTCAATTGTTTTTCTTAGTCGAGAAAACCTGTCTTTGTGTTATGTAACCAGATATTGCTCAAGGCACTCTGCTCAGGTCCATAGACCTGCTACATAGCATGTAGCAAGTTAATGTTCTTTCCTGATAGCGAATGATAAAGGCGCTGGTCAGACTGTGGCTTTGATGTTCGCATGCAACATAATTCTGAAAAACCTATTATCAGGACAACTGAAATTACTTAATGACTGTCAGCAAAGTCCTTCTCTCATTGGCTGAAACTGCCAGCAACAGCTTTGGACAAAATCGTGCTTGTCAAATTTAGCTCGTTTTATGTGAAAGAACCCCAAAACTATTTTACTTGTCAGACAGTCTTTGCAAAAATCAGGTCTACCTGTCCACAGCTAATTTAAATTTAACCATTTCGTGCTTGCTTAATCTAGCTCACTGGTATGTGAAAAATCAGATGTTAGCTGTCAAGCAGCCTTGACAAAAGTCATGTCTACCTATCCACAGCTAATTTTAGATCTGATGGCAGGGGTCCATAAACTATTTTAGCAGGCAAGCAGCCTTGACAAATTGCATGTCTACCTATCCACAGCTAATTTTAGATCTGAGTGCAGGGGTCCCGAAACCATTTTAGCTGTCAAACAGCCTTGTCGAAAGGCATATCTACCTGTCCATATCTAGATATAGATCTGACGCAAGGAATCCCAAAACTATTTTGGTTGACAGGCAGCCTTGACAAAAGTCTAGTTTACCTGTCCAAAGCCAATTTTAGTTCTAAAAATAAAACAGCCTGAAAAGTCACATAGAAAATCAATTGATGCATTTATTTTTTGGTTAACATCAGAATTTTTCAACCAAAAAAGTGATGTCCACCGAGGCGAAGCCGAGGTGGAAATCACTTTCCCCGGATGACAAATCCTAATGTTAACCTCAAAAGAATGCATCAATTGTATATTGTGTCAGTCTACTGTTCTGAGCAAGGGTACTGTCCCATGTGTCGAGACCTCCAGAGAAGCCTGATTGCGTAACTGAAAATTAATTTTCTTATTTCTCAACCAAATCATATATGTTTTGTTAACTCAAATTAACGGTGTAAATGACACGGTTCTTTTGGATACACGAAACACATGTTTAAATCGACCGGCAAAAAACGATGTTCCTTTTCTATACCCAATTGTTTGAGATTGATATATATGAGGGATTTAAACGTCATGCTAAGTGAGCGGAGCTTGAAGGTAAGGTTGTGCTTTTCTGGGGATACGACAAGGACAGATTTTCATATCAAGCTGAGAAAATAATTTTCAGCCTTGTGAACAGCTTTTGACAATGTTCATAAAAACTAAACCACTTAGATGTTGTGTTCATCCTGCTAATAAATGTTAGAATAGATAGATAGATACTTTATTATCCTCCAGATATGGAGAGCACAATACAAACACATATACAACATACAGAAGAAAACGAACAAAAATAGAGACAATATAGTAATGCACATCTACAAAATGTTTGAGAACACTCATAGTGGTAAACAACAGAGGCACAGACCATCCTGCACGTGTGCTTGGCTGATCTGCGCCCTGTCGTTTGCAATCGCTTACTGTCACATGCTTGGCCTACACCTATCCGTTCCACTGAGGTATTGATAGGTATAATCAGAATGTGACTTAACTTTGACTGAGCGGCTTTGAATACCTCTGAGTTTAACCTTAACGAAACGAAATTTAAGGATTTTAACCGAGAAGAAAACAAAGCACTCACTTTACGAGATTTCTTAAATAAGATAAATAAACTTTTCTTTTTCTTTCATTTACGGGACATTGCGTTCGCTTACCATACCATCAGACCAAACACTTTTATGAGCACTCAATAGGATCGTCTCATCTTGAGACGGCCCCACTGAGCCCCCACAACATGTGTTTGGTCTAGATGTATAAAGAAAAAAATATAAGTATCCCCTCTTCTCCTGAGGCTCAATTAACTGAATGACATAACATCCATTTATCATTTAAAACATGCTTTGGACACTCATTAGAACCGTCACGCACTGAACCGGCCTTTCTGAGTCTCCAAATCATGTGATTTAGTTTGAAATTTACAAATTTAAATCAAGATTACCCTCTTATTTGTTATATGGAGTCGCATTTTGCAGAGTGACAGGAAGCGTATCCATCAGTTCAAATCACGAATATGATACTCAAAAGAGCCGCCTCAATTAGGGACGGCCCCTCAGAGTACCCACAACATGTTTGGTTGAAAGTTACAGGACAAATCCAGAATTATACCCTCTCTTCGTGAGGGATATTTCTATGAATGACTGAATTACTATTCGTTGGCCAAAAACATGTTTTGGATACTCATTAGAGCCGTCTCGTATTGATATGGCTCCTCTGAGTCCCAACATCGTGTGTTTTGGTTTAAATTACGAATATTAAGTCAGAATAATCCCCTCACATCTTCAGACGCATTTCTATTGTTGTATGCACTCCTATTTATCACATAAGGACCTGTTTTGAATACTCACTAGAGCAGTCACATATTGGGACGGCACTCTTGAGTCCCTACAACTTGCAATATGGTTACAAAGTAAAAGAAAAAACTAGCTCGAAATTTTTCTCTGACATCTTAAGGAGTGTTTTTCTGGATGAGTGAATTCATATCCAACAGTCATAAACATATTTAGGATACTCAAGAAAGCCGTCTCATATTGAAACGGCTCTTTTGAGTACTCACAGCATGTGTTACGTAATAAAGTTAGAGAACTAAATCGAAGTTAACCCCATAATTTCCCGAGACGTGCTTCTCAGGAAGACTGAGTTCCTAAATGTTTTGGATACTCAAAAGAGCCGTCTAATAATAAGACGGCCCTCCTGAGTCCCTACGACATATGTTTGGGTCTAAAGTTAGATAACTAAATAAGAATTATGCCTTCACATCTACAGACGTATTTCCCTAGATGATTGGACTCCTATCATCAATCAAAACATGTTTTGGGTACTCAACAGAGCCGTCCTATATTGAGACGGTTCTTTTGAGTACCCACAGCATGTGCTTTGGTTTAAAATAATTGAATTGAATAAAAATTATCGCCACTTCACTGGCGAATATCACTGAGTGACTGAACAATTGATCACTATGTTTAAGATAGGATCAGTTTGTCTAAGGGCAAGTGCCAACTTAGTAATTTCAGTGACTGTAACAATATTTTAAGTGACTCTAATCTAACATTTTCATCAACTTCTAGACCATAGAATCCTGAGAATAAGGCATCTACTTGATCAGATGGTGACAGACTTCTAAATTGTCGAAATAATTCAACTCCAAAACGAGTAAATAACTTTCGCCACAACGTAAACCTAAAGGTATTCGTACTAGGACAGAATAGTAGAATGTGTTTTGCTATAGCATTTGACTTTTCGCCACACTTTTGGCATGATGAATACCATTTTCCGGTAAATAGCATGCCTATGAATCGAACGGCCAACAGGACTTGTCTTTTGTATCGCGGAAAAGCTTTACTAAGAGACCACAATATATGGGGTTCGTGCAAAACCGAGTGTATTCTGGTTAGACGGCACAATGACTCGGAGGTTGTGACTCTCATGAGCAACTCGCGTCTAAATACCTCGTTTATTTTAGCACGGATTAGTTTCTTCCATGAATATTTGGACAAGAAGGAGCCGTTTTCTATGTAATTTGAAATAAAACGCGTGAGCGCATATTTTGTAAGTATACGATAAATGTCGGGGAAAAACCCTATCATTTTCGCCGGAGTTTCGTTATAATGGATTAGTCTATGATGAAATACAGTCTTAACTCTGTGATCACCAGTTAATCGACATAGCTGACCTAGGAATATGAGTTTCCTGTAATCTATTTCTGTTTCTAGTGAGTTGAAGCCAAAAAGAGCTAAAGCGACGTCAGTACTCGTAGATTTTGGCAAAAACTGCATAAACTTCACACAAAAACACGGGTGGTAAACCTAGGAACTACCACGAAATTGTGTTAATGCAAATTTGTTCCCAAGCCACATCCGGGACACGTCGTGGTAGTTTCCAGGCCGAAAATTGGATAAAGAAAGGTTGGTGTCACGTTCATTTTTGTTTTATTTTACAACTAAGAACAAACAATGGTGAAATCCGACAATGCAGTTCCGTGTAAATATGTTTCAGCGTTCCCTCTAGCCCAAAATTTTGTATGAAAAGTTATTTTCTTTCTTTTGATGCGTGTTTCCCCACTGAGCATCGGACCAACTTTCCTCAAAGTTCGAAAGATTTTAGCCCATATCTGTCAAATTAAATGGAATTTGATATCATTTGACGATGAAAATGATAAAAAGACTCTCAATAAACGTTCCTACACAGAAAAAACATCTGAGCATTTACTCGTAAACAATTTATGCCCCGCTCGTCCTGCGTGGTAGTTTCCAGGTCATCGTGGTAGTTAAAATGCTATTGTGGTAGTTTCCAAGACTTTGTAGGAATTTAGTAGTAGTTCGCATCAGCAGATGTTTTCTATTCAGGGGCTACTTCATTTTTTAAAGACAGGGTGTGCGGACTGAACCTTGAATACCCCTCTTATTCCAACGGAGACCTTTTCAAGCAACCTTTTGTCAGATAACAAATGTCGACTGCCTGAATTTTAAATTTAGTGGGCTATTGAATGATGAGAAGAATGAAAAGAAGGGATATTCACATATTTTGTTTTTTTGAATAACTATGTTTTTTAATTATCAAATAACATGCCCGTTCATAGTCGCACTCACATGTATATCAAAAGTGACCCAACCCAAGGATATTCCTCTTTTTTCTGAAGCGCAAGTACTAACGATACTCTGGGCCAGTAGTCTTAGCCTGCCATTTTATCTTAAAGTTGACTGAACATGGAACAACGTAGCGAGTGACGAAATAATTAATATCATTTTTTTGCCTGTTGCTTGGTCCACCGGGACTCTACTGATGACCTTCTTTTGCTTTAGATTTCAAGAGATGTTGTTTGGTAGTCCAGGACATGATATGTTGAGTCTTCAGCTTTGCTTCTTCATGGAGTAAAAATGTGATTTAATTGTTTACCGTGGCAATAAATTGACGAATTCGAGGGTTGTCATGCAAAACAAGCAACCACTAAAATGTTTTGTACCACTTCAGAAACGTATCCTACAAACTCTTCGAAACTACCACAATAGCATTTTAACTACCACGATGAGCTGGAAACTACCACACAGGACGAACTGGGCATGAATCGTTTACGAGTAAATACTCAGATGTTTTTTCTGTGTAGGAACGTTTATTGAGGGTCTTTTAATCTTTTTCATCGTCAAATGGTATCTAATTCCATTTAATTTGACAGATATGGGCTAAAATCTTTCGAACTTCGGGGAAAGTTGGTCCGATGCTCAGTGGGGAAACACGAATCAAAAGAAAGAAAATAACTTTCCATACAAAATTTTGGGCTAGAGGGGACGCTGAAACATATTTACACGGAACTGCATTGTCGGATTTCACCATTGTTTGTTCTTAGTTGTAAAATAAAACAAAAATGAACGTGACACCAACCTTTCTTTATCCAATTTTCGGCCTGGAAACTACCACGACGTGTCCCGGATGTGGCTTGGGAACAAATTTGCGTTAACACAATTTCGTGGTAGTTCCTAGGTTTACCACCCGTGAAAAACGGTGAGCCCGCTCAAGCGACACTAAATGTGAAGATTGCATATTCGACCACAATTCGCAACCATACAGTGCTTTCGGCAGGACGACGGCATTGTAAATACGTCTCATCGATAGGGGGTTCAATCCGTCCTCGTAAATGCCACAATTAACCAGACTTAAAAATGTGCTTCTGAGTTTATTGCAAGCATCTTTGACGCTTACGTCAATCGACATATTTTTGTCACATACCACCCCTAAATGCTTATACTGTGTGCCTTCTTCTATACAAACATTTCCGAACGGCCATTGTCGATTACTTTGCTGATACGCCCTTTTAAGCTCATTGAAGACTACCACAAGGCACTTCATGATACCATGTTCGAACCGCCACTTGTGTCCATAACGTAGACATAATACCAGTATCTGTATTAGACCATTAACGGAGAACGAACAGACCAGCATATCATCGGCCACTGTGGGTGAACCACAGTTTATATCATACATACAAAAACCTAAAGCAGAGGCTTCTATCTCATAGAGCAAATCATTTTTATATATTAAGTACAGGAAAGGGGAGATTACCCCACCCTGACGCGTACCCTGCAGGACCCGAAACCAGCTCGATTTATGCCCACGATTCCTGACACAACTGAACATATCTGTGTACATATTAACAATCAATCTGCAGAACGTTTTATTGACTCCGGAGTTGTACAATTTGTAGAATAGCCCGTCGTGCCATACGCAGTCAAATGCCTTTTTTACATCAAGAAAGCATACATACAATTTACTGCCATTCTCCTTGGCATATGAGATTGATTCGCGCAATAAGAACGAGGACATAAGGCATCCGATATTCTTTTGGAACCCACCCTGGAGAGGATGAATCGGGGGAGTTAATGTATCAAACAGCTCTATCCTGGTAAGTATAATCCTTTCCAACAACTTAAGGATAACAGAAGACAACGTAATTGCCCTGTAATTGTCTGGGTCATCCCTCCTTTTATTCCCTCCCTTATACAAAGTTATTATAGTTCCCCTTTTCATTTCAACAGGGACATGCGCAAGTTTTATCATTGCAGAAAACAATTTTGATAAGACTTCACACAGCTCCGTACCAGCAAATAATATATGTTCATAATAAATGCCATCGTCGCCACAGGCTTTACCTCTATGCGCAAGCCTTAGAGCAGATTCTACCTCTTCGCTGCTTATTGTTATGGGACTTTGTTCATTTTCAAAGGCGTCATTATTGAGCCGCCTTACAGACTCACTCACTGTTCTTTTAAAAGGTTCATCAAACGCGGGGTTTTCTGATGGTTTGTATAGATTTGAAAAATAGCGCGCCCATTCATCAGTTATTTCCCTTTCGCTGTATACATCCCTACCATCAAACTTAATGTGAGAACCAGGAGAAATTAAAGATTTTTTCCGACGACTATTGATATGATGCCAAAATAGACCACTGTCAACTTCTGCGAGTTCATCAATCACGTCAAATTGCTTCTTTAAAAAGGTCTCAGTCGCCTGGCGATGTTTACGCCTGAAATTTCGTTTGGCTGTTTTATAGGAGGAGTACGCCACATAATCGCGATCCCTCGGCTGGCCAGCTGTAAGCCAAGCTTTTCGCGCATTGGACATACCATTATGTAGAGCCGTTAGCTCTTCCGTCCAGTAAGGTTTGAGATACCGATTGTATTGTTTTTTAGGAAAGCTACGGGCTGCACTGTCTTTGAGTGCACCAATCAAATCCATATATCCGTTGTCTACAGACGACTTTGTCTCAAAATTATTTTCGCATAATGAGTGAAATTTAGAGCAACGTGTTAAGTTATTTTTATAACTGTGAACAATCTGCTCGTCAGCCTTTTTCCAATTAATATTAATGCTGGATTGCGCGGATTCTTGATCCGGTGCCCAGATCGGTAAACAGAATTTGGACACGACTGGCCGGTGGCGCGAGACATTTAGTGCATCATCGTTACAAATTTCAGTTGTGCTAACTAGCTGAAGATGCTCAATCGGAAACAATATATGGTCTATAAGGGTCTCGCAATTGTTATCATATGACACAAATGAGTTGCGGGCACCTGTGCAGAACCCTAAGGTATTTAATGAGACCATATTATTTCTAGATAAAAAATCTGTCAGTATACGGGTTCTGTTACTTTGAGGATGTACAGAATGGCTGGCTAAAAGTTTAGTGTTCAAGTCACCCATAATAAGAAGTTTTATTACCACTCATATGTTGTGTTCATCCTGCTAATAAATGTTAGAATGCCAACAATTGTTGGCATTTTAACATTTTAAGCAGAATAAATATAATGCTTAGTTGAGCATAGCATGGGAAAAAAATATCCACTCAGATGGTGTTTAATTCTGCTAATAAATGTTAAAGTGCCAACAATTGTTGGCATTTTAACATTTATAAGCAGAATAAATCTTATGTTTAGTTGAGCTCAGCATGGAAAAGTTTTTTAACCTCGAGGCCTTTCTTTCAGAGTATGTTCTAGTTAAACAACACACAGCGGTTGGGCGTGTGAAGAGGGATACTGGCGGCTACGATGTAGCCTTTCCCGCACAGATGTCGTTCACCATAGGATTTAGGAACAAGGAATATTCTCTAGATATGCTCAGAAATATACATATGACATCAAACCCAGCGATATTTACGAAAGACGGACAACGCCCAAATTCTACAGTAAGTCTGGAACCATTGATCCTTGTCCTTAGCATTTGTAGAGTCCAGCGCCCGTCCCTTTCTGAACCACGCCCAGAATGTCACTCTAAAGTCATCCGATGAATGCAACGACACGACGTCTAAGCTCGTGACATAGTCCCATATAGTCCCACAAACCAAATCGCACGTGTTCAATCTCCCACAATTAATCCGAGGTTTACCGTACAGTGAGTGGATTCAACTCTTTGCATGCTGGGTAATTTTGACATGCGTTTAGTCGTCTTCTGATCATCATTTTTGAAAAAAAAAATCTTTCAGGAATTTCATCAGAGTTTCGAACAGTTTGGATCCAACTTTTTGCAATGGTTAATAGTGGTTTTCGGAAATGCGGATTGCATTGATTTGCAGTACGCAATCCAATGTACATAGGTTCGGTGGTATCATCTCAAAAAAAGACAACAGGCAAAGGTTTATTGCTCCTCTAATGATATTTCAAATTTAGCTTGAGTTGCAAAAAGGTTGACATTCACGATATAATATATTAAACACTGAAGTAAGTGGGGTTTGGGAGAAAATGAGTTGCTTTACCTTTTTATAGTATTCCCGACTGCTATTTGTGGAGTTTTTGTATCAAAAGGTGTCACATGATCACACTTCTAAAATTTTGTATCAATTGGTGTCATATTTTCACACTTCTGAGTCGCATCCCTTGATTTACGCTTAATCTCGCGAAATATCAATTTGCCTGCACATTTCCTTGGACAGAAACAATTACTGATACATATTAATAGACTTTTCGCTTACTGTAACGGCGGCAACTTTAATATTCATATCTGGGCGTGATTCAGCTATTTCATCTGCGGAGGAAGGGAAATCAGGTTTTATTTATAATTTGGTAAAGAGTTAATAAGCTTTTTGGGCCGCACCAACGTACGTGCATTTCATGAAAATCCTAACCGTATACACACTGAACTCACATTAATTAACACTTAAAGCGCACAATCACAAAATGTATGTCTTTGTCGTCAACTGAAATATTTGAAACCTCAACGACAAACAGTGTGGACCCAGATCAGACTGCTCCTGTAGGAGCAGTCTGACCTGGGTCCACAATGTTTGCCTCTATGCTTATGTTAAATAGACATTTTCAGATACAGTTATTTTGCTGGCGTTTTAAGGACTAAACGCTGTGGTTTGCGTCTATACTGAGATAATGGCGCAAGTTGATACAGTTACTTTTGAATAAAACCACGCCTCATTTTTAGCTTTTACCTATGTCTAAGGTAGACCAGTCCTAATTACACATTCATGAGGCACCGCCTTTACAGTAGCTTAAGCTAAAAGTCAAAGAATACGTATGTTGGTATATTTAGACTATTCAAAAGGCACGTTTTCAATAAATAAAACTTTATGTTTATTTCCACAGCGGAAAATTGGAATTTACCAGGATGCCGACAACTTTGCTGCTATGCTTGTAAACTGTGAAGAGAGTGCTGAGTCATGTACTCTGGTAAGTCAATTACATATTTTGACCCCAAAATAAGACGTTATCCAGTATTCCTTATAATTTGGCATGAGCGTATAGCGAAGATCCATATCAGTCTGTGCAGCCCCATAGTCTGTGCAGAGTCTGAATTTTTTTCTCCTCATGAAGAAACGTTGGACCCTTGTCTTTCCGCCATAGAGTGCCCAACAGAGACTAATCAGACTGCCTGGATATACATACTGATCTGAGTATTCGATGTGCGCACATGCTAACTTGTTATACGTCTTCCGGATACCGGCTGATTGCATTCAATCGCCATAAAGCTTATTGTTATATGACTGGAGAGAATCCTGTCTCCGGATTGGCCTAATTTTTATTCATAAATCTCTATGTCTACCTGGAAACTGGTTTGCATGAAAACCAGCTTGAACTAGTTTCCAGAAGTTAATATTTTTGACACTTCTGCAATATTACCCTCTAGAGAGCTAAAAATAGCATGATGAGTGTAAAACTAGCATGTGCTGCATGAAATTGACATGATTTGCTGTTTCACCTCCCAACAGGTAAATTAAAGACTTTCATGAATTTTTATAACAGTTTTGTTTAGCTTTGTTTGCTTATTTATCTTTGTTTGAATAAACCAACTGTAAAAACAGATTTATGATAATATTTTATATTCCCCATTAAGAGAATTAATATACATTTGAAAATGCAAAATACTACATCAAAATATTTTAATAAAAGTTGCTAAAACTTGCGAGAAAGTCCTTAGATGTCTTAGATGAACATGTCTTTAACAACAAAATTTAAGTGAAAGAAGCAAAATTTTCATTCTTAAATGAAAAGTCATATAACAAAACAGTTATTGACTTCAATTTCGGTAGACATAAGGATTTATCTACCCTTAAAAGTGATATTCACCTCGGCCTAACGGCCTTGGTGAATTATCACTTTTTTCGGGTAGATAAATCCTTGAAGCCAATAATTGTATAATATCTCTATGCTGTATGAACAAGGATTTGCACTATTTTCCTCACAATATAGTTTCTTTTGTATCGACTTTATATAGAGGATCTTATATTCGAGCTCATGTTTTATTGATTTTATTAAACGAGTTGGAGAACAGAGATAAAATGAGAGGCTGGCCGAGAATTTTATCTCTTTTTCGCAACGAGTTTGAATTCAATAAAACAAGAGCACAAATGTTAGATTCTATGTATCATCTGACATTTAGAATACTTTGAAACCTAATTTCTGGCATTAAAAAACGTTATAATTTTGTCATTATCTACGCAAAAGTTGCTATAGAAGTAATAACGTTTCCCGTAAGTATGTAAACCACTAGTGGTTTATCGATTTTATTGCATGACGTTATTTCACTCCCAGACGCGACGTCATATGATAAATAGAGGATATTTACTTTTTTGAGGTGAATACCAAATATATTTCATCGAGTGTGTTGAAAACATCAGAATTTTTATGAGTGCGCAGCACGAATGAAAATTTCGATGTTTTCAACTCACGAGATGAAATATATTTGGTATTTACTAAAAAAAAGTAAATTTTCTTTTTAATTTATACTTTTTAGAAGATTTACAGTTAATCATTTTTTGTTAACCATGCTTCAAGCCGAATCACAATAATGTAAAAGAAGAGAAAGGAGTATTTGTGACAGAATACCTGGATCAGTCTACATGATCTATAGTCATCAGGACTTACAGATAAAAAGGAATTTATTCAGCGTCAAAGTGCGAGACAAGTGACGTCATAAGCGACGTCATGATTTGTAGATGACATTGCGTAGCACGGGTTACATGCATCGCCTCACTCACTGAAGCGGAGGTGTTGAAAATGCAAAATCGAAAAATGTCAGCAAATCTGAATTATTTTGGTACCAAAATGTTCCTCATGTTCTAACTAAGAAAAAGCCTACCCATACTTGATGTTTTTGTTCACAAATAAGAAAGCTATAGGCGGTTGAACTTTCGAAGTGAGCTGCATTAAGTGAATGGAAAAGCCAGAGCTGCTCCATAAAACGCAACAGTGAAAATATAGGCTGATATCAATCAATATCATTTCACTAGTGATTGATATCACTTTTATTTGTTTGTGATATGCATTTATTTCACTGCTAAGTATAAAATAATTTGATTTTTTGTTGTTGTTGTTTTTTGTAGCAAGGTTCAATGATGATTGACGACAGCATATGGAAGATCAGTAGAGACGAAAACACGGCTACAACAAACATGCACAGGGCCCGACGATCAGCTGACGTCACAGAAGAGGCCCTCTTCAAGAGAAACGATGGTGTTTCAGCCGACAAACATAAGAGATCTGTATGTAAGTGAACCTCACAAAACATAGAAATAAGAGCTTTAACTATTGAAAGTACTGTCGTGCCAACCAAAAGTGACAGTGACGATATGTTTTGTTAACAATTGTTAAAGAGACTAAGTCTGCAACTATAAACTTTTTTCGATTTTTTTTTTTATTTTCTTTTTAAATTATTTGTAAAAGTAGAATTAAGTTATGTTTTCACAATAAATCTATTCACTTTAGCTGAAAACTGCACGGAAAAGTGAATTATCTTATAAAACAGGTGTGTTTTTCTCTTGTTGGTAATTATTTGCGCCCCTCCAATAATTATAGACAGTTAATTTTAACATAAATGCTATCGTTTTGATACTGAAAATTTGTTTAAGATTTACGAAATTGGTAAAATGTATACCTGAATTTTAGTTTTTTTACTGTGTTCTTGAAAAATAGAAACATTAGTTCTAAAATTAAAAGATCAAAAGTTACAGACTATTCAGCTTTAAGTAAACATTAAGCTGTACAGTCCCAACTTGAGCTAACGCGAATCGATAGATCACTTTTGTGTTAATCCTATCCGCAGGATAGGATTAATACACACATGAGCTATCGATTATAAGTCCCTGATAGCTTGTTACACAAACAAGGATTCTCATCTATCTTTGAAACTACTATACAACCGCATGCTATTACAAAATATGAAACCTGTGCAATTTGCACAGGTTTCATATTTAGTACATTTCACGCGCATGTCTATTAGCATTGAAGAACAATTACATTCACTCCAAAACTTAATTTTTCAAGCATGTTGTCATCTCGTTTTTGAAAGTATTGATAAAGAGCATCTTATTTCCACTGCATAAAATATTAGATGGACAGAAATACCATATCACAGATACCAACAGTTAGGCAGTAGTGTACACTGAATTTGTACTGTATAAAACGCAATTTTTGGCGGGAAATGCGGTCCAGATTTAAGTAAAGTAAAATTTAAGTATAGTTTCGAATCAAGGTATGCTGTACGTTAGCATGGGTTCCAGTCTGATCATTTTTTCTTCTTTTTCATGTTTCCGTTTCTAGGTCAATATTAATCGAAATCAATAAAGGACCACCGATACCTTTAATGTGGTATCTTTTTATTCTCTTATTTTTTATTATATAAGCAAGAACGGTAATGACGACTGGACCAGGCTAGCTGTACGTCGGTACAGTACAAGAACCGTCTCGTTAAATACTGTAAAACCTGTGTAAAACGGCCACTCAAAAATAGACAAAACAGAGATCTTCATGACAAGTGGGAGCTTAATGAAGCTCGAAAGTATTACAGAATGTTCCATTTGGAGCATTCTGCAATAGCCTAGTTTCGACCTGCATTAAGCGATAATTGGTATTGAAAACCAATTTTTGGTCTTTTTGAGAGTGTCCGTTTTACACAGGTTTTACTGTTCTATTACCTCGATATATCAATTGAGCCGTGGTATGGCATTTCCAACAATGTGGTATGTGCGACCAGCAAAGCCTCAGATCAGCCTGCGCGTACGCGCAGTCTGATCAGAGCCTTTGCTAGTCTATGAGTGCTAAGCTACTGACTGAACATAATTTGGAGTTTCTAAGCTGAAACAGAGGCTGCACAGGCTCGTCTGTGTCTACACTTGTCAAAATGCCATATTGTTGGAAATCACATGTCACGGCTCAATTATAGATAAATGAGTAAAATAAATCCGTCAAGCCTCTATCCTCTGTTCAGATTCTGATATTAACCGGGGTCCGAGTTAGCTATCATAATTTTATCTAGCGTGATTTACCGTTTTGTATTTGATTCACAGCGGATAAAATCGTAGAGGATATTCAGAAGAAATATGAAGAGAAAATGTCTAGACGCAGCAAGCGATCTATCCCAGACTGCGAGATAGTGGAAGTCTATGCATTCATTGACTGGAAAGAGTGGAAATTGTAAGTTTTCTGGACCAGTTAAATATGCATTTTTTATGTTCCTTAAGCCAATCCAGTCTCTTATTTGACCTTTGTAAAGAACAAAACGTTGTATGATTTAGAAGTATGGCGCATTGTGGGTTTCAATGACTAGTCCTTTAACATTTGATGCGATCTGGAGGCATTCCGCTAGACTAGTACTGGCGTCAGCCCAGTAAATAGAATAATATAAGTAAAACATGAGCATACACTAACTGGTAAAAAGAATCGCTATTTCTTGCAATTTGGAAGTAATAAAGTATCATATATTTATCTGTGTATGAGTTATAGGACTTTCAGTTAGATGTCTTGAAGACAGGCAACAGCTCATCTGAGTGTTGAGAGAGAAAAAATAAACATGCGACATTGGAATACGCCCAATTGCGTACCTGGCTTGGGAGGGTGGGAAACGTTTTATCTTCAAAATGCTGCTCAGTATAGGAGTTATGAACTGTATCCCACACTTATATTAACCCAAGGGAACCTCCCGAGTGCCACAAGAGCAGTACCTCTTCATACCAGTTGCAAATCTACAGTGGAGCTCACCCAGGGGGGGGGGGGGGGGGTACTCTGATATTTTCAAACATACGTAGGCTCGGCCTATTTTTTGGGTTCAAAATTCTGAATTTCAATATTTTTTGGGGTTTTCAGAAAAATGAATATTTTTTGGGGGTATGAAGATTTTGTGGATATTTTTTGGGGGTCATCACAAAATTGGGCTAGTTTAAGGGTCATTTCTATGCAGTTTAGGGTCTTTTTTTAAGGTCAAGGTACAGGATTGGGAATTTCAAATATTTTTTGGGGGTGCTTGAAATTCCTGATATTTTTTTTGGGGTGAACGGTAGATGCTGGGTCCGAGCTACGTATGCGGAAAAAATTAGAGTACCCCCTGGGGGAGCTCAGCCCCCACTATTTTACCAATGCTCCACTTCGGATATTACCATATTCCAAGTGGCGCTATTGGAGGGCATTCCACCAGCGCATCTGAGTCCCGGGAAAGAATACATTAAACATTAGCAGGAGCCATCATAACTTAGTAGCTTTATTATTTCTTATTGATCCAGGATTTTTTTTTTTGCAATTTTGGAAGAGGCCCTAGGGCCTATCAGATTGGGAAAATTAGCGTGGCAAACCCCCAAATTGGGAAATTTGTTATAGTACACAATTATGTCCTTTTTGGTCAATATATTTTTACCTATTATGCATACTAATGCCATTAAATTGAAGGAGAATGTCACCATGTAGCGTCTGTATGTGTTGACTGAATAAAAATCCCAATCTTAAAAAAATCCAATGTTCCAAAAAAAAAAAAAAAATCTGAAGATTGGGATTTTGTTCAAAATTGGAAAAAATATTGGGAATGGGGCCGAATTTCTGCTCCTGAGAACACAAAAAAAAATCCCTGTGATCGGACATGCTTTAACAAGGACTTACATTTCAGATTTAACCCTATGTATACTGGAAACCCCAAATGGGTACTTTGACAAACAGTAAAGATCCAGATAAATGCAGCATAATGCTGCATTTCATCAGGATCTACACTGTTTGCTATGATTAAAAGGACCTTTAGGGACAGCAATACACCATAATTTAGAAAAGTTCTATCTGAGACCTCTTCAAATGCACAATGGGCCTAGCAGCCCCATACTTATTGTATCAATAGGAATGGGAAAATCCATCAGAATACAAAGGGTTAATGTCTATTTCGTTCTATCAACAGCTGGAAAAAGTTACATGGCTTTGACGTAGTTGCCGCCGAGAACGCCGCCCGAGAGTACTATATGGGTCTATATAATGAAGTAAGTACAAGCAGACTTTGACAAGCAAGAATGAGCCAGCACATTGATTTCGGAACTGGGCGCATATTTGCACAAAAGCCTCGTTTATAGGACCATGCTACTCAGCCATGTTAACGTATACTGACGATGAGATCACTGACGTCGTGGTTATTAATTTTGCCTCTACAAGGGGTTAGAACACGTAATTTATGACGTCATCGTACGTCATTGAATCAACATTGTGGCCGCGGCCATATTGCAGCTTGTATCCAATTCGACAATACCATTTTCGTCCGCTCTGCATCTATTTAAGAGATAAGCCAGAAATGATCAGTGCATCAGCCGTACCTAGTTGCAGTTGTGCTGGTACCAACGCACTGTATGTTCTATTATCTGGTTAAAGCAAACAAATTGACACAGACGAATGCCGTTTTGGTAACTGACACGATGACCCAATTAAAAACTGTGGGCTAGCTTACGAGATTGTTGCTTGCCTTTATAGAGAAATAAGCAAAAAACTAACCACATGTGGGTACAATTTCCAATATGGCTGCGCCCTTACTGTAACAAATACGGCACCAAAAGTCACGTGTTTCCCTACTGCTATCTTACAACTATGCCAACTTGCAAAACCAGAACTGATGCATGTATCTATAAAGAAAAAGAACTTAGGGGGAATGGTGACGACATTGTCATTTTAATGTGACGTCTTCATATTATGTCACATCTCAGCGTATTCAGGAACTTCTGGGGCCTTTTTTAAAAAAATATAAAAATGCTGTAGGCCTATTTAACGGTGAACAAGAAAAAGAATCAATTATTTGTGTAATGGTGGGATAGAAAAATGCGTTCCTCGCTATCACCGTATGGCATCACTCAGCAAGCCTCATGATGCCAAACGGTGATCTTCGGGACGGATTTTTCTATCCCTCCCTCATAATATATTCTGATGTATAGATGTATCAGGACCTCTGAGTAATGACCTTTGGATTATTCTATTTTTAAATGGTTGCTGCTCAACATGTAAAATGATCCAGTCTGGCTGGTACATCTATGTGTATCAAAATATTATAGTAAATGCTAGTAAAGGTCTGACACTCCTATTGCTAGATCCGTACTGTCAATATTGTCAATACAGTCAGGCCTCAAAGCGTTTTGTTAATCTTTACCCTTGATAATGTTTCAGGTTGATCTGAGGTTCAGCATGATACCTATGGTAAAGCCGGAACTCTGTATTCGCATCTTCTTTACTGGACTCTATATTCCTACGGTAGGCCATACGTGCCATACATGTAAAGCCTGTCTAAAGCTGCAACTAAAAAATAGACAAAACAATGATTCTAACAACAAGCGGTAGCTGAATGAAGGTCAATCATATTGCAGAATGCTCCCTTATTCTGTAATACGTTTGGCCTGCATTATGCGATTATCGGTCTTGAAAGCCAATGTTTGGTCTTCTTTTTGTTATGCCGCTAAAGACAGGTTTTACTATACTGTGAACCCTTTTCTCCGTTTTATTTTATTTTTTTTTATGGATGGGTGGGATTGAGTTGATGGTCCAGTCAAGTCGGGGTATATGCCTTGCTTGAACCAATACTAAGCAATTCAGATAAATTATGATCAATGACAAGGATCGCGCCATGGATTCGATTCAAATCCGCTACCTCCAAACATTGTAATTCATGAAAAAGTTTTTGGCACTTTAAGCTACAATTGTTTAAATTTGTGGATATGCATTTGCTTCATTTAAAGGAAACACGAGCAACAACCATGTTTTGTACAGCAAAATTAATACCACTATAACGCCACAATCGGTCGGCAAGTTCTTCATTATTAAATTTATCGTTTTCGTTGCGAAAAAGGGATTAAATACATGCATGGCAAGCCTTACATTTTTTGTCTTTCCTACAACTCGTTTACTAAATTTTCAGGACATAAGTGATGATTGGACGGCAGGGGCGGAAACAGAATGCCTTGGCAACGCACTTGGTGTATACAACCCTACTTGCGTTGATGGACTAAAAGCACTTGACGGCTGTGCATATATACAAGAGTTTAAACGACCATTCCTGTGGGATTTTGACCATGCGCAGTGTTTTACAGGGTAAATATCTTACTGTCCTACCAGCCAAGAGAGACAGTGACGTAATACTTTGTTTACAATTGCTAAGTAGTAAAACACTAACGTGCACATTTCACTTGAGCTAATGCGAATCGATAGATCCCTTGCGTATTAATACTATGCTGAGGATAGGTTTATACGCAAGTGAGTCCCTGATAACTTTTTTAAACAGAACATGAAGTCACTGTCACTCTTGGCTGGCAGGACAGTTGAAGTCCTAGACATTGGAAAACTGAGCATGTGAATCTCTATATATTACAAAAAGAACATAACGGTGTTTGACCCTTGTCCCGCTATTCACGATTATTGTCGCCTGCTCTTTTGTCTGCTTATGTGCTTAGGCGGCCTATTTTACAAACCGTATGGACCCTGATCAGACTGCTCCTGTGTGAATCATTTGCTGCTTATATTGTGCGGTTTCCAGGATTTGACATAGAGGCTCCCGTGGGAGCAGTCTGAACAGGGACATAGTGTTTGATTCTGTGATAAAAATAGCATATCAGCAGGATAAGTATTAATGGGGTTTCGGTTATACTTCTAAATAATATTCTTACACACCTCGCCTATAGAGCCAACGGTAACAAACTGTGATATATCGGACAATAATTCACAGCTAAAGTGTGTTATAGCTGACGTCACTGGAAAAGAGGTCATTCATAGCGTTAGACGGTGTAACGTCGTTTTAACGCTTGAAAGACGTTACAATTAAATGTAAACGTATGCGACGTAGTCTAAGTATTGGCGGGAGTTCTTCAGTGCAATGGCGGAAAGTTGAAAGAAGCTGAAGACTTCGATTGTGTTTTCGTCGTTTATTGTGCGTTAGAATCGAAATAGATCAGCTCCAGTGCGTGAATTGTTGAGTAATAATTCATTGTTTGTCGGTCAGTTATACGAAGATAAATCACTCGCGCTGCGCGCTCGTGATTTGATCTTCTTTACAACTAACCTCCAAACAGTGAATTATTACACAACAATTCACTGCTAGAGCTGATCTATTTCTTAAATATTTTTATAAGTAGGAATAAAATTTTCTATACTCAGTATGAATAATTCAAGGGACTATAACACAGCGGAATTTTTGCACACATCCCGTGTGAATCATTTGCTGCTTATATTGTGCGGTTTCCAGGAGTTGACCTAGGGGTTAACTTTTTGTTATCAATCAGGGATTCGAATGGTCTTACATTATGCTGCTCTGCAATCTCAGTAAGTACAGCCACTTTTGGTTTTTCAGGGGTGGTGGTCCGGACCCCTTCCCCCTTCTGAATCCGCCTATGGAAGGCCCTAAAAGTATGTGGAAGCAGATAATACGTCTAGCCTCATTAGATAGCTGCGCATTCACGTTTATATGCATGTGTGACAAATGCCTTTTTCTCTAATGGTGAACTGGTCTTTTTTTCTAGATTTTATTAGAAGGAAAATCGTGCTCGAACCCCAGGTTTATTTTCATAGTGGAGTCCAACCGAAACCATGAACACTCAGAGCATATACTGTACATGTAACACGTCTTGTTAAAATTATTGGGAAAACATACATGACAATGTTGATATCCTGAAAAATCGCCAAAATTGCATGGGGTCGGGATCTCTTTGGATCCGCGCATGAAAATATGCTGTTATAAAGTCGGAAAATACGGTTCTACCCAACTTACAACCACGCAACTAGCATTTTAGCAATATACTCCCTTGAAACATCTCTAGATAAGCTGCCAAAAGCATAAAATAGACAGTCTATTATTGGCATCCAGGTGCATGACAAACTACATGAAAAGTTGTTCATTTCTACATGCCCATTTTTTTGGAATAAATGAAAGTGGTTGAGAATTTGTTTAAAAATGTTTATGGTTAAGATCTCATTTATTGAAAAGACATATGTTGTAGGTACACACTGGAATTGCCTCACAGAGGCAATTCCAATGTCTACCTACAACATATGTTACTGAAAATAAGTAAGAAAACTATTTGGAAATTTACATTTTCCATGTATCTTGACCATTGGCTTACCTTTTTTAAAATCCCAAACTGCCAATCCTGTCACTCTACTGCAAATTGTTTACATTTGCATGACAACTATATCCATGAACTACCTCTTTGCTAACCTGCTAGTTGCGTTGTTGTATACTACTGCTTTTATTTTCAGACATGACATCATTTACAATGGAGATGATTCGCATACAAGTAAGTATATGTAATTATAAGTATAAGCTTTCACACAAAAACGAGCCTCATCGTTAGCAACTTATTTTAATGAACAACATATACAGGTACACCCTGCCTTTTGCTCATTTTCTGGGTCATCAAGCTGTTGAAACAAATTTTGAAAATGAACCCTTTCATTTGATGACTGCAATCTTCTTTACTTAAAATGTTTTAGTAACTAAATTCATTTAAAGCATTGATGTCGTCGAGTTAAGTTATACAAGTAAAACTACAGTTTTGGACAAAGATGCCAACTCATGATGAAATCATCTAAGCAAAGGAAGTTTATTTTCAAATGTTAATTTGAAATACATACATGAAAGTTAGTGATGCATTTTTAAAATATTTCAGTATAATTTGTCTCATCGATGTACATGTATGATGGCTTTTGGTCACATGCAGTTTATCTCTGTTAACAGGTTTAGCCTATTTGGGTACATTGTGCGTGACACCTTGGTTCCCATGGTATCAGGTCTCTATTGTGGAGTCATCTAATGAATGGGTAGACCTGGCGGCTGCACGTGCCATAGGACATGCGTAAGTTGTATTTTCACATTGATATACATAATAAATTTTCTAGTGAAAGCTACATTCTATGGTGGCTGGTTATATATAATGCCTTTTCACTATTTCGTCCTTTTTGTCTTTTCACCACGAAATAACGCCAGGCGAAAAGACGAAAAAATGAAATAGCAAAATGGCACAAACAAGCCACCAGAACATTCACCATTGGTGTCAAACATTAAGCGGAAGGGAGGAGAATGACCATAGAAATTATTTTCGTGATCAATCTCCACAAAAGTATGGGACCGGGCCGGGATCGAACTCGCAACCCCTGGATCTGCAGTCTGACTCACATCTGTATAGTTTTACAGGAGTAGGGGGTAGGGTCAAGACCCCGCCCCTCACCCCACACACACATACTTCCCTGGATCTGCAAATGATTTGATTGAGGATGTTCCCAGGAAAGCCCCTACGATAAAAGCGAGGCGTTCTCATTCTGTTCTCAGATTAACATTGTGTGAAATGGACAGCTTTCACAGTATATAAACTGAAATAAACATCCTGTACCCGTTCCTCCTAGCTCTCGTCCTATAAACATGAGTAACACCACTCGTGCGTAACCAGTAGTCGAAAAAATACGTGTATTTAGGTACATGTACACGTTTCGATTTATATTGTAAGCGTTACAGACAATACACATTCCAACAAGGTAAGAAAAGCCATTTTATCTATTTTAATCCATGGGGCTATGAACGGCTGCAAAAATCTAAAGATTCGTTTATAAATTGCTTCGAAAATGTAAATATATTTATTTAAGTATCCATAGTGGGTGGAGCATGAAGGAAAAGGTTTGATCACGTGATTCTCCGCAATGGTTACCCAACACTACTTAATTTTATGAATTTCAGATTGGGCTCGCGCCATGACGGTAGCATTGGATGTGATGATGATGATTACTTCATCATGAGTCTCAATCACGAGAGTCCAACCACACTCGCCCTCAAGTATAACAGATGGATGTTTAGTAATTGCAGCCTTGAATATATATGGTGGCATATAATGGAGTAAGTACCGAGAGCGAATGATATGCAGCACAATGTGGTATACTGAATACATAGACTGAGTTCACTTTGGCCATCACCCGGCTATTAGCTAGCGATAGCCTCAACGGTTGTAGCTCTTGCACGAACGGCTGTACATAGCTCAGCTATAGCTGTGACCTTGCTTTGATGCATGGCCGCCGCCATAACCAATACATACAGGATGAGAAATATTGACCAATCAGCAAGGTCGTATCAAAACCAGTCCGGAAATTCCACATAAACTACTTGCCATTTGATTGGTTGGTTTTATTGGAGGGAGAGTAATAAACAAGTAAACAACAGCCATAGCGGGTCGATGGCCATAAGTGTATTTGCAAACTTTATAGTACGAATTTTCTTCTCAATTTGAATTTAATGCGCTATTACATAACCGTTATATGAGAAATGTAAAAATCAATTTTAAAACACACAAAGCAGTCTGGTCAATGTCCACGCTGTTTGCTACAGATGCTGCCGAAATATATCAGCAGACGACCGAGCGGCACGACTTAAGTCTAGTCTGATGTCCTCCCCTAGATCTATTTATCTAAACAGGGCACCAGTTTAGACTTTAGTCGCGAACGACACTGGCGCACTTCGAATCGAACTATAATTCCTACTATAGTAACTAAAATTTGATTTGAACACCGACAAATGCTACTATAGTGACGTCATGAACCTACTAGAGATCAACGGTGGGTCAGAGCACCGTTACTCTAGTAGATTGTCTGGTTCCCACCTCTAGACCTATCTTTAATGTTGGTTTCCAGACCTGTCAGTAGTTTCAAACTGGTTTGTTTTCACAAAATAAATCCTAGCTGTGAATCATTTGCGTTCCCACATATTCGTAATTATTAATTAGAGTATGCTGTGCAGTCTATACACATCCTTTTTAACTATGATAAAGAATTGAAGTGGGGCATACAGGGCTAGTCACTTTGTTTTCTTGCCAACCGACTAAAGTTGTGACTGTACCCATTCGGGTGTAAATGTGCGCGCGCATCTATTGCGTTAGAACAATAATAGGAACTTAAGTTCGATTTGAAGTGTGCCACTGGCGCACTTCGAATCGAATTATAGTTCCTACTATAGTAACTAAAGTTTGATTCGAACATCGTTAGTCGCTACTAGAGTGACGTCACGATCCTACTAGAGATCAACGGTAGGTCAGAAAACCGTTAGTCTCGTAGCAAGGCTGGTTCCCTCCTCTAGCCCTATCTAGCAAGATGGTTTCCATAGCTGTGTGTAGTCTCAAAAAAAATAGTCCTAGCTGTGCATCATTTCGCGGTCTCATTTATACATAATTAATTATTAGAATAGGCTGTGCAGTTTTACACATCCTTTTTGTTTACGATGAAGATTTGAAGAGGAGCATACAGGGCTATTCTTTTTGTTTACTTGCCAGCCAACTAAAGGTTGCAACTGTAGCCGTTCGGGTGTAAACATGCATGCGCATCTATTGCGTAATAACTTTAATAGGAACTTTAGTTCGATTCTAAGTGGGCAACTGAAACTGTGTGAAAAGTTGTCTGACATGTAGTCTGGTTCCCTCCCCTAGATTTACCTATAAGGCAACAACAGGGCACCAGTTTATCTGACATGCAATTCACTGTTTGTCAACACTAATGAATACTAATGACCCCTGAGCATGACCAATTTGGACATCAGGGACATGGTTGGCTAGACTTATGTATGGGACCACTACGCATTGCAGCTATATACTAAATTTATAAGCTGTATGTCTCACTGGTCTAGACGAACGTGATTTTTTTTTAAAAATTCCCATTTTAAATCAGCGGAAGCTAATGACCCCCCCCCCCCCTCCGTGAAGTGTTAAATTGGTATTCCAGGGGCATTGCTGGCAGGGTTTATTTAGGAAACCACTACGCATTGCTTCATACTAGGTTATATAAGTTTTCAGAGAAAACTTTTTAAATTTTTTTCTCCCTCCATTATAAGTCTATGGGAGTTAACACAATACGGAAACTGATTACTTCTTTACAGCAGCACAGAGGGGACATATGTGAAAAAAATATTACATCTTGTTCCCACGATCTTAATAATCGGTTTCAAAACAGACACGTCTCGTCTGGGTGAGACGCTTGTTTTAGGAACCCATAACTTTTTTGTTTGTAAACATTGAAACAAGCCATATTTGGGTTTATTCTACTAACACCATTCTATTCAAACAGTATCGCAGGTTTAGATAACCAAAACATTTGAGCTTAAGATTGTTAATATTTTCTTACCTATCATTTTAACATATGTGTTTGGGTGCTCAAAAGGACCGTCCCATTGTGACGGTTCTTTTGAGTACCCACACCATATGTTTTGGTTGAGAAATAAGAAAAATTAAAGGCCAGAAACTACTAATACTTCGGAGTAAGCATTCGAACTACTGGTATATTGCACCTCAAATGGAACACAGTTTTTCGTTTTCAAAATTTTACATGAAGGTTTCTTCACCCTGAAAATTTGCATGCGCATAGATATTGCAAAACCCTAACTAGATTTAAATTTTGTTAGAGAATGATATCAATGTTACTGCTCTGATATCTTGTAAAAAAAAATAACTTAGTTTTTGTTGGAATGTAAATACCCATTTAGTACCCATTTTTGTACTGTCAGTGCAATACATCTTGGATAGATATCGTAGTATTTGCTCAGCTATAAAATGTCCATTAGAGATTACAGCAGACGATTATTTTGTCACATCAAATGGTGCGGTTTACGATGCAATCCAAGCTGCTTATATAGTTATACGGATAATGGGTTATTAGCATGTTTCATGCCTACCAAGTACCACCATTTTGCCTGCTTCCGTCTGGCTACCTAATTGTATGTTTTGTTCATGTGTCTGAATGTGCGAGCGTACAACTAGAAATCCACAGGTCTGAAAAATAAGAATAAGTCCACATATGAATGGGCACTTACATGTACTACATTTCATTTTATATTTAACTTTTACTGCTTCTTTATATGATGAAAAATATGCTTGTTTTCATATGGAAGTGATGTGATCAATAAGCAGACCCATTCATGGAATAGCTAGGCCAATGGGCGCTTCCAACTAATAGGGCATTTTGGGTAGTAGACATCTATTGAGTTAGCCTTTCGTTTGTATCACCGTCTTTGTGACATGGTTAGATAACTGAAATATTGTTGACTATGCTGATAAACAGCAATGCAAGCCAATATACAGCTTCATTTAAACCCCGCTGATGCATTGTAAATTGTCTTATACTAGTATAAACATGGTTTTATATTCTACTGGTAGTCATCGATCCATATCGCTCAAGGTACGAGAAGGGAATGTTATTAGGCATATAGCATTAAGCATGCTAAATTTCCATCTTATCCCGGCATTTATGAAAAAACGTGTACAAACTTCAAAAAATTATTTTTGGTTAGGGTTTTTTGGTTAAAATATATTTTTCGAATTAAATTTAAAATTCCCATTTTAGATTTAATGTTATTGCCAAAAAACAGTGTTCTATTTGAAGGGCTATGGGCCTGTAATACTTCGGAGTAAACCTTCGAACTAATGAATGCGATCTACCTGTACATGTTTATTGCAATATTAACACCTTGGTAAGATGCTCCAGATGAATGCACATTGAAGTAACTCAAGTGTGTCCATAAGATACAAACAATATGTTCTTTTGATAGAAACCCACCGTGTCTGAGGGACCATCACTTTGACATGGACGATTGGTGGAATCAAGTGGAAAAGCCTGACTTGGGCACAGTGTACACTCAGGACGAGCAGTGTAAATTCAGATATGGCAAAAGTTCCAATGCCTGCGGTTTGGTGAGTTGATATTTTGCGCGGATCCAGAAGGGGGGCTGTAAGGGGTCTGGACCCTCTCCATGAAAACATCACAAAATATAGGGCTACTCAGCAATATGGTCGAGATTCCTTAGACAATCACGATGAAAGGTGGTTTGCTGGCGGACCGATAATTGCCCGCTTTTAATGGTACTTGGATCCTCCCATTAAAAAGAATCGTCAAACTTGGACTACCTCTGACAAATCTTTCTGGGTCCGCGCATGAATGTTTTGTTTTAAATATACTGATGAGCAAAAGAAGCGCTACAAGCAAAATTTTCGATAAATTACTCAGAAGGAAACAAAATTAATGACAGCACTTAAAATATTCATGTATATTAGCCAACATGCCTGATAAACAAAAATCAATAAATTCAAATAACCCTGATGCTTTACTCAACGTTCTGGTCAAGGTAAGCTTGTGCAGCTCGTGTTTGTGAACTACATGTCTTATGTCGAGGAGAGAACAAGTCTAAGCTGAACCCACATGCTACAGAACTTATTTTCCATAAGCTAGTCCCGGCTAAACAAAATCGAACTTTTTGGTACATAGCACAATGCGTAATGCTCCCTATATACACCCGAGTCATGATTGGATTCTCAAATTGTGACAGACTTTCCAAAATGTACCCGAGCATCATTTTGGCTGGTTGAGGTCTTTTAATGAAATTGCTCAAAACTCTTGACCCACATGGTATATCTAATCACATTTTGCATACTAATATATATTAACATTATCGAAACACAGGTATGCAAAAGGTGACTGGCCTTCGCCAGGCAAAGCCTAGTCACCATTTGCATACCTGTGTCTCGATTATGTTAAATGTATTAGAACCCGCTGTCGTACGGAACCTATTTCCAAACTGCTATCCTTCCACATTGATAAATGTATTAAAACACTACCCGAACATTGTTTTGCAATTTAAATACCTAGAGTTTCATTCTAATTAGCAAATATTCAACGTGGGTCGTGTATATTACTGTCAGTGAATTTTATCTAAATTTTGCTATACTGTAGAACATACTGAAAGAGACAGTGATGGAAAACTGTTCAACCACTGTGTATATTTTTTTCCCTTGAAACAGTTCAGCCTGGATAATCAATGGCGTACCCAGAACGCTAAAAAAGCTACGCACATCAAAGGGAGACTACTGGATCAAGCAGTGATTCTCTTCAATCGCCTCCCTTTTCAAAATATAGGAACTTTTCTTAAAGGTAAGACTTTGCTCTTAGAGGGAGCGAATTCTTTCCTTTAAGAAGAGTTCCTTATGATATGGAAACCACTTTTTACCTTATTTGGTGACCTCCCTTGAATGTTACTATTTTTATTACGCGCGTGTGTAACTGCGTAATGGGAGCTACGCCAATGATAATGGCAGCCGAACAAAGGTGCTAAAATCTCATTCGTTTGATCGTCACCGTCAAAATGTCTACTTACCCATAAGGTGTTACCTTTTTGTGGCACTGGAAGCTAAGGATACCAAGCGTCTTACCACACCAATCGCCCAACGACTTGTCTTCGGTTAGATACGCAAGGAACCTTGGAATAACACAAAAAACTCCAGCTGTAATGTTTTAGAACTGTTTTCTCGCAATAGTTTTTTACTACATCATTTAACGAAAAACATCTCCACACTGGTAAATGTGTACGTCGATTTACTGGTATTTACGCGTATAGCAGGCACTTCATAGACCGGATGTGGTAGATATTGGTGTCAATACTGTATAGAAAAACACGCCGTATGCCAAAGAAACTATAGAATTAGATCATTTTTAAGTATTCGGCATGCACATGGCGATTTATGTAAGCATTTAGGAATAGATTTCAGTACTCGAATCTGTTCCTAAATGCTTACATAAATCGCCATGCACATACTAAATACTTAAAAATGATTGAAGTCTATAGTCCCATTGGCATATGGCATTTTTTTCAATATAGTATTTACAGCGGCAAAAATGAAAATATCTACCACATCTGCTCTATGAAGCACCGGCAATAGGCATAAATACCAGCAAAGCAACATATACATTTACCAGTGTGATCTTCCGATGAAAAGTATTTAGGAACACCTCCGACCACTTCTCCAATCAAATACATCATCCAAGATGCTGGCGACCCCCCCCCCCCCCCCCCCCTGTGCTTAGATGCACTCTTTGGACATTTTAATCAAAGGTCCTCGGACAGTCTCCTATTCAATATGCCCAAATTTTGAAAGCCTTTTGCCAACATCATGCATTATTTACAACTATTTTTTGTGCTTAAATCAGACCCTTACATTTTGTGCTCCTAGCAAAATAAAGTATTTGGAAAGTATTGCATACTAATGACAGGACTTTATGGTGTAGTGGGTGGGGGTATTTTTGTTACCAAACTTCTTGTTTCCACAGAAAGTCAAGGTTTTGCCAGGTACTCACCTAAATACACGGAAATGTAGTGTTGGCGGCATAAAACTTGAGACGAAAGTGATAAGTTTGCATAAAATTGAGGTTTTGAAGATTTCATCTTTTCTTCTAAATTAGTATACTGTCCATAACTTTTGACTATTACCTGTTATATTTCAAGTGCACTCAGTTCAACCTGTTCACTGAGGTGTATCATACCTGCATACTGTATTCAACATATTCTAGATAAGCACAGTTTTTAGTATAAAATTGTAAAGATTTTCGTACTCATCAGATTTAACCTATAATTTGGTGTTCAAAAGAACCGTCTCATTGCGACGGTTCTTATGAGTACCCACAGCATATGTTTTGGCCGAGAAATAAGACAATTAGTTTATTGGTACACAATCATAGCTAAAGCTCTGATATATGTCATTGTAAATTGATATTTACCTACAGGTTTGTACAAAATAACTTCCTAATAAGTTTTTAGAAGAAATGGTTTTTGAGCATTTTGACATCGTCACTCCCCCCCCCTCCCCCGTGACCAATCATGGCATTTTTATATGAAGTGTTAAATGTAAAACCACAACTGTATGCAAAAGGATTAGTTTGGTCACGGGGGGAAAGCACATCAGTAAAACTTTTTCTATTTCCTATATGTTGAATAGCAAAAACAGTGTTTTCGACCCATATTGTTTAATAGGTACTTGTCCAATGCGAAAAACACTTGTGCGTATAATTTGAGAGTTTAAATTACTATCTTTTTCATGAAAAAATATCATTTCCTTTGAAATTTGCTTTGACCATTTTTATGGGCAATCCTTCATTAAGACTGTCCGAGGTCCTTGCAAATAAACCAAGACCAAGATGCCAGTCAAACAGTTACATTGCACCGCCTATATTCAGTTACTACAGTAATGGATGGCTTGTTCAAATATAATGGAAATCGCGCCTAAATAGCTCGTGCGTTAAGCTAATGGGTCATTTCAAAACCGTTCATTCCATAGTACGGACATAAGGGAAAAAAATGCACGTCATACGAAAACACAGCCTTTGCTCCTATATATGAGCCTGCTTAGAGCTGATTCTGCATATGCATGTTAAATTCTGAGCATGTTAATTGCGGTTTTACGCTGTGTACATCCTTTGAATAAATGGGGTATGCACCGCTTTGCAATATTTTTGAGACCACCCCTATCTTTCACGCATATACGAATGTTTACAGAAATTTAGGACGAATTCAATTAATTTCAAAATCTTCATCCACAAAAATCCGTTCGAACCCCCAAGCACCAGACCATTTGGAGAAGTTGGTGGAAAGTCTCCTCTACAACTTTCATCGCAAACACATTTAACTAAATAAAAATAAAAAACGTTATTGCCAAAAATTAGTTCTAAAAACTTTACATCTGGAGATTTTTTCGTGAGGGTTTTATTCTTAGCATATGGGAAGTTTCGAGAAAATAAAATCCTTGTGAAATGACGAAATCACTCTGTCGTTTGTTGCTATAGCTAAATCATGCCCTAGTCGCGATTTTTAGCGTCGCAAATAATGTCTTTTAAAACTAATAAAGTTATCGCGAAAAATTCTGAATACAGTTAATCAATTTTCGATGATAAATTGCACAGCAGACGATCTCGTCAATGATCACATCTTCAGTGACTAAATAGAGAATACTAGGTGAGTGTCTTTTGATATCAGATTTACCGGGCAAGGCTTTGAGAATGCTTGTTGACATCGCAAGGCTTGCTGAGCGATTCAACATGCGCTCTCAAAGCCGAGCCTGGTAAACTTGATATCAAAAGACGCGAACCTGGTATTCTATTTACCAGTTTACTCATTGTTAAACTTTCAAACTAGCGATTATGACGTATTTTTTTATTTTTGTGTTGATTCAGCGTCATTAGCGACGTCATTCAAAAGTGCAACGTCATCATGACCTGATAAAGGTAACATGCCGTGAGATAGGAAACGTTTATTAGGTTATGTTGAAACAATTCAGTTAATATTAGGGGTGACTGATAAATAAACTGTTGCACCCATTTTCATACCCAATAAATTACTTGCCGGTGAGCTCAGATTTAATGAAAATCCAATGACCAAAGAGTTTGATTTTTCACGATTCATGAACTTTATAAATTCCGACAAAAAGCTAAAGAAAAGGGTTAAAAAAACATCCATCATGAGCCTGTCCATGTACCACACTGCATAGGCAGCATTCAAAAGCGTTAATACAATCAACGTACGTAGATCAAAATAGTTAGTAACAGAGTTTTTGATTTGCATTTATCACCCGACTGGGGACAAATTGTCGCTTCAGTGCTATTGTGTTCTATCTACCATTGCACAAGTTTTGAGAAAAATGAGTTTGAAAATTTTAGCATCCTGATTTTTGATGCCTTATTTATCACAGACCTTTGAATCATACCAGAGGGTTAAAATGTATACTTATAGTGTGAATGACCTAGGTTTGAATTTTTTTTACAGTAATATGGAATTTCCGTTTGTAGATAGAACATTATGCCCTAAAAATCGCTGTCTGTGTTCATTGCTATAGTGTTCTATATTTTCCTACAGCTTATTATTCTGATTATGGAGTCATTCATATACTAGTCTGAACAGAAATGATAATTTGTACCTAAAAGTAGCAGATTTAGTTATTTATTTGGCATAACAGTAACAAAAATCGCGGATTATGCCATTAAAATTTATGCAAGGGAGGTAATCTGTTTCTACAGTTACTTTTTCTGTCAATGAGGTCAATTTGTATAATATTTTAGACTGATCTGATTATTTGGACCTAAAAGTAGCAGATTTAGCCATTGATTTGTAATAACATCGACAAATTACTTCAATTAAAGTAGTTTAGATATGTGTAAGGGAGGTAATCTGTTTCTAGAGCTTATTATTCTGTCCATGGAACACTTTGCGCTATATTTTTGACTGAGTGGATTATTTGGACCTACAAGTAGCCGATATAGCCATTAGTTCATCATAAGACCGACAAAATGCTTCAATTTAGGAAATTTAAATTTATGTAAGGGAGGTAACTGCAATTTTTAGCAATTTCTCCAAGGGAAGTGAATTTATGTAGATAGACACTGAACTCACCAGTCACGTGACATAATCAGCATTGGTCATTGGATGAAAATCACTTAGAACACTATAGCACTGAATGGAATTGTCTTTTTGTAGATAGAACAGAAACGCACAGCGATTTTAAGCTTACTGGGAGGAGATAGGCAAATGAAACCTCCACCAGTAGATAGAACATTTGATCCCCTTTCCAACGGTATGCATAACTCATTTTTGACCAAAATGTCACTTAGAACACTATAGCACTGAAGCGACGAAATGGCAACCGAAAACACTGTATCTAGCAATTTTTGATCAGCGTTCGTTGATTGTTAATCTTGAGCAATTTCGATTGCCGCCTATCTGGTGTGTGCACATGAAAAACTCAACCTCAGGATCAGAATAATTTTAACCATGTTTAAAATTCCGAACCCTCACTCAGGTGAGATATCACTATCCTACATGAACACTCGTGGTGGATTATTATGATATTTGCATGTTTTATAGAAAAAGTACATAAATACTATAATGGCACTTTGGGTAATGTATGATATTTTTCTGGACTTAAGTTAAGAGTGGGTAACGAAAATTTATTTTTCTTATTTCTTGACCAAAGCATATGTTGTGGTAACTCAAAAGAACCGTCTCAGTGAGACGGTTCTTTTGAGCACCAAAACATATGTTAAAACTGATGGGTAAGAAAATATTGACAATTTTACGCTATTTTTTTTTGTTTATCTAAACCTATGATTATTCTCTTTCATTTCATAAGACGTATCCTGCAAACATGTGCGTGATGGGAATTTCGTGTACTATCTATGATGTTTGCTCTGGTACGGTCGGCGTGTTTACTGGTACTCAGTGTGATGCATCTGGACAGGTAGGTGACACTTGTCCTATTTATGCCCAAGAAGATTAAGCAATAGTGGCCAAGTTCGTTGGTACCCATTAATGTGGCCATTGCAAAAATTTGGCTTAGCCTGTCACTTATGCAAACACCTCTATTCCCAAAGACATACACCGAGTTCCAGGCTACCCTTGTCAAGATCTAGTATAAACTATTCTTTATTCGAACACCTATATTCCCTACGACATAAACAAAATACCTGCTATCCCTTTTCAAGATCTCGTGTAAACTATTCTTAATGCGAACACCTATATTCCCTATGACATAAACAAAATACCTGTTATCCCTTTTCAAGATCTCGTATAAAGTATTTTTAATGCCAACACCTATATTCCCTATGACATAAACAAAATACCTGTTATCCCTTTTCAAGATCTCGTATAAACTATTCTTAATGCGAACACCTATATTCCCTGTGACATACACTGAGTTCCCTGCTACCCTTGTCAAGATCTAGTATAAACTATTCTTAATGCGAACACCTTTATTCCTTACGACATAGATAAAATACCTGCTACCCTTTGTCAGGATCTAGTATAAACTATGCTTAATGCGAACACCTATATTTCCTTCGACATAAACAAAATACCTGCTACCTTTGTCAAGATCTAGTATAACCTTTTCTTAATGCGAACACCTATACTCCCTACGACATTAATAAAATACCTGCTACCTTTGTCAAGATCTAGTATAAACTATTCTTAATGCGAACACCTATATTCCCTACGACATAAATAAAATACCTGCTACCCTTTGTCAGGATCTAGTATAAACTATGCTTAATGCGAACACCAATATTTTCTTCGACATAAACAAAATACCTGCTACCCTTGTCAAGATCTAGTATAAACTATTCATAATGAGAACACCTATATTCCCTTCGACATAAACAAAATACCTGCTACCCTTTGTCAAGATCTCCTCTGAGATCCTATTAATGTGAAACACTTAAATTGCCTACGATGTAGACAGTGTTCCCCGCTGCCCATTGTCAAGATCTGGTATGATCTCTAACGAATGTAAATACCTATATACCGTGTAACACACACTAAATTTCCTTGCTACCCATTGCCAGCCTCTAGTATGATCTAAAACTAATGTGAACACATATATTTCCTATTACATGCACCAAGTTCTCTGCTACCCATTGTCAAGATCTAGTCCAAGCTATTACTTATGTGAACACCTATTACCCCTATGACATACACCTAGTTCCCTGCTACCCGTTGTCAAAATCTAGTATAAGCTTTTATTACTAAAATTGCAAGCACCTATATTCCCTATTAATTACACGAATAGACTGGTAGTCATTGAAAGATTTTGTCTGAGCAATTACTAATGCAATCTAGTATGAGCTATTACTAATGTGAACACCTATATTCCCTATATTTCCAATATCTGACATGAGTTGTAGCTATAGAGAATAAATATATTCACCACACATATTTGGGGTGAGAACTAAGTAGAGCGAAAAAGCCCACCTCCCCCCTTTATCAGTAATTTGTTGAGAATTGGCTACATATATATAGATGTCTTTTTTCAGCCAGAAATGAGATTTCAAAGATATCTAAATGCCATATGATAATTAGAATCTCACATTCTTGCTCTTGAATAATTGACTACTACATGCAGTAACTGAGCTGGATCTATACCATATACAATATAAATGTGAATAAATGCAGAAAAAATACTTTGCCTGTGAATAAATTCCTCTAAGGATGATTACCCTTCAGAAAAAAAATCCCCATGGGGAAAAATCCCTGCGGGGAAAATTTCCTGACTGGAAGGAATTTTTCCCCATGGGGGAAAATCAAAATTTAATATATACTGAAACATACTCAAATGTGTCAAACAGATTGCAACAGAGAACCTAAGCTTGATTTAAGACCCTTAAACAGATGTTTTAAAAATCCACTCGGGGATTTTTTCTCCAAAAATCACTGCGGGGAAAAATCCCCGCTGGGAAAAATGAAAAATTGTTATTACTGGTGAACATTCATTTTTACATAACATTAACATGAGATCTTGTCATATTAGATTAAAGAGATGAGTTTTAGAATTTTGGAAAAAAAATCCTCTCGGGGAAATTTTTCGCATGGGGAAAATTCTTCGCAGGGATAGTGAAAAATCCCCACAGGGAAATATTTTCCCCCGGGGATTTACAAATCCGCGCGGACCTTTGTCATTTTTCTAGGTCATTACAGATTTTAAGCCAAAAACCTATAGAATTTCCTAAGTAGGGTCTATTCTACTGGAAACAAGTCACTTTAGCTTTCTATGTCAGCTAAAAGTACTAGGTCATTTTGCCAAAAACTGGTTTGGCAAACAAATTGCGGTGGCAGTTATTTATTAATCTCATTGCAAAAAAGTGATGCAAGCCTCATATTTTATCTCTTTTCCACAATTGTTTAATAAATTTAATAAAACTGAGCACTCATGTAAGATCTTCTATATCTATCCTTTTATATTCTGTATGAAGATAAGTGTCTGGTAAAAATGCATCTCATGAATAATATAGTCATGCTTAGAACTTTAGAATATCATAGATACTTTGCTGAAACTATTACATGCGCGGATCAGGAAAATTCCGTCGCTGGGGGTGGGGTGAGGGTGGGTCTTGGCATTTTTTTTCTAGTTTTTTTTTTCTAGTTATCAACGTAATTCATAGAGGACTATACAGACCTCCCTCAAAAACCCAATAGGTCAAAGGACCTCTGACGTTGGTAATGGGAATCACAGTGTATCGCTGCCTATAATTTTGATAAAATTAAAATCGATCAAATGCTTCCATCTTCATATATAAGCTCGCCGTTTGTCTCTTTTTTATGATATTGCTTTTGATTTCCTATTTCCATGAATGTAAGGCTTCATTTTTGGGCTAAAATGGTCACTTTTCATATTAAACATATAGGAAACAGAAAAATATTCTAAAACATTATTCCCCCCTCCCCAATCCAACTTATCCTTTTGCAGGTAAATGCGTTCTCATATTTAACATAATATATGTGATTAGCTAGATTGTACTAGGGTGGGGCTGGGGGGGGTGGGGAATGATATACCACAGCCAAAAATGTAAGGTCTGGGCGAGCCCCAACATAAGTATTTGGATTTTTGATGTAATCTCTTGAAAATCTGTTTTCCCAATATAATGATATAATTAGTACAAGTAAGTTTCCTTTTCATAACCCCTTAGTCATGAAATATTACATATTTTTGGCATATTTTTTCTGTAGATTATGAAAATTGCCAATTTACTAAATTCCGTTGATAGATTATTTTGCACAATACTGTATCTATCCAATACACATAAGCTACATGACCCTTGAATATGCGTACTTTACGCATGGATAATTGGTTATAGTACATTGCTGCATAATATTGCGCCAGGTAAATACATTGTCATCAAGGTTGAATATAGATTACATTTGCACTTCAAATTTTTTTTTAAAAAAAATCAGATAGAAAACACAACAACAAAAATTATCATTAGAATGCTAATGATTCTGGTCTTACTTTCACTGTGATTTGTAATCGAGAATTGATGATATAAAACACTTACATGTAAAAATAATTGATTTCTAAAAGTTTTAGTGAAGACAAATTTTGCAACCCCTACCCCCTTTGGTAGCGTCTCCTGTTTTGTCATAGGGGTCTGCCTGTCTAATTATAACATTTATTCGTTCCTAATACATCAAGCGTCTTATTCAAAAGGATACCAATGATATTTTATGCGTAAGGAAGTTTTGGAAAGAACCTGAAAAATAGGCAGATACCTTATCAAACTTCAGAGGTCCCAATTGCTTTTCGAGGAGGTCTGTAGCATTATTTCTGAGGAAACCTGTAGCAACTTGTGACATTCATGGGGATCCAGACCCCATTTACCCTCCTCCAGATCAGCTCATGTATCAAAAAGCTGCGTGCATTAAGGGGTAAATTTGCCCCCTCTGGAGCCAAAAACTGAAAGTTGCTTTTCACTAGTTTCTTCTGATAGATTTATAAGAAGAATAACCCAAGTGTAAAAGTCTGGCATTTATTTAACTTTTACCGTGGCTATAGTAACAAAAATGGGCGCCAAAATAGGCTTAAAAAAGAGAATTTGCCATTGTGGACCAAATTTAAGGATTTTGGATACCGTTTTTTTAAGATTTCGATATCAACACAGCTAAATAACAAAAAAATCCTTTTTTATATTTTGTGTTCTTTGATAGTTGTCATCATCTGTTAAAATATCTTTTTGGTATTTGCTTGTGCTCTATGTTAATATCTATGTCAAATGTCTCAAATTTGCTCCAAAATGGCCATTTTTCTGTTTACATCCTATTTTTGCGGCCATTTATGTTACCATAGCAACGGTAAAAGTCAAATTAAAACTAGACTTTTACACTTGGGCTATTGTTCTAATAAACTAATAAGAAGAGTTTTATGAAAAACATTTTTTTTTTGGCCTCACAGGGGGGGCAAAATAGCCCCTTAATGCACGTAGCTCTTTACAATTAGCAAAATTGCTGTAATAGTTGGTGTTTAAGCCTGACACTTGCGAACTACAATGACAGTTTTTCAGCACCAATGACAGCAGTTTAGGCCTATTACATGCTTTTAGATAAAAGTGCGAAATTAAAAATTATTTTAGTTATTACTCAACTAAAATACATGTTGTGAGGGAGCGCAGTGGCTCAGTGGTAGAGTGCTTGACTCGAGACCAAGGGCCACGGGTTCAGGCCTCACCAGCGTCAATGCGTTGTGGTCCTTGAGCAAGACACATTTATCCTAGCTTAGTAATGGTTCAAACCAGGAAGGCCCGTCCCGGTTTAACAGAAAGATTGTTGATGGGACGTAAAAAATCAAATAAAAAAAAACAAATAAACATGTTGTGGACACTATAAAGAAGGGTCTCAATGAGAGAATGGTCTCAATGAGACCGTTCTTTAGAGCACCCAAAACAAATATTTAAACTGACGGTTAAGCCAATATATACTCAACTAAAAAAAGAAATCTATCAGTCATTTCTTGGGGGGAATTATGGAAATATTTTATACCATATCCCTAAACAATCAGTTCTGCATTAATTCATTGAATAATGTAACCGTTTTAGTCAAATCCGTTCATGCTATTCGTCAGTGTTTACACAAGGGGTGATTTTCAAAAGTGACAAGTTTCTCACTAGAGAATGAATATCTCGTTCTCGTCTAAATCAGTTCATTTGAGTAAGTTTCGTCAAAAAAGGACATGTCCCTCTACTGCAGCAATAACTGAATCATAATGAGGTCGAATCCTACGCACGTAATGTCGCATAACGTCCATGTAAATCCACACCAGAGCAACCTGAAGATTCGGAGGTTGCACTGAACGATCCCAGATGCATTGCCAGGGAGCATTCTACAGCTGCTCTATGGGATTGAGATCCAGGCTAACAAAACTAGCGTGGGTTGTTTAGCTTCTACACATACTTGATAGCCTCGTCGACGAAGTGAACTGATTTAGACGAGAACTCGAGGGAAACCAACTGTCTGAAACTTGCCATTTTCAGAAATGACCCCTTGTCTATACATTGACGCACAGCATAAACTGGTTTAGTACAAATATTACATTATAAAGTATTTGGATGCATAATAAATTGTTAAAGAATATGGTATAAAACATGTTTTCCTTTTTTAATTAGTTTTCCATAATTACCCTAAAACGTACCTGATAGGGTTCTTTTGTAGTTAAGTATACTATTTTATTTATCTATCCTCATATATACTATGTCTAAGGGGATATTGCTTTCAAAAGCTCTTGTATGAATTTTTTCCAAAAATTGCTTTTTTTATCAAGGAGACGGACACCTTTGGCCATATTGTTGTATGAACAATTTTTACATCTCACATCGATCACTTTACGCCCCAGCATACAGCTTTTGAGAAATCGGCAGCATGCCTATCAACCGTTTTTGAGTTACTTCCTGGTTTTATACCGTTTGCAAAATTGTGACACGCTGGGTGAATTTAGAGAAAAAAATGTGCATAAACATGAACTACAATGACTACATTATATGGAAGTATTTTCGCCCAAATGTACAAATTTCTGGTAGAAAAATATATTTCTACAAATTTTGCTTATGAATTTTTCATGGTAAAAATAGAAAAAAAACTGTAAATAATACCAGAAATACATACATTTCGGTCAAAATACTTTTATATATAGTAGTTCGATAACTGTAGTTCTTTTTTACATTAACATTTTTATCTAAAATTCACCCATTATGCCACAATAATGCAAACGGAGTAGAACCAGGACGTGACTCAATAACAACTAAGCTTGCTGCCGATTGCTCAAAAGCTGTGTGTTGGGGCATAAAGTGGTCTGTGTGAGATGTATAAATTGTTCATACAACAATATAGCCAAAGGTATCCATCTCCTTGATAAGATTTCCATTCTTGTTTATACTGAATAGATTTCATACAAGTAAGAGCTTTCGAAAGCAATATCCCCTTAACAAAATGATATTATCTAGCTGTTACTTGTGCATTGTCTGTGTTCCTTTTTCAGGTGTGCTTTAAAGGAAACTGTGTTCCAGATGTGCCCCGTTCCCCTAAATCATCATCTTCTGCCTATTACCCTCCACCACCACGTCAACCTATTCCTTCATCTTCTAGCTATAGACCTCCACCACCACGTCAACCTATTCCTTCTTCATCTTCTTTCAATTTACCTCCACCACCACGCGGACCTATTCCTTCATCTACCTATAACCCTCCACCACCACGCGGACCTATTCCTTCATCTAGCTATAACCCTCCGCCACCACGCGGACCTATTCCTTCATCTAGCTATAACCCTCCACCACCACGCGGACCCATTCCATCTTATTCACCTTGTCCTCCACTTCCCCCACCCCCTCCATGCCCACCTTGCCCCCCATGTCCAACAGAGTAGGGACACCACCATCACTGCCATCTACACCATGATATGTGACTCTGGGAAAGATGAACTTGCAGGAATGCTTCTGAAAGATAATGTAATCAATTATATTAATAAAGTTTAAACATAAGAAATTAAGTGTCAGTTATTATATGTTTTATAGAGGGTCCTATCAGTTGTAATATGTTTTATAGAGGATCTTACATGGGAGCTCATGCTTTATTGAATTTATTAAAAGAGTAGAGGAAAAGCTAGGCTTGTCGAGCATTGTATTGCTTTTTCGCAACGAATTAATAGCAACCAACTCTCGTTGTTGGCCGCCTGAGGCGGCCAACTACGAGAGTTGGTTGCTGTTATGATTAGAAGTACTATTCTGTTCTGTTCAGTTGCAGTATGAATACAAGTTTTCATTCAATCGGAACTGCCCGGGCCAATTCCACGAATTTCTGTTGAATCAGACCACGGATGTACATCGAGGATCCACTTTGATAACGCGGGTGATATCATAACGCTGACGCTATATAACGTGACGCTGACGTCACGGATACCATGTTAGCAAAATAACAAGTGTGATTGCAGCAAAACAAACGGCTAAAATGAAGTTTAGGTTTTATCAATAAAATAAAGCTATAGCAATATTTTATTGGAAAAACATAAATTCATTTATTCTGCTGTTTAAACTTTTCAGATAATCAGAATAATCGATGGTAATGGAGCTGAAGTTACATGCTATAGAACTTATTTTTATAAGCCAGCTCTGGCTAACAAAATTGAGCTTTTTGGTTCATAATACTACGTGTAATGCTCCTTACATACACCTGAGCCATGATTCGATTGTTGAATTGTTGCAGACTTTCCCAAATGGTTTTTCATTCTGTCGCCTAGTTCGGGCATCTATAGGAGTCAATTCGATCGAAGTAAGAACCTTATTCTACTGTTGAAAAAAAGGTTGTGATCTTTTTGTCGATGAAAAAACACAAAAAATAAAGTTGAATCGCATAGATACCGTTTTTATTGATATTTAAGTCATATTTTAGCCTTAAGACTGGGGTCGATCACCCAGAGCTTGAACGTTTATGATAGCTCTTTCAAGCAAGCGGCTGTGTAATCCCCATGACGTGACGTCACAAATCTTATAACATAACGTCACAAAATGATAACCTCTTGTGCCAAACTCCAACTGTCACGTGCATCTTCTGCATTGTCGCGCCTTCGAAAGAGCCACCACAAGTAACATGTTGTAAAGGAACATGCCGAATGATATCCAACGGTGATATCAAGGGGCCTTGCACCTTCCAAATAGATTGCAGCATAATTTTACAGCTAAATGTGATTTCCTTAAACTCAGTGAAGTTTAACACTAGAGTACCGATTCACACGAATACCTTATATAACAGTTGCACATTAGGTGTGCCTACTATTTTTCATTACTTCAATAATACGAATTTCATACATTCAATTATACAAGAGCACGAATGTTAGATTCTATTATTATTTATTATATGACATTAAGGTTACTTTTAAATCGCAAGATCTTGCTATTATGTACGGAACGTTGTATGAACGGCACTTAATAAAGTTACCAAAATCTGTAAACTATCGATTTAGCGGCAGGTGATAAGCATTTTTTCACCTGTTAAACATCGAAAACGAAAGCTTTAACCATATGGCTGTCGAATTGAGTCATTTTCAACTCTAAAACAGTTATGGAGTTGCCCATCTAACCCTTAAAGCGTCACCTATAATTTGCAGCAGACGACAATTTCAAATTTTGCTGCTTTTTCAAAATTTACAAATAAGGAATGATATTTCATGAGAATCGTCTGCTGGCAGACGATTTTCATGAAATTTCACTCCTTATTTCTTTCGAAAATTAGGAAAGATGTCACAAAATGTGTCGTCTGCTGCAGTCGTGATTGGCGCTTTAAGGGTTAAGGCGTGAAATCTCCCTAAAAGTCATTTGCGAAAAAGTCAAATTTTCAAACTGTGATTTTTGCAATAATTTGCATGACTATGAATGGACATACATCTAAATTATTCATAAACATGTTTTATGATGTGAACAGGCGCGAGGCTACAATTTAGTTTACTATATAATTTAATCATTCATTACAACACCTCCTATTATACATGATGGTCCTGACTTTCATATGAAGCTTTTCCCCACCCATACATGGCCTGGGAGTCATTCTAATCAGTGACTAGATAGGGCAAGTTCGGCTCGTTTTGGAACCATAGGAGTTTAGACAACCATATGTTGACACAGCAGTCGTGTTGGCTATCTAAACATCATTTTACTCAGGTGTGCAGAGGCCTCAATTTTCCTAGAATGACCAGCTACTGGGACAGAAGCAACATTTTCTGAAAGCTTATTCATTGGGCAGTTCAGACATACCAAATAACAAGGATGCTCACATGAATTGGTATATTTACAGCCCACTGAAAGGGGAACTATTTGCGCGAAATAATCAAGGGACATAATTGTGGTCTGATTTCAATTCAAACCGAGGGCAAAGGGGAGATTACTACTCTAAAAATTGAATTTTGATACTATATCTGTTGAAGGGCTAGAAAGTAAGATATTTTATCAATTCAACAATTGTGTTTTACCATCAAAGAAAACTAAATAGACTTTTCTAGCAATATCTGATTTGATCAGTCTGCGAATTGTTTTAGGTACAAAATGCAGTAAATAACTCCAGTTGTAAAAAGACGAATGGGAGCGCATCATTTGTTTTTCGTATAAAAGTATGTTCGCCACCTTGACCCAGCAAATCCTTTAAAAAGTAAACATCTATAATAAATGTACACAATAATATGTTGGTTAGAAGCTGGGTCAAGGTTGGGTACATACCTTTAACGAAAAACAGTGAAGCGTCCCAAAATGTCTATTTACAATCAGAAGTATTAACTGCATTTTTCACGCTTATATTGTGCGCATTCATGCTAAACAGACAGATCGAATGCAATATTGGTTAACATTCTTTGACGGTCAAACACAGTTGTGGAATTAATATCAAAACCTGACTTTTGACCCCTTCAACTTATATAGTATCAAAATGCAATTTTAGAGTAGTTACATCAAGCTGTATTTGTCTCCCCTTTGCTCTTGGTTTGTACATCATTAACTATTTTTATGAATAATTTAGATGTAGGCTTATGCATGAAAATTATTGTAAAAATTAGACCAGTCTATTAATTTTATCAGACAGGTCACTGGGTCTGATGGTCTAGGCCTGTTGCAAAAATTACACAATCATAAATGTTATGATTTTCAGCTTGGTAAAAGTCATTTAAAAGCTGGTGATATAAACTATAAGATTTAAGTCTCTGGCACTATTCAAAATATAGTAATTGGATTTAGGTTCAAATGGAAGCTATAGGAATATCATTTTGGTTACATCATTAACAATACCCCCTGATGACTCGAGACCGAGGGCCGCTGGTTCGAGCCTCATCGGCGTCACTGTGTTGTGTCCTTTAGCAAGACACATTTATCATTGCTTAGTACTGGTTCAACCCAGGGAGAATCGTCCTGACATAACTGAAACATTGTTGACTGGGACGTAAAGAATCAAATCAAGCAAAACAAACAGTACCCCCTGACTTTATTTTAGAAGTTTGTAAATATGACCAGATAATTAAAATGTGCAATATTTTCATTACATACGCGAATCCAGAACGTTATGTCAGAGGGGTACAGGACCAAAGCGAGCCAACATCGGCCCGCCAGAGAAATACCATTTAAATGGTGTTTCGCTGGCGAGCCGATGGTGGCCCGACACCTGAATGCTAGCTTGGTAGCTTTGTGATTTTTTCATGGAGGTCTATACTAGTATTCCTACGAACCATACAGCTTTGTGATTTTCTAGGGGGGGGGGGTGTCCGCACCCTTAGTTCTCCCATACCCCACCCCCTCTGGATCCGCGCATGGATTAGCTCGCACATGGTCTCGATACCATGGATGTAATGTTTGTTAAATGAACAAATAAATCAGGAAAATCTTCCGAAATATTGTTATACTGAGACTATTTATTAGTACCCATTTGAATTTCTTCTATCTCTGTTTTCATCAATATCATAATCATATCGGTTATATGGTCAGAGGGCCATATGGTAGACTGGCCGTAGAGTTAAATATATGTCACCCTCTTGAAATATTGAGATATTTACATTTTCGAAGCAATCCTTTAATGAATCTTTAGATTTTTGGAACCGTTCATAGCCGCATGAATTGTACAGATTTGATTGACAGCTGCCAAGATCACTTGCCCGTGCATTACGCTTCGAACACCGAACTCATTCGCCAGAAGTGATACTGTCGTTGTGATTAAAGCGAGCCACACCCGAGTCGCACGTGCAAAACAAGTCTCTTGTTTGCTCCATTGGCTGTCCGTGTTCAAGCTGGCTGTTCCGCTTTTCCATTTTACACTCCGACTAACCCGTTAATACGATTCTATTTTAAATACATAACCGTTTTAAATCCTAAAATAAAATTAATCTTTATATTTTAGATATTTATAATAAAATATAACTATAAGCAATAAATTCAATTTTTGGAATGTTCATGGAAGCATGAATACTTCGGTTCTCTTGCAAAGGTTATATGAACATTCCAAAAAATGAATGCATTTCTTAAATAAGCTTAACCCATTTAAGATCAACTGAATTTTTCATGAAGCTCTTATGTTTAAGTCAGGATGGTCATAGTGTATATTCAGATGTCACAGGTTATAATTTCCAAAAATAATGCATTATCTTTCTCTGAAGATCGGATCTGGTTTAGCAAACCGTACATACTCTATATCTGGTTCTTCGCTGTTTGCCAAGGTACCCATTTAAGGGTTTCCGGTCTACAAAGTGCTAATCCTTAAAGCGCCAATCACGACTGCAGCAGACGACACAATTAAAAACATACTCCAAGTTTTCAATAAAAATAAAGTATATTTCATGAGAATCGCCTCAAACTTATGAAATATCATGCCTTATTTGTTATTTCTGAAAAAAGCGGCAAAATTTGAAATTGTCGTCTGCTGTAAAGTATAGGTGGCGCTTGAATTAATAATTTACTAGATTACATGTATTTGAGTTGAGGTCATTCTCGCAAGACCTGACAATTCATGAATATTCATGCTAAGCTCCGCCCACTATGACGTTTTTGTATGACTTGATTCTTAACGTCCAAGTCAACAATTTTTCAGTTATGTCGGGACGGTTCTTCCTTGGTTGAACCAGAACTAAGCAAGGATTAATGTGTCTTGCCCAAGGACAAAACGCAGTCGTGCCAGTGAGGCTCAAACCCACAACCCCTTGACCTCGAGACAATCACTCTCGAGCCACTGCGCTCCCTCCCCCACTATGAGTAATTATATAAATAATTTTTCACATTTATACATTGAACAAAGAAATTTCTGGTCTGGAGCGCAGTGACTCAGTGGTTGAGTGCTTGACTCGAGACCGAGGGGCCACGGGTTCGAGCCTCACCGGCGTCACTGCCTTGTGGTCCTTGAGCAAGACACATTTATCCTAGCTTAGTACTGGTCCGACCCAGGAAGACCCTACCCTGTTTAGCTGAAATATTGTTGATGGGACTTAAAGAATCAAATCGAACAAACAAAAATTACTTGTCAGGCCCACTAGTGTAGGATCATATCTAATGATATTTCTATACACAAAGAAGGTATTCACTGATCAGGCAGCTCTTACAAGAGTTGTCTGATCTGTGTCTGCTATGTTTGCAAAAGTATTATAGTCCTACCGCAATAATAAGAAACGCGAAAATCTGGAATATTATTTTATTACTTGCATTTTTCCAAAAATAAAGCTCAAATCTGGATTTAGAATATCCTGCAGTGTCAGAAGAAAATTGTTTGAAGAATCTACTACCAATGCCCTGACCCCTAATCTCTTGGAAATTTCAGCATTTTTAGGCTTTCTGAAAAGCGGGGGGAATTTAAACGGTGTAACAGCCATATGACGGCCTCTATATCTGCACTTAAATTTCTACAGGTAAGTGTCAAAAGCATCACACATGGTAGAGCAAAAAACTGGCAAAAAGTCGCTTATTTAAGGCGGAACCCCTCCCCATCTGTAAAATGGAAAACGATTGCATGAATGATATGTCAAGATGTTGAAGTTTCTTGGATCGCCGGAATTACTTGTTCAAAGAGGGGCAATGGTGTTAAAATTTGGCAAAAACTTCATTTTTAGAAGTGAAATTGCGAATTTCTGAAATCCATTTGCAGCAACAGATACACGACACCGGCAAAGAAAGACTGAAAAATGATCATTGAGTTTTATATAATCATGACCGGACTTTATTATAAAGTCAAAGTCAGAAATGAAATGTCTTTATTTTTGGGTGAAAATCAGTATTTTTATAAAAAATAATCCATTTTTTTGTAATCGGACAGGTAAAGTTTTTAAAATTTATAGTTTTTATCAATCTTGTTTTAAATTTGATGCTGCATTATTCAACTTACATATATCCTGTCGTGTTTACTTATAAAACCTGCCAAAATATTTTCTTTTTTGGCCTAAAAAACGGACATTTTTATATTCAGGTATATTTTGAGAAATGCATGTTTTGCTATTTCGAAGATATCAGGGCATTGTCATATTATGAAAATGACGTACATATAGTAAACATATCGAATGGAAACAGCATTTACTATGTTTTGTGATATTATATCAAGTATTGACACACACTAAAAGAGGGCCAAGTGACCCCGGATCGCTCACCTGAGTTTTTGTTTAAACCTCTTATCTATATGTATCTATAAAAAACTGACCACGCTCTGGTGAACCCTTGAAGGGGCCAGTTTTTGTCCCCAGAGCTCTATTTAGAGCAAATTTAAATATGACCCATCCACTGATTGATATCTGGGATAAAGACCTAGTGGTTTCAAACCAGAAGATTTTGTATGTTTCAATTTATAAGTCAATGTAAATTCTGTGACATCCAGGATGAGGCCATTTTGACCACATAACCACAATTTGAGCAAACTCGGTAGAGTACCACTAGGTGACGTTACATACGAAATATCAAAACTTTGGGGCATTTTGTTTTCTGGCAAGATTATCTTATAATGTTTTCTCAAAATAACCTATTTATCGAGTAAAAATATGGCACCTTATAAGTCGCTCAGTTGAAGTGAACCTCTCCCTACTTGAAAAATAGGATTATGATATATCAATGGAAAGTTTTATAACTGTACATTATGAAAGCACTGGATTTACATTCCAAAACAGGGGCAGTGACTCTTTTTAGGCTTCGAAGAAGGGCACCCTCATTCAAAGAATCATTTATAGCATCTAAAATAAGCAATGGCTGGATGAAAAGAAATGCAAAAACGCAAATAACTTCAAAAGGTTTAAAGCAGAAGGGGTGTTTATTTAACCAAATAAGCTATGCATTAAAACACTTAGACCTTTGTTAATGTAATACATAAGAACACGGATCTGACAAAATGGACATTAAGGAATCCAAGTAATTATTATGTAAGAGATATTTGAAAAATACTTAAAATAACATAACATTACATACTTTTATATTTCCATGAAAATACTTTTAAACTTTGATACCATCAAAATAACTAAAGTTTCTGATTATTTTTTTTTAAGTTTTCTATAAGGGTTGTTGCCATGTGAACGCTCAGATCACAACACCTACAAGTGGGTCATTTTGAATGTCTATAATACGATCTAGAAGATACTTTACCTGCATTTTTATTATCACATGTATAAGACATGTATATGACATAAGAAAACTGTATATTTGCTAGATTCTTATGTTGAGCATGCAATAATCAACAAACGAATATAGACCAACACTCTGACGTCATAATACGGTTAAGGCATATTATTGACGTCATATTCCAAGCCTGATTACATACGTTGTTTATAACATCCATATAATCATCAGTTTCGAAAATAATCACTTCAAATTTCCAGGTTATGCTCTAAACATGTACGAGGTAATACATTAGCCTGATTATGACTATTGCGACCATAGGGTATCTTTCATCATATAATGACCCATATATGCAGAATGGAAGTACCTGATTTATCATTTTGATATCATTATTAAGTACCATGATTACATTTATTTTAGTCTATTGTCTTCATTTTACACATATTGTCAGCGCGTACGATTTGAACGCATTGCAAATCAAACATGGTCTTTTTATCCATCAGCTAATTAAAATATAGGTTTTGCCTTTGGGTATTAGTAGCAGCATGGAGTTTGTGCGTCACCAATTGTCCTCCTAAATCTGTTTAAAAGAGTAACTATGTTAGTGTTATAACAAGAACTTCCAATTTAACTTAATGCCTCGATGTTTATATTTGCCTATGGTGTGTATTTCAAATTTGGAGTTAAAGGTCAAGGTCAAATTAAGACAAAATATGTAATACGACTCATAACATGAACTTCTCTTTCATTTCTACAACCAAGGGTGTTCATATATGGCACAATAATTGTCTATGGGGTGTAGATTACAACATAGGTTTCTTATCACCGCCTTGCCATTGGTGTCAAAAGACAAGGTCAAATATACTAACAATCAGTTTATGGCTTGTTACGCGAACTCCTTCATTTTTGACCAAGGGTGTTCATACTTAGCACAATTATTGCTTATGGTGTGTAAATTACTAAGTACGTTACATATCACCGTTATGGCCCTAAAGTCAAAGGTTAATTAGAATATGTCTTACAGTGGTATGTTTTTGACAGAGGTGCTTCATATTTGTAGAGTAATTGCCAATATGACATTTGAGCCTTAATTTTCAAAATAATTTGAAGCCGGTTGTATGGATTGTAAAGCAATATCCTAACATGTTTTGTTGTAGATAGTTCATATTTTGCACACTGATTGTCAAAGGTGTGTTTCTTATATGACCCTCTTAAATAATTGTTCAAATTGTTTAATCCATTGCATATCTAGGTCACATGGGCTAAAATAGATTTTCAAAATGAAAATCTATTTGTTTGAAACCACAATGCCTAGAGTCTAAATATTTTGTATGTAGCCTCCACCAAGTTTGTTCAAATTATAGCCCTGTGATTTAAATGGCATATTCCTGGAGGTGGCATATTTTACATAGGTATGTGATCACTTGCTGGGAAAGGGCTGATCTCTTGGCTCTCTTGTGTGTGGTGTTTTCTTGTATTTTGTCACTTTTCCATATGGCGTCTCTAAATTGTATAGATTTCTAGGTTTTGCTCTCTGCTTTACTTTTATATTGGAATTCTTGTCTGAAGCATCAATGCCTAGAACCTTGATATTTGGTATGCAACATCACCTAGTACGGCCCTATCACTTTTATTGAATTTTGGGCACAGGGACTATTAAGTGGACCCGCCTGCGAGGTCACACATTCACTAGGAATCTATTGGGGGAAACTTCTTGTCTGACACCACAAGACATAGAACATTGCTATTTGTTATGTAGCTTCACCTAGTATATATCTACTAAGTTTGTTCACATAATGACCCTTGTGCCAAAAAACTGGCCCACCCTGAGGTCACATGTTTTACATAAGCTTATATATGGAACACTTAAAAAAGTCTAGTCTGAAACCACAAAGCCTAGAGTCTCTATTTGGCATACAGCATCATCTAGTAGACATACTAAGTTTGTTGAAAATTATGGCCATGTGGCCGAGAATGAGGCCGCCTCGGGGATCAAGGTTTTATATATAGCTTAAAAAGACCACAAAGTAAAACACATTCTTGTCAAATACCAAAAGGCTTGATATTTGATATGTAGCATCACCAAGTGGTACTCTACCAAGTTTGTTCAAATTATGGTTCCATTGTCAAAATGGCATCGTCCTGGAGGTCACAGAGTTTATATGAGGCTGCTATTGTTCTTGGACTCTTCCTCTCGGTGCCTTGGGTTTGTATGCAGTTTATGAGTGTGGCATTTCCTGGTCAAACATTTTTTTACATCGACTTACATATAGTGGGCAGGTCATCAGGAGCTAGGCCAGTTCCAATAGATACCTATAGATAAGATGCTTAAAATAAAACTCAGGTGAGCGATCCTGGGTCACTTGGTCCTCTTTTTTTATTATGCCATTTCCTGATATGATATCATAGTACATGATAAATGCTATTTCCATTTGAAATGTTTACTATATGTACGTCATTTTCTTAATATGGCAATGTCCAGATATACAAGTAATAGCAATACATGCATTTCACAAAATATACCTGAATATCAAAATGCCGGATTTTGAGGTAAAAATGAAAATATTTTGGTGGGTTTTTTAAGTATACACGACAGAGATATATGTAAGTTGAATAATTCAGCATCAAATTTGAAACAAGTTAAATAACAACTCTAAATCTAAAAACTTTATCAGCCAGATTACAAAAAATTGTGTTTAAATTTATAAAAAACACCGATTTTCACCCAAAAATCAAGACATTAAAATTCCGGTTTCGACACCATAATAAAATCAGAGTGGACTTATATAAGACTCAATAATCATTTTTAAGTCATTCCTTGCTGGTGTCATGTATCTGTTGCTGCAAATGGATTTCAGAAATTCGCAATTTCACTTCTAAAAACGAAGTTTTTGTCAAATTTTAACACTACTGCCCCTCTTTGCAAAAGTAATTCCGGCGATCCAAGAAACTTCAACATCTTGTCACATCATTCATACAATCATTTTCCATTTTACGGATGGGGAGGGGTTATCGGTCAATTTTCGCTAGTTTTTGCTCTACCAATATGTGTAAGGACATTTTCTACTAAAACAGTATGATGTGGCTATTATGGACAGTTTTATAAAACAACTTTTACAGTGGTAAATGGCCTAAACATCATCAACTACATATGTCATTTTTATAGTCAACCATTCATTTTCTATAAATTAGTTAATTTGAGCTGTTTACATACATTCTTTCAATGGTAACACTCAAGTTTCAAATAAGTGGAATAAAATGCCTAAATTCTACCATCAGAATTATTAGAGCAAATATTAGCGGTAATACCAGGCAATATCTTTTACCAAAATTCTGCCTGAAATATTTCACGATTATTGAATGCTCAAGGTGATATAAATTGAAAACGTACATCTTAAGTCATTTATTCGCGATTCTAATTTATGCAGCAGTACTTTATAATGTACGGTACTATTTATGCTACACTGAACAAAAGTGATTACGCTACACTACAATATTCTATATTTTGAGAAAAAGTATTGGACGAAAAGTATTTACTAAAGCTAAATAATGTTTTCCAGACATCCAGCAAACGATTCGTAGAAACTCAACCAATTTGTTTCTTTTGATGTCTGAGTTATGTTCCCTTTTGTGTTCTGAATTATACAATTGCGCATGTGCAGAATTTGTCATACTTTTGTTGCATTAAAAACGGAGAAAACTGACTTATTACTTGAAACAAGCGCAGAAATCAGTTTGGAATTTATCAAATTTGTTGTTTTTGTTGCTTTACGTCCCAAGTCAACAGCTATGGTCATGGCGGGACGGTCAGTTCACCTATCCACACGTTTTCCTGGGCAAACTTGAACAAGCAGTTAACCAGTACTTTATGTACATACTTTGGCTTGTAGCTGACAACAAACCTTCTTGAATGAATCAGCATGTGGGAGGAGAATTACCGTAGAATTTATTTCATGATCAATCTCTACGTCAGGGATCAAACTCCTGACCCCTGGATCTGCAGTCAGACTTGTATCTGGTGCCAGACACGTTACCGACTGCGCTACGCAGCCTGGTATCAATTTTGTAAAAAAATGTTAATTGTCTCCCTTTGACGAATACAAATAGGGAATATTATATGTTTGGTGATCTTCGATTTAACATTATTTTCGATAAATTTATTTTCCAAATAAACAAAACCTATCAGCACATTGTTCCTACCATTTCTTGACCAGTAATAATATCAGACTAAGAGATTTTCCTATGGAGATTTCAAGCTTGGCCAATTTGATGAAATGCTCAGCTTTCCAGGGTTGCTTTTGACGATCAAAACACATTTTTGATAAGTCATTCACATTTCTTGTCACATGTCTAGACTACCATTTCGTTCAGTCGGATCTGGTTGGCAGTGGATTTCTGAGGCCTAAACTGTGAGATTTCCGTTCAAAGGGGTACGTGCATTAAGTAGGCTATTTTGGCCCCCTATGAGGCCAAAAAAATGAAAGTTGCTTTTCACAAGTTTCTTCTTATTAGTTTATTAGAACAATAGCCAAAGTGTAAAAGTCTGGGATTTTTTTCTATTTTTACCGTTGCTATAGTAACAAAAGTGGCTGCCAAAATAGGCTGAAAATAGTAAGGTGACCATTTTAGAGCAAAATTAAGACATTTGACAGAGAAATTAACATAGAGCACAAGCAAATACCAAAAAGATATTTTAACAGAGGGTGAGAATTTTTATTGCAGACAATATTTAAAAAGTTTTTTTTTGGTATGCGCTTGTGCTGATATCTAATTCTTAAAAAAACGGTCTGAACAAGCCTTGAATTTAGCCCAAAATGGCAGTTTCTCTATTTTAGGTCTATTTTGGCGGCCGTTCTTGTTACCATAGGAACCATTAAATTTAAATAAATGCCAGAGTTTTACACTTAAACCATTCTTCTAATAAACCAAAAGGATGAAATTGATGAAAAGCAACTTTCAGTTTTTTGCTCTAGAGGGGGGCGAATTAGCCCCTTAATGCACGTACCCCTTTGTAATCTGAAAAATTGGACCCCTGTCACATTTAAATGGCTTTCATGAGTTACCTCGTGACAACATCCGTAAAGCTTTTACTTTTATGCATAAATCAGTCTTTGAACTTTCAGATACACCTTTTTTTTGCTTTACTGGCGTGCCTCATTTTGCATATAAATTTTATGGCAAACAATTCAGGTATAGCGTTTGCACTCTTGTTCAGTATATAACATATACGGTGATTATTGACCTGAAACGACATCGAATGATTAAGTCAACCGTTACATATTATTAATAAACTGGGTCAGTTTATGTCCATTCTACCAACAGTAATACTCCCCCGTTGAAAATAACCAAAAATATGCCGAAATTGCATCTAATTACAGAAAAACACAGCAAAAACACGAGGTGGAAAATTTTGTCAAAAATACTGCACCTTTTTCTACACGCATATCGAAAAGTGGAAGAGAAAATAACGTGAACAGATGCACTTAAGGTCGATTTTTCGCGTTTCTTATTAATGCGGCAGTACTTTAATAGGTGTCTCTAAGGGTTAAACAATTTCTGTTTTGGTTGAAAACAAAGTTCCAATTTTGAATGACATATTTCCTCTGTTTATTGTCCAGTACTGTCCGATGACATCTAATAGACTAGAGAACCTGAAGGTCCTGAGGCGCTCACCTGATCTCCTTAATACACGGTCAACTACAGCTTATAATAAAACATATTTTGTTTTACCATATATGGGGGTTGCAGCCATTTTGGTCAAATCACCTAAAACAATCTAATGAATACTCCATCAAACAACCCAGTGATTTCTGAGAAAAAGGTGTTTAGATATATAGGTAGGTGGAAGTCAAATGAGTGGCCATGGATAAAAGGTCACAGGTTAGCTTGACATTAGGTACTTATATAAAACCATTGTCTCATTAGGTTTAACATTTCTCGCAAGTGTTATGATTTCGGCTTTAACAGTTATAGAAAAATGAACATTTCAAGATTTTTCCCATATAAATGCACCAGGAATCAAATGTGACCTGCATAAAGTAGGTCAAGGTCAACCCATGAAAATTTGAGTTCAATTGGGCCAATGGCTTGTGAAAAAACAATGTTTTTTTAATATATTGAAGGGACCACAATGTGAGCGACCTTGGCTGAAAGGGCAAAGGTCAGCCTTGACCTTTGAAACTTATTTATAGCAATTGTCTCATTAGTTTTAACATATCAAGTAAGAATAATGACTTTGGCTTTAACAGTATTCAAAAAATCAACTCTTCAAAAAAAATTCCCATTTAAATGCATTAGGAAAGCAAATTTGACCTTGACGCTAAGTAGGTCAAGGTCAACCTAGGATCATTATTTGAACAAACTTGGTAGGCCCAACACCCTCAATGCTACAAACCAAGTCCCAAGGTCATCCATCTTCTGGTTCTGGAGAAGATTTTAAAGGGTTTTTTACCATATATGGGCGTGGCGGCCATCTTGGTCATGTGACTAGGACCATTTAAACAAACTTTCGTTCCTGCGTCCTACTAGTCAGAGAGCCAGCAATACTTTTAATCAAGTGGTTGAGGCCAAAAGGTTTGAAGGTGTCTTCTTATGTAGAAAAGTATGCTGAATTCAAAAATCAAACTCTTAAAAAATCGTCTGGTACACAAAAATGCTATGCGCAACGGAATATCCCGCTGGTAGGCAATTTCTCAAATTAGCACTGAAATGGGGTACCTTATACCAGAGAATCTAATTTCACCTACCTTGCATCCGAAGGAAAATTTTGCATTTGTGCCAAATTGTTTTTTGGGACTCAATGAATGAGAAAACAGTAATTCTGAAAAATAAACACCATGGCAACCCTTAATGCAATTCTTACGGCTAGGGGTGTACATACAAATTCAGTCATCTCTAAGCTGATACTAGTCATATCGTACTAATCTTGGTAACAAGTTAAAGGTTAGGCATATGCCTTTCATCCAATGACCTGAGATGCAAATTACCTAATGAATATTCGTGAAAACCTTCAAAATTAAGGGGAAAATCGTAAAAAAAAACATAAATCACTGATTTCAGCCCCAAACCATCATCAAACCACCATTGCTACATTTTGTTATAACATCAGTGATACAATTTGACAAATACTTTCATCTTATGGTCCTATATGGAAATTATCACATTTGCATATTCATGAATATTAATGAAAACTTATTAAATGAAGGCAAAGCCATTGCATAAACTAGAACCCCAAGGGGTAATTAGACCTAGATTTACATTGAACTCCTAGGAGCATTTCTTATTCGTGTGAAATGGTTCAATGAGGTCACTTAAGGCAAAACATTATGTTCCTCAATAATAAATTGATTTGTTAATGTGAAATTGCATTGTTTCCATGGCAACCCATTATGTGATTTTAAAATACTGGGAGCGTACCTACAATAATATTCATATCTCAACAGCAACACATCTTAGAACAGCAAATCTTGTATCAAATTAATCTGCAGATATAGCACTTTTATGTGACGGTTGGATATGCAAATTATTTATTTTGAATATTCATGAATGTTCATGAAAACATTAGAAATGAATAAAAAAAAAGTGCAGAAAAATCAAGGGGCAATACTTACAAAATTACTAGTATTTCACTTGATCATTGCCCTAGGGTACCAAACATGATATCACTGTAACGTAAAATATAGTGATTGTACCTTATAGTCTGCCACCCTTAACTTCTACGAGGACTCCCGATGGCATTTTTTGTTAATGCTCGGCATCCAGGCTAGAATTATTCCTTGGACTATTACCAACAATATAGGGGTGGATGCCAAGCGTAATTTTTGGATTTAAGGTCACGGTAAGGTCAAAGGTCAAGTTAGTGCAATTATTCATAAAAATGGCATTTAAACATAGTAAATAATTTTTTTCAATCACAAAATGCTCCCAATATGAACAAAAACACTTGCACGTGAGAATAGAATGGCACAGAGGCTTGCCACAACCTCCAAATTGACATTTGCAAAAAAATATATAATAATAAACGTTCGGGCTCAATACAAATTAAAGAACAATATAGTCCGGGCCAACTAAGCTTACCTTGCACCCCCAGGGCATTTTTCTTGAGTGCCAAATTGTTCATTAAGACCCCCTAAATGCAAAATAAAGTTCTAAAATGGACCTGTCTGGGTTATGTGAAAAGGCATGGTTTCCATGGCAACCCAAAATGCTATTCAAGAATGGGGATGCTCCTACAAAATTACTCATATCTTAGCAACTACTTGTCCTAGACTTCTAAACATGGTGTAAAAATGAAAACTTAGGCAGAGGCCTTTCATCCATTGTCCTTATGCAAATGACTTAACTTATCTAATTTGCATAACTATTTATGAAAATATTAAAATGTGATTCATAAATGGGGGTGTACCTACAAAATAAATAATATCTCAGTTGCTTCTTATCACAACCTACTAAAATTGGTACCAAATTAAAGCTTAGACACTGGCCATTTATCAATTTGTGGCATATGCAAATTATCTATTCTACATAATTTGCGTTTTCATGAATATTAATAAAAACGTTTAAAATAAGGAAAATCATTAAAAACATAAATAAGCAGATTGCATCTGCATATCATTATTGATGCATATTGCTATGTCATCAATGATACAATTGAACAGTTTCATTCTTTGTAAATTGTCTCAATTGCATATCCATAAATTTATATGTGTAAGCTTAGAAAATGAAGGAAAGTCATATAAAAACTATAAACCTAAGAAGAGGGGAAGGGGATGTGGTAATAAGACCCTCCTTGCACCCCTAGTACATTTTCTCATGTATGTCAACTTGTTTAGTGGGGTCGCCCTAATAACAAAATTATTGTCATAAAAATAAACCCATTTGGAATATATGAAATTACAATGGTTTACATGGCTACCTATCATGAAATTCAGAAGAATGGGGGTGTTTGGGGATTCTAATGAATTTGGCACCCATGAAAAATTGTCCCCGACTAGTACTATATATGTAAATTGTATGAAACATGACCCTATAGATTTGATATATAATTTTACTTTATCCAAGGCACTTCTAATTCGCATTTACATTGTATCAATTTGGTGTAGGACTTCATTTGCCTTACACCTAGCTTCGAATATGTGCCTATAATTTTAGACTCATATTAGCAGGTAACCTAAGTATCTACAGACAGAATTGTAATTCAGCATATTCAGCACTCATACAGCATGATACAAGCAAAATCAAACTCTTTAACTTCCCAAAGTTGCAAGCCTCCAGGGCAACTTGTAGTCCTATAAGATAGGCACACACCACTGCATCATATGCACATTCTATCATGCAGATCTAATTAGCATTCAACATTTACATCTGACAGTTCTGCACATTTTTGCAGCCACAAGTGGTGATGAGCTCCATGCAAGCCGGACACACAGCTGACAATCTGTCAGTCTGAACCTGAATTGTGTCGGGAGCATATCTGCTATACAATTTGAGACAGGAATCCCAAATTTAGTGTGTGGATACACCATCGGGTCGCAGAGTGTCACATACTGTTTTTGGGGTTACTGTGATTTTGACCATGTCGTCTGACCCTAGTTCTAGGAAAACCGTGTCTAGAGCAGATATCTTGTATTGTTTTAAGGTAGGAATCCCAAATTTAGATTGTGGATACATGTTAGGGTGCCAGAGTGTCCCGTACTGGTTGGGGTCACTTTTAACTTGACCGCTGGCACATCTCCTATGTTATTGGTCATACGAATCCCAAATTCAGTGTGTGGATACATGTTGGGGTTGTAGCGTGTCACACACTGTTTATAGATCACTGTGTCTCAATTATGAAAAACTATTGTTTTTGGGGGTATTTTATCAATTTGTGACACAGTTCATGATTTTGCCTAATAATCAACTCTCAAACAGTGCAATTCAAAGGTATCTTTATAGGTGGTACAACCATTTTCTCACATAGAAGAAAAGATTGAACTGTTTTAAATCAATTTCTACATTTTCTCTTTCAACTCAGCACGCATGCAGCATGATACAGGGAAAAACAAACTCTTTAACTTCCCAAAGTTGCAAGCCTCTACCTTGTGACCGTACCAGTATTTGAGCTCTCAGGTACTACTTCCAACATGTATTTTGTAAATGTGAATTTAATAAACAACGTTGAAAACACCAAAATACAAAAATGGTTAAAGGACCGTCTTGATCTATTGTAAAAAAAATACGCCAGAACTTCTTTATTTATTATACCTCAGATTGGAACTTTCTGGTCACCTGAACAAAACTGTTAAAAACACCAATGTCAAGTTAGTATAAGCGAACAAACATGTGTGTGTTTTCTTACGTACATTTGTAACAATTTTTTTCTGTTTCATACTCTGTTTTATTATAAAAACGGCGATTGAGTCTTCCATTTGATGGAAGTTTTGCTTTATCAAGCTTGTGAAAACGGGTTAACACTTGGTCAAGCTTTGTAGGTATGTTGTTCTGTTGTACAAAGCTATCTGTCAAACTACCCAATGTTGCTTTTAGCAAAGCAATATTATCGCATGAAAATTGTATGAGTCATTCTTTGTCAATATTATACTAGCCAAAAGTTCTAACCGTCCACCTGCATTTAATTAATTGTCTTCAAAACGTAAAATGACATGACTATTCTTTTTGTAGCTCGAAATTTACAGACGTGTCATGTACCCGTGGCAGTGAAGATATTGTCAAAATGTTCAACAGTACATGCAGGATGCTAACTTGAATATGGTACCCCCATTTTTAAAATTCGCATTTTGGCACAATTTGTGAGTCATGACTTTTTGAAATAACCCCATTTCACGCGCAAAACGTTTTCATTTCAAAAGCCAAACACATATTGAATACTAAAGTGCTGAAATGAACACTCCATCTGCACGAAACTCGTTGCTATTGGCTAAAATGTCAAAAAATACCCCACCATCCAATGCAAATTCTTGTGAATTTTGAAATTGAGGGTAAGTGTATTCGTCAAAGCCTCCCAGATACAACTTAAGGAGTTTTGCTTAGCCGTTTTATGTTATCGATGACTGATAGGCTGGCCTTTTCGGGAATGCAAATGAAATTGATATAGTTCTTAAAGCTTTTCCGCAAATTGGTAAAAACACACGTAGCCGGTTAGTACTTTTGACTAGTATATAAGGGAAATATACATATCCATTTTCTTTCGACACATCTGTCAAAAACGAATTTTGCCATCGCATCATCAATTCCAAGGACTGGCTTTATTCTAATAGCATGACTTTCTGCATTGAACAGCTGCACCAGGTTTTCCAATCTGTTTGCCTGGTGTACAGCTTGACCAAAAGCAACAAAAGTAAGTGAGTATGATCAGGAAATACCACAATCACTCATTGCAGGTCAAACAAAGGCACTGTGAGGAAGACAGAGATAACATAACACTAACAGTCACAACGGCATCATTACGGCAATTTAAGTAAATCAACAAGCTCTCTCCTCACCTATATGTTTTGGTGTCAAACGTTTTGCGGTTTGACACACCATATATTACGTCTTTATAGCCATTATGGCATCACGGTTCCAACAGGTTCTCCATCAAACCCGCCAAAATATCCATGCCCTCAAAGAGGAGACTAAGAAACAAGAACACTCTCTCAGGAATGATCTTTTCAACGTGCTCTTGGGTTTTGCCTTGCAACGGATCAGCGTGACCAGGTGTCTTCATCAGATCAGCCATAAGTATGAAATTTTGTGACAGCATAAAGCAGTTCTAGTAATAGGTTTAAAATTAGTGTTCTGTCACCATGTCATCTTCAGAGGAACTTTCTGAAGAATAACCTTTATGGGGCCTTTGTCAAAATTTGGGAATGGCATGGTCAGATTAATTAACTGGATACATGAATAGTGGGGCCTTTATATCTAAAGAGCACACAAAATTAGCGATCAAGATGCATCGTTACATCATAAATAAATGATTGACATCTTGATAATTTCAAATTGGGACCTTCTTCTGTAATTTGCTGGTGCAGTGGCTCAGTGTTAGAGTGCTTGACTCAAGACCGAGGGGACGCGGGTTCGAAGCTCACTGGCGTCACTGCGTTGTGTCCTTGAGCAAGACACATTAATCCTAGCTTAGTACTGGTTCAACCCAGGTAGACCCGCCCCTTTATATCTGAAAGATTATTGATGGGATGTAAAGAATCAAATCAAACAAACAAAAAAGCATGTACTTTTTTCCAGACACCTCATATCATTCACATGATCAAGAGCCAATCTTTGTCCAGAAATGTGAAACACTACCCCCCCCCCACCCATTTATTGTGTTTTTGGCAAAATAAAACAGCATTCAACTATATTGCAGACCCTATTACCAATCAAATAATACAATGTACAAGCATTGCTTGTGAGTGATCTATAACTAAGGCATGATTGAAAATGTCATTGAAAAAAAAGACAGTAAATATGAAAAAATCTACTCCAAAATCACTGATTTTTCTGCGGAAAGTATATTTTTCTATCCCATAATAGCTATAATATTCCACAAACTATTCTTTTCAACATTTCTATATCTGACTTTTAGTTTTCAGCATATTAAACATAATTTGAATGATTTAGATACCATCTATAGCAATGTAAAAAAGACCTAATGACGATTCTTATATGAAAATGCACCTATTTGACCTTTGACCTTGCTGTGACCTTAATTCGAGGTTTCAGAAGTGGCATCCAGCCTGGGGCACTTTGTAATACCCCAAAGAGTATTTCTAGCATGGATGCCGAGCATTAACAAAAAATGCCATCAAAATCATTTTCTAGGGGTCTTAGGAATTACAGGCTGCAGACTATTACAGGCAGATAGGAAAAGAATCTAATTTGTATAATTTTGAATGAAAACATTAGAAAAAAAATGAAAAATCGTGGAAAAATTTAGAACGACATACTTACAATTTTGCTCATATCTCACTTAATTAATACCCTAGAGTACAAAACTTATTACCACAGTGATGCGAAGACATAGCACTCTTATCTTATGGACACATATGAAAACAAGTTTATATGAATGCTAATTAATCTTTACGAAATCATTATGAATTAGTGAAAAATTGCGGAAAAATAAAGCCCATATACTTACAAAGTTATTCATATCTAAGTTTATAATTGCCCTAGAGTACTAAACTTGATATCAGAGTAATGATATCAATGACCTTTTGGACACATTTCTATAATACTGTGCATATAATGCTAAATATAGAGCAACAAATAGAAAAGATAGTTTTACATTTGTACAAGAAAATACGATAAATTAAATGGTCCAAACTATTTCTCATCGATTTAACACTCATGTTAAACGTTTGTCGTTGTCTGCTTCTGTGGTAATCATTATTATCACACGCCTCCTTGCAACTTGTAGAATCATCACACAATATTTCAATCATTTACTGTTATACAATTTTACCACCAGTCCACTTAAAATTGATGAGTCATTATCAACTTTCCAATTTTGCCATTCATGGCTTGGTACATTCGGAAACTGATATAAATTCCTAATAGTTGGCTCTTTGAGTAGGTGTTTCAAGTGATACTCTGCAAGTAGGAGAAAGACTAAAGCTTTACAAGGAGGAAAACTATGCCATTAATAGCAAAGTGTACATGGACTGATGTACCTTGGTATTTCTGTGATAAAGAATCATATCTTAGCTGGTTAACTTTTATAAATGTAGCGTTTCCATACATGCAACAAACATGTTTTCATCTAATAATGTCTCTGCACTTATTATCTTTCCCCAAGCATTCAAAAACTTATTTGAAGCCTTAGTACTTCTGAAGTGCTGAAACCGGGGTAACTCTTTTCCTTCAGATAAACGATCAAATAGATGTATCACAGCAGGTAAAGCAATGAAATGCAGGATGAACAGAGCGCAAATTAGACCCTTTCAATTCAATGATTCACTAAGTTTCTAAGATTAGAGCAAGTATTAAAAAGATCGGAATAAAAATTGCAGAGGAAACCTGATGAAAGTGTAGTTTTCAGATGCTCAAGGGCAGTTAACTCCGTAGTCAGTGGTGGGATCTGCCCGAAATTCAAACACATCCATACTTTTAAGTATGTCCTGGTAACCTACAAGGATGAAGATAATCCAATGAAAAATGAAGGTGCTAGAGTGGTCACAGCATTATACAGTTATATTTTAGACGCTCAAGGGCAGTTGATTCTGTAGCTGGTGGATGAGTGTGGCAGAAAATCAAACTCATTCAAACTTTTATGGAAGTCCTTATTACCTACAAATGAGGAAGATCCATTCAAAAATGAAGGTGCTAGAGTGGTCACAACAGATCCCCCATTGTAAGTCTATGCAGACTTTTTATCATGCTAAATGGAAGTTACCTCCACAGTCTGAGGTTTGTTCAACTTTAAATTAAACTCATCCATCTAGTGCTTTCAATTTTGAATTGATCTTCTTCATACTTGCAGATAAGAAGGACAACTATAAAAGCTTGAATGAGTTTGCATTTCTACAAGATCCCATCACCTTTTATGGAGTTAGCTGCCCTTGAGGATCTTAAAAATGTATGGATAATGTTGTGAGAACTCTAGCGCCTTCATTTCTGATTGGAATTCTTCATTCTTGCAGGTAACAAGGTCAACTATAAAAGCTTAGATGGGTTCGAAATTCTGCTAGATCATACCCTGGACTGTAGAGGTAGCTGCTCTTGAGCGTCTTAAAAATCCCCATAGACTTATAATGTGAGAAATGTTGTGACCACTCTAGTGCTTTCATTTTTGAATATATCATATTCATTCTTGCAGATAAGAAGGACAACTACAAAAGCTGGGATGAGTTTGAATTCCGTCAAGATCCCATCACCTATTATGGAGTAAGCTGCACTTGAGCATCTTAAAAATTGATTATGTTGTGACCACTCTTGCGCCTTCATTTTCGATTGGATCTTCTTCATTCTTGCAGGTAACAAGGACAACCATAAAATCTCGGATGGGTTCGAAATTTGGCCAGATCATACATTGGACTGTGGAGTTAGCTGCCCTTTATCGTATAGAAAAATCCCCATAGACTTATAATGGGAGATTTGTTCCAATCAAAAATGAAGGCGTTAGAGTGGTCACAACATTATTCGTTGATTTTTCAGCCGCTCAAGGGCAGCTAACTCCGAAGTCAGTGGTGGAATCTTGCCGAAATTCAAACCCGTCAAGCTCTTATGGTTGGCCTTGTTACCAGCAAGAATGAAGAAGATCCATTCGAAAATGAAGGCACTAGAGTGGTCACAACGTTTCTCCCATTATTAGTCTATGGGGATTGTTCCAAACGCTCAAGGGCAGCTAACTCATAAGTCCTTCGTCGGATACTGCCTTATTTCGAACCCATCCAAGATTTTATTTATGGTTGTTCTCGTTACCTGCAAGAAAAAAGAAGAACCAATCGAAAATGAAGGAGCTAGAGTGGTCACAATGTTTTCCCCATTATAACCCTATGGGAGCTATCTGTTGCCATGGAAGCCAGAGTTCTGATCCGATCTATCCCAAAACCTAATGCAGTCAATCCCCCACCCAAATAATGCTCCAGATGAAAGGATCATTGACACTTGCTATGGGTAAATGCCTATGGTTTTCAGTAAAAATAAAAGTTTGTCAATCGTCCCTTTCTTCACCTTGAAGCTACCCTGACCTGGGTACCTTATGGCAGTGAAATCCATTTTCGATATTAAATGTTAAAAGATGTAAAATTTTGGGTAGAACAATCAGTTTTACATTAAGATATATAGAAATCTGAAAACATTTTTTAAAATATCATTCCCCCCCGTGTGCCAGCAAAAGCTTTTGCATGTATATGTGTTACCATATTTTACACATTGTATGGAAGTGGCTTGCTGGCACACGGGGGGGGGGGGGGAAGATGTTCAGCAGCCCGAAAACCCAGGGCCTAAGCCCATAAAATGCCTTTTCTACCAAATAAGAAATTAATGACAGTAATGAAGTTCTCTAGAACAAACCTCCTAAATTGCTTTGTATTCTGTGTTAGTTTAATATAAAGTATTTAAAGATTAAAAGTAGAATTAGCAAGGTTTTATGCATTTTTTTCATAAGAAAAAATCTCACTGTTATTAAATGACACATTATTTTTCAAACGTCCTGTACTTATCTATTTGCATGCTAGGGAATTGTTCATGCTTTTATTTTCGTCTGCTGACTTTCTTCAAAATTAAGTTTTTAGAAATAAACCACCCAGGACTACCATCAGAGTGTCAAACAGTTTTGATCCAGATCAAGACCGACATTCTGTTGGTCTTCATCTGGGTTAAAACTGTTTGCAATAGGCTATTGGCAGGCGACAAAATTATCCACTGGCATGCAAAGAGTTCTAACAGGTAAATACTTAAGTGTTCAATATATTGTCTCATATAGGGATATACATGCATATGTATACCATAAATATTCGGACACTTTAAATACATTCAGCATGATATGCCCTTTAAACAAAGTAAAAGTAATATTCAAAGGATCTAGTTTGAATTAGTTTTACTTTCCAATGCTAAATGGGACACTTTCGTTCCTTCAAAAATATTTATTTCTTTTGTTGAGCTTTCAGTTTTGTATTATTTACGGTACATGTAGTCAAAAATGTACAGGTAACTTCTAAATTATCTCCCCAAAATCATTTTATTACAAAACATATTTTGTTTTTAAAACAATTTCATCAATTATCGTGATTCGTTAATGCTCTGCATATGGTATGTTCAATAGATATCACCATGCCTACCAAATAAATCAAGAAAACGTGCAGAAATCACTTTTTCAAACACTTTTTATTTTCATGAAATTTCAGACCCCCTCCCCTTTCTACCCGCCATAACTCTCGAATGCGTAGGAATTTGGAAAATATTTTGCTAGCTGGCTCTTGCCATTAGATTCACCTATTGCACTGATACTACATGCGTCACACTAGAAGCTCAAAAGCAGCGTTCTGGGAATCAGAAAAATAGGCGTATAAGGCCCAAACCGTCAATGATCCTTTGATAACGATCGGCCTGCTGGTCTCAGAGATATTAATGTTTGAAAGTGTGGACGCACGAACGTATGAACGGACGGACGGACGCACGGACGCACGGACGGACGCCGGCTCGAGTCCCATACTATAACCTCACCCTGAGCCTTCAGCTCTGGTGAGTTAATAATTAACTTGAAACATCTGAGCGAGCCAAACCAGCAAGAAGGATTTTTCTTTTGATATTTTTATCACGTAAATGACATTTTAGAGTGAAAACGTACGGACAGTAGGACATTTTCAAGAAAGGTGGGAAAAGTAAGAGCTTAACAAAAAAATGGAATATAAGGAAAAGTAGGGTCCACTTGAAAGCCTGGTCATGTCTAAAAATATAAACTGTGGAATTTGCATCACTGCCTAATGCGTATGCTAATTAATGTGTTTCCAGGTTATTAGTGACCCCCGTTTTTCTTTTTTCAGACAGCTTTAAATTGAACTTAGAAGAACGGCACTTAGCATGTTGATTTAAATGCACACCGCCTAACTAAAAATTATTTTTGGGAGACGCCATTATTTGTAAATGAAGCCCAAATCCCTTGTACAAAAGAATAACTTAGTATTTTGCCCTGTGAATATACCCATGTGTACCCCTATAGATATACGTGGTATATTTGCATTGCTATGATGATATATACTAGCATAAAGGAATATCTATATCTGCTGATTCAACGAAAATATATTCCGCAAACCTCACTCGTCATCATTGTGACACACACACCCACGCACACACACACCCAATTGTAAAAGTCTATATGGGGTCCTAGACCGTGCCGTATTGAAAGAAGGCAAATATAAGGCTTAAGCATGAATCATGCATGTACATGTAGCTTCCATTTCAATTCATCGACTCATTTTGCCTACGAGGTAATTTGTCATGGTTTTGTCGTCTGCTGATAATTTTTCAAAATCAGTTTGTTTGTTGTTGTTATTTTTTCTTAAAAATCTTTCGGGAATATCAGTGGAGTGTCAAGCAGTTTGGATTCAGATTATGCCTGACGTTTTGTCGAGCCTGATCTGGGTTCAAATTGTTTGCAAAGGTTATCAGCAGACGACACTAGTAAGCAAAGAGTTTATGACAACAGTTAAGCAAATTAGAGAGTTGACGAGAAATAGCGAATCTGGGATATACATTAAACTTAAAAAGCATCAAATATTTCCCTCTTTAAGCTATTTCGCTGATAAACTTTGTCAACAGCAGAAGCCAAGTTCAGGCTAAAATTGTTGGGCATTATCTGGATCCATACTGTTTAATAACCTACTTGTATTCCTGAAAGACATATTTTTAGAAAACAATAATTTCGAAAGAAAATTCAGCATAGGACAACAACCCAGCATTTTAGGTTTAGACAATACTGTTACTTGAACACAGGTCGTTTCAATGCATCGGTTTTAGATATACAGTGAAGTTTATGAGTCTGTATAAGCAGTGAATAATAGCCTAATGCACTAAGATTGGGCCAGTTAAGCAATTTTAGCGTGAAGTTGCAATTGTCTTCATCAATTTGAACACTGTTTTGGGTGCTCAAAAGAACGGTATCATTGAGACGGTTGTTTTGAGTACACACAATATATGGTTTGGTTGAGAAATAGGAAAAATGATTTTCTGTTATGCACTCTTATCTGTGAGAATGGCGAATTACCTCCACTGACCTGTATAAGCCATGTTCTATTTATATCGAATTTGAATCCAAATTTAATATTTCACAAGTATAAGCTTTCCCAAAAAAGTTTACCATGTACACAAGCCGTTTGAAAGTTGCCTCAAACAAAAGTGCTGAATTAATTAAATGACACATCCATCTCATCGCCATCTCCGCTGGCGGAGATGGGGATGAGTTGGGTGTGTCATTTTAATGTTGTGACACCATGAGACAATACATACAGGTCATTTTCACAGAAAAAGGCTATCTTATGCTACACCACTTGACCAGTGCTACCATACAGGTTGCAAACTTAGTCAATTATGTATGCCAACTTTCTTGATGACAATAACCACTCAACTAAAACGTAGTATGGAGTACATTGATGTGTCAAACGGGTTGGATCAAGATCCGGACCAACAGCAGAGGTAAAAGAGTCTTGCTCAAGGACACAACACACTCCAGTGAGTCTCGAACCAGCGACCCCTGGATCTCAAGTCTACCACTCTACCACTAACCTACTGCGCTCCTTATCTCTGCAGAATGTAGAGATTAACTTGCGATCTGCAAAGTTCCAATATACTAGATAGTCTATGTAACTGAGCAAGCTGGCTTTAGCTTAACCTGGTCAAAAAAACAAAGATAGGTTTGATCGGAACCACTCATCTTGGATCAAGTTTATAGTTCAGTCGAATAACTTTCATTGGAAAATCACATAAATCAATAAAATCCGCTATACATATATTGATACCACCCTCCCCTATCCGTTTGCTTTCCAACCATTCTAAAAAAGCGGGCATGGCCCCAGCCGCTAGATCGCTCACAGAACCTGTTACGTTTTGAAGTATTGAAACAGGGTCTGGTGTTAGAACCCCCTGCCATGATATAAATGAATCCCCGGCTCTTTCCTCCTTATACTTCATCTCCAAGTAGTGTATTAGTCTTGGTGTTTCAATAGTCTTTGCCCAGGGTGACTGTACGCTCCATGAGGGCCAAAACTGGCTGTTTTCTTGGACAATCTAAAATGATATAAAAAGACAAGATACAATCAAATAGGCCATATGATAAAACTTCATGCGTAAGCAACTATGGCTCAAAGATGAAAATAATTGATTGTCAGTTTTATGTTATTGACAGCTTATCTTGAAATGTTTCATTGGAATGAAGAGCCATATCTGGTTGTAATTGAATCAACTTTGACATGCCTCTAAGCAATAATTTTCTTATTTCGCAACCAAAACATACATTTGGGATACTCAAAAGAACCACCTCAATGATAAAATAATTACAATTGTATATTAGCCATGTTACCGTGACATAAAAGGGGTACTTTCATCTGTGCCCACGCATGGATTTTCTTCAAACTTAGCATATTAATAGCTCATTATATACGAACTATGAACATGTATTTATCGAATTAGATAATTAAGAATACGGCTTAGGAAGCAACCCTGACATACTCCACCTTTGAGGTGGTACCTGTCTCTAAATTTCCATGTCCTAAACCTATAGTTTTGTTTATTTCTATGATTTGTCATCTAGATTGAATCCAAAATACCATAGACATTATTTTAATACCACGAAACCATTTGGATAAATTATGGTTTACGTTTTCAGAAGAAGTGATTGTAAAATTTCAATATTTTTTTTTCAAAAATTTACAAAACATTCAACATTCAATTCAAAAGATGGATATGTTCTAGTCTTTGTCAAGATATCATATTATCACAAAAACATGTCATATTTATACTGCTGATCTGAGCCAAATATCATGAAAATCCAAAACCGGTATCTTTGTCATTTCCTACCTCTTATGGGTAGGTCAGTTTTAGCAAAATTAATTATTAAGTTCAAATGAATCAATAACTCAACAAAAGGAGGTTGTTTTTAATCTACTTCCACTTTTCTTAAAGAAAGACATAGTAAGACAATTTTAAATGATTCAATGGTCAGAAATGCCGAAGGTCATGGCCCTGTGTCATGTCACTATGGGGCCAAGACAATGTGTATTACTTCCTCAAGTCCTGCAAGATATTGTTTAAGAAACATAATATCCTAACAATAAACATGTGAAAACAAGAAGACTAAATATTTCCTTTACATCCCAACTGAACTAGAGGAACCACATTTTGGTGCCATGACCGGGATAATGTGTAACAGAGTCTTATCAAAGATGTCATAAAACAGTGTTCTACACGAATAAGTGAGGTCCAGAAACAAAACTGTATGCCTAAAATATACAGCCAGCTAAAGTATAAATGTTGCCATTCGATGGAAATCAGCATCAGTTTCACAAAACAGAATGAACAGAGAAGATTTAAGCATTAAATTAGCAATACCTTTGAATCCAAGAGTTATCTGTGACCAAAATGGTCAATTGTAACCAATAGGTTTGACAGGGGGTATTTTTGTGAAGCAGGTTTATTGATGAGTCTTACAATTATAAAAATCATAGATATAAGGTTCTTCTCCTGTATGAACTGACTTGTCATAAGGTTTCTCTTCTGTATGAATTAAAATTCTTAATAATGTTACATATTAAGTGTAACATTTGCTAGATGTAGTTTTAATGTTAGAAACTAGATGTGTTAAGTACAGGTGTCAACATATTGTATCATTTTGGCTTATATTATTGTGTAAGCACTTCATTAAATAAGAATCGTGGCACTTAATATCAAAGAATATTGTTTTTTTTTTCTTTCTTTTTCCAATCCATAATAGGGGAAGACACTGAACATATCAACTTCTACCAATAAACGTACTAGCATGATTATTCAAACTAAGCACGTATTCAAGTATGTTTTACACTGAAACATAATTATTGTATTTTCTACATTTCGTTGAATTAGGGCCATGTGCTTACATCAAGATAAAAAAATATGTTACCGGTCCTTGAATTTCATGAAATTTGGTCTATATATTCTTAACATATATGGATAGTTTATATGTTGAAATGGTATCTTGACAAAGACCGCAACCTGTAAAAATGTTAATTCCAAATTTGACTGAATACAAAATATACAGTCGAAAATTGGGGTAACATGCTATAGAAACGTATGCCCACCCAATATCCAAATACATACAAAGCCACTTTAAGTAACAGCGAACTCATCAATGATATAGCTATTTAATAAAACATTTCTCTGCCCGTAACATGATATGTCAATTACTTTAGAAATGATTATATTCGGGTACCCTAAGGTATTATAGTGATATTATTCATGACATCATAAATTAGCAATGGAATTGCATAAAAACTCAAACGCACCATAGATATTACAGTTATACCCCAGACAATTAAATAACATAATATTTTCAAAATCCAAGCGTGGGCAGACCCCCATGTTAATTTCCCATACCATGCAAGAGCCCCCTTCCAACAATGTGGTATGTACGACCAGCAAAGGCCCAGCCCAGCCTGGGCATACATACAGTCTGATCAGAGCCTTTGCTAGTCACTTGAATATTCTATGACTGTAAAGCAACTGACTGAACAACATTTGGAGTTTCTAAGCTTAACAGGAGGCTGCACAGGCTCGTCTGAGTCTACACTTGTCAAAATGCCACATTGTTGGAAATCACATGTCGCAACTCATGTCATATTTTTGTTTAACTGGACCTATGGTTGATTTTCCAACTAGTTCATGCTATCGTTTAAGCTCATATCACGGATCCTATATTACACGGATCCTATATTACCTATTCAATTCGGGTCCGTGCTCATATTTAAAACCAATGTATTCCCTATTAATAGACTTTTTGCTTACTGTAAGGCAACTTTAATATTCATATCTGGGCGTACTTCGGCTATTTCATCTGCTAAGGAAGGGAGATCAGGTTTTATTTATAATTTAGTAAAGAGTTAATACGCTTTTTAGGCCGCGCAAACGTGCGTGCATTTCATGAAAGTCCTAACCCGTATACACACTGAAATCACATTTATTTACCCTTAAAGCGCATAATCACAAAATGTGTGTTTTTGTCGTCCACTAAAATATTTGAAGCCTCATAGACAAGCAGCTTGGACCCAGATCAGACTGCTCCTGTTGGAGCAGTCTGATCTGGGTTCACAATGTTTGTCTCTTTGCGTATGTTAATAGACATTTTCAGATGCAGTTATTTTGCTGGAATATTAAGGACTAAATAATGTGTTTTGCGTCTGTACTGAGGTAATGGCGCGAGATGATACAGTTACTTTTGAATAAAACCTCGCCTCATTTTCAGCTTTTACCTATGTCTAAGGTTGACCAGTCCTAATTACGCATTCATGAAGCGCCACCTTTACAGTAAGCGAAAAGTCAAATAATACCTTGTCCTGATAGAAGACTATAACCTGTAGATTATTCTCCCATAGCATATTAAGAGTAGCATTTTCCACACCTACAAACATGCACAGTTTTCGTTTGAACAGCTTCTCTATAAGATGTAGCAAGCGTTTATGAGACTCCTCATTCATATCATAAAAATGATTGAAATCCATCAGAATAATTTCCCGCGGATGCTCAATAAGAAATTCATTAATTTCCCTCAGCCCGGATTCAACAGTTGCGCCAAATAAGGCGTGGAGGAAGTGAAGTGAGTCGGTGCCCGGCTTTGTGGATACCCGGAAGTCGAAGTACCTAATCCCATGATTCAACTGGTTTGTTAATGAGTATTTTTGAGTTACACTGTAACGATGAATAACGTCTTTGAAGACAACACCAAATGTTCTGACAGCGGCAGGTACGTCAGTTCCTATCCCGGACGTCCGGTCCAAATTGGCGCTGAAACTGTTGTGAGAACCTGTGGTATAAAAACATAATAATGAGCCACGGCATGTGATTTCCAACAATGTGGCATTTTGACAAGTGTAGACTCAGACGAGTCTGTGTAGCCTCCTTTTAAGCTTAGAAACTCCAAATGGTGATCAGTCAGTAGATTAATATTCACAGAATATTCAAGCGACTAGCAAAGGCTCTGATCAGACTGCGCGTATGCGCAGGCTGGTCTGAGCCTTTGCTGGTCGCATATACCACATTGTTGGAAATCTCATGTCGCGGCTCATATTTTAGGTATTATTCAATTATTAGGTCACTGCATCGCCACGTGGTATGCGATGCACCGGTCTCTTGTATAGGTGATAGATCATATATTACAATTACAAAGAAATTAAGTGGGAATGAGGCTCAACGAGCGCAGCGAGTGAAATTTTTTTATAATTGTAATATATGATCTATTACCTACTTATAGTTTTCTCCTCCCCTCCCATTGAAAATAGCCGCATTGACCACTTCACGGATTTACTTCGTGATATTAAACATACAAAAATATCAATTTCTGTGCCGATTGGTTATGAAGCACAGGAAGGGGCAGGGTAAACTATAAGTAAAGCTATAGGACGGGTTCTGGCTAGACAGTGACCTAATACATTGAAATACAAAAATAATGTTCGTGGGCGTGACATACAGGAGTGTGATGGACGGACAGGAAAACAATCACCCTGAGTAGCAAGGTTTTGCCATCACAAGGCTTGCGAGTGATGGCAAACTGTGCTGCTGAGGGAAGTATACTGTTTATATTACTCAAATAATCTTCGAAGATCAACCTGGCTATTTTGACGCATCACTATCATGCACAGTATTCCATTATTAGTGGGGCAGATATGTGAAAAAATCGTGCACTTTATGATAAAAGCATGAAACTTGGTACATGGCCAGAATAGTAATTATCAAAATTTCTGAGGGTCAGTGCCAAGCCAGAAATGCACCTTGACGGCCGCCATCTTGAATTTCAAAATGGCGACCTATTTTCATGTAATGCCTGTTACGTTGGGTATCATTTTGCAATAAACTTTTATTTAAAGCTTGTGAAAGTGTGAATTTTAATAATAGAACATTTGTAATTATCTGAAATCAAATGTAGATTGGCATATTATCCAAGATGGTGGCCATTTTATAAGATGGCCGCCATTTTTATATGTTACATCAAGCTTGCTTTATGAAAACATCATAGAATGAACTTAATTTCAGATTTTTGCATCAAATTCAAGCTGTTCCAAGCATAGAAAAGGCTCAAAATGTGACTTTGTTATTTGTGAACAATTTATAAGAGAGCTTTGATACAATATGGCATCCAAGATGGCTGCCAAAGAAGAATGATTTTATGGTTTTCGTTTTTTACTCATTAATATATCATTGAGATTTGTATGAGTGAAATTTGCTTAAGTAGCAATGAATGTTCGTTTCTTATATATAATATGTAATTTTGAAATTTTCTCAACTGTTAATTCAAGCATGGCATCCAAGATGGCCGCCGAATAGTAAAATCCTATTTATTGGTGATTTTTGCTGTTCTTTCTAAATAAATCTATACATTTTTGCTCTTAGGCGTTTTCGACATCACAAGCTAGGATGTATAATGCTAGTGAACTGTTCATAATCAAGTACGTATTGGAAATATACACTCAACAAAAACAAAACAATGAATTCATGTTTATTACTACATGTCTTGAGTCAAGGGCAGCAGATGATCATAAGGTTAAGAAGTTTACGGAGTTTCTGCCATGTGCATTTGCAAGGTATGACTGCAGGCAGCTCGAGGATGTTTCTAGCGTAGAGAATGTCCATATGATTGCAGATCTCCTACCTCAGGTTTTTATCAGGTGCTATCACTTCCATCTTCCATCATTAAGTAGTGTTGTGCCACAGGCATTTGGTGCACTTTAGCTCAAGGGACGACTTTAATTGAATATGACTTCATATTATTATGTTCACATGAAGAGTCTTCTCCTTCCAATACTTCCATGCATCTATTTTCACTAGCAATTCCTCCATGGACTCAGCCTTGATCACAGGATCATATTTGTACAACAGCATTTATGTGCAGTCTGTTCTGAATGCCGTGATTAGAGCCTCTTGCTCAACAATTAAGAGCAGTGGAGTCAGAACAGAGCCACGATGGACATCAACACCAAAAAACTTTTCACTGCGACAATTACCAACTACCGTCCTGCTTTTCATGTCCTTGATCATGCCATTCATCAATCACACCAACTACTTGTTGATTTAAAGAATGCACACTAGCTACCTGCTGTCCTTCTCTATGTTGATGAATGTGACGTAGAATGGCTTGTTAGAAGTCAGGAGCAGCTTCTATAGCTGGCTTAAAATGAAGACCACCACTGGAGTGCCACCATGGCCTGACATAAATCTGCACTGCATCTCATCAATCTCAACTCTCTGCCTGACATATCTCTCCAATATGCACTCTAACACCCTTATTAATTGCTTAATTATCTTCAAGCCTCTGTTCAGAGCACCCCCTTTGCCGATGTTCATAATGTCAATTTCGCTCTGTACTAACACTCGAGATTATGTTGCAGCTTAGGTCAAAGACCTCGACTGTGCCAGTTTCCCAAATGCATGTAGTCTGTAGCATCTGGATGACAATTGCTGATGTCTGCTTTGTCAGAACGCATCCTGCTAATTGTGTTTGTGATAATTCCTGTACTGATCAGCTGGCTAGTCCTTCAACTGGGATTTACTCTGGCATGCCTTTTGCATTCCAAAGAGTTCGAATTTGAGTAACTTCATAATGCTCTTTCCACGCTTTTTTCAACGCTTCTTCACATAGCGACTGTTGGCCTGCGTCATTCCGGACATGTTATTCCCATTTTTGCTTATATACTAGGCAAATCATAGCAATGACCAGAAACTAGTTACAATCAGAGCTAACATTCTTCCTACAAAATCAAAGTGAGGAAAACTAAATATACAGATAGATAGTATACAGTGGTGATGTAGCTCTCCCCTTGAAGGCAGTTACTAGGCTACCTTAACATAACCAAAATCATTCACATGCATGTATATTAAAGTACATACAAACCACATTTACACCAATAATAATAAAATGAGAACCACAACAGCACTACTACCTTAGAACGATTTATAGGACGAATGTTTAACTAGTCAATGAATAACCACAGTGAACAATAAATCACGAAAAGCAAGAAATGATACAGCAAGGGCAGGGATTCAACTGCATATGCGGTAGGGGCACCCAGCTGAAGCTCCATGGGCTGTAAAAGACCATCACTGTAAATACATAGCAAAATAACATCATCATTTAAAAACCCTACATACCTAAATAGACAAAAAGCTTTGGTTTCAACTAACTAGACTGAAGAGGTTTTTGGACTTTACTATTATGGAATCAAATGCCCGCGTCACTAGCAAGCATTTGGTGAGGGAAGCTTTGGCTATAAACTAAGATGTCTGCAACATTATATATTGAATTGACTTCAGAATAATATAAACTTTGATTACTTTCAAGTAGATATGATAGTGCCAGCTACATTATCAACACAACCTAATGAGGCTGGCTGCAGCAAATACGTCATTTGACAAGATCAAGTTGAAAAGGTGATGTGTGTGAAAACGGAGGGTTGTGGTCTAAGTACATTTTTTTAAATTGTATACAGTTTTAGGAGACATATAGCCTTTTAAGCCTATGGTAACTTGATGAGGAGGAGAAAGGTCAAAAAGAAACTTTGATATCTCTATTACAGATTTTATAGGATTTTTCACTAAAATCTGATGCAAACAAATAATCTTTTATGCAACGGCAATTCTACAAAGGACAGTTTTAGTTAGCTATAGGTACTAAAATTCTTTGTATCTCATTTTGATCATATCAATTTTATATAGAACACACATAATAGCAACATCTGTATAAGTGTCTAAAACCAAATTTGGCAACCATCGTGGATGACAGGTTGGATGTCCCCTTTACTATCCTAATTCATTAAATGTAATCATTTCTTGAAACTCATTTTCATAACTTCATACAACCTCAAAATATTTACCTATAGAAAGTAAAAATACGTTTCTTTTTTTCTAAAACTAAATACAAAGCCATCTTGAATACCATGTTATAATAAGTTAAAATAAAAATAAAGTCTGATAAGTTCGTCCCTTGTTTGTGTAGCTATTTCTACTTAATTGCAAAATGATTTTGCATGGAAATTCATACTTTATCAAGTTGGTATACCACCACTATTGAGAATGCAAAATGAGTTTTTGTTTGTTTGATTTGATTCTTTACGTCCCATAAACAATCTTGCAATTAAACAGGGAAGGGTCTTCCTTGGTTGAACCAGTACTAAGCTAGGATAAATGTGTCTTGCTCAAGGACCACAACACAGAGACGCCGGTGAGGCTCGAACCCATGGCCCCTCGGTCTCGAGTCAAGCACTCTACCATTGAGCCACTGAGCTCCCTTTGGATGCAAAATGTGACAGCCACCTTGAGACTATGTCCTAAATCTTGTGTTTTCTAGGCCTAAATGACAATTTTGAGGCAAATTAGTATGATTGACTGCAAAATAAGTGGAAATAAATGAAGACAACAAATTGGCTTGCAAATGTATGAGCTTAAAATAATGCAATTTAAAATAGACTGCATATTTTGGAAAACCAAGTTGGCTGCCACCTTATAAATGGTGTCTATATACATGTCTACTTTGACAGCCGTCTTGGATGGTATGTTAGATGCTCTCTTCTTTATTCAAAGCCATTAAATAAAGTTATTCTTTAAAATCGTTTGCATAAATTCAAACTACATTCTTCCAGTGCCAAATGAAAGCAGATAGTATGTTATGATTTGCACATTGGTAGCCATCTTTAATACCTTATTTGAACAATACACAACAATACAGCCATGCTGATAAATTAGTAACTTGTTTAATGGGACTATTTCTACTTGCTAGAAGTAATTTGCATCAAAATTTATAACTTTGTAAAGTTCTATAATATAACTGCACTTTTTAGTTATAAAAGTGGCGGCCATCTTGAAAAAATACAGCCTCAATCCTGATTTTTTAAAATTGAAAGATCATTTTAAGGTATTGAGATATAACTGATGGCTATTTAAGTAAAATTAACTGAAGAAAACATGATGTTTACAAATAAATAATGAGATTATAATGAATAAGTTGAAAAAAGGCGGCCATTTTGGAAAAACAAGATGGCGGCCATTAGAGGGCATTTTCGGTGTGGCACTGACCCTAATTTTTTTTGTTTTGTTATCAACTAGCCATGTACCAAGTTTCATGCTTTTATCATAAAATGCACGATTCTTCTCAAAATTGTTACATATCCGCCCCACTATATACACAGGCACCGGAAACAATGTTCACGTTTTGTAACCTAACATATAGGTTACGAAAAAAAAGGCGGAAAGTTGTGGCGAATCCGTGAGTGCACATTCAATTATTAACCTACACGAATGCCTGGGTTACATTTGCCTTCCGACCAGTATACGACATGCCCGTATGATGTCCAAATCATCGTTTCCGTGCCGCCTGCGCAGGGAGACCTTGCAATCATCGTACAGATTTACGGGCATCGTGGCCTCTACGATTTTGTTTAATTCCGCACAATGACAAATTTGAAAAAAAAAAATTGTAAGCCCGTAGACACATTGCAGTAGCATGGCACAATCCCCCTACGGGCCCCGCACGGTGATCGTGAGGACAACGCACGATTTTAGAGTCATTTTGGCCAAACTCTTGCGATAACCGTAGGGTACCCGCAAGGTCGCCGCACGATGCCCATGTAGGGCTCATGAAATCGTACGAACATCGGGCCGCCATCCTGCGATAACCCCAAGGTGATGACACAATGATCATGCGGTCGCCCTGCGGCGTGTCAACAATTTTCAGACGGGGTACATATTGGTTATCATCAGCTGTTTGTTTCATTTCAATATTTGCCTTCAGACGATATCTCTAATGCCACCACTCAGAGTTACTCAATTGCTAATGGAATTAAGACGGAACCGGAGGAGGGAGCAGGCGCTTCAATGCCTTCCTCAGAATCGAGCCACCCATGTTCCGCAAGATGGTAGAGAGACTGACCCCAAGAATCTCAAAGCACCAATACTGTCGTTTTGAGGATGTTAATTATGTTGAGGTCCTAGCCACCGGTGAGTCCTACCAAAGTTTAGCATTAAGTTTCAGAGTGTCCCATACCATCATATCATTGCTTGTTCCACAGAGGTTTTCATTTACCCCCTTTTGTTTTAAACGCCATCTCAACAACACACTGATAGTACACGAATGCACATAATTACACGACAATCGCACAGTTAGCGTACTGACTGCTTGCGGCTTCCGCCAGGTCATCGTACGGGCAGCATGCAATTATATGAGGAGGTTGTGAAGATATCGTGATGACTGCACGATAACCTTTGGGTTGCGTACGATATCCGCAAGGTCTCTGTAAGGTTTTGTCCTTGTTTGTAGCCAAAAGAAACCACAAGTTGATCGTAAACAATGTAAACACATACGTCGTAGCATATAGCCCTCTGCGATGCCGAAAAAATGTATGGAAAATCATAGACAAATAAATCGTACGACCATCGTGGCAAATGTAACCGAGGCATCAATGCTAAGGTTTTCAATTATGCCAATACTCTTACAGACCCCACAGATTATGATAGATTTTATTTGGAATATCTGGCAACGTCCCTGATGAGGTATATGGGAGAAAAATTCAAGATCAAGAGGGACCAGTTAATACTGATTTCAGTTTCCGAAGTATGACCTGTCATTAGAATATTGTTTAAAGCCTAATCAAGTTATCTCCAGATGCTTGTTTCATTATGCGAACATGGGACTGTGTAAATAATTGACCATCATAAAGTTTTGCTTGCAAAACAAAAGAATTGTTTAAAGATAGTGTCTATGTATTGCTACAATGACGATGACAACGATCTCATGTCAACGAAAAAACAAAGAACTCAAATTTTCAAATATTTTCATTCGTAGTCAGGAGTTCGTTGTCATCTTCGTTGTAGCAATAAATCGGCAATACTTTCCGCCATTTTTTCGTAACCTATACGTTAGATTAACGAAACTTGTACGTTGTTTCCGGTGCCTGTGTGTAATGACGGATCAGTGATGGACCCTGGCACGAAAAAAATGTTTGGTGTATCGTAAAACTCAAACCATGTTCAGATATAAAGACTAGGTTAAATTTTCGAAGCTTACAACTAGTTGAGCTACTAAACTTACCAGAGACCGAATGCGCAGGCTGATCTGTGCCTTTGTTATTCATATGCAACCGAATCAGGTTTCTCGCGTCGAGTCCCAATTACGCAACATTTCGAGGCAACGTGCATTTTGTGCAAATGTCTATACATAAGAATAAAATTGTGAAAAATTTGAAAATTGTGAAATCAGCATATTGGGATTCGAATGAATGGCGGAATATTTCGTCATACTGTGTTTTTGCATGCTTTTAATCGTTTGCTGATCTTTTTTCAAAATTAACTTTTTCAAAAAAAATATCTTTCAGGAATACCGTCAGTGTCAAAGAGTTTGAGGATTCACCACCTTTATTGTCGAATTTGATCTAAGTTTAAACTATAATCAGTGATTTTGTTACCTGCGAATCCTGCATCTTTTGCGCATAAGTTTTTATTTCAGCGAGTCCCAGGGAGTCCCGGGATGCAATAATATTGCAGACTTGTCATTAAAAATAGTGTTTTGGACTCATAAGTTTGCAGTTGGGACTCATTGATATTGGAAACAGCGAGTCCCTGGACCCATAATCCCAAAATTGTAAATGGTTCACTGTATAATTCGCGAATTTAGGTTATCGGAATGTCGGCACTTGCAGACAATGGGTAACAAAAAATTAATGTGAATTTGAAACAAGCTTATGGCACAAAGAAATGTGCTCTATTAACTTGTGTTAACTTTTTGATTTAATCCATTAAACCGATTATTTGAATTTTAACTCTTAAGCTTAACGCGCCAAGAAAAATGCATCTAAAATGTCGTCTGTTGCACTCGTCTGTTGCAAATAATTGCCTAACATTATTGACTTATTAAATTTAAAGTACAGATGCAAACAGCGTGGACCCAGACCAGACTGCTCCCATCGGAGCAGTCTGATCTGGGTCCACGCTGTTTGTCGTAGGTGTCTTTATCATTTCGGCAGACGAAAAAAACAGACGTCTTCTGTTGTTTTGTTTTTGTTTGTTTGACTTGATTCTTTACGTCCAATCAACAATCTTTCAGTTAAACAGGGGGCGGGTCTTCCTGTGTTGAACCAGTACTAAGCTAGGATAAATGTGTTTTGCCCAAGGACCACAATGCAGTGACACCGGTGAGGCTCGAACCCGCGGCCCCTCGGTCTCGAGTCAAGCACTCAACCACTGAGCCACTGCGCTCACTGACTTTTGTTGTGATTGGCGCTTTAAGGATAATCAGTAATATAACGAGTTTTCCTGATAAGGCAATACTGTTTATTGCAAAGTAAAGAAAAAAGTGAAATGCAGTTTGGTCAGCCATTGTTACTTATTTGTTTGGTTTGATTCAACAATTTTTCAGTCATGACGGGGCGGGTCTGCCTGGGTTGAAAAGTATTAAGCAACGGACAAAGTGTCTTGCTCAAGGACACAACACAGTGATTCCGCCGGCGGTGAAACTCGAACCAGCAACCCATCGATCCCAAGTCTAACAATCTAGAAAATGAAAATTTGTTGACTGGGACGTAAAGAATCAAATCAAACAATCAAAACAGAAGAATTACCACATGCATTAGAAATTATTGGTATAGCGAAACTGGATTTCTACTGCACTGTGGTAAAGAATGACATTTTACCCATATAAAGAACACCAGCAATTAGCAAATTTCTTACATTGTAATAATTATTGAAAAATAGCGATTTTTGGCGGGGAACGGGACCTGCGGTTTGCCTCTTTACAACATTTTTCAGCTTCAATGAGAAAGATTAAGAAGGTCAGGTCTCTATATTGACACCAACTTCTAGTTAGGTTACCACCTTCTAATTTATAAATTCATTTTAAGATTTTTATACATTGTACATGTTGTATGGTTTTGAAAAAAATGATTTTAGCAATTGATGGGTCACTGAACTAATCGATCGACAAACATTTGATCCAGCACACGTTGGAACTTATTAGGCCTACATTGCTCGACTGTGCGATAAGTTCCAAAGGATCATGCATTTGCAGACTCATATTTTCTAAATATTGCGTCCGGGTTGGGACTACACTGAGTGCATTTGCATGGTCCGAGCAGTGGTTGGGTTTACGAGAGTTCTCGCCGGGTAGCCGACGATCCAGTAACGCATTAATTAAATTCGTTCCCGTGACCAAAAACAAAAATGCTCAATTTGGCATGTGATGCGTTCTATGTAATCCTTGCTCTACTATTCTACACGTCCCTTATGACAGTGACGTATCGGGTAAGTCCCCAAACCGTTACTGTATGCTCTACTGATAACTTGAATTTAGTATCAATTTGACCTCACTGTCGAAATCTCTTTTCATTCCGTCGGAATCTCTTTTTATTCCGTAGTATTATTTTGTTTAATATGCCTATACCTGTATACATACATACAAAATGTGAACTGTTCGTCCAGCGATTACTCGATTAGCCTGCAGATCAACCCAGTGCGTTTTCTCAGCCAGCGAAGACTGATCAAGTGTCCTGGCTACTCTCTGCGTCTACGCCTGTCACATAGTCGTATTTTTGTTTCGTTTTTACATGGACAATGAACAGATAATTTAGCAATCCAAATATGACAAACCTGGAATGGCTAGTTGATTTAATGGGATATTCCGAAGACTTTCAGGAAGACGCGTCATCCATTCCGATAAAACAATATCTAGTTCCTCCGAGTCAGCCATGAGTTCACGAGTGTTCTTCACTGTTTTATCGGTAAAAATTCCTTAGTCACTAATTCTTATTAATTCCCTTGTCAAATACACATTTAAAGATGAATAACCGCACATAACTGAAAAGCGCAAAATATTAAACCTGTGACAGCAATTGAGGTGCCACACTAACAGTAGTACTGTAATTGACGCTACCTCCATATCTTGAGATTGAGGCTTTATACCAGTATAGGGATCCACCCTATGGTGCCACCAAGGCGCCATTCAAGGTTCCACTCAAGGTGTCACTGGCTGAAATGCGACATCTGATCTGAGAGTTCATTCGTCATTATCTGTAAAATATATTGTCACCGCGGTTTCGGAGTGCATTATGCGATGTGCCCCCATTGTTATCAAAAGTAGTATAGGCCTAAACCGGCGCCTATACTACTATCAAAGACAATGATGTTTTTTTTTTCTAAAAACGCGTCGACGCCTGAGTAAATCATTAAAAAGGCATTAGACACCTGCCAGATGAGTCAGGAATGCGAAGGTGCCACCCATGGTGCCACCCTATGGAGTCACCCATAGTACCACCCAAAGGAATCATTTCTTTTTTCTTTTTTCAAATATATCTTTAAATTATTTCTCACAGGAGTTGTAAAGGAAATCAATCACCATTGTACCATATCAAAATCTGATAGACCCCATTTATTAATCTCGCATTTCTCAATTTAATTGAAAATGAGAAGACTATTGGTCGCTACAGGTTATAACTTGAACCCATCTATCGTTCTCGTCTATTACCGCAATGCCACATGCTTTCTCAGAGCGCCGATCGACCCTCCTCAACCAAAAGCACTGGTCTGCAACATAGTCTGACCTCTCCCAGACTTCCAGGATTCTGCTGCCAATCGAGTTACGCCTAAATTTTACCTCCTTGCACCCTCCATGAGCCAAAGCACTAGTCTGCGACATATTCTGGCTCTTGGAGACTTCCAGGATTCTGGTATCAATCAAGTTAAGTCCATGTTTTACCTTCTTGGACCCTCCCAAATTTAATGCACTGCTCTGCGACACATTGTGACCTCTAACAGACATCCAGGATTCCAGTGCCTATCGAGATAAGCCCCATTTCACCAGGTTGGACCCTCCCCGACTCAAAGCACTGGTCTGTGACACATTCCGACCTCTTACAGACTTCAAGGATTTCGATGCCAAATGAAGTTAAGCCCTATTTTTAACCTCCCCCGACCCTCCAAAATTCAATGCACTGTTCTGCGACATGTTTGACCTCTCCAAGACTTCCAGAATTCCAGTTTCAATTCAGTTAGCCCCCGTTTTGGCCTCCTTTGACCTTGCCCGACCCAAAGCATTGGTCTGCCAGTCGAGTCAAGGTCAGAATTCAGTTTGTATGAACCCTTTTTGGTGAACATGAGGGACTGTGAAGCGTGGGGAGTTATGAGTGATAGTGGTGCTGACTCAGAAATGCTGGACACATACATATAGCAACATCTAAGTGTGACATGAAAAAAAACAGAGTTTGAGGGACAGCGATGAGACAGACAGACAGTACCCTTGAAGTAAGAGGTCACTTGGAGGCGCAATGAAGAGGCGAGAGGAGACAGACAGACAGTACCCTTGAAGTAAGAGGCTACTTGGAGGTGCAATGAAGAGGCGAGAGATCATGCTAGTATATAAAGCAACACGCACCTGTTCTGCCTTATTGCTTGTCAGAAACTCACGATAAAACCTCACGTAGCTGATAAAGTATATTGGGCGTGCTTTTTTGAACGGAATACTCCATTTCGTAAAAGTCCGAGATCGTGCACATTGAGACTGTGAATCCAGTATAATGAGGCCGAGAGAGTGGACAGTGAGCTTCAGAGAATTGGGGGGGAGGGTTAAAGACACACTCCATAGAGAAGAAAAGAAAAGGCGAGACTACAAGGGATCAACAAAGTGGTGCTGAAGTGTGTCTCCTCATGCTCTGGGTTTTATAAAGACGCTTCCTCCTCCTCCTCTGGCTCATTCTTGCCTGGAACATGAACATGAACACACACGATATCCGTGGCAAAATATTTCGTCGCAAGGATAACATACTATGCGACTGAAGAAACGTTCGAGCAAAAGAAGCTCGAGCGATGTCAAAAGAGAGGGTAGACAGTCTTACTCACAACTGCCATATGGCACAGGAGGAGGCCAGACACAAAGCTAATTTAGAGATAAAACCATTGTTAAAAAAGGCGCTCGTGGCTTTCTTAAGTGACAGAGTGATGTGGTTCTATGCGATGCAAGCAGATTCCATTTACTAAACCATTTGGAACACGGCTAAGACCCTGATAGCGACGGAAGACTATGGTAGAGATAAAGCTTGGAAATATTCATTCAGCAAACGCATGTATCTTCTAGACACTGTTCTTGAAGCGTTTGAACCCCCAGAGATAGAGGATAGAGCAGTCAGAACCTGATGATGATGAATCATCTAGAAATAGACTCAATATGTTAACATTTTCCTCTTAGAATAACATGTGCGTATTCGCTAGAATGACGTGTACACAAGTGTGTGGACAGATAACATAATTGACAGGTTTTAACCACTACTATACATGTAATACCTATGGAGGATATTATGTATGTGATCTTTTTATGTATGAGATGGAATTACTTTTACACTAGTTTGCAGACAGATTACACAATTGACAGGTTTAAATCACTAAGATTTCATCCAGTATGTGAAGACTATCTGTATAAAGAAATAGCAATTTTGTTCAATAAATAATCATGCCATTTTAATAAATCAAAGAAATATCATCATATTGTCTTATTTTATGTGTTCATGTCATTCAAAACGTATTCTCCAATGTATCCATTTTCCCTCCTGTTGCGTCACAACAAAATGCCTCTCACTTCATTAGGGTACTGTCAGTCTCTCTCCTCTCGCAACCTAAGTGCGCCTCTAAGTTGACTCTCACTTATAGATAGCTGTCTGTCTGTCTCATCTTGTCTTCTCATTGCGCGTCCAACTTGCCTCTCACACCAAGGGTACTGTCTGTCTGTCTGTCTGTCTGTCTGTCTCATCTTGCCTTCTCATTGCGCCTCCAAGTTGCCTCTTACTTCAAGAGTACTGCCTGTCTGTCTCCTCTCGCCTTCTCATTGCGCCACCAAGTTGCCTCTCACATCAAGAGTATTGTCTGTCTGTCTCATCTTGCCTTCTCATTGCGTCTCAAAGTTTCCTTTCACATTAAGGGTACTGTCTGTCTGTCTCATCTTGCCTTCTCATTGCGCCTCAAAGTTGCCTCTCATTTCAAGGGTATTGTCTGTCTGTTCTCATATTGCCTTCTCATTGTGCCCAAAAGTTGACCCTAACTTCAAGGGTACTGTCTGTCTGTCTCCTCTTGCCCCCTCATTGTGCCCCAAGCTTCCTCTCACATCAAGGTACTGTCTGTCTGTCTCCCCTTGCCTCCTCTTTGTGCCCCTAAGTTTCCTCTTACATCAAGGGTACTGTCTGTCTGTCTCCTCTCGCCTCCTCATTGCGCCTTCTAGTTGCCTCTTACTTCAAGGGTACTGTCTGTCTGTCTCCTCTTGCCTCCTCTTTGTGCCCCTAAGTTTCCTTTTACATCAAGGGTACTGTCTGTCTGTCTCCTCTCGCCTCCTCATTGCGCCTTCTAGTTGCCTCTTACTTCAAGGGTACTGTCTGTCTGTCTCCTCTTGCCTCCTCTTTGTGCCCCTAAGTTTCCTCTTACATCAAGGGTACTGTCTGTCTGTCTCCTCTCGCCTCCTCATTGCGCCTTCTAGTTGCCTCTTACTTCAAGGGTACTGTCTGTATGTCTCATCGCTATCCCTCAAACTCTGCTTTTTCATTTCACCCTTAGAAGTTGCTATCTGTATGTGTCCAGTGGAACGTTGTGTCATTTCTGAGTCAGCACCACTATCACTCATAACTCCCAACGCTTCACTCCTCAGTCCCTCAAACTCACTGGGAAGGGTCCATACAAACTGAATACTGACCTTGAATCGACTGGCAGACCAATGCTTTGGGTGGGATAAGGGCAAAGGAGGCGTAAACGGGGTTTAACTCGATTGAAACTGTAATTCTGGAAGTCTTGGAGACGTCAGAACATGTCGTAGCCCAATGTATTGAATTTGAAAGTGTCCAAGGAGGTCAAAATGGGTCTAACTCATTTGGCACTAAAATCCTGGAAGTCTTTGAGTGGTCAGACCAGTGCTTTGACTCGATTGGAACCAGTATCCTGAAGGTATTTTAGTGGTCAGAATGTGTTGCAGACCAGTACATTAGATTTGGGAGGGTCCAAGGAGGTCAAAATGGAGCAGAACTCATTTGGCACCAGATTCCTTGAAGTCTGCGAGAGGTCAGAATGCGGTGCCTACCAGTGTTTTGTGTCAGGGAGGGTTCAAGGAGGTAAATGAGGCTAAATTCGATTGACACCAGATTCCTGGAAAACTGCGAGTGGTAAGATTGTGTTGCAAACCAGTGCTTTGGGTTGGGGAGGGTACAAGGAGGTAAAAATGAGGCTCAACTCGATTTGTAGCAGAGTCCCGTAATTCTATAAAAGGTCAGAATGTGTTGCAGGCCAGTGCTTTGGGTATAGGGGAGGGTCGTCCAGCGCTCTGAGAAAGCATGTGGCATTGCTGTAATATACGACAAACGATAGATGGGTTCTGACAATTTTATCACGGACTAGTCTAAACCTGCGGCAACCAGTGGTCCTCTCATTTTCAATTTAATTAAGTACCGCGAGATTAATAAATGTGGCCTTTCAGATTTTGATGTGGTATATGTTTTCCTTTACAATTCCTGTGAGAAATTATTTAAAGATATATTAAGAAAGGAATGGTTTCTTTGGGTGGCACTATTGGTATCTCAGAAGGGTGGCACCTTGGATGGCACCTTCACATTCCTCACTCAGCTGGCAGGTGTCTAATGCCTTTTTTATGACTTACTCTGGCGTCGACGCCTCTTTAGGTAAATAGGATCATTGTCTTTGAGAATGGGGCATATCGAATGTCACATTCTGAAACTGCGATGACAATATATTTGACATAATGACGAATGGACTCAGATGGATCAGATGTCGCATTCCAGACAGTAAAACATTGGATGGCACCTTTGGTGGCACCATAGGGTGGATCCCTATACTCGCATAAAGCATCAACCTCAAGATGTGGAGGTAGCGTCAATTACAGTACTACTAGCATCATCCAGCCAGCAAAGCATGATGGGACCTACATGGGATTCTATTATATGAGTCACCATATGACCCGGATGCCCAGAGAGCCTATATGGGTCACATATGGGAACGGTTCAACCACATCCCAGCCCAGATTGGGTCCATATTTTCCCACCTTTGTAGATTATATTTTTATATCAAATCTATTTGAAATATTTTAACCCTCTTACAAAAATTCACTTATTCAAGGAAAATATTATTTTTTGTTGAATTTTGTTTGATGACGCATCAAACAGCCCGAATGCCCTTGCACACCCTGGGGGACATCCTGGTCATGTTATTGAATGTGTCCGATCATAAGGAGCGTCATTATGTATGGTTAAGGGGCGGTATCTCAACACTTTCCAAGATATTAAGCCTTATATGAAGTGAAGGGGGTTGGGCATGACGGGGCTCACCCCTGCAAGACATATCATTCTGGTCAGTGTTTTTGAATGCTTCTTATCATAAGGAATAACATTATATGTGGTTTAGGGGTGGGGATCTGAATAGTTTCCAAGATGAAGTGAAGGGGTTTGGCATGCCCCAGCATACCCCCTTGACATACTGGTTAGTGTGAGTGAATGCATCTTATCATAAAGGATATCATTATATATGGTTAAGGGGTGGGGATCTGAATGGTTTCCGAGACATTAACCTGCTTATTTAAGTGAATGGGGTGAAACACGCCCAGGCTCGCCCCGGTATGACATCCTTGTCAGTGTTGTTGAATGCCTCTCACCATAAGGAATAGCCATATATGCGGTTTATGGATGGGGATCTGAAGGGTTTGCGAGATATAAGCCCTTTCCTGAGGTGAACTGGTGGGGCATGCCCCGGCACACACCCGGGGACATCCTAGTAAGTGTTATTGAATGCGTCTTATCATAGGGAATATCCTTATATATGGATAAGGGGTAGGGATCTGAAAAGCATTCATGATATCAAGCTTTTTATGAAATTAAGGGATGGGGCATGACTGGGCACGCCCCAAGGAATTTCCTGGTTAGTGTTATTGAATGCGTCTTATCACAAGAAACAATAATATTTATGGTTAAGGGGTGGGGATCTGAAGGTTTCGAAGATATAAGGACTTTAAGAATTGTTAGGCCTTAACATGCCTCCTGGTCAGCCCTGGAGTCCGTTTTTTAGCAAAAACAATTAGTCTCTCCACTTCTTTTGGGAGACTTAATGAAGAATGAATAACAAATTTCATTAAATTTATTTTCACTTTCGTGCCTTATCAACTACCATTATGTAATTAAGTCTCCCAAACCAAAGGCAGGGGGACTTTTTTTTGTGCGTATCCCGTCGGCGTTGGCGTCCGCTTAAATTATTTTCCTTGCGTTATCTTCTGAACCAGTGGATGGATTTTGACCAAACATGCATAAATATATTGCTAGGAAGGAGGAACGCATTGATCTAAATTTGGTGACCTTGACTTAATTTTCAATGTCACAGCAGCACTTTGAATGTCCCAGATATGATTTCCGTGCGTTATCTTCTGAACAAGTGGATACATATTGACCATATAAGCATAGGTGCATTGTTTGGAGGAGGGGGAGAGTTGATTAGATTTTGGTGATCATGACCTAATTTTCATGGTCACAGCGGCACTTTGAAATGTCAAAAATATGGTTTCAGTGCGTAATCTTCTGAACCAGTTGGTGGTTTTGACCATACTAACATAGATACATTGCTTGGAGAATAGGAAGAGTTGTTAAGTTTTGGTGACCTTGACCTAATTTTCAAGGTCACACCGGCACTTTGAATCCTCTAAATCAGTGGATGGATTTTTACCAAACGCGCATAGGTACATGGTTTGATAAAGGAAGGCATAATTAGATTTTGGTGGCCTTGACCTAATTTTCAAGGTCACGCTGGCACTCTGAATTATCCAAATTAGTTTTTAATGCGTTATCTTTTGAACCAATAGATGGATCTTGACCAAACTTGCATAGATACATTATTGTGAGGAGGGAAGAGTTGATTATATTTTGGTAACATTGACCTAATTGTAAAGTTCGCACTGCCTTATTGAATGGTCCAAAACTGGGTTTACGTGCGCTATATTCTGAACCAGTGGATCGAATTTGACCAAGATAGCAGAGATACATTGTTGGAAGAGTGTGACAAGTTGATTAGATTTTGGTGACCTTGACATAATTTTCAAGGTCACCATCCTATAAAAATGTTAAATCACCCTTTTCTAAGCTCTCTCTTCTGAACCACTGGGTGGATCGCCACCAAACTTGCATATACACAAATAATTAATTAGATTTTGATGACCTTCAATGTACCCACAGCATTTTGTAATTTCAAAGTTATCCCAAAATTGTGTTTGTGCATGTCTCTCCTGAAATAATTGATTGATTTCAGCCTTTATCATTGTGAAGCAGTAAAGAGCAGTTAACATGCTTGCTGGTTCAATTTACGGTTGTGGAGACATATTTTTCATCTGAAAACACTGCTTTAATTTAGCAATAAGTAAGAATTTAATTTCTCAGGTATGATGTGGACAAAATGTGAGCTAACCCATGTTGAACCCATATGGTAATTTTAAGGACATAAATAACTATTTTAACCATTTGTGAACAGAAAAAAATATGCCATGGCCTCACAGTATCCGGATGAAAATAAACATTTCATCTGTCATGTAAATAGAAATATTATATAACGGTCTCATGTGGGTACCTGGGTAAATCTCTAACATTTAATTCAATAAAAACTAAACTAATTATGCGTGCATTTCATAGTTCCAGATATCTGAAATCAAAATGAATGTTTGATTTAAGTCACATTTCAACAGTTTAAGTTCAGTTTTTGTTTTACTTCCAATGTGTTGTCATATTGGCTGGGGTATGCCATATCTGAGCATTTTTTGTTGAAGAAGTTGTCACGTTATTAGGTGCAATTACTGATATATGGGTGTGAACACTTGACAGTGGTCAGAATTAGAACATTAGTAATGACCAGGTAAAGGTTGCAGCAAAAATATAAACGCTTTCAGTGTTATCGAAGGCGTCTTATCACAAGAAACAAGAATATTTATGGTATTTGGGTGGGGATCTGAATGGTTTCGAAGATAAAACGACTTTAAGAATTAGTTGGGCCTGGACATACCTCCAGGTCAGCCCTGGAGTCCAGGTTTTCTAGTTTCAAACAGAGCAAAAACAATAAGTCTCACCACTTAGTTTGGGAGACTTAATGGAGAAAGAATAACAAATTTTAATCTAATTTATTTTTTCTTTGCGTGCTTTATCAACTACCATTATTGTAATTAAGCCCCCAAAACCGAAGGCAGGGGGGACATATTGTTTTTTAAGCGGATCCCGTCGGCGTTGGCGTCCGCTTAACTTCTTTTCCGTGCGTTATCTTTTGAACCAGTGGATGAATTTTGACCAAAATTGCATAGATACATTGCTGGGAATAGGGAACCAGTTGTGTGATTTTGGTGATCTTGAACTAATTTCCAATGTCACAGCGGCACTTTAAAATGTCCGAGATATGGTTTACGTGTGTTATCTTCTGAACAAGTAGATAAATTTTGACCATACAAGCATAGATGCATTGTTTGGTGAAGGGGAAGAGTTGATTAGATTTTGGTGATCTTGACCTAATTTTAATGGCCAAAGCGGCACTTTGAAGTGTCCCAAATATGTTTTCCATGCGTAATCTACTGAAAAGTGGGTGGATTTTGACCATACTCACATAGATACATTGCTTGGAGAATGGAAAGAGATGTTAAGATTTTGGTGACCTTGACCTTATTTTCAAGGTCACATGGCACTTTGAAATGTCCAAAATAGGGTTTTCATGCGTTATCCTCTAAACCAGTGGATTTTTTTTTACCAAACGTACATGGGTACATGGATGGATAGTGAGGAGGAATACTTTAGATTTTGGTGGCCTTGACCTAATTTTCAAGGCTACACCGGCAGTCTGAAATATCCAAAATAGTTTTTTAATGTGTTATCTTCCAAACCAATAGATGGATTTTGACCAAACTTGCATAGACACATTATTGGGAGGAGGGGTGAGGGAAGAGTTGGTTATAATTTGGTAACATTGACCTTATTTTCAGGGTCGCACTGGCTTATTGAAATGTCCAAAATTGGGTTTACGTGCGCTATATTCTGAACCAGTGGATCGAATTTGGCCAAGATAGCATTGATACATTGTTGGAAGAGAAGGAAAAGTTGATTAGATTTTGGTGACCTTGTCAAAATTTTCAAGGTCGTCATCCTATAAAGACTGTATAAATCAGCCATTTCTACACCAGTAGTTCCATTTTTACCAAACCTGCATAAATATTGTTATGTTAAGGTTAAGAGTTGATTAAATTTTGGTGACCTTGACCTTTTTGAGGTCACACCAGTACTTTAAAATGTCAAATTTCCACCAAAATAGGGTTTCTGCACGTTATCTCTTGAACGTATTAATGGATTCTGGCCAATACTTATACATTGTTTTCTTGTGGCACAATAAAGAGTTGATCAGATTTTGGTGACGTTGACCTAATATTCAAGGTCACCATCCTATAAAACTGTAAAATCACCCTTTTCTGAGCTCTGTCTTCTGAACTACTGGGTGGATCTCAACCAAACTTACATATATACATTGTTTGGAGACTGAAAATAAATAATTAATAAAATTTTGATGACCTTCATGGTAATCGCAGCACTTTGTAATTTCAAAGTTTGCCCATGCTCTCTCCTGAAATAAATGATGGATTTCAGCCTGTATCATTGTGACACAACAAAGAGCAGTAAGCATCCTTGCCGGCTCAATTTGCGGTTTGGAGACGTAGTTTTCCTCCGAAAACTCTGCTTTAACTTAGCAATTAGTAAGAATTTAATTTTGGGGCAAAATGTGGGCCAACCGATATTGGACCCATATGTTAATTCATTGGACATAAATAACTTTTTTAAATCTTTGTGAACAGAAAAAATATGCCATGACCCCACAGTATCAAGATGAAAATAAACATTTCATCTGTCCTGTAAATAGAAATATTATATAACGGTCTCATGTGGGTACCTTGGTAAATGTCTAATGTGGGGTCCACATAGGACCCATGCAGTATAAATGAGATGAACAAATACCATTCTGACATTATTGTAAACAGAACCATTACATACACATTATCATAATAGTAACTTGATCTGGCGTACTGTATCACGTCGAGTTGATGAGGTCATACCATTGGATCACCCGAGACGCGTAGCGTCGAGGGTGATCCAATGGTATGGCCTCATCCACGAGACGTGATACTGTACGCCAGATCAAGTTACTATTATGATAATATGTTTATTATATGCCTTTTTCTGACATTCTTTCTGATTTTAAAACCGGTTTCGGTATTTAATCCCGAAAAATTGCGGGAACGCTTGCCATAACGTTACGTTTCTTGGCGTCACGTCAACATGTTTTCCGTCTCTGGTTCCATGCTTGCAATTTACTTTACGTAACGTCGCCGCAGAAGCAGGTAACCGACGTTAGCCTCGTTTTAAAGGATAGTGATATGGATTCAGAAAACCTCAGTTCGTTGATCCTGCTTTCTGTATCAGATGGTCAGAAAACAGACAGTTCTAAAGTCGTATCAGTTATAGGTATATAATAAATATAGGTCCCATATGAGTCCAACATGGGTTAAAAAGTAATACATGCGAAGTTTCGCGAAAATATACTCAGAAAAACAATTGAGGGATATTTAGGTTCAGTTCCATCTCTAACATTTAATACAACAAAAACTAAACTAATTGTGTGTGCATTTAATAGTTCCAGATATATGCAATCAAAATGAATGCATGATTTAACTTACGCTTCAATGATTAAAGTACAGTACTTGTCAAAATGATGCAACCTTCTATACTGATGACCTTCAAGGTAACCACAGCACTTTGTAATTTCAAAGTTTGACCATGCTTTCTCCTGAAATACATGATGGATTTCAACCTGTATCATTGTGACACAATAAAGAGCAGTAAGCATGCTTGCCAGCTCAATTTGCGGTTGGGAGACATAGTTTTCCTCTGAAAACACTGCTTTAATCTAGCAATAAGTAAGAATTTAAATTTGGAGCAAAATGTGGTCTAACCCATATGGGAACCATATGTTAATTCAAAGGACATAAATAACCTTTTTAAATCTTTGTGAACAGAAAAAATATGCCATGGCCCCACAGTATCCGGATGAAAATAAACATTTCATCTGTCATGTAAATAGAAATATTATATAACGGTCTCATGTGGGTACCTGCGTAAATATTTGATATGGGGCCCATATGGGACCCATGCAGTTAAAATGAGATGACATATACCATTCTGACATTAATGTAAACAGAACCATTACATATAGGTCCCATATGAGTCCAACATGGGCTAAAAGTCATACATGCGAAGTTTCGCGAAAATATACTCAGAAAAACAATTGAAGTGTTTTTAGGTTCAGTTCCATCTCTAACACTTAATACAACAAAAACTAAACTAATTGTGTGTGCATTTAATAGTTCCAGATATCTGCAATCAAAATGAATGCATGATTTAACTTACGCTTCTATAATTAAAGTACAGTACTTGTCAAAATGATGCAACCTTCTATACTGAAAAATCACAAGTATCAAAAAACGAGTGAAACCCATTTTTATCGTTTGTATTCCATCATGGCTGGCTCCAAAGTCATTGCTGGCTCTCAGACAAATGTATGACACCTAATTTATAGTTTTTGTTAGTGTTTTACTTCCAATCTGTTGTCATATTGATGGGGTATGCCATATCTGAACATTTTTGTTGAAGAAATTGCCACGGTATTACGTGCAATTACTGATAAATGGGAACACTTGTCTGTGGTTAGAATTAGACCATAAGAAGTGACCAGGTAAAGATTGCAGCAAAAATTATAAACGCTTTTTTTTGGTTTGTGAACTTTGGATAAAGAGGGTTGGTACATCGGAAGTGGTACTGTATAGTAACCAAGGACCTGTAAATTTTATTTTGCATTCTGCTGAATTGCATATTGGTATTTCTATCAGATACAAAAATGCTTTGTATGGAAATTATTTTTTCAACTGTTATATAGTAAAAAGAATTTTAATATTCTTCAATTGTTTTATGCCCCCAAAGGTACTTTTGGAGGCATAAAGTTATCGCACTGTCCGTCCATCCGTCCGTCCGTCAGTCCGTCCGTCCGTCAGTCCGTACGTCCCGCTTTTGTGTCCGGTGCATATCTACTATATTCTTTGAGGTAGGAATTCCCAATTTGTTGTGTAAAATGTATATTGGGATGGCGGAATGTCGGGTACCATTTTCGGGTCACTGTGACATTGACCAGGACCTCTGACCTAGTTTTTATAATAATCGTGTACAGAGCACATCTCTTATATTATTTGAGGATGGAATCTCAAATATGGTGTAGGGATGCATCCTGGGATGACGAAGTGTCGCGTATCATAATTGGGTCACTGTTACATTGAGCTTGGCCTCTGGCCTAGTTTCTAGAAATTGCATTGAGTCTGGTGCATATCACTTTTATTCTTTGAGATAGAAATTCCGAAGTTGGTGTGTAAATGTATCTTGGGATAACGGGGTGTCACATATCATTTTCGTTTCACTGTGACCTTAACCTTGACCTCTGACCTAGTTTTAAGAATAATTGTGTTCGGAGCTTATCTCTCATATTATTTGAGGTAGGAATTCCAAATTTGGTGTGTGGGTGCATCTTGGGATTTTGGAGTGTCGTGTACCATTTACCGGTCACTGTGACTTTAAACTTAACCTTTTACCTCGTTTTTAGAGTTATATTTAGATCATATCTCTTTAATTATTTGAGGTAGAAATCCCAAATTTGGTGCGTGAATGCATCTTGGAATGGCGGATCGTCCCGTTTTATTTTCCGTGACTGTGACCTTGACCTCTGACCTAGTTTCTAGAATCAGCATCAGGTCTGGTGCAAAAATCCTATAGTCTTTGAGGTAGGAATTCCAAATAAGCATCTTGGGATGGCCAAGTGTCGCATACCATTTTTGGGGCCTAGTTTTAAGAATTATTGTGTCCGGAGCTTATCTTTTATGTAATTTGAGGTAGGAATCCCAAATTTGGTGTGCGGTTGCATCTTGGGATGGCAGAGTGTCATGTATCATTTTTGTGACCTTGACCTCATTTTTAGAATAATCTTGTCAGGAGCATATCTCATATATTATTTGAGGGAAGAATCCCAAATTTGCTGTATAGATACATCTTTGTATGCTGATGTGTCGCATACCATTTTTAGGTCACTGTGATCTTAACCTAGTTTCTAGAATATTCGTGCCTGGAGCATATCTCCTATATTATTTGATGCAGGCCTCATTTCTAGGTTTACCGTGCCTGGAGCATATCTCCTATATTACAGCTAACTTTCCTCAAATGTGTCTTATGCTAGACCAATTCCTTTTGGGGCATTCGTCACGTTACTGTGACATTGTGTTGGCATTTTAACATAATTTAGAAGAATAAATACATTATCCGAGTGTTTTAAGCAGGGGAAAATCATTAATTTTCTTTATTTTATTTTCTATGAGCAGTTCGAAATTTCATGCTCAGCTCCTTAAGCACTTTTATTATGGCTGCTGTACATCTTGAAATTTTGACTTGTCACAGTGTCTCTAATTGGCCTGTACAAGCCCATGGGTTACAAAAAAGTCACGCACAACTTAACTGAGCATAATAAACTAAACTGAGCATATATTACAATTATAAAGAAATTAAGTGGTTCACTCGCTGCGCTCGTTCCCACTTAACTCCTTTATAATTGTAATATTATGATCTATAACCTATACATTTCAGGCAGTACTTATGCACTTCCGTTATTTCTTGAGTACTAACATCCTTAATAGAAACTAACAATATTAAAATACCTTACTCAGCTTTTTTTTGCATTTTATGGCAAGACAAGATCCTTGTCAATCGACGTTAATGAACGGTTACATGACTATAACTGTCACATGAACTTTTAATATCTTTAATCTGATGAGAGGAAGATTCAAGGCTAACAAAATCATTTAAGAATAAAAAGTTATTATTTTCTGATTGAGATTTTATTGTTTGATAGAGATGTATTGCATGATAAACTGTAGATGGCATTTGAACTTCACAAGGTCGTTATCTCTTGATTAACTAGCATGTTTTGTTTGTTTGAGTTGATTCTTTACGTCCCATCAACAATCTTCCAGTTATGTAGGGACGGGTCTTCCTGGGTTGAACCAGAACTTAGCTATTAACTAACATGTATATGGAAAGAGACATAAAATGTTCTAATTAGCATACATGAGTCAACGTTTTGGTTTCCAGATAGTCGGGCAACGAAGGCTCTGGCGAGTCTGCGCTGCTCAGACTCGCCAGAGCCTTCACTGCTCGCATACACAAAAATGAATTGCAAATATAATAATATAGTTCCCGTGCCTTGGCATATGCCATAAATACCAAAATATAATGTGCGGGCCAAATAATGTTTTGAGCTTACCCTTATTGCATAAGGATTATAAGAATCTGTCATGGATTCAATCATTTTTCGCATCCTGAAAAATCAATACTCAACTTATGTGTTCCTTAAAGCTGCATAGTCTGTAACTTTTGATCATTTAATTTTAAAAATAATGTTTTTATTTTTCAAGAAAACAGTAAAAATACTCAAATTCAGGTAAACATTTTACCATTTTCGTAAATCTTAACAAGTTATCACTATCAAAACAACTGCATTTATGTTAAAATTCAACGGTCTAGAATTATTGGAGGGACGCAAATAATTACCAACAAGAGAAAAAACACCTATTTGATAAGATAATTCACTTTTCCATGCAGTTTTCAGCTGTACTGAACATTTTTATTGTGAAAACATAGCTTAATTCTACTTTTACAAATGATTTAAAAAGAAAATAAATTTTCTCGAAAAATGTTCATAGTTACAGAGTATGCAGCTTTAACTTTAAGGAGGCATTGTTATTCCGGGCCCAGAAGAATAAAGATAATACATTTAAGCAAACCTACTTATCAAATGGACCACTCCGGATCCATTTCTGTTTTTAGAGTTGTTGGGTGGATTTTGTCTCTTTTTTTCTTCAAATTTTAATAGAATGAACTATAAGCAAATAGTGAAGACCCAGATCAGACGTCTTTACTGTTTTCCTATGTCCCGCAAAAAGGACTCTAGGCTTATATGGGTTAAGCTTTATTCTTGCATAGATTTCTATTCGTATAGCTGTTTACACCCATTGTCAAATGAACGAAAATCCATGTTCAAATCAGGAGATTCTCGTGCTGTTTGAACATGGGTCTGTACTTGAAAATACTTAAAATGAGCCCTGCATTATTTGCATGACGTAATATACGGAAAGCATTGCGGACCAGACAGATCATTTCACCGATGTTTTTGTGCGCGAAAACGTTGCGTAAGGTTATGACGTTATGACGACGTTATGACATTCGAAAGTAAACAGCCGACGCCATTTTGTTTAGAGAAATCCAGAGTAAGAAACGGACAATTTAATGTTTTAGCAGCGTTTTCAGTGCGAATTGGGCTGGAATAAGGTAAAATATGCAAGAATATCGATCACACATGTTTGTTTCATTGCATTAACACTTGCCGGGTCCCTCGGATGATGTTGAACACTCGGCCTATCGGCCTCGTGTTCAAACAGCATCCTCGGGACCCGGCAAATGTTAATGCATGAAAAAACATGTGTGATCCCTATATCGTTCGTTCTGTGTTGAGTATATTACTTAAACTTTGATTAGGGTCAAGTCAATTTAAATCAATGGAAGTTGAACTTTAAACCTAAATATATATCAAAGTAAGAAAGACAGCAAGGATCAGGAATCGATACAATCAAGTACCACACCTGTCCCAAGATACCAAATGGGAAAATAACAAAATCACAATAAACATCACAGGCAAGAGCCAAGAGGTCAGCCCTTCCCCTTCAGGTGACCACAAGGCAGCAATGAACAGACGCGAAAGCATGACAAACACTAGACATAAATAACTCTAATGATACACAAAAGAAGTACTCGCCTTGGTAGTGGAGTGACTATGGCCAAAACAGTGGCCTGATTCATAACATAGGTGGTGACCAAAGTACTACATTGAATGTTATATACCAAAACATTTGTCATTCCCTGAAGTTTATGAATCTGCAAGGATACAGTGGCCATTGTTGGTGCGAGATGAGAAATCCAAGATCGCGATCAAGATGGCCACCAGAAATAAATACAAGAGGTTGTGGTATAAGAATCGTTGTACTGATTTCGTGTATCATTATTCATCAAATTTATGATATTTATCTTTATAGTGTATGTTTGAACGTTTTAATGTAAATGTATGGTTTCAATTTCAAGTTCAATGTGAAATTCAAGGTCAAATACTAAAAATAGTGAACAAGTGCTTATTTCATAACTTTCTTTTGCTATTGTATCATTGTTAACTTAAATGGGAAGATTTTTTAAAGCAAAGTAAACTAAAATGTATAGGCTTAAAATAAATTAAATGAAAATTAAATGTTGTTGCATTTCCATGGATATATTCAAGATGGCGTCTTGAACTAGAAGCGTTCTAGAAGATACCTTTAGAACTATTCCTAAGCAGTTCCAGAAAAAAATCTAAAGACTTGTTCTAGGATAATTCTAGAACAAACCTTAAGAGTTTTTCTGGAACTATTGTAGAATATCTCTTATAAAATGTCCCATATAACGTTCTTTAGATGTTTCTGAATTATTCTGGAATATTTTAGAATGGTTTGAAAATAGTTCCAGAAATGTTTAAAAGGTTTGTAAGAGCTGTTCTAGAACAAACATTATAATTTTTCTAGAACAATTGTAGAACACCTCTCCAAAATTTGTCCCATATAACGTCCTATAAATGACCCTAAATTATACTAGAACATTTTAGAATAGTTTCAGAACAATTCCAGAAATGTTACAGCGGTTTGTTCTACAACATTTCTGAACAGCTCTGGAGTAATTGTAGAACACCTCCCATACATCCAACACACAAAATGTCCCATATAACATTCTAATAATATCCCAGAATTTTTTTAGTAGATATTTAGAGTTGGGTTAGAATAATTTCAAAAATATTCTAATAGTTTGTTCTAGAACTTTTTCAAGAGCAAGCACCAAGGACTTTTCTAGAACTGTCCTATAAAAAGTTTGTTTAGTAACAGTTATAGAACAATCCGTTTCAAGATTTCTGATATTGTTCTGAAACCATTCTAAAATGTTCTAACCAGATGCCCCAGGATTGATTCCTATTGCTATTGTGATGGCCATGGTCAGGAATGCAATTAAGCGAGGCACATTTTCTCTAGCTCTAGCAGATCACATGGGAAATGCAATTCCATGATATGTCACCTTTATACATCTGAAATGTTGTTGACTGGGCGTTTAACCCGAAAAAGTAATCCCAAAGTGTATTCCATGTTATGCTGATGACACAATAGATAAACAGACATTTACTGAAGAAGAATTATCATTGAAGAAACCAAACAGAGACCCTTGTTGGCCTGCCTGCTGTCAGGTATTGCCACCCTGCTACCCCATTTAAATAATTGTCTTATATTTGCTCGAAAAAACAGCAACCGAAACTTTGCCTCAAGTCTATATACTGTTTCAGACAATAATACTATCATATTTTACATCTAGTAATTGCCACATAAATGTATTTGAAGAGCCTTTTAAATTTACAATCCCTCCAGTATTGGTAGCCATGTTTTACCATCATCCATCTGGTTTGCTATTCTTGTTCTTGAAATGCTCAAAAAAATTTCCAGAATATTTTTTGAACATTTGTAGAACTTGCTAAAGTACTAAATACGTTCTAGAACATAATCTGGGGAGTAAATGTAAAAGATTATTTTGCCTTTGAAAAGTTCCAAAAATTTTCTAGAAAATTATAAGCAGATTTGTAAAATTCACTAGTTATAACATAGTAAGAGAATGTTCTGGAACTTATTTTAAATCAATTTTTAGAAAATTTCTCTCACTTAATTTGTACTTTCGAACATTTGTTGAGCCTACTGGTCCTTGAATTGTTGTAAAATGTTCTAGACTATTTCAAGAACACTTTCAGAGTCATAACAAATTATAGAAATGTGTTGGACAATAGTTCTAGAACAAACATATGTAACTGATTCAGAACAGTTTTTGAATTTCGGTTCTTTATTCCAATTTCCTTTATTCTGTACCATTGATCGTAAGTAAATGCTACTTTTACAACATCCGTCCACTACTCATGAGATTATTCTTTCGTCTCAATAGTTTTTCATGAGACAACCTAAGTGCAAGACCAGTGCACAAATAAGATGGCGGCTGTCATCAACAGCCTGTACATGTCTGCTGTACAACAAGTGTGTGTACTTTTTAAAATACTTATGTAGACACTATTAGTATGTGAACGCAGAGTAAATATACTTTTACTTACGTGTGTATATTTGCTACATATAGCAAAATACTTACAGGTGTAAATTTTGTGCATGTGGATGGGGCCTTAGAAATATGCTTTTCAACACTGTGAAGCTTGAATGCAGACATGGAATCACGGACGACATAAATATTCTTAATGAATATATTTTTAATAGTTTTGACCTTTATCAATTTTTGAGTATTATAGTAGTGTCACTGTGTAATGCAGTCTGGTATGATAATTATAATCAACTTTCACGGTAAGATGGTTGCCTTTGTTTTATTTGATTAAATTAAAGTGAAAATTCACACTTTTTTCATATGCATTTATTATTGACCTTTACACAGTATGGTAGGAATAATCATTCATTTAATGTGTGTGAAATCCCTTCAATTAGCCTTTCAGTCGACACAGGGCTCTGGCCATTTTCAGGTCAATAGCGGAATGGAAGCACTATGACCTGCTTACACACTACCAGACCAGAATGGTAAATCCTCGATAATGACATAAATCCGCAATATTTCAGAGTAATATTTAAAGCAGTGTGTACATTGCTGACTATATTTTGATACATGGACCGATTTTTGATAATTATTTCTAAAATTCAACCTTTAAAGCACTAATTATTACTATAGCAGACGACATATTTTGCAACAACTGTCGTCATTTTGGGTACAATAAGACATAGCAAAATCAACTTATTGAAATATAAACATATTTGGTTGAGAAAATTCGTTTCTAATATACACTCTTATCTAAAGGCCGAATAGATATGCGGTCATTTTCTTGTCGCACGTGCATGCAATATATAAGGAATGTTTATGATAGATTTAAAGCAGTTGAATTCAGACTGCTGACCAACTCGATATTAAGCTTTTAGCTGTAGTATCTGATTTCTTATTCCTGTTGAAGCTGCATGCAAAGTTTGGGTAAGCGTTTTTCTTTATTTGCCTTTCCTGTTTAAATTTATAAACCCATTTATGCCTTATGTAGTCTTCCGTTATGCTTGATATTTATAACCTGGAGTAGTCAACTTTTCATAAAAAGGGATGCCGATTAAGATTATCGAAATTAAACCTTTGTTGACAAAAAATGGTTCTGACAAGCTGTGCAGACCCTGATGAGATGTTGCTCCTAGCACTTCTTAAAATTAGACCGATAACATACATTTTCATAGAGAATCTAACATGAGTGCTCATGTTTTATTGAATTTGTTAAACGAGTTGGGAAAAAGAGATAAAATGCGAGGCTTGCCGAGCATTTTATCTCTTTTTCGCAACGAGTTTAATAAATTCAATAATACAAGAGCACGAATGTTAGATTCTATTTATCATATGACATTAGGATTACTTTGAAATCTCATTTCTGCCGTAAAAACGTTTTAATTTTGACATTATGTACGCAACGTTGACGTTTCCCTAAAAACGATAAACAACTAGTGGTTTACAGATTTTATTGCATGGCGTTATTTCACTCCCAGACGCGAAGTCATATGATAAAGAAAGTTATTGTTTGTATAGATTTGAACCGCTCCATGAGATTTCCAACAATGTGGTATGTGCGGCATACGCACAAACTGATTAGAACCTTTGCTAGTCGCTTAAATATTCTTTGACTGTTAAGCTACTGACCAAACATCCTTTGGCGTTTCTAAGCTTAAAAGGGAGGTGCACAGGCTCGTCTGAGTCTGTACTTGTCCTAATACCACATTGTTGGAAATCGCATGTCGCGGCTCATTTATTCATTTCATATCTGAAAGCTTTCGTAAAGTGCATCTATACAATTGAGCCGCGACATGAGACTTCCAACAATGTGGTATTTTGACATGAATAGACTCAAACGAGCCTGTGCAGCCTGCTGTTAAGCTTAGAAACTCCAAATGCTGTTTGGTCAGTAGCTTAATATTCATAGAATATTCAAGCGACTAGCAAAGGATCTGACAAGATTTGGTATTCTGTGTCAGGAGTGGTACTTGATTGTATCGATTCCTGATCTTTGCCGCATTTCTTACTTTACAACGTTCTTTTAGAGTTTTGGACGACAAGTAAAATATTTAAAAAGTGCAGTCATGAGATCTTACTTGATTTTAGCAATTAATGCTTAAAAGGCTGATGCTAATTTCTACTATATAGATTGTGACACAAAATTATTGCAGGAATGATCTTAATAACAAAGCGCTTTATCACACCAGGGTATGGATTCTAAAATACACATGCAAGAGTGTCAATGTTCTGATAAACACTAGTATTGAGAGGGCACTCTACTTAATATTAAAAGTGTTACCTATACTAGACTTATATGCAATGTTAACAAAGTATACTGTACATGATTTTGATGATTAGTATATATGCAATTCTAATTGCCATCTGTCTTTTTGTTCAATCATCTCCAAAACAAATACTATTTCTTTCACATTAAAAAGGATATAATAAATCTCAAATGTTGATATAGCAGTGTATCTATTGTCATTTGTACTACATGAATGTATGATATACTATACCAAATGTTGAAATCTTATTTCAGATTTGCTCTTTGACAGTAGCAAAGGTAGGAAAATTATCACCTTCAGATGAAAAAATAATTGGTGATCTCATTTATTTTAATTTTTTTAGTGCTAAAATGAAGATTTGACCGGCACGTGAGATTTTGGTACTTATCACATATTGTCAAATGCCTCCCATGTTGACATAGGCTGTTGACCGTTCTATGACGGTGGTTCTGTTGTTGTTGATTCAGTGTTTATTGTTGCTTCAAAGTGGGGTTCTGCGTTTGGCCCTTGTTTTGTTATGGAGTACCTAGTGTCCTTTCTATTTTTGCAATAATCTTGATGGGGAAGAGAGAGCTGGTTGCATTACTTTAATTGTCTTCCTAGTGTCCTGTGACTGTTCTTCCTCATGATACCATGGGTTGGTCTGCAGTGTGTGATTGTGATATTTCCTGATCATACTCACTTTTTTGCCTGAGCCTTCATTTCTTGAAATAAAATATGCTGGCACATTTGACTTATTCTTTGAGTAACAATAGTTATAATATGTTTAGCTTGATTCGAAATATGCATATATTTAAAAATATGTAATTTTGTATCAATGGTCATGTTTCTAAATTTTAGTCATGCTATTTCTTTTTTAAAACTGATACGTAGGCCTAAGTACTAAGAAAAAGCTCTCCTGCATGGTTTGTGTTGTATTTTAGGCATGAAGAAATTATTTGACTTCAACGATTCATTGGTATTTTTGCTTTTAATTGTTTCTGTCAATTAGACTTAGTCTAACAGTGAAATTTTGTTTTAAATAAAAGTTGGTATAAAGCATGCCAAATGCCTTTGGAACCAATGCTGCCCCGTTTTTATGTTTCACAACATTACTAACATTGAAAATTACACGACTTATATGATATATTTTAAGAGTAAAAAATGAAATTATTTAAGCTTTAACTTTTAAAGCCTGACATAAACCTTAATTGCAGCCATATGTGATATGTATTTCTGCTCATCAGGGTGACTTATGTTGCATTTTATGCAATATTGAAGATAATGACTTTAAAGATTGCGCATTCGAATAAACAATGTTTCCTGACCTTAAATATTTTGTGTAGATCTATATTCTAATAGACAATGTCCATTTGTATATATTTGAAGTTATTTTTAAATTGTCACTGGCGAAAGAGAGTGGTGAAGTATATGTTTAAGAATGCTAATTAGTATGTAACTTGTACCAGCTTACAGATTTTCTATCCAAATATTAACAGTGCATTCGAATTGACATTATATCTGTCATAATGAAATTAAAAATAACTATATAAACAATTAACTTATAATGGAGTGGTATTGCTGCCAAAATATAAATAAGGTAACGTAGGTAACAAAAAGGTGTCTGGCATAAATGGATAAATATAATAAATGTAATGTATCGTCATGCTTGATAAATTCATGGAGATTTATCGTGAAATAATGTCTATGGCTGTTCTCCTCTCTTCCGCTGATTCAAATAGGGTTGTTGTCAGTTACAAGCGAAAGTACGTGCACAAAGTACTGGTTAACTGATAAGTCGAGCTTGCCCAGGAAAAAGTGTGATTAGGAGAACTGACCATCCCGACATGACCATAGCTGTTGACTGGGACGTTAAGCATTAAACCAAGCCAAAAAATCATTATCTGCAATTTTGTAAAAAAGTAACATAAGTAACGCTGGTGAGCAAAATACATATCACAGATATCTGCAATTGATGTGTATGTCGAGCGTATAACCTATACTCATCTACCATGACAATGACACAAAATATTTTGACAACCAACACAGAGATATGATGCAATTGGGACACATTTAAGAACAGTTCATTTGTCCTTTTATATTTTAACAGTTAACGACAATGCCACATGAAAAAGGAGTTCATATTGTCGGTACCTTTATGAATGGTTCCTTCCGTTCTTCTGATGACTTGCTTATACTAGATAAATATACTTTATGAAGGTTCTGTAACATAATCATTGCTAAAATCTTTAGTTTTGTTATTAAAAAAGATAATCAATTTATTGATTCAATCAGACATAATCTGCCTTGTAACTTGATTAGCCAAGGACCATCAATTGGAAACGTCTAAATATACACCCATACTGGAGAACATGCCCATCAAATCTTAAATCAAAGGACTTCAAATCCCATCGTTTTATTTAATGTTGTGTTTGTTTTCAACCTCTGTATTGAAAATAATTGTATTTCTTGTCTTATCATTTTTGAAAAGTGTCATGCTTAACTGGTAAAGATTATAAACATTTAAAGCTTAAATTAATGCATTTATACTATTAAAATATATCATATTAATATTGTATTATGTGTACTGCTATTTTCAATGTTAGTAGGGTAACGTTGATTACGGGTCATTTACTGAAAACTGACCACAGAAAATGTAGTAAAACATTGGAGCCGCAGCATAAGATTTTCAAAAATGTATGTGCTGCCAGCAAAGCCTCAGATCAGCCTGCGCATACGCGCAGTCTGATCAGAGCCTTTACTAGTCGCTTGAATATTTTATGACTGTTAAGCTACTGACCGGAAACCATTTGGAGTTTATAAGCTTAAAGAGAGTCTGCACAGGATCGTATGAGTCTACACTTGTCAAAATACCACATTGTTGGAAACCACATGTCACGGCTCATAGGTTTCTAGCGTCTCAAGACATGTCCCTGATTGAAAAAAAGTAACCAAGTTTTTCTTCTTGTTGGTGCAACAAACTCGCAAATAAGTGCATGTACATGTATCTCAGTTTGGCCCCCGATCTGTTGTAACCCCATATTTCAAGATTTACCGATCTGGATAGGTAACTCGGATGTGTTGATGTTAACAGACAGAAATGGCCCACATGAAATGTCAAGCGTTGAATACAATTTTTGTAAATGTTGTTTTCTACAGCGGCTAATTTTCCTTGACACTTTTAGGACTACAGGACTTACAGATAACGTATTATCATAAAGAGTATATTTGCCACGTGTTAAAGGAACATGTATACAGCCGCGCAAAATGTACAAACTCTGTCATCGCGACAAAAAAGCACAAGCTGATAGTATTACTCTTTTATAACATGAAAAATAATGTGTGCCCAACTTACCTTACTAGATAAATTCAAAATAACGTCGGAGACATCTCAAGGGACGATCTTAGAAATGATCATCACTCGCAAAATGTACATGATGCAAATTCACAGCCTTACTTGCATTCTTTCCTGAGTGTAACGAATACAATCTCATTCGAAGGGACATGCTTATTTGCGTAACTGCCCTTTGTAACCCTAAACTAAACATTTTGTTACATCGAAAGGAAGATCTTTCTGAAGAACAAAACTACAGTATATTATACTTCAAGCTAAAAAAATATCCTGCTGTCTCCCACCCTAGAAAATTTTGCAGACATATTATTTGACTTTTCGTTTGCTGTAAAGGCGGCACCTCGTGAATGCGTAATTAGGACTGGTCAACCTTAGACATTGGTAAAAGCTGAAAATGGGGCATGATTTTATTCAAAAGTAACTGTATCATCTTGCGCCATTACCTCAGTCATTATTTAGTCCTTAAAACGCCAGCAAAATAACTGCATCTGAAAATGTCTATTTAACATAGGCATAGAGGCAAACATTGTGGACCTAGATCAGACTGCTCCAACTGGAGCAGTCTGATCTGGGTCAACACTGTTTATCGATGAGGATTCAAATAGTTTAGTGGACAACAAAAACATACAGTTTGTGATTATGCGCTTAAGGGTTAATAAATGTAAGTTCAGTGTGTATACGGTTAGGATTTTCACGAAATGCATGCACGTTTGTGCGGCTCAAAACGCTTATTAACTCTTTACCAACTTATAAATAAAACCTGATTTCCCTTCCTTAGCAGATGAAATAGCCCAAACACGCCCAGATATGAATATTAAAGTTGACGCCTTTACAGTAAGTGAAAAGTCTATTAATATCCTATCTTGACGAGCAATCCAGAGATAAGTTTACGTTCAAATATAGGATAAGATATGTTTGCATTATGTACGCCGGGGGCGTTAGCCTGTAACAGCATGTAACACAATCATGTAACTACAACAAATTAAGAAAAAAAAAGGTAAAATGAAGTTTGAGCTACAGAAAGAAGATATTAAACTATCTAATTATTCTAATTACTCATGTAGTATGCATGCCAGATACCGAAGCTACATGAAAGAAGCAATTTGAACAAAATTACAGCTTCAATGGTGTTATGTGCGTTACATATATTAAATTTCTCTTTGAAAATTATAAATATACTTTATGAATGTTCTGTAATATAGTCATTGCTAAAATCCTCAGTTTTGTTATTAAAGGAGATAATCAATTTATTGATTCAATCAGACATAATCTGCCTTGTAACTTGATAAGCCAAGGACCATCAATTGGAAACGTATAGATATACACCAATACTGGAGAACATGCCAATCAAATCTGAAATCAAAGGACTTCAAATCCCATTGTTTTATTTAATGTTGTGTTTGTTTTCAACCTCTGTATTGAAAATAAGTGTATTTCTTGTCTTATCATTTTTGAAAAGTGTCATGCTTAACTGGTAAATGTTGTAAACATTTAAGGTTTAAATTAATTTGTTTATACTATTGAAATATATTATATATTAGTCTTGTACTTTGTGTACTGCTATTTCCAATGTTAGTAGGGTAACGATAATTACAGGTCATTTTTATCAAACTGATCTCAGAAAATGTTGTAAAACATAGGTTTCTAACGCCTTAAGACATGTCCTGGACTGAAAATAGTAACCAAGTTTTATTTTTCCTATAGGTGCAACAAACTCACAAATTAGTCCATGTACATGTATATCAGTTTGGCCCATATCAATCAGCTCCCAATCTGTTGTAACCCCATGTTTCACGATTTACCAATCTGGATAGGTAACTCCGGTGTATTGATGTTAACAGACAGAAATGGCCAACATGCATGAAATGTCAAGCGTTGAATACAACGAAATTTGTAAATGTTGTTTTCTGCAGCGGCTAATTTTCCTTAACACTTTCAGGACTTCCAGGACTTACAGATAACGTACTATCATAAAGATTAAATTTGCCACGGGTGAGTAAATATTTGTTAAAGGAACATGTATACAGCCGCGCGAAATGTACAAACTCTGTCATCGAGACAAAAAATCACAAGCTGTGCTCTTTTCTAACATGAAAAATAATGTGTGTCCAACATACCTTACTAGATAAATTCAAAATAACGTAGGAGACATCTCAAGGTACAACCTTAGCAATGTTCAACACTCGCAAACTGTACATGATGCAAATTCACAGCTTTTCTTTCATTCGTTCCTTCCATCCGTTATCACAGAACAGAATGACAAGAGAGTCAAATGGAATTCTTTACCAATCAATTAAATTCTGATATCATCCCACCCCAAAAACTATACGTTTAAGGAAATCATATCGCACAAATCTATCATGCAAAACTGAGAACAGACTGCAGCACTTTACGTCTCCATCTCTACTCAAAAACATATTTGAAAATCTCATCTGTAACTGTGGTAAAATTGAAGACCCTTTCTAATTCCGTTTTGAGTGTAACCAATACAATCTCATTCAAAGGGACATGCTTGCCTGCGTAACTGCCATTTGTTACCCTAATCAAAACATTTTGTTACATGGAAAGGAAGATCTTTCTCAATATATTAGACTTCAAGCTAATAAAAATGTCCTGCTTCCTCCCACCCTAGGGAATTTTGCAGACATATCCTATCTAAAGTGAAAAGAGCAATCCACGCTGCGTCGAATAAGAGATGTTTGCACTATGTACGCTGTGGAGTTAAACTGTAGCAGCCTGTTACATAAGTTACTACATCAAATTAAGAAAAATGGTAAAATGAAAGTTTGAACTACAGAAAGAATATATCAAGCTATCTAATTATTCTAACATATAAGAAGTTTTTGAACAAAATTACAGCTTCTAATGGTGTTATGTGCCTTACATATATTAAATTTCTCTTTGAATATTGTAATTATGACTAATATCATTTGAACGGGGATCTGTGAAAAAGATCCTTAAGGCATTTCAGCAATGATTACACAAGAGACATTTGAAAAACACCTTAAATTACAAAATTTCACATGCCTTTATATTACCACAAAAAATGTTTCTACAGTTTGATGTCACCAAAGTAGCAAACGTTTCTGATTATATTTAGAATTTTGTTTGAGTGATGTTGTCATGGCAACAATGAGGCCATAATACCTACAAGGACCCAAAATGGAGGATGGGTCACTTTAATTGCCTATAAAACGACTTGGAAACTACATTTACATACAATTTCATTTGCATTTACATTATAACATAGATAATGCTTATGAATACATTATATTTGTTAGATGTTTATACTGAGCCAAAAATAACCAACAAGCAACTAGATACCAGTACTCTGACGTCATATTAGAGTTAACGTACTTCTTGACGCCATGTTCCAAACTGGATTATATATGTCGATTCTAACCTCCATACATTCGTCAATATTAAAGATAATTTCTTCAAATTTTCAGGAAATGCTCTTAAGGGGTCGAACTTTCCAAACTTAAATTTAGCTAGATTTTGATCGTCACAGCCATAGGGTACCTTTTGTCATATCCTGGCCCTTTTACTTTTACTATACAGCCAATCTTTACATTTTTCCAAATGATTAAATCTTGTTTAAATAACATACAGAAAAAACAAAGTTTGCTTTTCTCAATTTAAATATATTGTCTTAAATGAGTTGTTAAACAACCCTACCCCAGTTTTAAGTAGCCAATTGTGATATCTATTATTGAAGAAAAAATGTATGAAAATATTTGCCACTGGTGGATATCTTACATTATTGGGACTGTCTTGCTATTATAATAAATAATCATAGATTAGCAAGTTTGACACCAGGATCAGAGCACTTATGAAAGGCTGTAACATATATTATATGACATAATAAATCAGCGAGAAATTGTCTTGATGTTAGAGATGATATTCCGGAGAAAAAAATTAATATTTATCACATATTTTCCTATAAATCTCTAGCCCCTGGTGCCTTAATCTTAAGAATTATAGCCATTGCTGATACGAGGAGTATCCAAATATGAATGCAACCAGCTTCATTGCGCTCTTCACATATATTCTACGACAAAATGTTATACGTTTCTAGAAAAAATTATATGCCGCCTTTAAATTGACACAGACATAAAGAAGTACACAATACAGTCCTCGAATTACAGCCATTTATATGAAGGTCACTCCAGTACACTAAGGTTTTTTCTGGTGAAAATTGCAACACACGTTTTGGTACATGCGCGGATATTGTGTCATTATCTTTTAGTTTTCGTTTAGTTTAAGACAAATTGGCATCAAATTTTAGATTCAACCTTTTGTAATTTTCTCAAAGCTGCTTGCAGGAAAAAGTTTATATTATCCTGTTTTAATCTCGAGTAAGCAGACACGTTTGTGACGTCATTAATTTTAGAATAAAGGTCATTTTGAGTAATGTGCTGATTACGTAATGATGAATATCGCTGTATTTTATTGTTTGCGTTTTGCTGAAAACATGCTAAATATGCCATAAGGGGTTTTTCAAAACACGCTGTCCTCTATTTACAGAGCTATCACATTTTATATCTTTTTTCAAGAACATTTCTGTTTCTTAGTGACCAGCTTACATTAATTAAAATAGCTGTCTAGTCCTTAAAACCGGGTGAGTAATTTTACTCTAAATAATGCATTTAGTGGCCAAGCTTAAAGTTTACATTCAAATACAGAATAAAGTCGCAATGTTATGAAAGCAAAATTAAGCATAAACTCAGTAACCCCTTCACTTAAGGGTTTTCTGACTTGATAAAAAGGATTTTCAGGTTTAAAAATTATCCACTATCGATTAATTACTTGTAGTAACAACTCAGTATGAGAGATCAACATATTGTCTTTGTGTTATAACTAGTTTAAATGTTGCTTCGTGTATTTTGTCAGAAATAAGTTTAACTGAAAACTGAAGGGTGGTGTTAAGTTTACCCTTTATTTGCAAACATACGAAGACTTTAGTGTAAACGATTCGATGTTATTTCACAAAAACGTGTCGGATTTTTGTAACTTTCGCAGAATCTTTTCATAGGAACATGGAGATAAAATATTAAGAAAAAATGAAATAACCTGTTTATCGAAGAAATATACGCTGGTCTATATGGTCGATGCATTGAGTTTGTTAGTGTACCAAAGAGTCCATCATTTAAAGGGCTATAACTCGGGAATTACATTGTATTTTTCTTATGTTGGTGCCATTTTAAAGGTAGTTCTTTCTAAAAACGTATAACATTTTTTCGCAGCATATATGTGACGAAAGTTATGTAACTGTTATATGCGTTCATATCTGAACGTTCCTCGAAATAAGCCCGTGGACTTGTGTTACAGAAGTTAAAGCTGCATAGTCTGTAACTTTTGATCTTCTAATTTTAGAAATAATGTTTTTATTTTTCAAGAACACAGTAAAAATACTCAAATTCAGGTAAACATTTTACCATTTTCGAAAATCTTAACAAGTTATCACTATCAAACAACTACATTTATGTTAAAATTCAACAGTCTAGAATTATTGGAGGGACGCAAATAATTACCAACAAGAGAAATAAACACCTATTTGATAAGATAATTCACTTTTCCAAGCAGTTTTCAGCTGTACTGAACATTTTTATTGTGAAAACATAGCTTAATTCTACTTTTACAAATGATTTAAAAAGAAAATAAAAAATTTCAAAAAATGTTCATAGTTACAGAGTATGCAGCTTTAATAATGAACTTTTTATCACGTATAAATGAAGATTAATTCATGTGTGAGCAAATCATTTAAAGTTATAAAATAGCTGCTGAAATGATGGTTTGATATGTGTTAAATTTGATGAAAGCAATATGTGTACTTTAATTTGATTTGTTACAAGGAAGGGGTCAAACACGCGTTTAAACTGCATTATTCGCAATACAAAATTGATCGAGCATCGGTTTATCAAGTCTTTTGTTTTTCAGTTAGGTCGTCTCAGCCATTCTGAAAAATATAAAGGTCGTCTCGAAAGGAGGCTTTGAAGCAAACGTTGAGTCTCTGAAACCACTTACGCCGTTCTTATAATGGCGTGTGCAAGTCAAAACAGTACTGTATTTCGTTGTGTAGACATGCTTAATTGAAAGGGTTTTCGTGGTTAAGAGGGTGCCATGAGAAAGACAATTAAGGGTAAGGCAAGTTTATAAAAAATTGTCTCTTCGTATTTAATTCATGAAAAGTGACGTCAATCTGAATTTTGGCTTGCTGTAGGCGGTAATGCTATTCATAGAAGCCGTTTTCAAATGATTGACTAACAGAACTGATCCGGGGGCTTGAGCCACTCTAGCATCAAAAAGATTACTTAGTGGCCTAATTCATTTCGCTGAAAAGTCAAAAACGGAAAAGAGCATTTTAACGTCATAATGGTACGCAGAAACGTTGCATGAACGGGTATCATTCTCTGACGTTTTCAGCGTTTTTCATCATTAAGAACCTTTTGCTTTACGTTAGAATCGAAAGTTTTAATTTCGGGTGTAGGTTTGTATCCTTTACATGGCTATGACATAAAATGAAATGTCAATCCACTGACTCCTTACCAGATTCCGTTTTGTCTGGCGGGCACGAAAAAACATTAATTTTAAGATCCCCGTTCATGCTGTTTTAAATGAAATAAAATGTTTCATATTCATTCAAAGCTGGACACGATATTAAAATCCGTGCTAAACTTTTGTTGAGCAGTATATTTCCTTATGAGTATAATACTAAAATATATAGAGATACAAATAGAAAGTTATAGTGTAACATTTAAACTAGACAATTTAATCAAATGTTACTCTTTAATGTAAATATTAAAAACTAATCTTTATTCAAGTCAACCTCACATACAATGTCTATCATTATGTCTGCTTCTGTGGCAAAATAATCGTTCATTTCATCACAACCAGTAGAATTATCGCATAGTATTATGACTGCAAGCTGGGTAAGGTCCTGTTCTATCCCAGCCCTTGGGTATTGTGCAGCCATATCCAATCTTAAAGAACAACGTAAGCTACGTCAAATAAGAGATGTATTTGAATTATCCATATAGTTTGCATGCTGAATGCCTTTACTACATATGAAAGTGTTTTGAACAAAAAATACAGCATACTACGGTGTTATGTGCGTTGCATTAATTGAATTATCTTTTACAAATTTTAATTGTGACAAACATCATTTACAACCAGGCATCCGCCAATTTAGCATTTTATTCCAATGAAACATCTAAAGATTAGCTGTTAGCTGTCTATTATTGTCATCCAGGTGCATGTCAAACTACACAAAAACTTGTTCATTACACTGAAACATTAAGAAATAGTTGAGAGATTTGTGAGAGAAAAAAGTTTATGGCGAAAACACTCATTTATTGAATTGACATATGTTGTAGGCGCACATTGGAATTGCCTCAATGAGGCAACTCCATTGCCACAATGAGGCAATTCCAATGTGTACCAACAACATATGTTACTGAAATTAAGGAAACCTATTTTGAAATATACACTTTAAACAAGTATCATGTCCTTTGGATTTGCCTCTTTTAAACATCTCGAACTGCCAATCAGTCAATGAGGCAATTCCAATGTGTACCAACAGCATATGTTACTGCAATTAAGGAAACCTATTTTGAAATATACACTCTAAAACAAGTACATGTATCATGTCCATTGGCTTTGCCTCTTTTAAACATCTCGAACTGCCAATCAGTATTAAAATACCTGTCACTATATATTTTTTTCATAGCAAATCGTTTATATTTACACTACAGCTACATCACCAAATTTGATTTCATGAACAATGCTTTTGCTAAGCTGGCAGTTGCATGGTTGTAACATCATAACGTGACATATGCCAGTGCATACCCTCGGTAAATTAAGCATGTTATATTTTTTTACGATGTGAGTGCTTCATTTTGGCGTTCATTATACTTTTCGTTACAGTTCTAGACGATAGGAGTGCAAAATGGTTGTCTTTGCTGAAAATCTGCTAACGATTTTTCTCAAGATCTGCTTAGCATTTCCACTTGTGGGAGCAGACATAATTTCAGGGACGATAACCGCTGGTGAGTACCATGTGACTGCAGTCAGCCATTTGAAAAAGATAAATCCCTAGATAAGACGCCTTTTGGTACGAATCGCACATGCGTAAAGCCACTCTAAAAGTGGGCCTCGAAGTGACAAATCCTGTCTTCGGGGTTTCCAACAAAGTGTGATTCAAACCAGCCTGCTCAGCTACAGAGACTAGCCAGAAAATAGAAATTAAGCTCATAGCAAGTCTAGATATGAAACGTTCCAATAAGCATATAACAAATGCGCTGACCAGACTGCGCGTATGTGCAGGCTGGTCTGCGCCTTTGTTGTTCGCAAGCTCCCGAGGACAGGTTTTCTCGTGAGGCCCAAGTACTATCAAAATAGAAGGAGGGACGTTGATTAACGGTATAGAGGCAAGCTCTGAAATTGGGTTTTGACCAAGTTTTTCACATCCATGACATCGGCAGGAAACATTCACTAGATCTACATAAAAAACTACTCTCTTGAAGTCCTCTAAACAATCACATTTTTTCTACACAATACCGCCAGTATGGTCACGTGATGGACGGTAGCCATCCAAAATATAATATATCTTTATAAATATCAACTCACAGTCTAACTTGAGTCTCTAACTTTTACTAATTTAACCAGTCATACAATGTATATTCTTATACGCGTTAATTTTGAAATGCAGTTAAAATAGGCCATGAGCTAGCTATAGACCCACTCCCCCCCCCCCCCCCCCTAAGGGGGAATTTTTTACACTATGATTCCCTAAAACTACATTATATACGCCACAAAATGAAATATGTTAGCCTTCTGTGAGTGGCAGTGTTAGCGTGTAACATCGCGTTACGTACGTTACCTGCAAAATAACATTAAACGTCCCTGATAATATCACCAACATGACATGTTCGTACTTATTTGCATGCTGGCATAGCTTTATGCACTTCTTATGACACAGTAACATATTTTTGTTTTCACATTATAAAATTATTGAGTTATTACCGTTATATACGTTACTTAGTGTTCCATTCGTTATTTTTCAGTATCAGTATGCAGGGATATTTCTGGGATAGGCCCAAGCCATTTTATGAAAAAAAAAAACTATGAGTGATAGAGTAATTTTGATTTCATTTTTGGCTGGGCCCCTTACATAAGCTATTAAAATATTGTGTTGATTATGGTGTAATGTGGATATTAAGGTTTCTTGGGCCCATTTTCAAATGGCCCATCAAAATTTCGAATGGACTATCAAAATCTTGATTTTTGCATGCAAATGAATGGGACATGGGCCATTGGCCCATTTTCATGGCCCATTCATATTGTCTGCCGATAATCTTTGCAAACAGTTTGAATCCAGATCAGGCCCGACGTTCTGTCGGGCCTGATCTGGATCCAGACTGTTTGCCATTCTGATGGTATTCCTCGAAGAATGTTTCGAAAAAGTTGATTTTAAAGAGAAAAATCAGCAGACGACAAAAAAGCATAATAATTTTACCATGGGGCAAAGAGTTAACAAATGTAGTTGCTATTGCAGAATACGTCATAAGCAGATACGTTTACAATTTATATTATTGCCCAGTGCAAGCCGAATGTTCTCTTTGTGTCTTTCAGATATTTCTTCGCCATGGGATGTAATACCAGAAAGATGTTATCGTGAGCGACCCGTTAGATATTGCAACTGTCCCTACTGTTCACTATCGTCACTGCCACCGCCATCTTGCCCCAGTCCGCCACCAAGGGACTGCGCATGTCCGTCGTGTCCAGTATCACCTGTATCACCACTACCACCGCCATCATGCCCGAGTCCGCCACCAAGGGACTGCTCATGTCCGTCGTGTCCAGTATCACCACTACCGCCGCCATCATGCCCGAGTCCGCCACCAAGGGACTGCTCATGTCAGTCGTGTCCAGTATCACCACTACCACCGCCATCATGCCCCAGACCGCCACCAAGAGACTGCGCATGTCCGTCGTGTCCAATTTCACCGCCACAATCCTCTCCCGCATGTCCAATTAATCCACCTGAACGGATTTGCTCACCCTGTCCATCGTGCTCACCAAACTCTACATCATTTTCTGGATCATCTCCATCCTACTCCCCATCCTACTCTCCATCCTACTCCCCATCCTACTCACAATCCAACTCGCCATCCTACTCCCCATCCTACTCTCCATCTTACTCCCCATCCCTCTCTCCATCCTATTCGCCATCCTACTCGCCATCCTACTCACCATCCTACTCACCATCTTACTCTCCGTCCTACTCCCCATCCTACTCACCATCCTACTCACCATCTTACTCTCCGTCCTTCTCCCCATCCTATTCCCCATCCTATTCATCATCACATTCACCATCCTACTCCCCATCCTATTCACCATCCTACTCCCCATCCTACTCTCCGTCCTACTCCCCATCCTACTCACCATCCTATTCCCCATCTTACTCCCCATCCTACTCACCATCCTACTCCCCATCCTACTCACCATCCTACTCACCATCCTATTCGCCATCCTACTCTCCATCCTATTCACCATCCTACTCCCCATCCTACTCTCCGTCCGACTCCCCATCCTACTCCCCATCATATTCACCATCCTTCTCCCCATCATATTCACCATCATACTCCCCATCCTACTCCCCATCCTACTCTCCGTCCTACTCCCCATCCTACTCACCATCCTACTCACCATCCTATTCGCCATCCTACTCTCCATCCTCTTCACCATCCTACTCCCCAACCTATTCACCATCTTACTCTCCATCCTACTCACCATCCTACTCACCATCCTATTCACCATCTTACTCCCCATCCTACTCACCATCCTACTCACCATCCTATTCGCCATCCTACTCTCCATCCTATTCACCATCCTACTCCCCATCCTATTCGCCATCCTACTCTCCGTCCTACTCCCCATCCTACTCCCCATTTTACTCCCCATCCTACTCTCCATCCTATTCACCATCCTACTCACCATCATTTTCACCATCCTACTCACCATCTAACTCGCCGTCCTACTCCCCATCCTACTCTCCGTCCTACTCCCCATCATTTTCACCATCATATTCCCCATCGTACTCTTCCCCATCTTTCTCCCCCTCCTTCTCCTCCTCTCTATCCTCCTCTCCATCTTACTCGACATCCCCCTCATCCTCCCAATCATCCTCTCAATCCTCCTCCTCATCCTCATTCTCCTCTCTCTCCTCTTCCCCATCCTCCTCTCCATCCTCCTCCTCCTACCCATCCTCCTTTTCATCTTACTCACCATCAACCTACTCTACCTCCAAATCCTCCTCGTCCCCATCCACCTCTCCATCCTACTCCTCGTCCCCATCCTCCTCTCCATCCTCTTCCTTCTCGTCCCCATCATCCTCTCCATCCTCCTCCTCCTCTCCATCCTCCTCGTCCCCATCCTCTTCTCCATCCTCCTCCCCCTCGTCCCCCTCATCCTCTCCATCCTCCCCCTCCTCTCCATCCTCCTCCTCCTCATCCTCCTCCTCGTCCCCATCATCCTCCTCGTCCCCATCATCCTCCTCCTCCCCATCCTCCTCCTCGTCCCCATCATCCTCCTCGTCCCCATCATCCTCCTCCTCGTCCCCATCCTCCTCCTCGTCCCCATCCTCCTCCTCCTCGTCCCCATTCTCCTCCTCGTCCCCATCCTCGTCCCCATCCTCCTCCTCCTCGTCCCGATCCTCCTCCTTGTCCCCATCCTCCTCTCTATCCTCCTCCTCCTCGTCCCCATCATCCTCCTCTTCCCCATCATCCTCCTCGTCCCTATCCTCTTCCTCGTCCACATCCTCCTCCTCTTCGTCCCCATCCTCCTCTCCATCCTCCTCCTCTTCGTCACCATCCTCATCCTCGTCCCCATCCTCCTCCTCGTCCCCATCCTCCTCTCCATCCTCCTCTTCGTCCCCATCCTCCTCTTCGTCCCCATCCTCCTCTCCATCCTCCTCCTCTTCGTCACCATCCTCATCCTCGTCCCCATCCTCCTCCTCGTCCCCATCCTCCTCTCCATCATCCTCCTCGTCCCCATCCTCCTCCTCGTCCCCATCCTCCTCTCCATCCTCCTCCTCTTCGTCACCATCCTCCTCCACCTCGTCCCCATCCTCCTCTCCATCCTCTTCCCCCTCGTCCCAATCATCCTCTCCATCCTCCTCCTCTCCATCCTCCTCCTCTCCATCCTCCTCCTCCTCGTCCCCATCCTCCTCCTCGTCCACATCCTCCTCTCCATCCTCCTCCTCCTCGTCCCCATCATCCTCCTCTTCCCCATCATCCTCTTCGTCACCATCCTCATCCTCGTCCCCATCCTCCTCCTCGTCCCCATCCTCCTCTCCATCCTCCTCCTCGTCCCCATCCTCCTCTCCATCCTCCTCCTCGTCCCCATCCTCATCTCCATCCTCCTCCTCTTCGTCACCATCCTCCTCCTCCTCGTCCCAATCCTCCTCTCCATCCTCTTCCCCCTCGTCCCCATCATCCTCTCCATCCTCCTCCTCTCCATCCTCCTCCTCTCCATCCTCCTCCTCTTCGTCACCATCCTCCTCCTCGTCCCCATCCTCCTCCTCCTCGTCCCCATCCTCCTCCTCGTCCACATCCTCCTCCTCCTCGTCCCCATCCTACTCTCCATCCTCCTCCTCGTCCCCATCCTCCTCTCCATCCTCCTCCTCGTCCCCATCCTTCTCTCCATCCTCCTCCTCTTCGTCACCATCCTCCTCCTCCTCGTCCCCATCCTCCTCTCCATCCTCCTCCTCGTCCCCATCCTCCTCTCCATCCTCCTCCTCTTCGTCACCACCCTCCTCCTCCTCGTCCCCATCCTCCTCTCCATCCTCTTCCCCCTCGTCCCCATCATCCTCTCCATCCTCCTCCTCTCCATCCTCCTCCTCTTCGTCACCATCCTCCTCCTCGTCCCCATCCTCCTCCTCCTCGTCCCCATCCTCCTCCTCCTCGTCCACATCCTCCTCTCCATCCTCCTCCTCCTCGTCCCCATCCTCTTCTCCATCCTCCTCCTCCTCGTCCCCATCATCCTCCTTGTCCCCATCATCCTCCTCGTCCCCATCATCCTCCTTGTCCCCATCCTCCTCCTCGTCCCCATCCTCCTCCTCGTCCCCATCCTCGTCTCCATCCTCCTCCTCCTCGTCCCCTTCCTCCTCCTCGTCCCCATCCTCCTCTCCATCCTCCTCCTCGTCACCATCCTCCTCTCCATCCTCTTCCCCCTCGTCCCCTTCCTCCTCCTCCTCGTCCCCATCCTCCTCCTCTCCATCCTCCTCCTCTCGATCCTCCTCCTCGTCCCCATCCTCCTCCTCGTCCCCATCCTCCTCTCCATCCTCCTCCTCCTCGTCCCAATCCTCCTCCTCCTCCCCATCCTTCTCCTCGTCCCCATCCTCCTCGTCCCCATCATCCTCTCCCTCGTCCCCATCATCCTCTCCATCCTCCTCCTCCTCTCCATCCTCATCCTCCTCGTCCCCATCCTCCTCGTCCCCATTCTTCTCTCCATTCTCGTCCCCATCATCCTCTCCATCCTCCTCCTCCTCGTCACCATCCTCCTCTCCATCCTCCTCCCCCTCGTCCCCATCCTCCTCTCCATCCTACTCCTCCTCGTCCTCCCCAAGCTCCTCCCCATCCTTCTCTCCATCCGCCTCCTCTCCATCCTCCTCCTCCCATTCCTCCTCCCAATCCGCCTCCTCTCCATCCTCCTCCTACTCTCCATCCTCCTCCTCCTCGTCCCCATCCTCCTCGTCCCCATCCTCTTCTCCATCCTCCTCCCCCTCGTCCCCATCATCCTCCTCGTCCCCATCCTCCTCCTCGTCCCCATCCTCCTCTCCATCCTCCTCCTCCTCGTCCCCATCATCCTCCTCGTCCCCATCCTCCTCCTCGTCCCCATCCTCCTCTCCATCCTCCTCCTCCTCGTCCCCATCATCCTCCTCGTCCCCATCATCCTCCTCGTCCCTATCCTCTTCCTCGTCCCCATCCTCCTCCTCTTCGTCACCATCCTCATCCTCGTCCCCATCCTCCTCTCCTTCCTCCTCCTCGTCCCCATCATCCTCTCCATCCTCCTCCTCCTCTCCATCCTCCTCCTCGTCGTCCCCATCCTCCTCCTCGTCGTCCCCATCTTCCTCCTTCACCCCATCCTCCTCCTCGTCCCAATCATCCTCTCAATCCTACTCCTCCTCCCCATCCTCCTCCTCTCCATCCTCCTCTCCATCCTCCTCCCACTCGTCCCCATCCTCCTCTCCATCCTCCTCCCTCTCGTCCCCATCATCCTCTCCATCCTCCTCCTCGTCGTCCCCATCTTCCTCCTCCACCCCATCCTCCTCCTCGTCCCAATCATCCTCTCCATCCTACTCCTCCTCCCCATCCTCCTCCTCGTCCCAATCCTCCTCTCCATCCTCCTCCCTCTCGTCCCCATCATCCTCTCCATCCTCCTCCTCCTCTCCATCCTCCTCGTCCCCATTCTTCTCTCCATCCTCCTCCTCCTCGTCCCAATCATCCTCTCCATCCTCCTCCTCCTCCCCATCCTCTTCCTCGTCCCCTTCCTCCTCTCCATCCTCTTCCCCCTCGTCCCCATCATCCTCTCCATCCTCCTCCTCCTCTCCATCCTCCTCCTCCCCATCCTCCTCCTCGTCCCCATCCTCCTCCCCATCCTCCTCCTCGTCCCCATCATCCTCTCCATCCTCCTCCTCCTCTCCATCCTCCTCTCCAATCTCCTCCTCGTCGTCCCCATTCTCCTCCTCCTCGTCCCAATCATCCTCTCCATCCTACTCCTCCTCCCCATCCTCCTCCTCGTCCCAATCCTCCTCTCCATCCTCCTCCCTCTCGTCCCCATCATCCTCTCCATCCTCCTCCTCCTCTCCATCCTCCTCGTCCCCATTCTTCTCTCCATCCTCCTCCTCCTCGTCCCAATCATCCTCTCCATCCTCCATCTCCTCCCCATCCTCTTCCTCGTCCCCTTCCTCCTCTCCATCCTCTTCCCCCTCGTCCCCATCCTCCTCTCCATCCTCCTCCTCCCCATCCTCCTCCTCGTCCCCATCCTCCTCCCCATCCTCCTCCTCGTCCCCATCATCCTCTCCATCCTCCTCCTCCTCTCCATCCTCCTCTCCAATCTCCTCCTCGTCGTCCCCATTCTCCTCCTCCTCGTCACCATCCTCCTCTCCATCCTCCTCCCCCTCCTCCCCATCGTCCTCTCCATCCTCCTCCTCCTCGTCTTCCCCAAGCTCCTCCCCATCCTCCTCTCCATCTGCCTCCTCTCCATCCTCCTCATCCCAATCCTCCTCCCCATCCGCCTCCTCTCCATCCTCCTCCTCTCCATCCTCCTCATCTTCTCCATCCTCCTCCTCCTCGTCCCCATCCTCTTCTCCATCCTCCTCCCCCTCGTCCCCATCATCCTCTCCATCCTCTTCCTCCTCTCCATCCTCCTCCTCGTCCCCATCCTCCTTCTCGTCCCCATCCTTCTCGTCCCCATCCTCCTCTCCATCCTCTTCCCCCTCGTCCCCATCATCCTCTCCATCCTCCTCCTCCCAATCCTCCTCCTCGTCCCCATCCTCCTCCCCATCCTCCTCCTCGTCCCCATCATCCTCTCCATCCTCCTCCTCCTCTCCATCCTCCTCTCCAATCTCCTCCTCGTCGTCCCCATTCTCCTCCTCCTCGTCACCATCCTCCTCTCCATCCTCCTCCCCCTCGTCCCCATCCTCCTCTCCATCCTCCTCCTCCTCGTCTTCCCCAAGCTCCTCCCCATCCTCCTCTCCATCCTCCTCCTCCCAATCCTCCTCCCCATCCGCCTCCTCTCCATCCTCCTCCTCTCCATCCTCCTCTCCATCCTCCTCCTCCTCGTCCCCATCCTCCTCGTCCCCATTCTTCTCTCCATTCTCCTCCCCCTCATCCCCATCATCCTCTCCATCCTCCTCCTCCTCTCCATCCTCCTCCACCTCGTCCCCATCCTCCTCCCCCTCGTCCCCATCCTCCTCTCGATCCTCCTCCCCCTCGTCCCCATCCTCCTCGTCCCCATTCTTCTCTCCATTCTCCTCCTCCTCATCCCCAGCATCCTCTCAATCCTCCTCCTCCTCTCCATCCTCCTCCTCCTCGTCCCCATCCTCCTCCCCCTCGTCGCCATCCTCCTCTCGATCCTCCTCCTCCTCCCCAAGCTCCTCCCCATCCTCATCCCTATCCGCCTCCTCTCCATCCTCCTCCTCTCCATCCGCCTCCTCTCCATCCTCCTCCTCTCCATCCTCCTCCTCCCAATCCTCCTCCCCATCCTCCTCTCCATCCTACTCCTTTCCAATCTCCTCCTCCCAATCCTCCTCCCCATCCTCCTCTCCATCCTCCTCCTCTCTATCCTCCTCCTTTTCATCCTCCTCCTCCCAATCCTCCTCCCAATCCTCCTCTCCATCCTCATTCGTATCCTCCTCGTCCCCATCCTCCTTTTCATCATCATCACCATCCTCCTCTCCATCCTCCTCCTCCACATCCTCCTCTCCATCCTCCTCCTCTCCATCTTCCTCCCAATCCTCCTCACCATCATCCTCCTCCCTATCCTCCTCACCATCATCCTCCTCCTCTCCATCTTTCTCTTCAATTTCCTCGTCCCTATCATCCTCTCCATCCTCCTCCTCCTCCCTATCCTCCTCCTCCCCATCCTCCCCTCAATCCTCCTCCCAATCATCCTCTCCATCCTACTCCCCATCATCCTCTCAATCATCCTCCTCCCCATCCTCCTTTCAATCCTCCTCCCAATACTTCTCTCCATCCTCCTCCTCTCCATCCTTCTCCTCCTCCCCATCCTCTTCGTCCCCATCCTCCTCCTCCCCATCCTCCTCGTCCCTATCCTCCCCATCACCATCCTCCTCTCAATCCTCCTCCCAATCCTCCTCTCCATCCTTCTACTCCCCATCGTCCTCTCTATCCCCCTCCTCCTCTCCATTCTCCTCATCCTCCTCCTCTCCATTCTCCTCATCCTCCTCCTCCCCATCCTCCTCATCCTACTCTCCATCCTCCTCCCCATCCTCCTCTCCATCCTCCTCCCTATCCTCCTCTCAATCCTCCTCTCCATCCTCCTCCTCACCATCCTCCTCTCCATCCTCCTCTCAATCCTCCTCACAACCCTACTCTCCATCCTCCTCATCATCCTTCTCCTCCCCATCCTCCTCCTCTCCATCCTCCTCATCACTATTCTCCTCTCCATCCAGCTCCTCCTCCTCTCCATCCTCCTCCTCCTCCTACTAGCCATCCTCCTACTCATCCTCCTCCCCATCCTACTCTCCATCCTCCTCTTCCTCCTATTAGCCATCCTCATCCCCATCCTATTATCCACCCTCATTTCCATCCTCCTCTCCATCCAAATGCCCATCCTCCTCCTCCTCCCCATCCTACTCACAATCCTCATCCTCCCCATTTGACTCTCCAACCAAACTCGCCATCCTCTTCTTCCTCCCCATCTTTCCTGCAGAGAAGGCTAAAACTGGACTGCACACGAGCTCACTAGTTCCTGCAAGAAAACTCACTGTCATAAGATAAACAACAAAAACGGGCATGGTTGGACAGAATGTATGTTTAAAAAAAGAAATATAACACTTTCCTCTCGAAACGTTTTGTCGAGTCTGATCTTGGTCAAAACTGTTTACAAAGGTTATCAACGGACGACACTAGTATAGCAGATAATTGTGGACAGAAATGGGCGCTGAAAAAGAAAAATAACACTTTCCTCTCGAACAGCCAAGCCTTATTCGAGACTGCACATGTGATTTTGATACTCGTTGCAATTTCAAGCAGATGGCTCAGTTTAGACTGCACGGATTCGAGACTCACATACACAAAGTATAGATGAAAGTTCCGAATAGAAGAAGATTTCGACCTCTGGATACGACAAAATGGGCGTTAAAGGAGACTTTTGCTCATATGCTATGAGTACCAAAAAAATCCTGTGTGTTGTTTATTCAAAGAAATAACTTGAAATAAATCATTAAAGGGCCCTTGTATCATGGTCTTGTTTTTTTTCTTTGATCTTGGGATAGATTATTTAAATAAACAACACCTTTGATTAGCCTAGTTTCTTAGTGAAGTAGGCGGAGCTTAAATTTCCATTCAATTGTATTGAGTCTAAATCTAGGTCATGCTCTAATTACTGGACACAACGGTGTAAGATTTCATTTATGACCCAGACAGGGGTTTTCAAGAAACCATGTTAACCCTTTAAACGCTATCAAAATGCATCTATATACAAGTCTTCTGATGCTATATATTTGCTAGCATTATTGACTAATGTAATTGTAGAGGTAAACAGTTTTGATCCAGATCAGCAGCAGTCTATTCTGTGTCAGCACTGTTTTAAAACATTTAAGCAGACGATAAAACCATAAGACGTTGCTATGATAAGCGCCTTAAGGGTTAAATAAACAAAGAAAGTTTTGTGAATTTGGTAAAGCCAAAACTACGCATCTACTGAAACCTTTGCTGACATTATTGACCTTTAAATGGGTTGAGGCAAACAGTGTGGATCCAGATCAGGTGCCGTCTGATTGCATCCATACTGTCTGCCTTAAATTACATTAGTAATATATATGCAGCAGACGGAAGATCTTTCAGTCTTCTAAATTAATGGATAATGTGGACAATATTTTTTCCTGTTTTATCAGAGGTTTTACCGCAACATTGTTATATGACACCTATAAAAGACCTCCTCTGATTGGCTGAAACTAGCTTGCACTTGTTGTGACAAATCATGATGTCAAACAGTGATGAGCTCAGGACTTTATGTCAGTGCTGACAGACAGCTAAAAATAGATTGTCCTAAATCTTGCCCATGTGACATTAGTTTTTTCACTGCTACCTGACAGCTAAAAATAGACATTGAAACACTGACTGGTTTCTTATGTATATTTCACAGGTAAAATGTTTGTTCATTTTATGAGCACAGCATTTAACCCATTTATGCTAAATGGAATTTCCCACCATTATCAATTGGAACAGTCCATTTCTGTTTTAAGGGATGTTAGGTAGTATTTTTCATTTTTATTCAAGTTTTAATAGAAAATTATGCAAGCAAACAGTGGAGACCCTGATCAGACGCCGCATTCTGTGGCGTCTGATCTGGGTCTGCACTGTTTGTCTATGTCCTACAAAAAGGACGCTAGGCATATATGGGCTAAAAATGCAATTGTTTTACTATCTCATTAGAGTTCCAGAAATTTGGGAAGTAGATTGTTGAAATAATCTTCGTAGTGAAAGTGCACTAGGAACATCTGACTTGAGTAAATTTATAAATATGAAAATACTTTAAATAAAACTAGGAAAAGAGAGACAGTGTCATACAACAAAACAATTGATGCATTCTTTTTCAGATAACATCAGGATTAGTCAACCCTCAAAAGTGATGTTCACCTGGGCTTCGCCTCGGTGGACATCACTGTTCTTGGGCTGACAAATCCTGATGTTAACCTCAAAAGAATGCATCAATTGTATAATGTTAACCCTTTAAACGCTATCAAAATGCATCTAAAATGCCATAAGCTCAAGTCTTACTAACATTATTAACTAAATTTGTAAAAAGGTGCAGGTACAGATAATAGCCTACTGATAGGACGATAAAATCAGTTGTCAATATTTTTGCTGAAATTTTGCATGCAGGCAGAGCAGCAATAGATATGAAATATATCAAGCGGTATTTTAGTTTGAAGGCCTGGGTCCGAGTCCCTGAGGAGGACTTAGAGGGTGTGGCCGAGGCAAAATTAAACTTTTTCAGAATATGGTCTTGTTGCAAATCAAATTAAATCTGATGACGCTTGCAGCAGCATGGTAGCTAATATTTTGCCCACAGACACACCTTCCACCAAGGGGTGGGGTCAAAAGATCAAACCATATCTTTTTCTGAAAGTAGTCATGTTTCATATCAAATTAAATGGAATGGAGTACAGAGCACCCTGAAAGCAAATATGCTGTCATTACACACATCCTCGACCCCTTGGGTGGAGTCAAGAGGTCTTTTTTTTGTCTTTTATGAAAGTGGTCATGTTGCATATCAAATTAAAGTGGAAGAAGTGTAGACCTACATGCAAAGTAACACTTTGAATTCACACACACCCTTGACCTCTGGGGTTGGGTTGAAAGGTCAGATATTGAAATTGTGTATATGTAAGTATATATATATTTTTTCATTAAACTAACTTGAAAGGCGTTTCAAAGTACTGTTTAATGGCATATGATGAATAGAATCTAACATTTGTGCTCCTGTATAATTGAATTTATTTAACTCGTTGCAAAAAAAGATAAAATGCTCGGCAAGCCTCGCATTTTATCTCTTTATCCCCATCTTGTTGAAACCTAACAAGATAAGCTGTCAATAACACTAAGTTTCCAGTATTTCATTGTCATCAAGGTGTTTACCATAATACATTCATTTTACCATACAAATTTCACTAAAACAATAAAAACTAGAGGACCTGAAGGTCCTGAGGCGCTCACCTGATCTCTTTAATAATGTTAAAATAGGTCAAGGTTTTACGGCTTATAATAAAACATATTTTGTTATACCATCTATGGGGGTTGAAGCCATTTTGGTCAAGTGACCTAAAACAATCTTTTGAATACTCCATCAAACAGCCCAGTGATTTCTGAGAAACCAATGTTTAGATAGGTATGTGGCAGTGGAAATGAGCGGCATTGGATAAAAGGTCACAGGTCAGCTTGACATTTTGTACTTATATAAAACCATTGTCTCATAAAGTTAAACATTTCTAGAAAGTATTATGATTTCGGCTTAAACAGTTATAGAAAAATGAACATTTAAAGATTTTTCCCATATAAATGCATAAGAATCAAATTTGACCTTGCCATAAAGTAGGTCAAGGTCAAGCTAGATTTATCATTTGTGCAAACCTGGTAGAGACCACAGCCCCAATGCTACATACCAAGTCCCAAGGCCATTGGCCTTTTGGTTTCAGAGAATAAGGTATTTAAAGGGTTTTTTTACCATATATGGGTGTGGTGGCCTTGACCTTTGAAACTTATTTATAGCCAATGTCTCATTAGGTTCAACATATCAAGTGAGAATTATGACTAAGGCTTCCATGGTTTTCCAAAAAATCAACTTTTCAGAAATGTTCCCATTTAAATGCATTAGGAAGCAAATTTGACCTTGACGTTAAGTAGGTCAAGGTCAACCTAGAATCATCATTTGAACAAACTTGGTAGGCCCCACTACCCCAATGCTACATACCAAGTCCCAAGGTCATCAACCTTCTGGTTCTGGAGAAGAAGATTTTTAAAGGGTTTTTACCATATATGGGCGTGGCGGCCATCTTGGTCATGTGACCAAAGTATTTTGCATAAATTTTGGCTAACCTATCATAAGGAGTCTTCACATGAAATTTGAGTTCAATTGAACTGATGGTTTGTGAGAAAACTATGTTTTAATATATTGATGGGATTCCAATATGAGCCACCTAAGCTGAAAGGTCAAAGGTCAACCTTGACCTTTGGAACTTATTTATAGCCATTGTCTCATTAGGTTACACATATCAAGTGAGAATAATGACTAGGGCTTCCACAGTTTTCCAAAAAATTGACTTTTCAGAAACTTTCCCATTTAAATGCATTAGGAAGCAAATTTGACCTTGACGTTAAGTAGGTCAAGGTCAACCTAGGATCATCATTTGAACAAACTTGGTAGGCCCCACTACCCCAATGCTACATACCAAGTCCCAAGGTCATCGGCCTTCTGGTTCTGGAGAAGAAGATTTTTAAAGGGTTTTTACCATATATGGGCGTGGCGGCCATCTTGGTCATGTGCCCAGGACTGTTTGAACAAACTTTCGTTCCCGCGTCCTAAGGAGTCTCCATATGTAATTTGAAGTTAATTGGCCCAGTGGTTTCAGAGGAGAAGATGTTTGAAATTGTGGACGGACAGACGGACGGACGGACGGACGGACGACGGACGACAGACGACGGAGTGACTGGTATACTATTAGCTCACCCATGAGCCTTCGGCTCAGGTGAGCTAATAATTGAAAAGATTGTGAACCAAAAGTTCAAAACCCATTGAACATATGTTGTTGGTTCAAATTGGAATTGCCTCTATGAAGCAATTTCTAAGTGTACCAAAAACATATGATACTGAAAAAAAATAAGGAAAACCAAGTTTAAATCAATGCTTTTCAAGTACGGTACCCATATGCCAATTGTATTTGCCTCTTTACAACATGTCAAGCTGCCAATCAATGTTAAAATAGTTGTCACTAGTTGGCAAATTGTGTATATATACATGACAACTCTATCATCAAATTTGATTTCAAGATTACAGGGTTCCCACAAACAATGGAATGTAAAATTCCCTGACTTTTCACTGACTTTTCCCTGACCAATTTCCAAATTCCCTGACCAAAAACGTCGCTATTTGCCAAGCATAACTGGTCAGCTATAAACATGATTAATAAATATTGGCTCCAATCTTTCCCATCAGCCAACCCTAATCACCATTAAATCAAAGTATGCTTTACATTTATGGTTGCCTTATAGTTATTCAACTTTTTCTATTTTTTTTAAATGAATGAATTTCAAAAACAATGCCAAATATCAACCCTAAGAGTTCTATATCATAGCTCATCTAAAGGTTTAGACATATTGATCATTTGAGAGTGGCACATATACCCCAGCTGATGCTTTTACTGTTCTCATATAAAACTAGATTTTGATATCTTGCTCCATGCTGGGGTATTGAACCCTATGGTCTGCCTCACAGAGCAAATGTCAACCCCATATAGTACCTGTTGTTCACAAAAAATCTTAAAAGTACTATATTTTTAACCTCTAGCCCCATCCTAGAGTATGGACTCAAGTGTCAGAAGCAATTGTGTAGAAGCCAGCCATGAATGGAACCTATTGTCCAAATATGAATACTTTCCAAGTTGGTCAGATATCGGCATAATTCAGAAAATTAGTATAGCACTTTGAAGGTGTCCTATATTTTGACCTCTAGTCCCACTCTGGGTCATGAAACCAAAGGTCCAAGGTCACACAGAGAATTTGAGTCATCCCTAATAATACCTGATGTTCAAAAACAAATGATTCTTAAAAAGAAAAGAAAAAAAAAATATCTTACCAACATTTTTCCTGGATTTTGACCTCTAGCTCCACCCTAAGTCATTGACCCAAGGGTCTGAAGCTTTTAAGTGTAAGTAAGAAAGTTGGTAAAGATTAGGAATTGATACAATCAAGTACCATACCTGACCAAGCATACCACATGGGAAAGTGGTAAAAACACAATTTAACATCACAAACAAGAGACAAGAGGTCAGCCCTTTCCCAGCAGGTGACCACAAGGTAGCAATTAACAGAGGCAAAAGTATGACAAACGCAAGACGTAAATAACATAGAGGATGTCCAGGGAAAGAAATAATGGAAGGTGATAGTACACACAATCCTGAGGATTGGAATAATAAGAGCATTAAATGAAAGTACAGAAGACTTTTTAGGGCCGCCGCACAGCACAGACAAAACAACTCTGATAGTCAAAGTAAGAATTTAGAAAGTTGGCAAAGATCGAAGCCAACTGTAAATGGTACCAATTGTACTAATAGGAATATTTACTAAGAAATGGTTTGTTAGATATCTACATAAGTCAGAAAAACAGAATAACACTTTTCAAAGGTTTCCTAGATTTTAACCTCCAGCCCCACCAGCAGCAGGAACTCTGGGGTCTGACTCAGTTATTATGTAAATGCCAACCCTCCAGGGCAAAGACAGTTCAAATATGAATGGTTTCTGACAAGATGCTACTGAGATATACAACAATTGAGAAATATTAACCAAAACTTTGTCTGACTTTTTAGCTGCCTTAGATTTTGACCTCCTGTCCCACCCAAGGGCAGGGACCCTGAAGTCTGAAGTCAAGCTATGAATGAATGAACAAACAAACCAAAAAACAACAACCTAAAAACTATAAACCCCTTGGTATAAATGCCAGGGGTATACTAATCTAGGCTTTTCTTGTAGTGGAAGAGCCTTGCTTATTTAATAACCTGATTGAAGAAACTGTCATAGCCACTTTGTCATTTTCTCATTTATTCCTCTTAAAACTTGATTTCTCCGATCTTGGTCTACTTCTGATTCTAAAATTCCCTGACTTTTCCCTGACTTTTGCTAAAATTTCAAATTTGCCTGACTTAACTCAAAATTCCCTGACTTTTCCCTGACCTTGAATTATTTTCATTTTTCCCTGACTTTTCCCTGACCGTGGGAACCCTGAAGAATTACTATTTTGCTAGCCTGGTACTTTCACAGCTGCCAATGTGATCTCCGGCTATTTGCCAAACAATTACTACCCTTAGTCTATTTTCAGAAAAAAACAACAACTCTCAAACTTTAGTTGAAATTTAATTTTACAGACAAAATCAAAATCTGCCGGGAGACAGGGGGGATCGGTGGTGGATTCACAGATTGTATCTCTCAGTCTCTCTATGGGGGTGGGTTATCACATGTTTTCCTAAGTTTTTGCTATCCCAGGCCTGATATCAAGGGCTCAGGATGTTTAACTGTTTGCGTGCCGTGTAATTTTTCATGATATTTTTTGTCATCTGTTGACTTTTTTCAAAATTTAACTTTTCAAAAAAAAATTTGGGGAACAGTTTGGATCCAGACGTCAGTCCTGATCTAGATCCAAACTGTTGGTAAATACTATCAGCAGATGACAAACTTCGCCGCTAGCAGGCAACGAGTTAAAAGAAGTTAAAAAATACAATAAAATAACATAGTAATGATAAAATGAGCCGTGACATGAGATTTCCAACAATGTGGTATGTGCGACCAGCAAAGGCTCAGACCAGCCTGCGCATACGCGCAGTCTGATCAGAGTCTTTGCAAGTCGCTTGAATAGTCTATGACTGTTAAGCTACTGACGGAACATCATTTGAAGTTGATAAGCATAGAAGAAGGCAGCACAGGGGTGTCTGAGTCTACACTTGTCAAAATACCACATTGTTGGAAATCATATGTAACGGCTCAAATGCATTGAAAACAAGAATAAAATCATCCAATAACATAAGAGAGATAGGCTCCAGTCTGAAACCTTCCAAATATAAAAAGCACAATTTATTTGATTACTTTTATAAATGAAAATAGTTTTAATCCTCAAAAGTGTTATCTTCTGATAGTATGAAAGCTACTTGATTTTGTTACCCATATTCATTCTGATGGAATTTCCCAAACACATTGATACAATGAGTATGGATAGTCCATTTTGTGTTTCTGCAGCATTCTTCGCTGTTTGTAAAAGTACCTGATTGGTGGTAACCAGAATGAAATTGTTTAATTTGAACAAAATTTTATGATTTTCTCCTGCCATATTAATGTTTCAGACTTGGGTTATTCTAAATGGGCCTCGACACGAGAAAACCTGTCTTCGGAGTTTTGGGAACAACAAAGGCACAGACCAGCCTGCGCATCCAGGCAGTCTGATCAGCGCCTTTGTTGTTCGCTTATTGGTAAGTTTCATATCTAGACATGCTATGAGCGTAATTTCAATATTCTAGCTAGTCTCTGTAGCTGAGGAGACTGTTTTGAGTCTTGCTTTGTCGGAAACCCCGAGGTTATCTGGCAATGAGGCCCAAATAAGAGGTATCACAATGAACAATAACTTATGAGAACTAATCAAGGAACCCCATGATATATGGACCTCGACGTGACAAAACTTGTCTTTAGAGTTTCCGACAAAGCGAGACTCAAACCTGTCTCCTCAGCTACAGAGACTAGCTAGAAAAATGAAATTTCACTCATAACAAGTCTAGATATGATACCTTCCAATAAGGGAATAACTAAGGCACTGATCAGACTGCCCCAAAGCCCAGGCTGGTCTGAGCCTTTGTTGTTCACAAACCCCTGAAGACAGGTTTTCTCCCATCCAGGCCCACATGAGAAGAACTAATCATGACAGCCCATGCAATAATATAGAATTGTTGACTATTAGGCAATGGACATGATATGGATTTCGACGCAATAAAACCCGTCTTCGAGGTGTGAAAACAATTAAAAGGCACAGACCAGCCTGCATATCCACGCAGTCTGATCAGCACCTTTGTTATTCCCTTATTTGAAAGTATCATATCTTAACTGGCAACAAGCGAAATTTCAAATTTTTAGCTTGTCTCTGTACCTGAGCAGGCTGGTTCTGGTATGGCCTGCTCGGCAACCCTTAAGACAGGTTTTCTCGAGAGGAGGCTTATATGATGTTGACCCGAGAATACTAATATTGAGAGCGGCGCTTTAGACAAGGTCAGTATCGGCCAAGCAAAGGTCAATATTAGTATTCTCAGGTTGGCATCACATCATGTCCAATGCCTTAATAGTCTACAATTGTTTTGTTATATAATTACTCAAAACAAAAAAGTAACAACAACAAAATCCTTGGCAATGGACTACATGTATACTTTAACTTAGGTCAGTCTGGACTTTTTTGTTTTACTAGACCTTTTCATAAAATCAACTAACTGATTTTTTTCATTAAGTTAAAAAAGAAATAAATGCATAAATTACTTATATATTCAACTACAGAGAAATGAGCATAAACAAAACCACACCGGATAGGCGGCAATAGAAAACGCCAAAACTATCGAGGAATCTAGATCAAAAATCGTTAGAAACAGAGTTTTTGGTTTGCTGTTTGTCGCCACACTGGCGACAAATGGCAATCAAAAACACTGTTTCTATCGACTTTTGATCCGCGTTCGTGTCCTAGGTGTGAGAGCTAAAAACAGAAATTGTCATTGGATTTTAATATTTCTTTTATCATATCTGGTTTACGAGGTAATAATGCCTTGCATTAAAAACGTAAATACAGTACATTGTAGTTAATAACTCTTAGCATGCTGGGTAGTTTTTCATGCTTTTGTCTTCGTCTGCTGACTTTTTTCTTTCAGGAACACTATCAGATCAGAAGCGACGTTCTGTCAGTCTTGGCCCCAAGGTTATAAAACTTGAGTTCATTCTCAAACTCAAAATAAAGTGCAATGATTGGCTGCTTTCTGACAAATGTCCGCCATCAGCCAATCATTGCGCTTTTTTTTTAGTCTGGGCCTGATCTGGGTCCAAACTGTTTGCATAGGTTAACAGCGGAGGACAAAAATCTCCAATAGCAAGGAAAGAGATAAATATACAAATAAGCACTGTCTTTACTTATAGCGGCATAACTTTGACATTTACACGCAAAAAAATGTGTTTTTTAGTGGCTGAAGTGGCACATGATAAATAGAATCTGACATTTGTGATAAATTAATATTGAATTCATTTACCCATTTATGCATGGTGGAATTTCCAACCCTTATCAATTGGAGCAGTCCATTTCCGTTTTATGGGTTGTTGGTTTTATCCAAATTCTAATAGAAAATTCTGTAAGCAAACAGTGGAGACCCTGATCAGATGCCGTGTTCTGTGTCTGATCTGGGTCTGCACTGTTCGCATATGTCCAACAAATAGGAAACTAGGCTTATATGGATTAAACTCTTTGTAAAAAATGAAAAGATGCCAGGCAACAGTCAATCCTGAGATCTAAAAATTAGTTTTTTAAGGTCTTTCAAGACATTCGCTATCTAAAATAACTTATGCATAGACATTAATAGATAGTTTTGGCAGCAAACTTTAAAGTTTTACACAAAACTTTTCTTCCCAAAAAATGGGCCAGCAATCAAGATTAATCCTGGCCCCAAGGTTATAAAAAAAATTTCGTGCTCAACTCAGCTGAGCAAGAAATTTATCCTGCTCATAAATGTTAAAATGCCAACAATTGTTGGCATTTTAACATTTATTAGCATGATAAATACAACAACTGAGAGACTTAAAGCAAGAAATAGAGAATCTTACATGAGTGCTCATGTTTTATTGAATTTATTAAACGAGTTGGGGAAAAGAGATAAAATGCGAGGCTTGCCGAGCATTTTATCTCTTTTTAGCAACGAGTTTAATAAATTCAATAATACAAGAGCACGAATGTTAGATTCTATTTATCATATGACAAATACTTTGAAATCTGATTTCTGCCGGAAAAACGTCATAATTTTTTGTTATGTATGCAACGTTGTTATGGACGTCATAACGTTTCCCGTAAATCGATAAACCACTAGTGGTTTACAGATTTTATTGCATGGCGTTATTTCACTCCAAGACGCGACGTCATATGATAATCTTCTTTATTTGTCTGTATTTTAGTTTTTATGAGCAGTTGAAATTTCGTGCTCAGTTGAGTTGAGCATGAAAAAAGTTTTATAACTTCGGGCCTTAACTTAATCACCTGTTTATAGGATTCTCATGATACAGTGCAGTCCCTTTATAACACTATTTTTGGAGTCCTAATTGTGCCATAAATGGACAATATAACAAAGAAATTATAGGGAAATGACCATTAAATGGTCATTTTCCCATAGTTCTTTTGTAAAATTCCATAGTATTAAAAATTTGGGAGCCACATCATGGCCGATTACACATCCAGTATCCAAATCCGTGATTTAGCGGTGTGTTATAAAGGATCTGCACTGTAATAATAAAATTTTCAGACCAGGGCCTGAATGACTAGAATAAAAATACTTGCAAAATAAGAACTTGGTTCTCAATATATCTGTATAACACATGGTTGAAAGCTCAAAATTTTAAAAATCCTGAACTTTTGATATTCAAACCTTAAAACTTGCACTATTGTTGACAAAATATAAACAAATTCAAGTTTAATTGTTTGACTGTCTTCAGATAAACTGTAATTAAAACAGAGAAGCTATCATAATCTTCAGTAATTTTCAGTATTTAGAGATTATTGCAGTAGTCGGGTGCGGTCCCAGTGGATGTGTTCTTTATGCTATATCTTTTTTTAAGTATTTTGAGTACTTTCTTTGAGAGTCAGCCTCAAAATCCTGAATTCAGGAATAATCCTGAAAAACTTTCACCCATGCCAACAGAAACAGATGCTATATTGTCAAACAAAAAAAAACTCTAGCTAAATAACCACTGTACTCTGAAGTTGCAGTAGTCGCGTGCTGTCCCAGTGGATGCTTTCTGTATGTTAGTTGATTATCTGGATGATTGGGAGCAGCCCCAGTAATCAATACACTACACCTGTTTACTGATACACACCTGACCACTTGAACAGTGCACGATGCCCCCACAATTAAGATAATCAAAACCTACAGCATACAGAACAAAACTCACCAACTGGGACAGCCCCCAAGCACTGAAATTTTAGAGTACAGTTGTTTACTGGTTAGAGACTGTCAAATTAAATTAATGCAAACATTGTAGACTTGAAAAGATCACTTCTAATCTAAACTGAGATTTTATAATTTTATCAAAATATCTAATTTTATTTTCATTTTTTTTCCCATCCCTTTTTCAGACAGTGAGCTCTACCTAAATGATTTATGAAAGAAGAACCCATTTCAGAAAAGCAGGGATGGACATAAAAAAAATTATAACAAATTTTCAAAAAAAATATGCATATGTGACTGAAACGAAAGTGCCATATACACATGTATGCACTTATTACTTTTATAGATATGCCAAAGCAAACTGTGTAAACCCAGATCAGACTGCTCCAAGGAGCAGTCTGATCAGGGTTTACACTATTTGCTATTTCATCGCTATGTTGGTAGTAGGTAGATAAACGGTCATGTTCAATTGACCTAGATAGTCTGTCAATAATGATTTTTGTTTGTTTGTTTGATTTGATTCTTTACGTCCCATCAACAATCTTTCAGTTAAACAGAGACGGGTCTTCCTGGGTTGAACCAGTACTAAGCTAGGATTAATGTGTTTTGCTCAAGGACCACAGGGCAGTGGTGCCGGTGTGGCTCGGACCCACAGCCCCTCAGTCTCGAGTCAAGCACTCTACCACTGAGCCACTGCGCTCCTCTTCAGCAAATTAGAAAATTGGTTCAATGAAATGCATGGCTTAAATATTTGTTATCCTGGAAATCTGCAAATAGGTGCTTTGGCAATCAGTGAAGCCCAAATGAATTGCTGCAAAATGTGGCAGTTCATCAGAGTCTACACTGCTTGAATGCCACGATAAAAAATCTGAGCAATAAATCAGGATATTGATATTCTTACCTGTGACCCCATTACAACTGTGCAACCACTAGTTTCGCAAAATGCTTGTTCTTCAAATAAAACTTGATGATAGAGCTGTCATGTTAACATGTACATGTTTACACAATTTGCCATATAGTGACAGGTATTTTAACATTGGTCGGCAGCTTGACATGTTGTAAAGAGCATGGGCATGATACTTGATAAGTGTTTATTTCAAAATGGTTTCCCTTCTTTTTTCAGAATCATATGTCGTTAGTTCACGTTGGAATTGCCTCATAGAGGCAATTCCAACATGTACCGACAACATATGTTTGATGGATTAGAGATTTTATAATATAAACCTTTTTTTCACAAATACTCAATTAGCTTTATTGTTTTAGTGAAATTAGCATAGTGAAATGAACACGTTTTCATGTAGTTTGGTATACAACTGGGTGAAAATAAAAGACTGCAAATTTAATGTTATTGACAGCTTATCTTGTGAGGCTTCAGTATCATGAAATGCTAAATTGGTGGTTGCGTGGTTGTAGACTTAAAAAAAATAATTCTGACAGTGTATAAAGGATTAGATCATTGCATATAAAAATCACATTTTTGTTCTTGAATTTGTTACAAATTTATTAATAGGAAAATATATTAAGATCCTAACTACATTACATCACCTCTTCTAAAATTAATGGATTACCTCAGATATCATTTTTAAGTTATAAAAACAGGTGTTTTTAGCAAGGTTAGAGTATTTGAGATGTGAAGTGTGTGTGTTTAATGCCCCACCATGGTGAGCCTCCAAATTGGCTTGTCTATCCTCACACCTTGCACCAATGAAAAATTTTTAAAAGTCTCAACAGGCAGTTTTGCATGATCAATTATACTATTATATATAATCAGGGGCTGATCTAGAATTTCTGGGGGTTCATATGTATAAATGTGTGGGGGTTTGCTTTGTTGATTTTATCTCATTTTTCTTAAATATCTCATTAAAAATAAACAATTTGGTCTCACTGAGACCAAATATTTCATTTTCATAGGATATTTAAAAACAGGGGGTGGGGAGGGGGTTCAAGTGAACCACCAGAACCCCCATCTAGATCCGCCATGATTTCATATTGGTCCAGCTACAGGACATCCTTGTCCAGCTGCCAATACAGAAAATGCAAAAGTTTCACACTTTTTACATTTCCCGCAATTGTGTACAGCTTTAAGAGAACATTACAGGTGATAAGACAAAGCTGAGCTGCCAGAGTTGATGGTTAACAGACCTCTAGATACGAGTGCATAATTGAAAAACATTTTTCTTAATTCTCAACTAAAACATACCTTGTGGGTACTCAAAAAACCCGTCTCAATGAGACGGTTCTTCTGAGCACCCAAAACACATGGTTTAACTCATCAGTAAGAAAATATAACTACTTTATGCTCAATTTTTCTCTGGACTTATGGCAAAAAAAGCTAGTAATCAGAAGCTCAGTAAGCATGGGTGGAAGCTCAACATTTACAAAATCCTGAACTTTTGAAATTCAAGTTAAAAAACTTAATGCATGCCTACAAATCATTAATAATTTCAAGTTAAATAGATGAACTGAAAATAAATCAGAGAAGCTATAATAGTCTGCCTTATTCAGCATTTTGGGCCAACTTTCTACAGAAAGTCAGCCTCAAAATCCTGAATTCAGGAATAATCCTGAAAACTTTCATCCATGATTAAGTTCTCTGATCCAGCACATGAAAATTTGGTACCACATGCCTTATTTAAACCCCATACTGACATAGTCAGGAGATAGAGGTCTAATTAAGGTCAGAGTCATAATCTGCATGTACATTTAATTAACTTGAGCTTCCAAGATATTCCAAGAATCTAAGGCCCCTGGGACAAAGCCATTTTGACCCAAGGTTCATCATATAAATGTGTTAAAGGACCATAATGTGGTGCTACATATCATGGCTCTGGGCCTTGTGGTTTCAGACAATAAGATTTCTTCTCCATGTAAAACCTGACCAACAGGACAGGGCCATAATTTGAACAAACTAGGTCCACTACTTGATGCTTTATACCAAATATCATAACCTATTCATATCATCAGGAAAACAAGTGGATTTGGGTGAAAGCTTATAAAGAATATTTAGTTATTAATTTAACTAAATTCAAATTTTTAGCTCCCATTGTTTGATGAAAAACATTAGCTTTTTATTTTTGCTAAGAACCCCTTCCAGCTAAATAGACACCAAAAATCCTGATGTTTTTCATCATCCAGTGCAAGCTAAAAAATCTAAAGTTTATTTCTTAAATAAAACACAACAAACATTAAGAAGAGGTAAATTACCGGTAAATAACACGTGTAAATCATTAGCACATCAAATCATGAACACATTTTTTCAAAATAAACAATCCTTAGCACTGAAAATATCACTAGCATGGTAAATGTCCTAAAATTTCGAACACAAGATGACTGCTAAAAAGGCCATATCAAACAGTGCAGACCCAGATCAGACTGCTTCTTCAGAAGCAGTCTGATCTGGGTCTTCCCTGCTTCCTATTCTGACAAGTGTTTTGTTAATTCCAGCTCTTTTGTTTGATTTGATTATTTACGTCACAGTCAACAATTTTTCAGTTATGTCAGGACAGGTCTTCCTTGGCTGAACCAGTACTAAGCAGGGATTAATGTGTCTTGCTCAAGGACACAACGCAGTGCCACTGGTGAGGCTCGAACCCACAACCCCTCTGTATCGAGTCAAGCACTCTACTACTCAAAAACAGCTCTGAAAATCAACATTTTCTTTGAAAAAAAAAGAAGAAAGGTGTTCGAAATTTTAGAACATTTACTGTACTTCAGTAACACACAAAACAACAAATTCATAAAACACAATGGTAGCTCCTGATAAGAAAGCTACTCAGAGGGCGAGTTTTCTCATTTTTTCAAGAAAACATATGCTATGGGTACTCATTAGAAATGTTTCATTGAGACGCTTCCAATGAGCCCCAAAATAAATGTTTTCATAAAAGAAATTTTGAAAAGATCACCATTCTTATGATGAATATAAAAACACTTATCTAGACTTATAAATTTTTAACTCTTTGCATGCTGGGTAATTTTGCATATATTTTTTTCAAGTCATCAGTGGTAGATCCAGATGTGGTTGGGGGTTCGCTCGAACCCCCACTTTAAGACAAAATTATTTCATTTTCCTGGAGAAATTTAAGAAAAATCAGGAACAAATAATAAATAATCAGGTATAATTAACAAATCCAACCCCCCCCCCCCTTCTTTGTAAATTTGAACCCCCCAACACGAAATCCTGCATCCACCCCTGGTCATCTGCTGATTTTTTTCTGTCAAAATTAACATTTCAAAAAAAAAAAATTCAGGAATACCTTGAATGGCAGCCCATCAGTTTGGATCCAGATCAGGACTGTCGCTAATTATCCAGATCAGGCCTACACTACCGCTAATGATCCAGATCAGGCCTACGGCTATGTCAGGCTGGATCTGGATCCAAACTGCTTGCAAAGGTTATCAGCAGCAGACACAACCAGGTAAAGAGTTAAATAACATAAAAAAAACTGTAAAATGCTTAGTTGTTAACCATGGCCTATGCATAGAAGATCCTAATATATAGCCATTTAAATGGCTATAATTCATTCTATGGCACACACAGCTGCTCAAAAACTTCCCACGCAGAAATGTAAAACACTATTTTACAATATCTCTAGTTCAGACATTAATGCCCTTTAGTCTGGTGTTAATGCCCTTATTTGTCCACCTTCCCATAAATTCTAACATTTTATAATTTTTATTGACCATGAAAAACAAACCCTATCCTTCATCCCGTTTTACAAGTGACTCTCAGCAACAAAAGTAGGAAGACCTTGATTTATCATTTGACGTCGCATCTGGGAGTGAAATAATGCCATGCATTAAAATCGATAAAACTACTAGTGGTTTACAGATTTTCTAGTACATGTAACGTTATGAAATCATGCCCATAACAACATCGCATACTTATTGCAAAATATAGAAGTTTTCAAACCAAAAAAGCGACTCAAAAAATATTTCAAAGTCATATCATAAATAGAATCTAACATTCATGCTCCTGTATTATTGAATTTATTAAACTTGCATTTTATCACTTTTCCTCCAACTTGTTTAATAAATTCAATAAATCATGAGCACTCATGTAAGATCCTCTATGATTTGCTGCATTCTGCAACATTTCATCAAGTTCTTCATTGCTTGCCAAAGGACCTGGCTTAGTCTTGAAGGATTGCCCACAAAATGGCCCGATAAAACATTCGATAAAAATGTCTTGAATTTTCCCAAAAAGGGCTTTTCACATTTCTAGCTCTTGCAATTAACTTTTAATGAAGTAAAGTTGTTTTAAGTTGTCAATATAAAGCATATGCTGTTTCCTTGTCCAATACAGGTAAACTAAAGTGGCCATATGTTTAAGTTTCCAAATAAAATTGTATTTTTAATTCACTGAAGATTTCTTTTTTGTCTTGGCAAACAGTGTTGACCCTGATGAAATGCTGCACTATGCAGCATTTCATCTGGGTCTTCACTGGTTGCCAAAGTATACATTAATAAGTCACCAGTACACAAATGGTTTTATCATGAGGTTTGGTGTTTTAAGCTTGTTAACTCTTTCAAGTAAATATGCAGGCAATGCTGCAACAAGAAAACCTTGAAAATATGAACAACATATACAGTAAAACCTGTGTAAAACGGCCACTCTCAAACCGACTGAAAATTTGTTTTTCAAAACCAATTACCACTTAATGCAGGTCAAATGTATTGCAGAATGCTCCCCTTGGAGCATTCTGCAATACTTTCCACCTGCATTAAGCTAACATTTGTCATTAAGATCTTTGTTTTGTCTATTTTTGAGTGGCCGTTTTACACTGGTTTTACTGTACTAACAATATTGGCATTTTCTGATAAAAAAATAAAGAAAACAGACTCTCTGTCTGCTTCTGTCATCTGCTGGTAGCCTTTGCAAACAATTTGGACCCATATTAGGTCCCACATAATGTCCGGCTTGATCTGGATCCCAATTTTTTTGACACTCTATTGATATTCCTAACACAATTTTTTTTTAAATGATTATTTTGAAGAAGAAAAAAGAAGTTGGCAAAAAAACATAACACTCAGCATTCAGACTTAAAGGTCCGGTCCATAAAGAAAGAGACCATGGGCCAAGTAAAGGTTAATGAGGTCAAATAAAGGTTTTCTGGCAGATTTTTCTTGAGAATGAATGATTGTTTACCCTTTCTATACTCATGGATTCATCCATCCAGTTTGATATGAAATTATAAATTTTGAGGCACCCACAGGTAAAAAAGAATCTGATTAACGTTGCGTTTCTGTGGGTGAAAAAGTTCAATATTTCCAAAATCCTGAATTTTAGAAATTCAAAACTTGCAGTATGCCTTTATAATATCAAACCTTTGTATTTGGGAAACCCCTAAATGAGTACTTTGGCAAACAGTGAAGACCCAGATGAAATGCAGCATTATGCTGCATTTCAACAGGGTCTTCACTGTTTGCCAAAGTACCCATTTAAGGAAGGGTTAAACTTATAAGAAGCTTGTCTATGTATGTCAACACCTTTTCTTTCCTGATGCAGAAATAGAAGTGCAGGGTTCCCACAGAAAATCAATAAAAGCACCGCAAGCACTGCATAATACCCCGCCACTGCTGGGGCACCAAAAGTTATTTTGTGAGATATATAATGCCTAAATAGCAACAGAACTGAGACAGACAGTGATATGACGTCTTTAGTCACAATATGTAACCTTTGATGGTCAACATATCTGTGAAGTTTCATTCAGATATTTCATATAGTAAAGGAACTACAGGTCAAAAACATTTTCCAGATTAATCAAGGGCGGATAACTCATGAACTGGAAAGGTAAGAGTGATGGTTCTTCGTTGTAATATGTAACCTTTGCTGTTCAACAGATCTGTGAAGCTTCATTCAGATATCATAAACAGTAAAAGAATAACAGGTCAGAAACCATTTTTTAAAGGGAGAAAGGGCAGTAACTCCATCGAAAACGGTCGGATTTTGCCCATTTACAATCCCATACCACTCATCCCCAATAACAATATGTATGCAAAATTTGAAAAAATTCTGTGCATAAATACTCAAGTTATCGATCGGAAACAGTGAGCACGGATGGATGAAATGAACTACAGGTCAAAAACCAATTCTCAGATCAATCAAGGGTGGATAACTCACAATCTGGGAAGGTAAGAGTGACGATCCTTAGTCACAATATGTAACCTTTGATGATCAACATATCTGTGAAGTTTCATTCAGATATTCCATATAGTAAATGAACTACAGGTCAAAAACCATTTTTCAGATCAATCAAGGGCAGATTACTCATGCACTGGAAAGGTAAGAGTGATCGTTCTTTGTGACAGTATGTAACCTTTGATGTGAAACATATCTGTAAAGTTTCATTTAAATATTCGACATAGTAAAGGAACTACGGGTAAAAAACATTTTTTAATTCAATCAAGGGCAGATAACTCACAAACGGGAAAGGTAAGAGTGACAGTTCTTAGTCACAATATGTTACCTTTGATGTGAAACATATCTGTGAAGTTATATTCAGATATTCCATATAGTAAAGGAACAATAGGTCAAAAACCTTTTTTCAGACCTATCAAGGGCGGATAACTCACAAACTGGGAAGGTCAGAGTGACGGTCCTTAGTCACAATATGTAACCTTTGATGTGCAACATATCTGTGAAGTTTCATTCAGATATCATGAACAGTAAAGGAATAACAGGCGAGAAACCATTTTTCCAATACGAAAAAGGGCAGTAACTCCGTTAAAAATGGACGGATTTTGCCCATTAACAATCCCATACCACTCATCGCCGATAACAATATGTATGCAAAATTTGAAAAAATTCCGTGAATAAATACTCAAGTTATCGATCGGAAATGGTGAGCACGGACGGACGGACGGACGAACAGACACCGAAAGGTATAACATAATACCCCGACACTAAAGTGTGGCGGGGTATAAAAACACAATTCCATGATTTTTCCATGATTTTCCATGATCAACAATGTAATTTACATGACTATTTAATGCACAGCCTCCAACCTACTCATTTAGCAGCATCTTCACCAAGCTGAGCATAAATGGGGAATGCAACATCAACAGCATGCTTGTAGACCATGCATACATTTTGAAATAATTAAAACTTGAAACCACCAGTAGCCAGAAAACTAGCTGTCAGACACACAAGTGTCTGACAGCTAGTTTTCTGGCTACTGGTGGTTTCGTCAAATTATTTCACAAAATTCCATGATTATTCAGGTTTTTTTTCAAATTCCATGATTTTTCCATGCATGGAACTTTTTTTAGTGATTTTTCAGGTTTTCCTTGATTTCCAGAGCTTGTGGGAACCCTGAAGTGGTAGGGAATAGGCTTAAGCATTCCTGTTGAAATACATGGGTTTAGATTAACAAAATTTTGAGATTAAACTTGTAAATATTTTTTAGCCATCAGTTTTAACATATGTAAATTTTGGGGTGAAACACTTTTTTCATATTTCTTCATTAAACCTTATATTGTGGGTACTCATTTGAAGCTTCTCATTAAGGGCTCTGACATTTTTCCAATTGATGACAATTTAAACCCTAAGGCAAACCAATATACGGTTGGGTCATTAAGCAGCTTTTCAGGTTAAAACAATACTTTCTTAGTCCATCTACAAACCATATGTTGTGGATACTCATTGGAACCGTCTCTATGAGACGATTCCAATGAGAACCACAACAAATGTTTCAAGGCAGAAATAAGAAAAATATTGACAATTTTACGACGAAAAACTAAAATCCTATCAAAAGCCCTGATTATGATTTTGCTCAAGTCTTCTACATGCTTCCTTATATGCGTTCACAATCTCTCTATCCTGTCTGTGGTAGGTTGGTATTTTGCAGAATGGTTTTGGGTCAAGGTCAACAATACTGACTGAGAATCTGTAGCGGCCCCCGCAAGGGTCTGTTATGATGGGGGAACCATCTTCTCTGTCCCTGAAAATTGAAAATGTCGAAGTTATACAGCAAGAAAGCAAACAGGTAGTTTTCAACATTTAACCTGATGATTTATAACAGATAAAAGTGCATGATTAAAAATCATTTTTCTTATTTCTCAACCAAAACATATGTTGTGGGTTCTCAAAAGAACCGTCTCAATGAGATGATTCTTTTGAGCACCCAAAACATATTATTGGACTTATTGGTAAGAAAACAATTACAATCTTCTGCTCAAATATTTTGTATGCTTATGCTTAGATACGATGGAAATCCAGACTACTTTTTTTTTTTTAAAGATGTACAACTGCATGAAATGTACACACTATGAAAACCATAAGGCGAGATAAACAAAAAAATATTTTCTTATATTTACATTTTCGAAGCAATCCTGAATCTATAGATTTTTACAACTGTTCATAGCCTCATGACTTACACAAATTTGATTGACAGCTGCCAAGCTTACTTGCCCATGCAATACGATTTGAACATTGAACTCATTCGCCAGAAGTGATACTGATGTTGTGATCGAAAGCGAGCCACACCTGAGTGGCATGTGCAAAACAAGCCTCTTGTTTGCTCCATTGGCTGTCCTTGTTCAAGCTGGCTGTTCCCCTTTTTGATTTTACACTCCGACTCAAATGTTAATACGGTTATACTTTAAATACAAAACTGGTTCAATTCCTAAATTAAAAACAATTCTTATATTTTAGATATTTATAATTAAATGTAAATATAAGCAATAAATTCAATTATGGAATGTTCATGGAATCATTAATACTTTGGGTCTCTTGCAAAGTTAACGTGAAGTCCTTCGGGCTTCACTTACTTTGCAAAAGACACGAAGTACTCAAGATTCCATGAACATTCCAAAAATTGATTTCATTTCTTAAATCCATCAGTTTTTACATATGTTTTGGGTGCGCACTGAAAGGATTCTTTTGAGTACCCACAACATGTATTTTGGTTGAGAAATGAGCCGGCACATGAGATTTCCAACAATGTGGTATGTGCGACCAACAAAGCCTCAGATCAGCCTGTGCATACGCGTAGTCTGATCAGAGCCTTTCCTAGCTGCTTGAATATTCTACGAGTGTTAAGCTACTGCCTGAACATCATTTGGAGTTTAAACACTTAAAAAGGGGCTGCATAGGCTAGTCTGAGTCTACACTTGTCAAAATGCCACATTGTTGGAAATCACATGTCACGGCTCAATTATGTTTTGGGTGCTCACTGAAAGGATTCTTTTGAGTACCCACAACATGTATTTTGGTTGATAAAATAAGAAAATAATTGAGCCATGACATGAGATTTCCAACAATGTGGTATGTGCGACCAGCAAAGGCTAAGATCAGCCTCCGCATATACGCAGACTGATCAGAGCCTTTGATAGTTGCTTAAATATTCTTGGACTGTTAAACTACTGACAGAACATCATTTGGAGTTTCTAAGCTTTAAAAGAGGCTTCACATGCTCGTCTGAGTCTACACATGTCAAAATGTCACATAGTTGGAAATCACATGTCACGGCTCAATTTTCAATTACACACTCTCATCTGGAGGCTTGGAAACCTGTGGAATTTGTGAACATTTCCTGTTGTGTCAGCAAAGTAGAAATATTTCATTTTTTCATTTGATTCTTTACATTCCAGTCATCATCTTTTTACAGTCATGTGGGAGCGGCTCTTCTTGGGTTGAATCAGTACTAAGCAGGGATTAATGTGTCTTGCTCAAGGACACAAGGCAGTGCGCCCAGTGAGGCTCGAGCCCGAAACCCTCCGAGCTCGAGTCAAGCACTCTACCACTGAGCCCTCTCAAAGTAGAAATAGAATCTATCACATGAGTTTTCAGAAGTTTATTTTATAAACATTTTGTCAGCTCATTCTGTGAAGTATTGGTAAAATGCATTTTTGGGTTTTCACTGCACATAGTAGTGTGCAGAAGGGCATATCAACCTATTGAACTGCTACCAGCAATTAGGAGAATTTGTACTTTGTATTTTATTATCACAAAATCACAACTTTGGGGAGAGACACAGGTCCACCTTTTGAAGCATTAAAACAGGGTTCCCACAGAAATTCAAGAACACAATGCCATGATTTTTCCATGATCAACAATGTAATTTCCATGACTATTTAATGCACAGACTCCGACCTCCTCTTTTAGCAGCAACTTCACCACGCTGAGCATAAATGCCGAATGCAGCAACAATAGAAAGCTTGTAGACCATGAATGCATTTTGAAATAATTAAAACTTGAAACCTTCATTAGCCAGAAAACTAGCTGTCGGACACACACACAAGTGTCCGACAGCTAGTTTTTTGGCTACTGGTGGTTTCGTCATATTATTTCACAAAATTCCATGATTTTTCCATGATTATTCAAGGTTTTTTTAAAATTCCATGATTTTTCCATGCATGGAACTTTTTTTAGTGATTTTCCAAGTTTTCCATGATTTCCAGAGCTTGTGGGAACCCTGTAAAGTCAGCCTACATGAGTGAGCCAACAAAACTCCATAAAAAATACTGATGGATGGATAGACTTATCATGACTATGGCCTCCATCTGTTATAACATGTCGGTAGAATTTAAACAATCTCAGTAGAAGGTCATTTAAGAACCATTTTTGCATGTTATTTTCAAATCCACCCAATAGTTTTTGACAAAGATTTATTATAGTTTTCTCTATAATATATACAAAGAAAAACTGGCCCCGCCCCCTTCAACAGCTTAACCTTTTGTATATTAATGATTTTTCCATACTGTTTGATATCAAAGGCTCATTGTGCAAACACAGTGCAGACACAGATGAAATGAAAAAAGTCAATAAGCAATGCACAGTAAGAGTCAGTGAAAAAACTTGGCAAGTTATAGTTCAAACAAGAAGACCTTAGTTTTGATTGGTAGGAGTTGATCGGCCCATGAAGGCACAATCTATGCATATACAAAAGCCTTATTAGGGAAAAATTGTTTAAGTTCTCACAGCTGTCATTTTGTCAAAAAATATTATTTCTAAACCAAACTCCTTCATGCATATGTTAAATGTGTCTGCATTGTATAGGTAAAGTATCAAATTGCTCCATAAAAAGCTGTGGTAGGAGTTGATCGGCCCATAAGGGCACCGTCTATGCATATACAAACACCTTATTAGGGAAAAATTGTCTAAGTTCTCACAGCTGTCATTTTGTCAAAAATTATTTTCTCTGAACCAAACTCCTTCATGTATATGTTCAATGTGTCTACATTGTATAGGAAAAGTATCAAATTGTTCCATCAAAAGCTGTGGTAGGAGTTGATCGGCCCGTGTATGGCCTATAATAGCATAAGCATAAAGCACTATATTAAAAGCCATTTAGAACTACAAAGGGAAATAACTCTAATAGAATCGGCCCCTAGCCCTTACTTTTTTGTCTAAAGTATTTGTCTTGCATATATGAACATGTTTGCAAGGTTTGATGAAAATCCAGCAATGACTCTTCCAGTTATTAAGGAAACAAAGCGTTACGGACGGACGGACGGACACACGGACGGACGCACGGACAACGTGAAAACAGTATACCCCCTACAAACAAAGTTTGCGGGGGGTATAATGACACATTTTGTGGCATTTCATCTGGGTCTTCACTTTTGGTAAAAGTACCTGTTTAGGGGTTTCCTGTTTTAAAAGGGCTAATCCTTTGTATAGTAATGATTTTTTCCATTCTGTTTGATATCCAAGGCTCATTGTACATATCAAGGGGTCACCAGTTAGAATTTCAAAATTAAGATGTACTTCAGTCCCTAAAGATTGATTTTAGCTAAGCAAACAGTGCAGACCCAGATGAAATAACACATTTTGTGGCATTTCATCTGGGTCTTCACTGTTTGCCCAAGAACCCCTTAAGGGGTTTCCAGTATACAAAGGGTTAATATGATTTGACCAAACTTGGCATACGTTTACCCACAGACCATTTGTGCAAAATATTTTCAAAACAGCAAAGTAGTTTTTCACAAGAAGTTTATTCAAAAAGTTTTCCCTATATACACACAGGAAAAACTGGTCATGCCCCTGGTGGCAATATTTTTTCAGGGATCAAAATAACTTCAGCAATCTTGACAGACGGTAACCCAACGATCACTTGCACCAAATTATTTTCAAATCAGCCTGGTAGTTTTTGACAAGAATGTTTTTAAAGAAAGTTTTCCCTTTATATACATAGGAAAATCTGGCACAAATCCTTGGCAGCCATGTTTTTCTATGGATCAAAGTGAATTGATCAATCCTGGTAGAGGCTTACACCAAAGGACCATTTGTACCAAATTTTCTTCAAATTGAGCCGAGCCAGTAGTTTTTAACAAGATTTCTGAATTCTTTTCCTTTCAGTTGCCATGGCAGCCGGAATTATTCATGGAATAGGAATCTTTGAACAATTTCCAAAGGAGACCACCCATTCCTGTGAAGTTTGGTAAATTCTACCAAGATGTTTAGTATATGTTTAAGGTTTAGTAGATGTATAATGTAAATTGTTGAAAGCTGGACTACTGATCTCCACAGACAGGGGACAGACAACCTAAAATCACAAAAGCTTAACCTTGAGCCTATGACTCAGGTGAGCTAAATATGTACCCAACCAACACCCCTGACGGCCATGCTTTTTTGAAAATCAAAAATAGATTTGAACAATCATGATTGAGATTCAAGAAAGGTTAGAAATCTTAAAATAACTTTTGAAAGATGACAGCCTAAGGATCATTGCTGTGAAGTTTGCCCACAATCCACCCAATGGATAATGAGATGTCTTTGAAGCAATTGTTGAAAGATGGATGGACAACGTACGCCGGACATCCAAGGATCACAATAGCTCACCTTGAGCCTATGGCTCAGGTGTGCTAAAAATAGTTTCATTACCACTATTAGACATTAAATTAGACCTACCCATCTGATAAACATTGCAAAGCCACCATGATTGAACAATCTTGCACTGTTTTAGAAACTAGGAATTTCTTGATCTGCAAATAAAGAAAATGCAACAAATTCTCATCATTTTTTTCTTGTCCCATGAGAGAATAGTACTAGAAAATGTAAGGTTACATCCTAACAACAAAGGCACAGTCTGATCAGGTCTTCCCTGTTTGCTATCCTGACAAGCATTTTGTGAATTCCAGTCCTAATAACCAACATTTTACTTGAGAACAGAAAGAGAAGTGTTTGGAATTTTAGAGAATTTACTATATACATTGAGTAATTCTTTGAAAAACAGTAAAACCTGTGTAAAACGACCACTATCAAAAAGACCAAAAATTGGTTTTCAAGACCAATTATCGCTTAATGCAGGTCATAAGTATTGCAGAATGCTCCAAAAGGAGCATTCTGCTATACTTTCGACCTTCATTAAGCTACCATTTGTCATTATTAACTCATTAAGATCTTTGTTTTGTCTATTTTTGAGTGGCTGTTTTACACAGGCTTAACTGTAGTATAAACAGCAATTCAGTGTAGAAAGATGTCTATTTTTTAGTCTGTACCTTCATTCTTATTCATTTCAAATGAGCCTTTGCCTTTGCTTTTCATCAGTGTGATAAGTATCAAAATCGCTCATATGTTGGCCCAATGGTTTTTACCCTTATATAGAGAATTTTACGAGTTCTCATGTTTTATTGAATTTATTAAACAAGATGGGGAAGAGATAAAAAAAAAATGCGAGGCTTGTCGAGCATTTTATCTCTTTTTCGCAACAAGTTTAATAAATTCAATTATACAGGAGCATGAATGTTAGATTCTATTTATAATAGGACATTAAAAATTACCTAAAACCGCATTTTAAACATGAAAACATCAAGATATTTGCCATATTTATGCAATGCTACTAATTCTGTAAACCACTATTGGTTTATCAATTTTATTGCATGGCGTTACATTGCTCCCAGACGTGACATCATGTGATATTAACATACCTTTACGAAACCAAATTGGGTATTATATTTCATATGTTAATATTCTGCTATCTAGCAGGCTGAACTAATTCACATAAAATGTCAAGCCTTGTTTTCCCCAAAATGAACAAAAATGTCACTAAATTTCATCTTCTGCTGCAGTCTCAATTGGTGCTTAACTCTGTTCCCACCAGTCAAGACTTTGTCGTCTGCACTCTCATCTGCTTATGTTCTTAGGTAGCCTGTATTGTAAACAATATGAACCCAAATCAGTCTGATTAAGGTTCATAGTATAAGCTTCCATGATAAAAACTAGTCTATAGTGCACTAGTATATGTAGCATCAGTACAGGACAAAAAATAATTTGGACGGATAAGAGAAAATAATAACATTCACCTGAACTATGAATTGAATTCATGAGAAAATGTTTACATCACCACTGTGAGTCTTTAAATGAACCTTTACATGTACATTTGAGATGTTCATACCTTCATGAAAAGATTAATTTCAGCCACATCCACATATGTGCGATTGAGCCACCCAACGTCAACGCCATCCAATAACGTTGGTTGTTTACTGACATTTTAGTGATGTTGAACATGTATTGCAATGATGTTAAGCACGGAAAATTGGCATTTTGGTAAAATCTCCGATACAAAATATCCGGAAAACCAGCCAAGTTAGGTGAAAACTGAAAATTGATACTTGATGTAAATTAAAGAAATAAATTAAATTTTTGGTCTGTTCATGAAATCATGTACACATCAAGCCTCTTGCAAAATTAACTTTTGCATGAGACCAGATGTGTTCATATTCCATTAACAATAGACCAAAAATTGAATCTATCTCTTAAATATTCTGATTGTATAGATCCAGGTAAATAAGGTTTTTCAGCATAAAATCAATCTTTTTTTTCCTTATCTAATAGTTAAACTTGATATTTTTGGGTGCTCAAAAGAATGAACCCATTGAGACGGTTCTTTTGAGTACCCATAACATATGTTTGTTTGATTAATAAGAAAAATAATTTTTGATTATACACTTTTATCTGAATCATGTATCATCATGGAAAAAATAAATACATGACTACCTTTTGAACACTTTCTTGTATATAAGCATCATTAATACTAGACTGGTAATAGGTCTGGTCCCAACTGTCGCTGGTACACTGGTGTAACCAGTCTGACTTTGTGTAAGGGCCATCTAAACTATAACGACATCTGAAAAATATTAGAACGGACAGAGATCAAACTTTTTTGATAGCTATACATATTACATACATCTGCATAACAAAAAACTTAAGAGTCAAATTGTGAATATTTTCTCATCTATTTGTTTGAAGATATTTTTTGGTCCCTCAAAAGAGCAGTCTCATTGAGATGGTTCTTTTGACAATGAGACGGTTCTTTAGAGTACCCACAACATAGGTTTTGGTTGAGAAATAAGAAAATAGTTTTTTAATCACACACTCTTATCGGGAGGCCTGTATCAAAATACTTCACCCTTTGTATACTAATGGATTATTCCTTCTGGCTTGATACAATAAACTTGAGATAGTCCATTGTACATATTTAGGGGTGTCAGGTTATAACTTTTAAAAAATATTGCATTCTTTTGTCTGAAGCTATGTTTTACCTTTACAAACAGAGTAGACCCTGATGAAATGCAGCATTATGCTGCATTTCATCTGGGTCTTCACTGTTTGCAAAAGTACTTGTTTAGGGGTTTCCCGAATGCAAAGGATTAATTGTGAACACTTGACAATTTTGCTTCCTGTTTGGGGCCAGCACATGAGAGTTTGGAATCTATCACAAATGCACAAAAGCCTCTGTTAAACGCCCATGCTGTCCTATCTAGTGGGGCTAAAGGTATATATTTTGGTCTGAGTCTTCATCAACATGTACACTTTTGTGTATGTGCAGAGAATTTTCTGCCCTTCTCTAGGGGCCGAATTTCAGCCCCATTCCCAATCGAAAATAGCCTCCTTTTTTCCCAATACCATTTCTGTTTTCCCAATTAAGAAAAGCAAAAAAAAAAATCTTTTTATTTTTTATTTTTTTTACTTTTTTTAGAGACCACTACTTATGAGAAACAATGACCCATATCAGAATGATACTTAAACACTAGTGCTTAAGTGGTATAGTTGGCATTATACAATCTATAATAACTTGATTTGTTACTCTTGTTATGTTCTATGTCTATATTTCTCCCAATTTTGCTGTTAAGTCGATCATTTTTTATCCCAATTTTGGCCAGGGCCCTTTCCCCAAAATTGCTGGAAAATTCCCTGATGTTAGAAGTCAAGGCTCTGGCAAGTCTGGCCTGAGTCCTCCATGCTTGCTTGTGTCTTTATATTGACACTAACTCTTAATTTGTTAACACTCTTTTTATTAATAAATTTATTTATTATTCTGTAGGAAGCAATATATTCATATTGTACATCTTCAATGAAATACCAAAATTAATTTCCTGGAACACATAGACAAAGTGTAGAACATCATTTGGGCCTTGACGCTAGAAAACCTGTCATCGGGTCTTTCGTACAACAAAGGCGCAGACCAGCCTGCGTATCCACGCAGTCTGATCAGCGCCTTTGCTATTCACTTATTGGAAAGTATCATAATAAAACTTGCAACAAGCAAAATATCACTATTCTAGCCAGTCTCTGTAGCTGAGGAGACTGGTTTGAGTCTCACTTTGTCAGAAACCCCGAAGATAGTAATTCTCACGTCGAGACCCATTTTTCAATGTATGAACGGTATTATGATAAATCATTTACTCTTAAATCTGAAAATGGTAAAAGTAATTGAACCCCCTCTATTTTGTATTTAGGCCAGAATTTTTTTTATTAGTTGATTTACAAACCCTCCTACTGTAATTTTACGGAAAGTAGGAAAAAAATAAAACTCAATTTCTAATTTTTTATTTTTATTTTATCCGCCGACTCTTAATATTTTGTTTTGTTGAAAAAAATAATACATTTTTGAGGTTCTGTCTGTGTATTTTTGAGAGTGACAGTATTAAAAATGATTTCCTGTCCAGATTTTTAGGATAATGATAACATATTTAAAGATTTAATACAGACTGTTGGTTTACCTATAACTAGTTTTACTGTTTCTGGAGATATCAAAAAAAAAAAGCTGAAAATATATATATATATAAAAAAAAAAAAAAAAGGCTCTGAAAATGACCAGTTAACTGGTCATTTTCAGAGCTTTTTTATTTATTTTGTTCGTCCCCTCAACCCTAAATCTGAATTTTTTTTCCCGTAAATCAACTAATAAAAAAAATCTGGCCTTAGTATAAAGCTGAAAATACCTTGCTGTAGGATTATCTCTCACATGTTTGTCTATATGTTGATACAGAGGAAAGACACCATGTATATCTAGGCTATCAAGCCTCTGGGCTGACAACACCCGTTCTAGAACACAGCCGCTCGGTAGTTCACAGCACTCTACAATACAAACCATAGTGAGCAAATTATACAAAATAGAAACCCTTTATCACATCGGATAGGCGGCAATCAAAAACTCTTTTAACGATCAACAAAGGTGGATCAAAAATTGCTAAAAACAGTGTTTTCGATAGCCATTTGTCTCCAGTTGGGCAACAAATGACTATGGAAAACTCTGTTTCTAACTATTTTTTATCTATGTTCGTTGAAAGTATTAATGTTTACAATTGCACCCCTATCAGGTGTGTTTATGCCCTAAAGGATTCTTCCTCCTGGTTTGATACAATAATTGTGGGATGGTCTATTGCATATATCAAGGGTTCACAGATTATAACTCCTTAATAGAGATTGTACTTCTTTCTGTGAAGATTAACCTTTATGAAACTCCCTGTTAAAACATAAGAGAAGATATTTTTAGTTTACTCCACCCCTTCCTGTGCTTCACAACCAATCGGTTTGCACAGAAGTTAAAATTTTTTCAATATATGTAATATCTATTAAGTAAAATCATTAAGTAAACCTGCCAAGTGGTCAATACGGTTATTTTCAATGGTTTGTTTGTTTGATATGATTCTTTGCGTCCCATCAACAATCTTTCAGTTATAAAGGGAAGGGTCTTCCTCGGTTGAACCAGTACTAAGCTAGGCTTTATGTTCTTGCTCAAGGACACAACCCAGTGACGCCGGTGAGGCTATAACCCGCAGCCCCTCGGTCTTGAGTCAAGCACTTTACCACTGAGCCACTGCGCTCCCTATTTTCAATAGGAGGGGAGGAGAAAACTGTAAGTAGGTCACAGATCATACATTACAATTATTGGTAATTGCGCTAGTTCCCACTTAATTCCTTTATAATTGTATACTCAACGTCAGTGAAAAGTTACCAGTAAATCACATACACTTAACATATGACCACATTTAGTCCATTCTGAACGAAGAACTGCGGATATTTCAACACTAAATTTATATAGCATAGAGTCTCATGCATCACCACTATGGGAAACGGTATCCATCAAACCCGAAGGCATTATAATCATTCCTTGATGGACCCCTGTAGTTTCCATTGCATTGTATAGGAAACTGCAAAGTTTTGGTGCTACCTTAAAGTTTGATCCTCATTTTTCGCGTTTAATGGATAACCTAAACCATTTTGGTGGCGTTTTCAATGAAAATGTCTAGGGCATGTCCTGGCATGTTGTCTGCTGAAAATGATGATTTCAAACTCTTCAAAACTGCGAAAAACATAAAATGCACGTGCATCACATGCACCATAGTTCCAGGGCTCGTGTAACTGTTTTATCTCTACAAACCAGCTTGTCGTTGACCAGAAACACGAACCTTACAGTAGCCAAAGAGCTGTATTATATATTTTCTGAAATATCCAAATTTTGATACTGGTAACTTTTCATTGACGCTGAGTATAATATATGATCTATAACATACACATATTTAACCTTCTGTGACTTCTTCCATATGCAAAATTTTAACCCTTTATATTCTGATGGATTTTCCCATTTATATTGATACATTTACGTTTTCAATGCAAGGGCTTAAATGAATTTTTGCAACTATTCATGAATGACACAAATTTCATTGACAGCTGCAAAGCTCACTTGCCTGTGCAATAGGCTGCCAATATCTAAGCATTGTCAAAAGTGACTTATTTAAGCCCCCCCCCCCCCCCCTGGTGGCTTAGGCTGCTGTCCGTTCTAAGGCAGTGGTTATGTTGTTGTTGATTTGTTGATTATTGTTACTCCAATTGTAGGAGTCTTTAATTTTTCTATGTTTTGCTTTACATTACTACATGTCCTTTCCAGTTTTGTAATCATCTTGATGGGGAAAAGAGAGCTGGTTGCTTTGCTTAGTTCGTCTTCCTGGTGTCCCATGATTGTTGTGTGGCTCTTCGTTGCAGTGCCATGGGTTTGTCTGCAGTTTGTGATTGTGGTATTTCCTGATCATACTCACTATTTCTGGTGTTGTGATTGACAGCGAGCTACACCAGAGTCGCACATGCAAAACAAAGACTCTTATTTGCTCCATTGGCTGTCCATGTTCATGCCAGCTGCTCCACTTTTCCATTTTACACTCCCACAAAATTGTTAATACGATAACATATTAAATACAAAACTGTTTTGTTTCCTAAATTACAAATAATTTTCATATTCTAGATATTTGTAATAATTCAATTTTTCGTCTGCACGGAATCATTAATACTTCAGGTCTCTTGCAAAGTTTACGTGAAGCACTTCACGTTAACTTTGCAAGAGACCCAAAGTATTCATGATTCCATGAACATTCCAAAAATTGAATTTAATGCTTATATTTATAAATATCTAAAATATAGAAATTATTTATAATTTAGAGAAAAGACAGTTTTGTATTTGATTTGTAATTGTATTAACGGTTTTGTCGGCGTGTAAAACGGTTTTGTCGGAGTGTAAAATGGAAAAGCGGAACAGCCAGCGTGAACACGGACAGCCAAAAGAGCAAACAAGAAGCTTGATTTGCATGTGCAACTCAGGTGTGGCTCGCTGTCAATCACAACACCAGTATCACTTCTGGCGAATGAGTTAGATGTTCGAAGCGTATTGCACGGGCAAGTGAGCTTCGCAGCTGTCAATCAAATTTATGCAATTCATTAGGCTATGAACGGTTGCAAAAATCTAAAGATTTATTAAAGGATTGCTTCAAAAATATAAATATTTCTTAAACAATAAGTATAGGATTGCCCATATCATTTAATGACTAGTTCCCTATAATTTAACAACTGATACAATGTAATTCAAAGTAGAACCTGGTCCTGCAGACAATTGCTCTATAAGCTATATTTAGATCATTACATCATTTTCTATTCTTAGACAACAATGATAAAAATCGAGAAAAATTTAAATAAAGTATTGAATACTTTTGAAAATATTAAGGAAAATGGAGCATTTGCTCAATGGAGCGAATGATCCATTTTCCATAGTATTTTCAAATACTTATTATATTAAAACCTGTCTTAAGCGGCCACTCAACAAGACGATCCAAATTGGTTTTCAAGACCAATTATAGCTTAATGCAGGTCAAATGTATTGCAGAATGCTCTCTTGCAGAATGCTCCAAGAGAGCATTCTGCAATACTTTCAAGCATTAAGCTACCATCTGTCTTTTAGACCTTTGTTTTGTCTATTTTTGAGTGGCCGCTTAAGACAGGTTTTACTGTATTTAAAAGGTGTCCAAAGGCGTAGGGTTAAATTAGCAAGATTTAGCTGTATTTTCAAAACAAATATCAGCAGTTGACCATTACCACACCAGGTAGGCGGCAATCAAAAACGTTAGCAACTATTGACGAACATGGATCAAAAATCAGTTTAAACAGTGTTTTTGATTGCCATTTGTCGCCAGTGGGGCAACAAATGGCAATCAAAAACACTGTTTCTATTGGTTTTTTATCTACGTTCCTCGATAGTATTGGTGTTTTCGATTGCCGCCTACCTGGTGTAATTACTTACCTGAGTATTTTTCTGAGTCTTGCGACAATCTACAGTTTTGACAATATTGCACAGGATAAGTGGACGAGTCCTTCACCGGTCGATCATTCTCTTTATTCTCCACTGGTACAAACAGCAAAGCTTCCAGGACCAGGTCAAGGACTGTGTGAAGAGCTCTGAAAATAAAGGTCTCTACTCTAAACAAAACCTAGAAAGCTGTAGCTATGGCCAAAAATTAGCCTGACAGTCTGGATGACAGTAACTCAATGCAGCAGGCTTCTTCAAACCCACTCCTCAGTGCTAAAGTAGTGTTTGGGCAAAAGAGATCTTAGCCGCTCTACCAACTTGTGATGCTAATGGTGAAGTACACAGCCTAATTTAGCAAGGAATGGCAGAGCCATTAGTCACTCACAGTTCCACCATTCAAACATGATCATTGTGCTCAAAAGAGCCATCTCATTGAGACCATTCTTTTAACTCTTGTATACTAATGGATTCTTCCTTCTGGTTTGATACAATAAACTTGGGATAGTCCACTGTACATATCTAGGATGTCAGGGTATATATATTTTTTTTTAAAATGTATCGTAATATCTCTATTACAGGACCGGGCGTCTATTAGAATCATTACCGTTCATGGAGATGGGGATGGACGTCTATTAGAGGCTACAAGTGAGAGAAACTTCTGTAGCTCCAATTTATCGTTAGGGTCGCCATCTTGAAATGCTAGTGTCGCAAAGTCCGTAGGTAGCAGACTATTGACACAATAAGCTGTTATTTCCATGCTAGGGATCGATAAAACTTTAAATATGCACTGTCCAGGGCATAACACAGTACGGGGTCACAACTTGCTAGCGAGGATGGTATTTCCATAGGGCCAAAAGCAATGTACCTTATTCAGAGGGACAATTTGTTGGAGGGGGAAGACTAGAAATTCGCTGCTAATAACAAATTTGAGATGTTTCTGCATAACGCAGGACAGATTTTTTTCAATATTCATGGGTGGGCCTTTATAAGGCTCCATTTTGGGGGAAATTTGCTTGAAAAATCTGCTTTTTTGGTGTCCAAACTGGGGAATGGACCGCTATTAAAGCATGTGCCTCTAAAAGAGATTTTACGGTATTTTGCCTGAAGATCTTTTTTAACTTTACAAACAGCGTAGACTCTGATGAAATGCAGCAATATGCTGCATTTCATCTGGGTCTTCACTGTTTGCAAAAGTACTCGTTTAGGGGCTTCTCAAATACAAAGGGTTTAGAACTCCTTTCTCACAGGATATAGATGTAGATTTCAACACCAGTAGGATAGACAAGTTTGGTCACGTAGAGCAGCACAGTCTTGAACACCCTAACACACAAGCCACAAATAGATCAAGTGAAGCCACATACACTCAAAACTGATCTGAGTGGAGAGGGTGCTCAGACTGGTCCCACCCTCGGGAGTGGATGGATGACGATCAGGCCTCCAGATAGAAGTGCACAAGTAACCTAGACATAGCATAACACCATGTAACCTGTGGGATTCGAACCAGGACCTCTTCACCAGGAGCCCAGCACTTTACCAACTGAGCTAAGACTTGTTTGAATTAAGGTGAGAAATTAAGGTGTCTGAAAATTCTTGGTAAATACTTAAAACCAAGGGATTGTAGGTTTGATTAGCGGCAGTTTTCCAGTCTGTCACTGCCCAAAGGAGACTTTAAGCTGTAGCCCCTTCTCCATATGACCTTAGCTGTTGGTCTGAAGTTAATCACAAATGCACATTCCATTTTTGGTTTTTGTTTGGTGTTGTTGCTTTACATCCCAGTCAAAAAAAAATCAGTCATGTCGGGACACTTACCTGTCTTACTGGCTTGAAACGGTGCTTAGCAGACGATAATGTGTCTTGCTCAAGGATACAACACAGTGCCTCGGGCCAGTCTTGATTTAACGACCCTTCGATCCTAAGTCTTACACATTGTGCTCCTCAGAACACACACAAATATGATAGCGGTTTGTTTTTTTTGTTTGTTTGATTGTTTAAGTCCCAGTCAACGATTTTTCAGTGATGTCAGGACGGGTCTTCCTGGGTTGAACCAGTACTAAGCAGCGGCTTAAGTGTCTTACTCAAGAACACAACACAGTGATTCCGCCAGAGTTGAGGCTCGAACCAGCAACCCTTCAAGCCCCAGTCTAACCCTCTACCACTGAGCCTCTGCACTCCTCCTAACACACACAAATACTATAGCAAATTTCTCATACTGTTTGCCTCTTGAACCCGCCTTTAGTTAAGAGTGTGTACCAAAAATTAGCCCTCTTGTTTCTCAACCAAAACATATGGCGTGGGTACTCAAAAGAACCATCTCAATGAGACGGTTTTTTTGAGCACCCAAAACCTATGTTATAACTGATGGGTAAGAAAATATTTACAATTTTACGCTCAAAAATTTTGTTTATCTAAACCTGTGTGAGACCATTCAGTCTGTTTCCAAAGAACTTCTCAAACACTTCAAAATCAAATTTTCTTATCTCTCAACCAAAACATATGTTGTGGGTACTCAAAAAAACCGTCTCAATGAGCTGATTCTTTTTAGCACCCAAAACATATGTAAAACTGATGGGGAAGAAAATATTTAAAATTTTACGCTCAAAAATTTTGTTTATGTAAACCTGTGTGAGAGCATTCAGTCTGTTTCCAAAGCAAACACTTCAAAAACAAATTTCCTTATCTCTCAACCAAAACATATGTTGTGTGGGCAAATTTCTCATACTGTTTGCCCCTTGAGCCGACTGGTGAGACCAGGCTTTTTAGTTAAGTGTACCAAAAAAATAAATTTCTTATTTCTCAACCAAAACAAATGTTGTGGGTACTCAAAAGAACCATCTCAATGAGACGGTTCTTTTGAGCACCAAAACATATGTTAAAACTGATGGGTTAGAAAATATTTACAATTTTACACTAAAAATTTTGTTTATCTAAACCTGTGTGAGACCATTCAGTCTGTTTCCAAAGAACTTCAAAAACAAATTTTCTTATCTCTCAACCAAAACATATGTTATGGGTACTCAAAAGAACCGTCTCAATGAGACGGTTCTTTTGGGAACCCACAAAATACATCAAAACTGATGGATAACAAAAATATTCACAATTATTACACACACAAATATGATAGCCAAATTCCCCTACTGTTGTCTCTTGAGTCCATTGGTGAGACCATTTGGTCTGTTTCCAAAGAACTTCTCGAACACCTCTGTGAGATCCTCCTTATTCCAGGCTCCATGGATTTCTTCTCCGTTCTGGAAAGACAAAACGGGCCACATCATGACATAAGAGAGTATAATTTTACGGTAAATGTTCTAAGTAAGAAAAAGGGCAAAGATCAGGAATCGATACAGTCAAGCAACCAACCTGACCCAGGATACCAAAGGAAAAGTGACAACGTCACAATAGAAATCACAAACGAGAGCCAAGTGGTCAGCCCTTTCCCAGCAGGTGACCACATGGCATCAACAAACAGATGTGCATGAAGCATAACAAAACAAGACAGAAATAACATAAATGATCCACAAACGAAGCACCGCCTTGGAACGGTCAGTAAAAATATTTTACTGGAGGACTTAAATCGGTTTCACACAAGACAATAAAATTCTGAACACTTTTCTCTGTCTTCCAAAATAAACTAGTTGTTATCGGGGCTGGAATCAACAAAATTCTTGTCAGAATAGCAAACAGGGAAGACCCTGATCAGACTGCTTCTGAAGAAGCAGTCTGATCTGGGTCTGCCATGTTTATCTATGCCTTTTTAGCAGGGAACTAGTAAGTGTTCAAACTTTAAGAACATCAACCATAAACTATTTTTAATCTCTCAACCAAAACATTTATGTTGTGGGTCCTCAAAAGAACTGTCTCATTGAGATGGTTCTTTTGTTGTTTGTTTGTTTTCTTGCTTTACATCCCAAGTCTGGTGAGACGGTCAGTTCACCTAACAACATTTTTTCCTGGGCAGGCTTGAACAAGCGGTTAACCAGTAATTCGTGCACATACTTTTGCTTGTAACTGACAACAACCCTTTTGAATGAATCTGCGGAAGGCAGGAGAATGACGGAAGAAATCATTCCATGATCAAACTCCACGAAAGTATGGTACGGGGCCGGGATAGAACTCTCGACCCCTGGATCTGCAGTCAGACATGCATCTGTAGCCAGACACGTTACTGACTGCGCTGCGCAGCCTGGCAGACGGTTCTTTTGAACAAAACACATGTTAATACTGATGGATAAAAAAACATTCACAATTTTATACTTGAAAATTTTGTTTATCTGGAACTTGATCATGAGAGAGCACGTCTTCAGGTGTTGCCACCAAGTAAGACTTAGATCAGACGGCTTTGCTACCTGTTGAAGACTAGCAAGAATCTGGACTATTAGGATGTAGCAAGATAAGCCCTTATTTACGTAACTCTTTACCTGCTTGCGTCATCTGCTGATAACCATTGCAAACACAGCTTGTACTGAGATCAGCCAACACCCCCCCCCCCACCAAACCCACACATTTTCATTGGTTGTGGCATAAAAAAATGGTTACAGTACTTATGAGTGCTATCTGAAAGTCTGTGCAGCTGCTGTTCTGTATTAGCTAGCTCCCTTATATTACTTAGGCTATATTGGTTATCTCCCTTTGACCATTTTTTCTAAAATACAGTTTCTAGACATATGGGGAGTTTCTGTTAACTCACTGGATATACTCTGTGATTGTTTTGGGGAGTTTCTAATATTCTGAGATTGCTCTGGGGAGTTTCTGCTTTAGTAACTCAGCAGACATATTGTGAGATTGTTTTGGAAGTTTCCGCTAATTCAGCAGACATATTCTGAGATTGTTCAGGGGGGTTTCTGTTAACTCACCTGACATATTCTGAGATTGTTCTGGGGAGTTTCTGTTGACTCACCTGACATATTCTGAGATTGTTCTGGGGAGTTTCTGTTGACTCACCTGACATATTCTGAGATTGTTCTGGGGAGTTTCTGTTGACTTACCTGACATATTCTGAGATTGTTCTGGGGAGTTTCTGTTGACTCACCTGACATATTCTGAGATTGTTCTGGGGGGTTTCTGTTGACTCACCTGACATATTCTGAGATTGTTCTGGGGAGTTTCTGTTATAACTCACCTGACATATTCTGAGATTGTTCTGGGGAGTTTCTGCTAGTGCTAACAAGGCTTGCTTCATTCTTCTTCTGTCCCTGAAAATAGAAACAAGTTCTCTATCATATTAGCTCCTTGCATGCTGGATATTATTCAATGGCGTAGTCAGAACGCCGAAAAGGTTAAACACATCAAAGGGAGACTACTGTATCAAGTAGTGATTCTCTACAATTATGTTCCTTTTCAAACTGGAACTTCTCTTGAAGGAAAGAATTTGCTCCCAGAGGGATCAAATTCTTTCCTTTAAGAGCAGTTCCCAGTGGTATGAAAAATCACTTTTGAGCTCCCTTGAGTTTTGCTATTTTTATTACGCACATGCATATACTGCATAAGTGGAGCAAAGCCAATGATATCTATACTTTATGTCATCTGCTGATTTTTTTTTTTCAAAATTGACATTCTCCAATAATTCTTTCAGGAATACCATCAGAGTGTCAAACAGTTTGGACCAAGATCAGGTCAAACACAATTTTGTGCCTGATCAGGGTCCAAATTGTAAGCAGATGATAAAGGTCGTCTCTTGCAGGCAAAGAATGACCTGATCTTGGTGAAATGTCAAAAATATGTCAATGAGGAGCAGGCTGGTCTAACTGTAGCGTACATTGGTCAACAGATCCTGTCTGTCTGTCTGAACATTATAGATAACAGGGTAATCAATAGAAAAAAGCTTCTAAATTGGTATGCTTTGATAATCTCCCTTAGACCATTCTGGAAATGTAGAGTAAGTGGTTATCTCCCTTTGACCATAAATTTGTGTATGATACTGGTATCAAAGCAAAAATATCAATTTAATATCATATTTCTCCTGAAAATGAGTAGATTAATTTATCACATATAGATAGGTGAGTAATTAATTCTGCTACAGATGAGGCTATAGGATCATATAGCCAAACTATATCATTAGATCAAAACAAATAGTATGTGCGTTTCAGCTCTTATGTAAAAATTATCCCAACCTTAAACTTAAAGATTTAATTGTATCCAGAAAAACAGCATTTACAAAGAGATGTTCATTTCCGTTTCTAACAAAATCGTAAACAAGACACCTAATGAAAATCGTTATAAATAAGATATATGTTAAACCCTACCCTACCCTCTACCCTACCCTCTACCCTAACCTACCCCATTTTGTATATATGTGTGTGTGTAGGGGGGGGGGGGGGGGGGGGAACGGAAGGGGGTCCATGGAGAAAAGAGAAAATAATAGATAGCAATATGAAACCCCCTAATAACTGGGACTACTGTACCAATTAACTATTTACTCTGTATGTTCAGAACACTAAAATTTGACCTGACGAGGTGTGATTTAAGTTTTTCCCTGCAAGGATTTAGTTTACGATTTTGTCTTTTTAAAAGCTGACTTTTTTTCACAGGGATAAGAACAGTCAGCCATTCTCAATCAGGAAAATATTTCGGTTGACTCCAAAATGGAGAAAAAGCGATTTTTAAATCACTTATTAAAGGCTTAAAATCACAAAATTTCAATAGAAACCAGTCAGTTTAAGCTTATTTTATATCTAAAATTGAGTTTTAACTTCATTCAAACATAAATTTCAGCAAAAACAACTGACATTATAGAAATCATATGCCAGTGCTCAATCAGGAAATCCTGATCAATCCTGAACTTTCTCATCCCTGTTTTCAATATATCTTTTTCAAACAATTCTATCAGTAATACCATTTGAGTCACTGTCAAACTATTTGGATCCAGATCAGGCCTGACATTTTGTCAGGCCTAATCTGGGTCCAAACTGTTAAATTTGCACAGGTTATCAGCAGAAGATACTAGCAGGAATGTATATATTAAAAAAAAATGATGATACAAGCAAAGTAGACCAAAACAAAACAATAAAACCACATTTTTTTTTTTCAAAGTTTTGTCACCTGGCAGCACCATTATAAAGCTTCAAGTTCATTTTACCATGTTATGGCTGTGTGTTTCACACATACAATTGTGACAGGACAGCGAGACATAAACAAACCATCACCCTGATAAGCTGCACAAACAACCCCCTGTTTACTAAGCTACTTAGACCAGACCACTTCAAAGACTGCAACCCAAAACTGAGCAGATTAATGACTTTATTGGCACAGTCTTCTTAATTTGGTAAATAATGTTATGCAATTTTATCTAGTTTCATTCCATAAATAGGGGACAGCTTTAACAGAGTGCTAAGTAACATTATGTAAGTATCTAGGTTCAACAATGGCCTGTGAAACTACTTGTGAACAATTTGCCTTTAATGGGCCTGGTCTGGACAAAAGACTTGTGAAGACCACAACAGCTTGCTATTATTGCCAGTTAAAAGCCTGACTTAACATGGTGTTAATTATGGTAAAAATAGCCAAAGTATATTGCAATTTGTGCCAAAAGATGGCCATACAAATGAACACTAGTGTCTGTGAGAGGGTGACAGTATTTGACCTGAGGGGAAATGCAAGCTGAACTAATGTGTTTTTACAACTGCAGAATCTAGGGGGAAAATTTGGCCAGTAAAATTAATTAAGCAAAAAGCAAACTGAACCAATTTATAGTTCCGCTTTGGAGGAGATAGTATGTACAATAGACAAACTTTTTAAAACCACAGATTTGATAAACAAAATTGTTGAGCGTAAAATTGTAAATATTTTCTTACCTGTCAGTTTTAACATATGATAGTGGTTCTCAAAAGAATTGTCTCATTGAGACGGTTCTTTTGAGTACCCACAACATATGTTTTGGTCGAGAAATAAGAAAATTATTTTTTTGGTACACACTCTTTACTTAGGTCTGAAAACAATAATTATATTCATCTGACCATGGCATGGTATAATTTTGATCATTTGATTAGGTCCCCGTCAACAATTTTTCAGTCATGTCGGGACGGGTCCTAGGTTGAACCAGTACAGCAGCAGATAAAGTGTCTTGCTTAAGGCCTGTTTAGACGGCATGATTTTGTCAGCCTGACAAAATCATACATGAAATCATACATGATTTTGTCATGTATGATTTCTCTGTTTAGACGGCATTACAATGTCATGTGTGATTTCTTTCAACAGTGGAGAAACTGGCTGGGCCGCTTGAGCCATCTCATCATGCTCTACATCGTTTCATTGCTATAGCTAAGAATATGTGTTAAAACTCATTCCCGCAAGTCACAACTTTTGTCATCTGCTATCTCATCTTCATATGTTCTTAGGTAGTCTTTATAGCGAACAATATCGACCCAGATCAGACTGTTCCCTGGAAGCAGTATGGTCAGGGGTTATATTATTTATTTCCATGATAAGATCTCCTCTGAAGTGCACTTGAATATATGCAGCAGACACTATTTTCAGGACAAAATACCGGCATGTTAAGGGTTATCTATTTTATCTTGCACCGAAACTTATTAACCCCTGTGACCTCAAAGCTGATTGGCTAATTCGCCATGATTTTGTAATGGCAAATAGAACCAGTTCTATCCCCCATGACATGTCGTCCTGACTCTAAAATCATATATGACTCTGTAATAGCAGTGTTTACACGAGCTGATTTGTAATGTACGACTAAGTCAGGACGACTAAATCATGCCGTCTAAACACCCCTTTAAGGACACAACTCCGCCAGCCCTGTTACTCAAACTAGCAACCCTTCAATCCCAAGCCTAGCGCTCTACCAACTGAGCCCATGGGTATAATAAATCTAAAACATCCAACTGTACCTGCTGGCAAACATACAAGGTGTATAAAACTAATCAGAAGGACAATGATTGAATATTCACACCCTTGCAGCTCAGCAAGGGCGGTGGCACAACACCTTCCAATCCCATTTCATGACCGGATTCAGCTTTCATTAGTACAAGTTCGAATACCTGACAATGATGTCATTCAATGTGTTAATTGGCACTTTAAACCTTAAAGCGCCAAGAAAAATATGCATCTGAAAATGTCGTCTGCTGAAGTTGTCTGCTGCAAATATTGCCTAACATTACTGACGATTTAAGTATAGAAGCAAACAGTGTAGACCCATAACAAACTGCTCCTATAGGAGCAGTCTGATCAGGGTCCACACTGTTTGCCACAGAGGCTTCTTAAACATTTCAGCAGATGAGAAAAGCAGAAGACTTGTGTTGTGATTGGCACATTAAGGGCTAACTTTTGACTCCTTCCTTGTCTGCTGACAACCTTAAATAATTTGCTTACAGCTTGCATGGACCCAGATCAAGCAGACAGAAAGTCGGCCCTGATCTGGATCCAAAATGTTTGATACTCTGATAGTGCCAACAGACGACAATATTCATCACCATCATAATCAGATTTTTATTCATGCGCAGGTGCAGCGGGCATCATTCACATCAGTGGGCCCCCCATTCCAGGTAACTGGCTCAGCTGTACGCATAGCAGATCTCACAACTGATCTCCAGGTGCTCCTTTCTTGAGGGTCAACTGTCGTGAGCGCAAGGCAGTCTTTCTCCGTCAGTTTCTTCCATGTTAGCTTGAGCCAGTCCCTGCCCCCTGACAGACGGTAACGGTGACCAGCCATCAATCTGTATATCACATGCTGTTCTGACTGCACTAGTAGAACACTCCACGTGCCCAAACCAGCGAAGCCTCATCTCTCTCTCAAAATGAGGTAGAGGTCTTCAAGCTCAAGCTTTGCCAGTAGTTAGCTTGACGGTACCTTACCATGGCCATATCCTCTGGCTTGATACTGCAGATCTGTCTGATCATGGCCCTATCATTGCGCTGCAGGTTTGTCTTAGTCAGTGGCCAAGTTTCACTGGCATGGAGCATGGCACTCTGCACGCAAGAGCTGTATACATGGCCATGGGTCTTGTAAGATGAGAACTGATAGTAGCTCCCTGAACTTCTTCCAGGCTGTTTTCACATGAGTATAGTGACCGTTATTTCACAGCCAGTTAGAATGACTATAAAAAGACTAAAATTACCCAACAGGCAAAGGGCTCAACAGGCAAAGGGCTAACATAACATGGTTAAATTATACTACAGCAGGACAGAGGTTGACCTACTTAAGATTCGCACCCTTGCAGCTCAGCAAGGGCGGTGGCATCACACCATCCAATCCCATTTCACGACCAGATTCAGCTTTCATAAGCACATGTTCGTAAACCTGACAATGATGTCATTCACGGCAGACTCCTATTTTTAAATTCTTCAATCCATATTATATAATAATTTCTTTTAGAGATGCTGATATAAGCAGCACTATACCGTATACACCTCAATCATCTGGATGAAATGACAAAATATTGAACAACCAAATATCAAAATGACATATCATATAAGAGATCTTCAATCGAATGACTATTAATATAGAAAAATAAGATCGAAATAACATTGAAAAACATAAAAAAAAACAATTCAAACCATCAAAAATATGTTTAATTCACAACCACATTACAGGTACTGTCCTGCCAGCCAGGGCATGTTTTGTTTACAATAATTGTAAAGTAAAACATTAACTTGTACACTCCACTTGAGCTAAAACGTATGGATAGATCACTTGTGTATTAATCCTATCCTGCAGATTGGATTAATACACAAGTGAACTATCGATTCTAAGTCCCTACATAACATGACGCAACTGTCATACTCTTGGCTGGCAGGACAGTAACACACAATATGGGCCCAAAACACTATAATGTATATCAGCTTCACTGCTCAATTGCAATGATGTGCCAGGACCTCTGGAAGAACTTCCAGTTTAAAGAAGGTCATATTTGAGCCGGTGTACTGTCCAATAATGGGAACAAATTTGGTAATCATTGTTCGACCATTTAAGACTCAGCTCAGCCTGCGCAGTCTGATCAGTCAGTCTTCGATGGGTTCTCTATGGGTAGCTAAAACTAAGATTCAGACTGATCAGACTGAGTAGATGCAGACTATAGCTGATTAGAATCTTCACTACAGTAGTACTTGTACATTATATGCTGGCTACCAGCTCAACTTGTTCTTTCTTTGTTCAGTCATATTCCATGGAATTCTCATATGATCCAGAGGCTGAGAGAGGCTGACTCAAGCTTTCCGATCATATCAGCTTGATCATCATGCTACTGTGCATGTAGGATGGAATCAATTCAAAGACATAATTATGTTGTTTTCAGATCAGTTGACTGCCACTTTGGTATTTACCAGAATATTCCTCCAGTGTAGCCCCTTTAAGCCTTTATACATGGGAGAAAAATTTTTTTTCAAAATCCTGAATTCTTAAAACTTGCAGTATCAGTGTATGCCCAATAAATATTCACAATTTCAAGTTTAAATTTAATGGTCAAATGTCCTTAGATAGACCGAAAATAACCAGAGAAGCTATAATGATCTCCCTACTTCAGCATTTTGAGGCTGACTTAAATTTCTGGAATGATCAGTCCCTAACAGGATGATGCATGGGGACAACTGGAAGGACCAGTCCCTCACAGCATTTATAGCCTGATGCCTGGGATCATAAGGAATTATAAGTCCTTCATAGCATGATGTCTGGGGAACCATAAGGAATTATTAGTCCTTTATAGCATGATGCCTTGGGACCATAAGGAATTATCAGTCCTTCATAGAATGATGCCTGGGGACCATAAGAAATTATCAGACCTTTATAGCAGCACGATGCCTGGGGACCATAAGAATTTATCAGTCCTTTATAGCATGATGCCTGGGGACCATAAGGAATTATCAGACCTTTATAGCAGCATGATGCCTGGGGACCATAAGAAATTATCAGACCTTTATAGCAGCATGATGCCTGGGGACCATATGGAATTATCAGTCCTTCATAGTATGATGCCTGGGGACCATAAGAATTTATCAGTCCTTTATAGCATGATGCCTGGGGACCATAAGGAATTATCAGACCTTTATAGCAGCATGATGCCTGGGGACCATAAGAAATTATCAGACCTTTATAGCAGCATGATGCCTGGGGACCATATGGAATTATCAGTCCTTCATAGTATGATGCCTGGGGACCATAAGAATTTATCAGTCCTTTATAGCATGATGCCTGGGGACCACAAGAAATTATCAGACCGTTATAGCAGCATGATGCCTGGGGACCATAAGGAATTATCAGACCTTTATAGCAGCATGATGCCTGGGGACCATAAGGAATTATCAGTCCTTCATAGAATGATGCTTCGGGACCATATGGAATTATCAGTCCTTTATAGCACGATGCCTGGGACCATAAGGAATTATCAGTCCTTCATAGAATGATGCCTGGGACCATAAGGAATTATCAGTCCTTCATAGAATGATGCCTGGGACCATAAGGAATTATCAGTCCTTTATAGCATGATGTGTGGGGACCATAAGGAATTATCAGTCCTTTATAGCATGATGCCTGGGGACCATATGGAATTATCAGTCCTTTATAGCATGATGCCTTTGGACCATAAGGAATTATCGGTCCTTTTTTGCATGATGCCTTGGGTCCATATGGAATTATCAGTCCTTTATAGCATGTTGCCTGCGGACCATAAGGAATTATCAGTCCTTAATAGCATGATGCCTGGGGACCATAAGGAATTATCAGTCCTTTATAGCATGATGCCTGGGGATCATAAGGAATTATCAGTCCTAAATAGCACGTTGCCTGGGACCATAAGGAATTATCAGTCCTTCATAGAATGATGCCTGGGGACCATAAGGAATTATCAGTCCTTCATAGAATGATGCCTGGGGACCATAAGGAATTATCAGTCCTTCATAGAATGATGCCTGGGGACCATAAGGAATTATCAGTCCTTTATAGCACGTTGCCTGGGACCATAAGGAATTATCAGTCCTTCATAGAATGATGCCTGGGGACCATAAGGAATTATCAGTCCTTTATAGCACGTTGCCTGGGACCATAAGGAATTATCAGACCTTCATAGAATGATGCCTGGGGACCATAAGGAATTATCAGTCCTTCATAGAATGATGCCTGGGGACCATAAGGAATTATCAGTCCTTCATAGAATGATGCCTGGGGACCATAAGGAATTATCAGTCCTTCATAGAATGATGCCTGGGGACCATTAGGAATTATCAGTCCTTTATAGCACGTTGCCTGGGACCATAAGGAATTATCAGTCCTTCATAGAATGATGCCTGGGACCATAAGGAAATATCAGTCCTTCATAGAATGATGCCTGGGGACCATAAGGAATTATCAGTCCATAGAATTATGCCTGGGACCATAAGGAATTATCAGTCCTTTATAGCACAATGCCTGGGACCATAAGGAATTATCAGTCCTACATAGCATGATGCCTGGGACCATAAGGAATTATCAATCCTTCATAAAATGATGCCTGGGGACCATAAGGAATTATCAGTCCTTTATAGCACAATGCCTGGGACCATAAGGAATTATCAGTCCTTCATAGAATGATGCCTGGGGACCATAAGGAGTATTATCAGTCCTTCATAGAATGTTGCCTGGGACCATAAAGAATTATCATTTCTTTATAGCATGGTGCCTTGGGACCATAAGGAATTATCAGTCCTTTATAGCACAATGCGTGGGACCATAAGGAATTATCAGTCCTTCATAGAATGATGCCTGGGACCATAAGGAATTATCAGTCCTTTATAGCATGATGCCTGGGGACCATAAGGAATTATCAGTCTTTATAGCATGATGCTTGGGGACCAAAAGGAATTATCAGTCCTTTTTAGCATGATGCCTTGGGACCATAAGGAATTGTCAGTCCTTTATATTAGGTACTTGGGGCCATAGGAATGACCAGTCTTTTATAGCTTAATGCCGCGGGATCATAGGAATAATAAGATGATGCCTGGGTACCAAAAGAATGGCCAGTCTTTTATAATATTTTGCCATGGGTCCATAGGAATACCCTGTCCATTAAAACACTGCACATTGGCCCCATAGGAACAACGTACTGTCCTTTATAACATTATACCCAAGGTCCAAATTTAAAAATTGGAACAGTAAATTATTTGGGGATACTGCTCATATTGGCAGCCTGGTCTTAGCCTTCACTGGTTGTCTGTGTCATAAGTACCATTTTTGTCATGATCAGACTAAAAAGGTTGCAAACACATTAACCCATTTATGCCTAATGTAATATCCCACCCTTATCAATTGGATGAATCTACGTACAATGTGTATTTTGAATTAGTAATTTACAATTTCAGTACATTTTGTATAAGCAAACAGTGCAGAACCGGATCAGATGTCGCATTTTGTGTCATCTGATCTGGTTCTACACTGTTTGCCTATGTCCCACAAAACAGTTGCTAGGCTTATATGGGTTAAGAAATCTTGGTTCTAGCTAAAACCATGAAAGATATGTACTGCATTTAGGGAATATAATATAATGGTCGGCATTACTTTTTCAAAATCATCTTTTGAAAGTAAAATGGATCCAGATCAGCTGGTGTCTGATTAAGCCAGCTGATCAGTATCCACACTTTTTCATCATGAACTATATTATGTGAAAGATTACCAATGGGTTTTTCAGGTTGAATATTATAGTATAAATTGTTTTCATCCCTGGCTGCAGTCAACAATTTTTCAGTCATGCTGGGACATTTCCTGGTTTATACCAAGTAAGCCTGATCATTTTTTCCTTTGTTTTAATTTTTCCATTTCTTGGTCAAAAATGTCAATATCAACTGAAGTTAATAACGGACAACTGATACCTTTGATGTGTTATCTTTTTTATTATCTTAATTTTTTTATTATTAGGATAAGAAAATATTTGCAAAACAAACTGATGACTAGACCCAGGCTAATTAAGCAGAGGATAATTTTAGTGATTTGCTAAATGACGCAACACTGGGCCTCTGGTGAGTCTTATTTATATGAGATCCAGCAGCCCCTCGATCTCTACCACTGAACCACGGTAAGTGTGCTCCTCTATTCTTGTGTCATGCAACCACAGCAAAGAACTATCCATTAATGACCACTCCAACCCACAGCTGTTCAGATTTATGGAATTTGCAGCAAGCTATTAGCAGGCCTCGAGCTAATAAAACATTTTTCATGCTCAACTCAGCTGAGCACAAAATTGATCCTGCTCATGAATGTTAAAATGCCAACAATTGTTGGCATTTTAACATTTATTAGCATGATAAATACAACATCTGAGAGATTTAAAGCAAGAAATTTCTTTATTTGTTGGTATTTTAGTTTTGATGAGCAGTTGAAATTTTGTGCTCAGTTGAGTTGAGCATGAAAAAAGTTTTATAAACTTGAGGCCTGGTCTGCCCCTATTTTTGTTGCATGAGGTCAGAAAGTCTAAACAAAAGGACAGAATGGATTAATGTAGATGGATTTAGATGGAGCTGAAAATATGTAACGTCTCTTTTTCTGTGGCAAAACTCTGACTCGGACATAATATTTGAACATATTCAATTTTTAAGATTATATAGAGGGCCAGATCAAGTTAAAGGAAATTTACAATTACTGTCCTGCCAGCCAAGAGTGTCAGTGACATCATTTTTTGTTAGCAGCGAAGTTATCAGAGATCACTTGTGTATAAACCCTATCCGCGTTAGCTCAAGTGGTGTGTACAGGTTAATGTTATACTTAACAATTGTAAACAAAACATAACATCGCTGTCACTCTTGGTTGGCACGACAGTAGGCCTATATAGGCCTTAATTTGAAATGCATGTACCAAAATAAAATTTCAACGTTTATCTATTTGGAAATTGGGTTTCCGCATTACATTTGACCAATGTCCTCTCTGAGATATTGTTCATGTCAACATATTTACGATCGAGGACAGTTTATGTGGGCCATAAGATTTTTCATTAAAATTATGATGCTGCAAAATATCCTAATTGCCTTAAAATGTAGATAAAAGAATTAGTCCTGGATCAGTCAAGCTAAATAATCAGGATCTTCTTTGTTTTAGACAATCAGCCCCTAGACAGATTATGCACATGAAAAATAGAAGCTTGGCAGGATGAATTTGGTCTTCAACTTCAGAGTGTGTTTGGTTGGAGCTTAACGTCCCACCAGGGCATATGGAGTCGGGGCCATGGCTTAGGAGTCTCATCCCACAGACTGGAGAAGCCCAGGACTAAACCTGGGACCCCAAATGTTTACACTCCTGAGCTGAAAGGTTCTTTTTCTTGCATACACATCATTTTCAGGTCAATTCAATATTGGGATTTATACGTAGTACTATATTTACTTCTTACGACAGCTGAAATACTTTCAAAAAGCATTACGTATCAAAATATTAATCTTGTATTTCAAGAAGGCTCTATATATGATAAGTTGACTTATAATTTCACCACATATTCAACTATAACTTCTTTTAATACTGCAAAAATTGTAAACCTTGCATGTTTATATTTATCTGATAGCCTAATATATAAATACTAAATTTTCGCTAGTATTTCACAACATTAACATGATACAAGCAAACATGTAAACCTTGCATATTTTATATCAAATATTTTATCGTGTATACCAGAAGGTTCTAATTTCATTTTGAAGCATAAAGTACAATTACCTTAAAATCTCTATAAAGGCCCATGCTCTAAGGCCCATTCCCCAGTTTGGATGCTAAAAATGCTGATTTTTCAAGCAAATTTCCCCAAAAGTCGAGCCTCTAATATAGGCCCACCCACAAATATTGAAAAAAATCGGTCCTACGTTATGCAGAAACATCTCGAGTTTGTTATTAGCAGCGGATTTCAAGTCGTCCCCCTCCAACAAATTGTCCCTCTAAATGAGGTTCATTGTTTTTTAGCCTTCTTTCATTTTGTCCCGAAATACCGACCCTCGCTAGCAAGTTGTGAACGCCTTACTGTGTTACCCCCCGGACAGTGTATATTTAAAGTTTTATCAATAACTTGCACAGAAATAACCGTTTATCGTGTCAATAGTCTTCTACCTATGGACTTCCCGACACTAGCATCTTAAGATGGCAACCCTTACCAATAAATTGGAGCTACAGTCTATTCACTTATATCTCTAATTTGATTGGTTAATGCTTTTAATTTCTAATGAATTTACCTGTAGAATGATTGACAGCTCTTGTCAGCTTAGTGACCATGCTGCTAATACAAGCTATATCAAGGCAGTGGTCTAATCTAATCTGACAGTAGCTAAGTTCCACCCACCAACTGACTCCTATACATACAGCCTTTAAACATTGGTGGATCCACTCCCCCCTTATGCCTTTTTTCATAGAGATAATGACTATGGTTTTCGTTTGTTTGATTTGATTCTTTATGTCCCATCAACAATCCTTCAGTTAAACAGGGACGGGTCTTCCTGGTTTGAACCATTCATACTAAGCTAGGATAAATGTGTCTTGCTCAATGAGGACCACAATGCAGTGACGCCGGTGAGGCTCGAACCCGAGGCCCCTCGGTCTTGAGTCAAGCACTCTATTGCTGAGCCACTGCGCTCCTAATGAAATCAGGTCACCAAAATCTAATCATTGCTTTTGGCTGTCCCAAGAAAGTACCTGTCCAAGTTTAGTCGAAATCCATCCAACGGCTCACAAGTTAGAGGGCAGACAAAAAGCTACAATGGTTCTAATATAATGTTGATGCTGACTGACAGGATTCAAACAAAACTGAAATGCCCCCCACCCTTCAAGGATGACATAATTGCCCAGCATGCAACGAGTTCAGTGTAAAACCAAATGAGCCAGTGCATGAGATTTTCAACGATGTGGTATGTGCGACCAGCAAAGCCTCAGATCAGCCTGCACATACGCACTGTCTGATCAGAGCCTTTGCTAGTCGCTTGCATATTCTATGACGGTTAAGCTATTGACTGAGCACCATTTGAACTTTCTAAGCATAAAAGGAGGCGGCACAGGCTCGTATGAGTCTACACTTGTCAAAATGCCACATTGTTGGAAATCACGTGTCACAGCTCAAATGAGCTTACGTTTATGCAGTCTGATCAGGCCGTAAGCTATCAACTGTGAGTATTGACAAAGGCATTTCTTCTGTATTATGAAAGCCAATAAGCAAAACACCCACTCAAGCGCCTACTTAATCACAGATTGCCAATATTATTGTCATAAACTGTAGAAATCCCTGCCAAGTTGCTACAATCAATCAACCCAACAGTCCAATCAATAGCAAATAGCTACTCCTATATGGGCCGTGACGAGACAAAACCTGTCTTTGGGGTTTCCCATAAAGCGAGATTCAAACCAGTCTCCTCAGTTACATGGACTATAGCTAGGTAGACAGTTCAAATTTCGCTTATAGCAAGTTTGGATATTATACTTTCCAAAAAGGGAAAAACAAAGGCGCTGATCAGCCTGCGCAGATGGGCAGGATGGTCTGCACCTGTGTTGTTCGCAAACCCCCGAAGACAGGTTTTCTCGCGTCGAGGCCCATATAAGAATTAGGTCTCGGTGCACCTTGTTGAAAGCAAGTACAGTCAAACTCTAACTCTGCATACTCAGGGTTATTTTTTATGTTTTTTTTGTCCTCTACTGACTTTTTTCAAAATAACCTTTTTCAAAAACACTATCCCAAATTGGAACAGTAAATTAGATCCAAATCAGGACTGATATATAGACTTGAGAAACACCTGAAAAAACTAAAATACAAATGTTTTAATCATAGGAACACTATCCAATCCCACCCACTCCTATACATATATATGTAGTCAATGAGATGGATCTTTTGAGTACCAAAAACATATGGATCAGATAATTTACTTGCATATATACACTGAAAATTTTTGTTCATCTAAACCTGTGGCTATCTTAAGTTATCACTCAAAAATAGACAAAACAAAGACCTTAATGACAAAAGGTCAACAGTATTGCGGAATGCTCCGCTTGGGGCATTCTGCAATACTTTTGACCTGCATTAAGAAATAATTGGTCTTTAATAAAACTAGCTTTGGTCTTCTTTTGAGTGGCCACTTAAGACAGGTTTTACTGTATGGAGTAAGAAAAATACAAATACAAACTTTGGTTTCATAATTTAAATATTAAAGAAGTCAGACAATTGCAAATGAGGAGCCCTGTTAGAGGTTATCTTAAGAATCTGGTGAGGTCATTTCACTAAAACATGCCGGGCCGCATAGCGCAGTCGGTAACGTGTCTGGCTACAGATGCGTGTCTGACTGCATATCCAGGGGTCGCGAGTTCGATCCCGGCCCGGTCCCATACTTTCGTGGAGATTGATCATGAAATAATTTCTACGGTCATTCTCCTCCCTTCCGCTGATTTATTCAAGAAGGGTTGTTGTCAGTTACAAGGGAAAGTATGTGCACGAATTACTGGTTAACCGCTTGTTCAAGCCTGCCCAGGAAAAAGTGTGATTAGGTGAACTGACCGTCCCGCAATGACCATAGCTGTTGACTTGGGATGTAAAGCAACAAAACAAACAAACAAACAAACAAACAAATCACTAAAACATTAGATAAAGGCAACAATGAAACTATGGTGTAGAAACAGGATGCCGGGCGAGAGGTGAATCAGTAACATCTCACATAACATCCCATGATAATGATCAACATCATATGAACACTTGCACATTTCCTTACAAGCTCTTCAAAGACGGAAGTTAAAAAATATCTTTCCTTTAAAAACAAACTGCACAGCCCTAATTAAAAGGGTTATTTTTTCCTTATTAAATGCAAAAATACCAGCTGTACTGTCACTACACATAGGTAGCATATTGGTGGGGCACTACCAATGAGTATAACAGAAACTTATATTTTTTGTTTTTTAAGCCACTTCTCTATTATTTGTTTGTTTTGTTGCTTTATAAGTAACGTCCCAAGTCAACAGCTATGGTCATGTCCGGACGGTCAGTTCACCTAACCACACTTTTTTTCTGGGCAAACTTGAACAAGCAGTTAACCAGTACTTCGTGCACATACTTTCGCTGGTAACTGACAACAACCCTTCTTGAATGATTCAGCAGAAGCTGTAGAAATTATTCATTATCAATCTCCACAAAAGTATGGGACTGAACAAACTCCCGACCCCTGGATCTGCAGTCAGACTTGCATCTGTTGCCAGAGACGTTACCGACTGCGCTACGTGGCCCGACACTTCTCTATTAGTTATTGAACAGAACAGAACAGAACATAACTTTATTGACATAAAACTCAGGCCACTCACAGGTAGCGTAAGAGCATAAGGTACAAAAACAAAGCATATACATAAAATACATGAGTACAAAGAGCATGCAAAAGGTGAAAATTGAAATGCAAGCAAAATCAACCCTGAAAGAGCCTTCTATAACTTACAGTGGGCACTGTTGTTGCTTCATTAAGAAACAAAATAAGGCTTCACATATAAATAAAGCATGTTCTCTATTGACTAAGCCGCCTTTGGAAGGATCAATCCAGCAGACTCGCTGGAATATTGAAATTCTGCAAGCTATTAGAGAGTGAATAACAAAATTAAAGGCACTATTAAAGGCTGCTGTGGTGTAATTAATGGATAGAACCACTCACCATGTAAAACAGACTGGTCGAGAATTTGATCCCCAGTTTCTCCAGTCTGTCCAAAGAGACTTTAAGCCATCACCCCATTTCCATAATTTTGGTTGGATGTTAAACACAAGCACATGCATATAAAGGCTGCGACTGATCAGACTGTACCTTTGGTGTCTGCATGCAGTCAGGTTTTCTCCCGACGAAGTTCATATTATTATTCAGGTAAAAACAAAGAAATTCTTGATATAGTAACATATGCCCAATTTGAGACAGTCTACATAATTAAATTCATTTGATCAACAATTATGTAATAGAGAAGCTTTTAAGACAAAGACCTACAACATTCTTACAGGATGTTGCAAGATTTGTGCATAAAGTGCAGCTCGGATCAAGTTGCCTTTTGATGACAAAGATAAAACAATGTTATGTTCAAGTCATTTTACTTTTTTTCTAAATACTATTCACAGAGGCGTATGATACATGTACTACCTAGCCTCTGCTATTCATCATAAATGTATGATCTATTGTTTATCTATTATACTTTGTTTATCATCACCAATCAGACTGCGCAGATGTGCAGGCTGGTCTGCATCTATTTTGTTCACATACAGCAAAGTCTGGGGCCCAATATGTAGATCATACCTGTGACTGCAGCTGGCCAGAAACGAGACCATATGATCCTCAAAATCTCTCTTTTTCAAGTCAAAACTGCCTTTTTGACAAACGATTTTCATTATGTTTGGAGAATTTCTTCATATTGACCACAAATCTAAAGAATTGGTTCTTTGTGCATTCAGATCAGAGCCTGTCTTAGGCCCCAAGATAAGAGTGCATAACTGAAAATTATTTTTTTTTATTTCTCAACCAAAACGTATGTTGTGGGTACTCAAAAGAACCGTCTCAATGAGACGGTTCTTTTGAGCACCCAAAACACATGTTTAAACTGATGGATAAGTAAATAATTGCAATTTTACACCAAAAAAGTGCTTAACTGGCCCTATGAGAGCCAACTATTCACTAGTGATAATGTGATAATTATACCAGAACCTAAACCTGTTTTGAAAAGAACTAAACTATGTATTTCCCGCCATTCATGTTGATTGTTGTCTGCTTTCTCATCTGATGATGTATTTTGGTAGCCTATATTGAATCTATATGGACCCAGAGGTCAGACTGCTCCCTGCCCTTAGGAGCAGTCTGATCAGGGTTCATGGTGTAGCAGTATTCTATGGTGCATTTGATTGTACATGTATGGGTAACTGTAATTATGGAGAAAAGAAAATTTATGAGCAGGATAAGGGTTAATCGACCACGAGCAGATCGCCTGTCCATCATCAAGCAGGACACCTAAACTTCTGCCCTACAGTAATTTGAGGACCCCCTCTTTTTCGCTGACAAAGCTTTAACTGTAATTTACAGCAGCTGGCAATGCCTAATTTGCATACAGCTGACACTTTAATTCAACCAATTCAGAAAGGGTGGAAAGGGCGCTCATTTAAAGCTACACAATGTAAAATCAAGTGTCTACCATCAATCTGAACATCTGGACAACAACACTGCCAAGCATGCCTCGGGGAACGGGGAAGATCTGTTATGGGTGTACATGGTTTCAGACAAAAGCTGCAAGCAAACAAAAATAATAAAAAATAAACATCGCAGAAAGCTGACAAGCACAACAAAATGATCAAAAGAGACATGATCATTGCATATGCAACATCAATCAATTTAAGCAGAATGGAATTTCCCACTCAATTGGACAAGTCCATTTCCATTGTAAGAGTTGTTGGGTCGTACTTTTTTTTCATTTTTATTCATAGTTTAATAGATTATTCTTTACGCATTAATCAGTGGAGAATCTGATCTGGGTCTTTACTGCATATAACTTTACCTTTTGTCCCACCAAAAGGACGTTGCAAAGGCACAAAACATGAAAAATGACCCAGTATGCAAAGATAATCTTTGTTTTTACATGAAATGTGCTGTGCACTGTTGCATTCTGGTTGCTTAGAGCCAAAAATCAGACACATAAGCTCAATAATACATATTTCATTGTTTACATCCTCCTAGGTCCCTTTTTGCCTAACCCTAACCCCCACTAGCTAACTGTAAATTTAATCACTGAAGCCTATTATGAGTTCAAAAGGGTAAAGTGTTTACATTAAGGGATAATTTTAACCCCCTGAATACCAATGTAAATACCCATACCAGCAAGCTGACACAAAGGGAGGCCCCTGTGAGGGGATTATTTTCAAGCCTAAGCTTGTTTACATTCATTTACAGTTACCTGTGTAAATTGATTCTCTTTGTGTTGGTCATGTCTCGCCTGACATTATTATGTAGTGAAAAGTTGCTATGCTTGCATTATTTGAAGTTACATGTGCAGGTATCCATAGCCTGTGCACATATTTGTATTGTACAAGCAGCAAAGGCTCTGATGAGACTGCACAGAAGAGCATGCTCGTGCAAGTCTAAGTTGGGCGTCAATGTATTCAGGCAACCCTTTGTATTTGGGAAATACCTAATTGAGTACTTTGCTAACAGTGAACACCCGGCTTAAATGCAGCATATGCTGCATTTCATCAGGGTCTACACTGTTTGAATACTGCAATTCATCAAGGTCTACAGACCTGCATTTCATCGATGTCTTCAGACAAAAGAAAACAATATTTTTTTTTTAAATTATAACCCGCTACCCCTAGATATGTGCAATGGACTATCCCAAGTTTATTATATCAAACCAGAAGGAAGAACCCATTGGTGTACAAAGGGTTATGGGTATGACGCAAAAAATTATTTTTCTTAATATTTCTCGAACTTAGATGAAGAGTTTGATAAACGCAGTGTTTCTACCGGCGAACTAGCAAGTAGCAACCCTTCGATCCCCAGTCTAATGCTCTACCAACTGACTTCGCTCCACATTGATTGACAGATTTCTATTAAATCAGGATCCAAAGGCCGTTTGCAAAAGTAATCAACAGCTAGGCAACATTGAACGTAGACTGTCCTCCAGACGTTAAAATGGATTTTCTACACTGTGATAAAATCTATAAAAACTAAATATGTTTCAATTTATCAGTAGATGCAATGAAAAGTAGACTTGCTATTAAAAATGGCCAAACAATAATAATAATAATAATAATATTTCTTTATTTCCTCCAATAAGAAGAGTACATGATAATACAAAACAAAAACATATATAATACAAGAGTACAGTGGAATATAGTAAAGACAACATGTCTATGCAGCTCATACAAATGTTGTTCAAAACTGAATGCTAGTAAGTGTACGTGCGAAATAAAGGTGCACACAAGCACCCATTTGCAAATGCGCACTAAGTACTTGAATAATTGCATATACTCTATGCGAAATTGTTCAATTAGTTACGCGTTTAGGAAGCAACTGCATTATAAATCACAAAGTTTCCAAAGTACCAAATAATTTAAACGTATATACAAAGTGAATATGTACACACACGACTGTATACGTGCAGGGAAAGACAATTTGCGTACTGAAAGTAACGCACTACATACCATTTCGACTGTAACATTATATCTGTAACTAGCACATGCATTTGGACATGATCAATTTGGCGTGGACTTTATTTCACCGACGTAATAAAGACCTAAATTTATCGTGTGTATCTATTCACTTTTGACCATATTTTATGTAGGCCAGACATGCATAGATGTCTAAACCTTTGAGACTGGTCACCGAGCAACAGACTTATCGCATCATCTACTAGACCAAGAAGAACTAGTGTAACATATTCACATTCTAGATTCATCAAATGAACGTAAACGTTATCATTTAGTTGCAGTATATTGTACCATAAACTGACTCTCTCTGCATCAAGATATGAGCAACTGTGAACCTGATATCAATCATATTCTTTTCAATAAATGATAATTTCATTTTAAATTAAAAATATCTTTATTCTCCTTCTTTCCTCCATGATAGCAATGTTTGTGACTAAAAGAGAAGAAATGAGACCAGCTATACGAGATCAAATAATACTGTATGAAAAGCAAAGTAAAATTGACAAAAACATCAAGGTCTAGGAGCTAGACTAACATTTACAGAATATTTATCTTTCTGGTCTTTCCACTTTATTGGGAAAACCTCAACAACAAACCAGTGTTGTTCTATATTTAGCGACAAAGAAGTTCAGTGAGTCATGACTTGACTATATCGGTGAGCGAATGAATACACAAAGAAAACATTCTACATAAGATGGGGACTTAAACTTGGACTTAAACAATGAAACCTTTCCAGACCCTACAACATACCATATTAAAACTCATTACCTTCTGAGTGTCATCTGCCAATAACCTTTCCAGATATTTTGTCAGGCCTGATCTGGAACCAAACTGTTTGACACTGATATTTCCGGAATAAAGTCTTTCAAAACATGAACTATCAGCAGACAACAAAAACTACCCAGTATACAAATTGGGGAGGGGGGATCCAGAACCAGAACAAACCAGGCCTGAGGTTGTCAACTCAACTGAGCACTGAATTTCAACTGCTCATAAAAACTAAAATACTGACAAATGAAGAAATTTCTTGTATTTATCATGCTGATAAATGTTAAAATGCCAACAATTGTTGGCATTTCAACATTTATGAGCAGGATAAATTTCATGCTCAGCTGAGTTGAGCATGGAAAAAGTTTTACTAGCCTTGGGACCTGGCATTCTGGTAAATTAACTGTCGAGCCTTATCTGGATCAGAACTGTGTATATAGGTAAAGAGTTAATAGTTAGCCCACCTAGGGCCTGGGATAGTGGAGATTAGCAGGTTCAGTGGCGGCATTTAATCTCATCATTGTTCGCACAATGTGTGGGACGTCCCACCAACAGCTAGGGATGAACAGAAAAGTAAGTGACTGTTAAGCTCGGACCGTTCCACTTCCCCCAGTCTGCTCAGATGACCTGAATGCACCCAACGTCGGTTTCATCCAATCTGCGGATTCTTCAGGGGATATTCCAGTGTCACTGTGATGTGGACTCGGCGTGAGTTAGAATCTAGAGATGCCCTAACGGCATCTGATTGCTCCTGATATAGTCTCGAGAACTGGCTCCCTTGAGCCGGTCCACCGGCTCCCAAACCGGCACAGGAGCCTGAATATCAGCTCCCTCAGGAGCTGTTAAACTGGCTCCACAGGCCAGCTCTTGGTGCCTCCCTTTTGGGTTTGATCAGCAAGAATGCTTCAGAAGCCTGTCGCCTTGCTAACCAATCAAAGAAACATGCATTCCCATGCCCAAAGGCTCACAGAACTCTGCTCTATCAGTCAGATATGTGAAAATAGTCACCTTCTTGGCCATGATTTAAGAACAACCTCCCACATTTTTTCTGAAGATCTTTTTTGTCTTAGCAAACTGAAATGCAGCATTAAGATGTATTTCATCTTGGTCTTGTTTTTAGGAGTCAACAGTATAGAAATGCTACCTGCCAGTGGCGACTTTTGCAAACTGTTTGGACCCAGATCTGTCGCCTAACGAAGTCTGACACATGCACTCTGATGGTATATTCCATAAAAACATATTTTTGAAAATGATAAATTTGGAAGAAAAAAATCAGCATGTGACAATAATATCAAGCAAAACCAACCAGCAGCATGCAATAAGTTTATCAAAACCATTTTAATCCTACTTGTTTAAAAAACATTGCAGATCCTAATCAGATTATCACAGTGTACATGGCTTTCAAATAATGGGTTTCCTAGGTATGGCATATGGCATATTAATCTATTTAGCAGGAGGATGGGGAAAAATCATAACTTACAAGCACATGAGCACAACATAATTTCAACCAATCCAATTAAAGCAAGCTGCCTTAAGAATATACAATTGGCCTGAATTCAAAGCTCAGAAGATGGGCCCTATCTGTATTAACATTTTACATAGCAAATAAACAGCCTGATTAGACTACTCTATGACCAAAATAACATCATCATAGTTAAAGTGTGATTGGCCAATGTTCCTTAAGCCTGTCTGACACAGAACACATGGCTTATACGGTTGGCCATCCATGTAAACCGTACATACACCCGAACCAACCGTGGCCTTATCCGAGTAATACTCAGGCCATTCGAGTGTATCCGTGAAAGCCGTGTATGATTTTTAAAACTTTAAAAAAACTGACACGGGTGCCATGTCCGTGTAAAATCGTATTAGAGATCGTACGAGACCGTGTGAAACCGTACGAGACCGTACAAGACCGTGAGAGACCGTGTGAGACCGTGGGAGGCCATATATACAACCGCACATGAAGTCCACTCCATGAGTGAGCTCAACCGTGTCAATATCGTATATAAATCGTATGGAATCGAACTCAAACAAAAGTCGGTGGGACCATATGTAAACCCTGTAAATGTTCAGTTAATCGAGTAAAAGTCGTGTTTAATCGTACAATGCCGTAACAGACCGTACTTGGAACCGTACAACAATCGTTTTGCAAATCATGTTCAAAACGCAACAAACCTTGCTTGATCGAGTATATCCGTGCTTTGTTCGTACATACTCGTGCTACATTCGAGTCTAAATTGTACCAACTAATCCCCAGGCACGGTTGGAGCTCAATACTCGTACCAGTCAACCTGTGTATAACCAAGTATACCGTATTGGAACTGTGTGCCCAACGGTGTTCTGTGTCAGACAGGCTTAAGGGAATATCAACCAACTGTCTGGTGATAATCTGCTAATTTTGTATCCCCTTTTGTAAGACGTTAAATAGTCGACCGACTGAAAAATATAGCTGTCCAGCTATATCGGCCAACGATTTCAGTGTTTTAATGATTGGCAAAGTGACTGTTGACCATAAAAGGATTGTCAGGGGCTGAAATCATGGATGAATGAAATGACCAAAATCAGACCCCTGCAGTCTGGCAATAATTCACCAGTCATTTGTATCCACAGCCCTCCCACCTAAGGGCATAGCGGTGGAATAGCCGGGCTACGGTGCAGGGCAAGTACTTTTTTATTGTCCCCACAGTGCCAGGGAAGTGCGGGGGTCATAACATTGGGACACCTGCCCCGGTGAGATTTTCTGTAGTGTAGGGTGGGGCTAAGAGTAGGGTTGTTACCATCAGCTTGTCCCCACAGGGTGGAGCTTATATCAGGGCTCTTAAAAGTGAAGGGTCACTATCCCCCACCCATCCGCGTAGGTGGGGGAGCTGTGGATACAAATGACTGGTGCATAATTCCATTCTATATGTGCGCTGACATGTCTGGGGGAATGTGGAGATAGACTGAGCCATTGTTGGACTGATGTGATAAAAGTACATTAATTTCCCTTTATAAAACTACCCATCATGCCCCCCATCATAACACAGATTTGGATATAACAAAGTCATGTTGTGACTCCCATTTTTTTTTACCCTGTAATCTTACATAAGGAATTATAGGAAAATATGACCATGAGATGGTCATTTTCCTATAATTTCTTTGTATAACACAATTCACTTATATTGTGGTCCATGGACCCCAAACCAAACATTATAAAGGGATTGCACTATATCAAACTCTCATGTTCTGGCCATCCCTTTATAGATCCAGTGTGATGATCTGTGGCATAAACTCTGAATCTGTGCCAACCAGTTCTAGCAGTAAATACTTCCTATGATATCTTGAGAGACAATAGAATGGAACATACAGTAAAACCTGTGTAAAGCGGCCACTCAAAAATAGACAAAACAAAGATCTGAATAACAAATGGCATCTTATTGAAGGTCGAAAGTATTGCAGAATGCTCCCCTTAGAGCATCCTGCAATACTTTTGACCTGCATTAAGCGATAATCAGTCTTGAAAGCCAATTTTTGGTATTCTGAAACAGGCCATTTTAGACAGGTTTCACTGTACATGAAATATAATAATGAATACGTTAAGAATAACTAATTCTTCAGAATGGACAATGGTCCAGGAAAGGCTGTAAGTTCTACTACGACCTAAAGGAAAACAAAACATTTTGTTTGTTTATATGTTTGTTTTGATTCTTTACTTCCCGGTCATCAATTTTTGAGTTATATCGGGATGGGTATTCGTAGGTTACTAACCAGTCCTAAGCAGCGTAGAAAGTTTCTTGCTCAAGGACAAAACTATACTTTTGCATTTGAAGCGTTTCCATATTACATGCAGGTACAAAGAGTCCAGAATCTATAAAGTCAACAGTAAACATGCGTAACACATGTTACCTACCATGGCTAAGATAAATCAACATTCTTCTGTTTGTTATAATTATTGCTTATAACCAGCAACTTTTGTCATCTACAGCATGTAAACATCTATATATTTATGCCAATAAAATGGATTCAAATAAAAAAAAATGCTTTGATGAGCAGGCCAGTCAGAACCTTCGCTTGTCATTCATGTGATAAGTACTATAGTCTCCAGTTTCCCAAGGAGAAATTCTAATGTTTTTTCAGCTGGAAAGGCTGCTAAATGTTAAACTGACATACTAGAAACTGAATTGCAAATTGCTGTAAGTCCATGAGCAGTTTGGAACCAGATCAGAACCAACAGAAAGTATTTTTTCTAAAAAGTTAATTTTGAAAAAAGTCAGCACATGAAAAAGAAGGTCATGTCGTATTGCAAAGTGTCGTATTGCAATGCAAAACATGAGTCCTCTAGACCTCCCCACACAACCCATCCATGGTATAAATGACCATGATATATGCATGACCAACCTTCCCCTGAATTTGATAGGTAACATGACCACTTTCAGAAAAAAATGTTTTGACCTCACCCTAGAGGTCAATGCAAAATATCTGGTTGCATTTTGTGCACTTTTCATTCCCTTTAATTTGATATACCCTTGTAGGAGATATGGCCTGACACAGAAAAAGACAACTGTTTTGACCTTTTGACCCCACCCCTGGCATCGAGAATGTGTGTAAGGTCAAAAGTATGCATGTATGTTGTCCTACGTTTTATTCCCTTTATTTTGATATGCAACATGACCATATTCTGAAAAAGTTGATTTTTCGCCAAAATTGTGACCTTGACCATGGTTAAATGCTGCAGGTGACACACCTTTATGCTATGGGTGATAATCATGTGAAGTTAAAATGAATTTTGGCCTACCCTTGAAGGAGATATCGCCAGGGGACACAAAACTCTAAAGATGGAGAGACTGACGTAATAATTTACCTCCCCCTTCTACAGGGGACAAGAACGAGGAGTGGAAGGAGACAAGAAAAGGGAAAGATAATCTTATTCAGTTGCTCCAAGGGCTTGAAATTACTCTCATAAACCTAGCTGCTCTGAAAGAGACACCACTCTGACTCTCCAAAAGCAGATCTTTAACATCAGTATTAAAGTAAATAATGTTTTTGAAAATATGCATTACCTATGGTTACAGAAAATACTTGTGGTTTACATTTAAATTAATCCAAGATTAAATTGAGAAATCAACTCTTAAAAGGTGAAAAGTGTGATCCCATTTCCTATCGTAAGACACTGGCATAGCTCCCATTACCCAGTCGCATGTGCATAATAAAATATTAACATTCATTCTTTTGAGTACCCATAAATATGTTTTGGTTGAAAAATAAGAAAACTAATTTTTGATTTCACACTCTTATCTGGAGGCCTGGATGGTCATATTGTATATTTAAATGAGGGGACATATGTTATAAATGAAAACGTTGCAATTTACGTCATTTCATTTGGGTCTTTACAGGTTAGTTTGCAAAAATACCCATTTAATGGTTTCAAGTCTACAAAGTTAAATGTGTGGGGTATCAAGTTCAACCTAAACTTCATGTAAAAATTGGGTTTGTGTGTCTGTCCAACTATCTGTCCATCCTGCTGATATTTGTGTTGATGATTTAAGTCCTTAAATCAACAATTTCTCAGTCATGTCAGGACTTTTCTTGCACATCGGATCAGTACATCTGAGATTTTACCCTGGAATAGAAATTCTTATCTTATACTCATGTCATCTTACCAAGGCTGTAACGTTATAGTGACATCATCATGCTGTCCCATTGCAGCGTATTCAGAAACTTTTAGGAGCCTTGATTTTTGAAGATAAAATTGCGGTATTTAATGTTGAGCAAGAAAAAGTATCCATTATTTGTGTGAGGATGGTTTAGAAAAATCTGTCCCTTACGATCACTGTTTTTCATCACTCGGCAAGCCTCGTGTTGCCAAATCGAGACAGTTTTTTCTATCTCATGGTGGATTAATTCTTATATTCCTTGGGTTGAACCCATGTACTTATAAGCAGAAGATAAAGTGTCTTCTTGCTCAAGGTCACAACAAAGCTCAGGAACCAACAACCCCTCTATCTCAAGTCAAGTACTCTAGCTACCATCCACTGCACTCCTCTGTCAAAATCAACACACTGGTTTGGAAGTGGACATGGACGTGGGTGGGATCCAAGCCAAAACCAATTCTTTGTTTTGTTTTCTTTACGTCCCATCAACAATCTTTCAGTTGTAAAGGGACGGGTCTTCCTGGGTTGAACCAGTACTAAGCTAGGATTCCAAAACCAATATGTCCCCCACCTTCAGTAAGGAAGACACAATGGAGAAGTGTCCGTTTTCGCGGAAGACTTACCCTGAGAACAGATCAAGTGGACAATATCTACTTGTATTGGGCCATTGCCCTTCTTTGGCCTGCAAAATATGGAGAGAAAAAGGTTCATTAGAAACAACAAAATATTGATGATTTTCACATGCAAAAATAAATAATATTAACCCATAAAGCTCCAATCACGACTGCAGCAGACACATTTAACGACATCTTTCCTAATTTTCGAAAGAATTATGGGAGGGCAGTGGCTCAGTGGTAGAGTGCTTGTCTCGAGACCGAAGGGTCGTGGGTTCGAGCCTCACCGGCGTAACTGCCTTGTGTCCTTGAGCAAGAACATTAATCCAAGCTTAGTACTGGTTCAACCCAGGAAGACCCGTCCCTATATAACTGAAAGATTGTTGATGGGACGTAAAGAATCAAATCAAATCAAATTTTCAAATGAAATAAGGGATGATATCTCATGAGAATCGTCTGCTAGCAGACGATTCTCATGAAATATCATTCCTTATTTATAAATTTGAAAAAGCAGCAAAATTTGAAATTGTCTTCTGCTGCAAATTATAGGTGACACTTTAAGGGCTAAAAATTCCAAATTCCAAAATGAGCTCCCTTCAAATATAAAATCTGTCGTCTTTAAACATTATTGCCGAATAGATTGGTCAAGAAAGGGTAAACAGTGTTAATACCCCTTCCTTGACCGATCACGATCAAAGCGTTAATTCGGCAATATAAGTGTTTACCAGCTTTCTTGACTGATCACAATCTGATCTTTTATTCGGCAATATAAACACCTAACAATATGTGAGAGTCCTGCAGGCACATGGCACATGTCCATGCGGCTGACAAAATGCTAACAAAAATACTACTGACACTAAAGAGAAAGCTTGTCATCAGAAAAAAGAAAGCACACGTTTACAAGCAATGACAAGACAACTGCCATCACCATTCATTGTTAACATTAATGACAAAATAAATCCATCATGGTCTTTCGGACATAAACAGGAAATAGGACACCAAAAGAGACCAATTATAACTGCGTTTACATGCCAGAGACATCTTTTGTTGTCTGGTGCATTATTGATAACAAATTGCAAACTGAGGCCTGATGCCCAGAAGAATTTATGTCGGGCCCGATCTGGATTCAAACTGATTGACACTCTCATGGTATTACTGAAAGATTTTTTAGAAAGTCAGCACAAGACAAAAATAGTCATGAAATATTTCCCAGGATGCTGCCCAAACATGGTGATCCCCACAACCCACCATGATGTGATCCAAGGCAAGCAGGTCATCCTTGAATATTTACATTTTCAAAGCAAAACTTCGAACTTATCGAATTCATTCCCCCAGATGTGACACTGGTGTCGTGATTGACAGCGGGCCACACCTGAAATGCACGTGCAAAACAAGCTTCTTGTTTGCTCCATTGGCAGTTCCGTGTTCACACTGGCTGTTCCGCTTTTCTGATTTGCACTCCAACAAAACCGTTAATACCATTTAATAATAAATCTCCTAAATTATAAATAATTTCTTTTTTATATTAGTTATTTATAATAAAATGTAAATATAAGCAATAAATTCACATGGAATCCAAAGCGAGAATTTTTTATTTCAATCACATGAAATAATCAAGTCTAATTTATTCCTAAAGCATGGTCAAATGCTGTTTATTTTTTTATTTGTTTGTTTTGATTCTTTACATCCCAGTCAACAGTTTTTCAGTCATGTTGGGATAGGTCTTCTTGTGTTGAACTATACAGCAGAGGATAGTGTCTAATGTTCAAAGACATAATGTACTGTGCCTCCAGTGAGGCTCGATCACGCAACCCCTCTTGATCTCCAATCAAGCACTCTACCACTGAGCCACTATGCCGTCTGCTGCAAAAGTTTGGTGGCATTTTAAAGTAGAAAACAAGATAAGAATTTGAAGCAAAAACTCAGATTCTTAGAGTACAGCTGCTATGGCCAATTACCAAAATACATACATGTAGACCAAAACAACATCCAAATAATTATACAGGTAACCTGCATACTGGGTAATTTTGCATGCTTCTTTGCCGTCTGCTGATTTTTTCAAAACATTCCTTCAGGAATACTAAGAGTGTCAAACAGATTGGATCCAGATCAGGCCTGACATTTGTCGGGCCTGATCTGGGTCCAAGCTGTTTGTAATGGTAATATCAGCCGATTATAGTATAAAGCAGGCGAGACACCCTTTGAACAGGCGAGACATATGTTCAGGCGAGACATCAATACATTAAGCAACACCTGACCAGAGTTCTAGATAAAAGCACATATATTTCTTAATTATTCCTATCAACCCATTTCTCTTTAATATTTTGGTACTAAGGAGAAATCTGAGACAATTCTTCTGAGATGGAGTCTCACTACAGATGTTCTAAATGAAAACTAGAAAAAAAAATCAGGCGCATTTTTGGCTTATCAGGTGCGCTGTACACAAACACTGAAACATAACCACCAGGAACATTACCAGATTAGATTAAACAGATATCATATGATTAGCTGTGTCAAAATATGAAATGCCGCTTTTGGACTTAAGTCAGATATTTAACAATTTAGTACAATACAAAGGTTTTTAAGGCAATTTAAACTCTTTGCCTGTTAGTGTCGTCTGCTGAGAACCTATTGCCAACAAATTGGACCAAGAAAGGCACTGTTAAACCTGAAATGGGTCTGATCTGGATCCAAACTGTTTGACACTCCGAAATAATTTTTCGTAAAAAGTAATTTTGAAAAAAAACAGCAGGCGACAAAAAAGAACAAGAAAATTTATTTATTTATTTTTAAGAATAAGAAAAAGAAATTTAGGTTATAGTCATTACTCTGACTTATCATATGCAGATCCAGAGGCGGGGGTCAGGACCCCGCCCCCCTGCAAAACACAAAGCCATACCAGGGTTTCTTAGCAATATTGGTCCGGATCCCCTGAAAAATCACAAAGCTACCAAGCCAGATTCAATGTTGGGCCATCATCGGCCCGCCAGTGGGCGGGCCGATGCTGGCACGCTTTTAGTATGTGGTATTTGGATCCTCTCTCCCCTCATCAACAAAAAAAATAATAATAATAATAAAAACATAAAACGTTAGAGTTGAACCCCCTCGGATCCGCGCATGCTTATTACTAAGTCACTTTAGCAAAGGCTATGATTAATAAAGCTACCCAATCTCACTAGAACGGCCCCTGCGAAATTTTGTTCTACAAATTGGAGGTGTTCTAGAACTGTTCTAGAACAATTAGAACTGTTCTAGAACTGTTCTAAACAGGTAAATATGTTCGTTCTAGAACTCTTGTTCTACAACTGTTCTAGAACATTGTTATAGAACAAATCAAACACATTCTAGAACTGATTTCCATTCTATAAGTGTTCTTGAAATATTCTAGAACATTTTTAGATCAAATCAAGAACCAGTTAGTTCTACAAATGTTCTAATAATATTCTAGAACATTTTTAGAACTTTTCAAGAACAAAGTAAGTTGACATAAACTTCTAAAAAATGATTCAAATTAAATTCTAGAACATTTGTCTTACTTTTTAGAACAAGTTAATTCTACAAATATACTAATAAATTCTAGAACATTTTTGGAACTTCTCAAGAGCAGAAAGCATCAGGTAGCTCAGTGGTTGGGCACTTGCCTCTGGTGCTAGAGGTCCCAGGTTCAATCCCTGCTTGTGGTGAGGAAATTTTCTGTGTCCGAACACGCTTTCTCTGGTGTCATTTGCAGGGATGACACTAGATAAGTGCATGGTCCTTTGGATCGGGATGTTAACTGGATGTCCCCCTTGAAGGTAAGGTCACCCCTTGTGCAGGTTAAAGAACCCTACGGTAATTCAAATATGGTTAATTACTTGTAGGCTTTCACCTTGCAACCTGGAGTGTACAAAGTACACTTGCGGAAAATACTTGCAAGGGAGGGTCTGGCAGTATATAGAGAAAGAAAGAAAAAAAAGGGCAAAACAGGTAAAAGAAAAATCGAATTAAGTTCTAGAACTCATTTAGTACTTTTATAGAACCAGCAAGTTCTAGAAGTGTTCTAAAAAGTTCTAGAACATGTTTAGAACATTTAAAGAGGAAACATGTGATAACCAGATGGATGATGGGAAAAACATGGCTGCCAGAATTGGAGGGAAAATGTGGAGGCTCTTCAAAAACATTTGTTTTGGAATTTCTAGATGGCAAACATGATAGTAGTATTGCCTGAGACAGTGAGTAGACCTGAGAAACAGTTTCTCTAAGGTTTTAAATGTTGATTAATGGTGGGGTTGTTGTTTGTAAGTTTTTTTTAGCAAATGCAAGACAATGTTTTGAAATGGGTGGGGTAATACAGGGTGGCATGTTACCACAATGAGAAGATGATCATGGCTTAATTACTATAAACAGAGGTTGAGCAGTTAACATCCAATAAGTTTTCCAAAAAATACAATGTTACAGTTTTGCAATGAATGTTATTTATTTTTCAATTCACTCATAATTCGGGAGAAATATTTTACTGAAATATACTGAACCAGCAAGTTCTACAAATGTTAAAAAATGTTCTAGAACATTTTTAGAACAGTTCTAGAACAAGCATGTCATTATCATTAATTTAACCAGATTGATGTTGGGAAAAACATGGCTGCCATAATTGGAGGGATTATGAAGACTGAGCCCAAAAAGCACTTGTGGCAGTTTCTAGATGGCAAATTGACAGTACTAGTCTGGGACAGTGAGTAGGCTTGAAACACAATTTCTTAAGTTTTAATGTTAATTGTTGCTGTAGTTGCTGTTTTTCAAGGTCAAATGCATGACAATGTTTTGAAATGGGTGGGGTAACAGGGTGGCAATAACTAACAACATTTAGGCCAACTTAGGGCCCCTATAATAATTCTCCTCCAGTTGATGTTTATTAATTGTGTGATTACTTATTGGGGTTTTAAACCAATGTCAACAGTTTTCCAGATATATTAAGGTAGCATCCGATGGAATCTTATTTCCAAACCCTATATGGGACATTTTTTGGGAGGTGTTCAACAACTGTTTTAAAAAGTTCAGCTATATTAGAACATTTGCAGAACAAACCACTTGAACATTCCTGAAATTGTTCTTAAACTATTCTAAAATGCTCTAAATAAATTCAGGGGCATTAATAGAATGTTTTTATGACATGATTTTTGAAGAGTTGTTCTACAGTTTTTCCAGATCAGTTCTAAAAGAAGCCAAGGTTTATTCTAGAACAGTTCTAGAACAAACCATTAGAACATTTCTGGAATTGTTCTGGAACCATTCTACAGATGTTCCAGAACTATTCCGAGACATTTATAGAACGTTAAATGGGACATTTTTTAGGATTGTTCTACAATTGTTCCAGAAAAATTCTTAAGGTTTGTTCTAGATCAGTTCAAGAAGAAACCAAGGTTAATTCTAGAACAGTTCTAGAACAAACCATTAGAACATTTCTGGAATAGTTCTGGAACCATTCTACAGATGTTCTAGAACTATTCCGAGACATTTATAGAACGTTAAATGGGACATTTTTTAGGATTGTTCTACAATTGTTCCAGAAAAATTCGAAAGGTTTGTTCTAGATCAGTTCTAGAACAAACCAAGGTTAATTCTAGAACAGTTCCAGAACAAACCACTAGAACATTTCTGGAATAGTTCTGGAACCATTCTACAGATGTTCTAGAACTATTCCGAGACATTTATAGAATGTTTAATGGGACATTTTTTAGGATTGTTCTACAATTGTTCCAGAAAAATTCTAAAGGTTTGTTCTAGATCAGTTCTAGAACAAACCATGGTTAATTCTAGAACAGTTCTAGAACAAACCACTAGAACATTTCTGGAATAGTTCTGGAACCATTCTACAGATGTTCTAGAACTATTCCGAGACATTTATAGAACGTTAAATGGGACATTTTATGAGGAGTGTTCTACAATTGTTCCATAAAAGTTCTAAAAATTTGTTCTGGAACTGTTCTAGAACAAACTTGATTTGCTCTAAAACTGTTCTAGGAAAAACTTTTAGAACTTTCTGGAACTTTTCTAGAACAAATCTTTTGACCTTGGCTAGAACATTTGTAGAACAAAAAATTGTCCCATTTAACGTTCTACATCTGTCCCATAAACGTTCTAGAACATATCTAGAACAGTTCTAGAACATAGTTCTAGAAAATTCTAGAACTCTTCTAGAATGGTTCTAGACCATTTCGCAGGGGCGACTCTATGCTTCCATTACAATTAAAGTATGGCATTAGATGAAGAATTTTAACTTTATTTGAAGAATGCAACTTTTGCATGACCAGTTAGAGGGCCAAAAAGTACTGTATCTTGTGAGACAGCTCTAATAGCTCAAAGGCTTTTCGCAATACACAAACTTTAAGGCCCTCGAGACAAATGACATGTTTAACGTTGCGTGTATATAATAGACTGAAAAAACTCTTTGTCAAGTGCGGTGACATTTTAAGTGGATCAAGTCGTTCAATTTGAGGCTACATTCATTATAAACAAAAGAAAAAAAACAATATGCTGGAACTGTATTCAACTAATGACTTCGTTGGCTATTATACACCAGCCCCTCTGCGTAACAAACACAAGTAACTAGAGACCTGGCTCCGAGGTTAGAAAACATTTTGATTGCTCAACTCAACTGAGTATGGAATACATCATGCTCATAAATGCTAAAATGCCAACAATTGTTGGCATTTTAACATTTAATAGCATGATAAATACAATAACTGAGAATTTAAAAGCAAGAAAAGTCTTTATTTTTCAACATTTTAGTTTTTAGAAGCAAGCTGAAATTTCATGCTCAGTTGAGTTATAAGCATGAGAAAAGTTTTATAACCTTGAGACCTGCATGAGTATTAACGTAGATGAGGCACTTAACATACAAGCTCTGTTTCTTAGTTTGAGAAATGACCCCTGCGAAACAGTCTGGAACTGTTTTGAAAAAATTCTAGTATTGTATAATATTCTGGAGCAAAATGACTAGCATCCCGCGAAAGTGTTCTAGAATGATTCAGGACAGTTCTTGAACAATTAATGAGACATGTTTGTTCTGGAATTTGTGTTCTGGAAAAACATAAAACTTTTCCTGTCAGTTTTAAAGCTGCATAGTCTGTAACTTTTGATCTTCTAATTTTAGAAATAAAGTTTCTATTTTTCAAGAATACAGTAAAAATACTCAAATTCAGGTAAACATTTTACCATATTTTTTTCACTTTACCATGCAGTTTTCAGCTGTACTGAACATGTTTATTGTGAAAACATAACTGAATTCTATTTTTACAAATGATTTAAAAAGAAAAGAATTTTTTTCGAAAAATGTTCATAGTTACAGACCTAGTCTCTTTAAATAGCCAAAAGATTTCTACAATCCTCAACTTTAGAAATTAATTCATATCTAAAAAGTTACAGTCAGTAACACAGTTAACAATATGTCACATAAATCAGAAACTATTAAAATCTGCTTAATTCAGGATTTTGAGGCTGACTTTTTGAATTCAGGATTTTGAGGCTGACTTTTTGAATTCAGGATTTTGAGGCTGACTTTCTTTGGAAAGTCAGCCTCAAAATCCTGAATTCAGGAATAATCCTGAAAACTGTCATCCATGAAATTAATAGTTGGAAAAGTTCATACAAGCAATGTGCTCTTATAAGGTCAAATACATTGTGATATTTTCCCAACCAAACGTAATTTAGATGTTGGTGGTTGGCGTGGCTTGGGAAGACTTCCAAAATGTGCATGTTATGCCGATCAAGATGTCATTTTTTGCACTTCATTTGTTGTTTGCGGAGTGTTTTGAAAAGCATCCAAATAAAAAAACAGTTCGGATATTGTGTAAAAGTAAAAGTTCATGAACGGCTATCCTACGTGAGAAAGAACTTTTTTCTTGTTTGTGTATAATATTTGCTGAGGTAATTATAAGAAAGAAAAACCCACGCACACAGGATTTACCGATTTAACTATATCTCTACACCAGGTGACATAATTACACAGGTTTAGATAAACAAAAATTTTCAGCTTAAAATTGTAAATATTTTCTTACCCATCAATTTTAACATATGCTTTGGGTGCTCAAAAGAACCGTCTCATTGAGGCGGTTCTTTTGAGTACCCACAACATAATATGTTTTGGTTGAGAAATAAGAAAATTAAATTTTTGTTACACACTCTTAACTAAAGTCCTGTAATTATCAACGCAACTCAGGAAAGGGAACATCTCACTGCATTAAAATTTGCCTTAGATGAGAAGAAGTTCAAGAGCAGGCTGATCTAGTTTTATACTGTTTCATCAAATAGTTAGGGTATTAATTTCCCTTAGAGTATTATATCCCTTTTCATGCCAATATTTTGTTGTCCTGAAAATGTTGTCTGCTTTTTTCATCTGCTGCATATATTCAAATCACTCCAGAAGACTTTTACCATGGAAGCAATTTAAACACTATAAAACCTGATCAGACTGCTCCCTATGGGAGTAGTCTGATCAGGGTCCATATTGTTTACAATATATACACTATACATAACAAAGTACATTGGCAGATGGGGCAGTGGCTCAGAGGTAGAGTGCTTGACTCAAGACCAAGGGGCTGCGGGTTCGAGCCTCGCCAGCGTCACTGTGTTGTGTCCTTGAGCAAGACACATTAATCCTGACTTAGCAGCCCATTTTTAACTGGAAGACCCATCCCAACCCAACATAACTGAAAGATTGTTGATGGGACGTAAAGAATCAAATCAAACAAACGAAAGATGAGAGAACAATGAATGGCAGAAAAGGGGGGTTATGGGTGTTATTGGACCTAAATGCAAGAAAACCTGTCTTTCTGGTTGCTGACCAAGTATGACTCAAACAAGCGTGCTCAGCGACAGAGACCAGCTAGAATACAGATATTTTAATGCAGAAAAATCAGGTTTTCTTGTGACAAGGTCGTCCATATGTAATTTCGCAATGTGACATCTTTATGCTTCAAAGATTGCCGCTAATTCATCAGCTGACTGCAAGTAAACAGATAAAATACATCATAATTCATCATGTTCACTTTGTGTACTCTTTAAAGCTCAGCCACGGGCTTCAGTCTCCATGTGACATGAGCAATTGCCTCGTTTATGCTTTTTTAGTATAATCAGCTGATTTTTTCTCTTCAAAATTTGCTTTCCTAAATAAATCGTTCAGGAATACACTGGTAGCTATCAAAGGTAAATTAGGATTTTTTGTAAAAATAGGATTTTTGCATGGGCTTAATTGTGTGCTGGCTACAAAATATACATGAAACGATTAAATGCAGGGACAAATAAGCCCATAGCTAGCTGCATTTGCGTAGGCTGATCAGAGGGACATCCTTGCCAGCAGAACAGCCTCGTAAATCGGTCAGTCAATTCATTCCAGAATTATGGTACTTTTTCTCCCAATGCAACAAGTTTGTGACAAACAGCAGCTGTTACGCTACTAGTACACAGCAACTAAAAGTGTGTTGACATTTAAAGTTACTGACAGGACAAATTCCTTATCCTTGACATTTACTTACTGTACAATAACATCATAGCTGCGCTGTCAGCCAAACCCTTAGACAAATAGTGAAGACCCGGATGTACAAAGTTTTATCCCTTGAAGCCCGGGCTTGATCTAGGTCCATTTTGTTTGATTTGATTCTTTACGTCCACTCAACAATCTTTCAGTTATGCGGGACGGGTCTTCCTGGGTTGAACCAGTACTAAGCTAGGATAAATGTGTCTTGCTCAAGGACCACAACGCAGTGACGCCGGTGAGGCTCGAACCCGCGGCCCTTCGGTCTCGAGTCAAGCACTCTACCACTGAGCCACTGCGCTCCCTGATCTAGGTCCAAATTGTTTGCAAAGATCATCAGCAGATTAGACAAAATTCACCGCTGGCAGGCAGAGTTAACCATTATTATGCAGAATAAGAATATATACTACACTCCTCCCCAATTTTGCCTCATTATTCCTGGATCTTCCAGCAGGGGAGTGGCTATAAGTGGGCGGAGCTTAGGAGCTCGGTTACTGACAGATGAAACTAGTAAGCAGCATTATGGTCATTGTGCTGATAACCCCTGCGGAATTCATTCTACAAATTAGAGGTGTTCTAGAACATTTAGAACTGTTCTAGAACAAACCATTAGAACATTTCTGGAACCATTCTACAGATACTCTAGAACTATTCCAAGACATTTATAGAACGTTAAATGGGACATTTTTAGGGGTGTCTACAATTGTTTCGGAAAAATTCTAAAGGTTTGTTCTAGATCAGTTCTAGAACAAACCAAGGTTAATTCTAGAACAGTTCTAGAACAAACCATTAGAACATTTCTGTAATAGTTCTGGAACCATTCTACAGATGTTCTAGAACTATTCTGAAACATTTTTAGAATGTTAAATGGGACATTTTATGAGTGATGTTCTACAATTGTTCCATAAAGGTTCTAATGTTTTGTTCTAAGACTGTTCTAGAACAAACTTGATTTGTTCTAGAACTGTTCTAGGAAAACTTTTAGAATTTTCTAGAACTTTTCTAGAACAAATCTTTTGACCTTGGCTAGAACAATTATAGAACTAAAAATTGTCCCCTTTAACGTTCTACATCTGTCCCATAAACATTCTAGAACATATCTAGAACAGTTCTAGAACATAGTTCTAGAAAATTCTAGAACTTTTCTAGAATAGTTCTAGACCATTTCGCAGGGGTAAGAGCAGCCAATTATTTCCGAGGTTATATCTGTCAGCCAATCAAATTAGAGATAATTAATAGCTACAGGGGCTGCTGCAGATGATGACTATATGGCTGTTATTGGATATATGAGGAAAGGTGGCAAACTTTGCCTTATATAGTCCATTCATGCCTTTAAGTTCTTCAATTTGTTTGTATTGATGCTTACATCCTAGTCAACAACTTTTCAGTCATATTGGGACAATTGCCAGTTGTCCTGGAATCCAGGAAGACAGGAAATTGTCCCAACATGACTGAAAAGGGCCTGGATTGAACCAGAACTATGTAAGCAGAGTACAGAAAAACCTGTGTAAAACGGCAACTCAAAAATAGACAAAACCAAGATCTTTGTGAAAAATGGTAGCTTCACAAAGGTCAAAGTATTGCAGAATGCTCCCCCAAAGCGATAATTTGTCTTGAAAACCAATTTTTGGTCCTTTTGAGTGGCTGTTTTACACAGGTTTTACTGTTTATAGTTTCTTGCTCAAGAAGGCAACACAGTGCTTATGGTGATTCTCAAACAAGTAACCCTTTATTTAGCCTTCCTGCTAAGCCATGCACCCATGCGTTCCTCGGATGGACTCTCCAACCTTATAGATATTAAAGACAGATCCCGTTTAAGGCCAAAGTTCCATATGTCATTATACTGGGTTAAACTTCTGTTTGACATTTTAGATTGTGACCTTAAAATCTACTGAAAGATAGCTAGCTGTAGGACAAATCCGTTTGAACCCTCACTTAAGTTTATACAAATACTTACCTATCTTACCAAAACAACCCTAATAGCTTTGTTTACTATATACATTTGTACTTTAGCACATGTGACCACCATCTGACCGCATTGTCCATTTTAACAATATACATTGATTCAAAAGTTTTGTTGTTATTTTCAATTAGTTTTGTAAATTCTCTACGCAAATTCAATTTTGTTTTTAAAGTTGATTCTTAATTTACATCTTGGTCAACAATTTTCTAGTCATGTTGAGAGGTTATTCAGTGCCAAGCAAGGCCCGCCGGAGGGTAAAGTGTCTTGCTCTAGGACACAACGCTGCTGGAATTTGAACAATCATGCCTGTTCAACTTGGTCACGAGTCTGCTTCTACAACATTGTATCCCTTGAAGTGTTCATTAAAGAAATCCATCCCGTCTTACACTTTGTACATACAATAATGTATTCTTCCAAAATGGTTTGATACAATAAACTAGGAATGGTCCATAATGTATACAATATCAAGGGGTCATTTCTTTACATCCACGTTGACAATTTTTCAGTTATGTCTGGATGGGTCTTCCTGGGTCACAATGAACCAGTACTCAGGGATAAATGTGTCTTGCTCAAGGACACAACACAGTGACGCGGGTGAGGCTCAAAAAGGTGGCCCCTCGGTCTCGAGTCAAGCACCACTGAGCCACTGTGCTCCCATCGAGGGGTCACATGTTGTAATTTCCCAATGATATTGTACTCCTTTCTCTGAAAATTGCTTTAAGCCTTTCTTTTAGTCTTCTCAAACAGTGCAGAACCTGAAAATTTTTCATATCGGTCAGGTCACTGTAAGCCAAAGTACCGGTTACAGAAGGGTTAACCCTTTACTCCATAATAACACCTTGTGACGCATTTGAAATATCACATATTTGAAACTTATTATGAAAAATGCAGCATTTGCTCCTTAGGAACAAATGCTCCATTTTCCATAATATTTTCAAAAGTATTCAAACCTTTACTTTATTTTTTCTTGATTTTTTGCTGAATGTTTGTCTAAAAATAGAAAATGATGTCATGATCTAAAAATAGCCTATGGAGTTAAGGGTTAAGCAAGACTCATGGAATTAAGATTATGACATGGGCATGGAAACATATGGTAGATCTGACAACTTTAATGATCAGTTCAAAACGTAAAGCCTGACCCAATTCCATATTTTTATGCAATGATTAAATTTTATTATGATCTCTAAATTTCAATAAATATTAGTGTGTCAATCATGTCAATATGTCAATTTGTTAGCTAATCCATCAAACTGATTATACCAGAGTTCCCCTGAGGGGTCACAGTCCTTGCCGTGGCTTGCTGGAATGTTTCGTCAGGTCTCAAAACTCAACAGGCTGTGAGGGCAGTGATAGTGTAAAAGATTTTACTACCTCTGGTAATTTTGGATGCTGTTTAGTTGTCTGCTGATTTTTTTCAAAATCAACATTTTCAAAAATTTCTTTCAAGAAAACCATCAGAGTGTCAAACAGTTTGGATCAAGATCAGGCCCGACATTTTGTCGGGCCTGGTCTGGGTCCAAACTGTTTGCAAAGGATATCAGCAAGCGACGGAAAAAAAAGTTAATTCAAAGCAAACTAATCCTTTCATATCCTTTCGATTGAACTTGGTCTATCTTTTATCAAGGATTAAAATTTCTGCCCAAACAGAAATAAAAGCTAATTTGATTCAAAATTTATTCTTACAACCGCGCAAGTAGCAAGTTAGCAAAAGCATATCTGGAGTCACGTCATCGCAAGAACACAGGGTCAGATTTCAAAGACTCGCCAAACAAGATACAGCGGAATAAGTGACAAGCTCGTCAAAGTTAAAGAAACCGCAATCCATATTTAGCAACACCAATTTATTTGAACATTCCCGCTTATAGCGAGTAGGCGGGGCTAAAGGGTTGTCAAAAAACATGATCAGTCAGTCAGGAGGCGGAGCGAAGCGGTTGTAAACATTAATGTGCCGCACAGTGGCAAAATAAATTGTCCGTTTGTGAGCACGACGTCGAGAGGTACAGGCTGATCGGGATCATTAAATGGATACTTGATAGCTATTTAAAGGACCTTAAGCTTTCCCCATGCAGACAGGGTAGTGTAACAAGACCCTTGGGCACAGGCTGATCCGAGTCTTCCGTTAGCGCACATATCATAGTTTCGTTTGGTGCGGCTTAATTTCAATATCTAGATTCTTTGCGAGCAATTTTTGGTGCCGAATACTAATTTTCTGTTGGTGAAATAACGTTTATATATTAAAGTTGGATATTCCAAAATGGATAAAAGAACCGAAAACTCGTATTTGAGTACTGGCATTCTTAAAACAAAGCAGACCACGAGCGCGTGCCAAATATGAGAATCGTCACAAAACAGGTTTTGTCCTATCACATGAGAGAAAAAGGGGCATTGACCCGCCTACGCGTAAGACACAACTTCCAATCATCTCTGAAACCGGCGTAGGAGCACCTGATAGGCAGTTCGACAAGAAATCTAAGTGTCTTTGATTTCTTAACTTACCGTTTGTGACGAAAATAGTTGGTTGACATAGACAGTCAACTTGACAGTGACACCGTTTTATGAACCGATGACAGAAGTCGTTTTGCTAACTTGCTACTTGCGCGGTTGTATTTAGCTCTGGGACAGAGCATGTTGCATTTCCAGCTGATAAGTTCTTCGGTTTAAAAAAATCAAAATGGCAAAGTCAAAGAATGCAATAGCCTCCTGCGACCGTAGGGACGATCACTTGTATGAAATACACTACTGCATACATCGCCATTAAAGATCAATTAAAAGAGCATTAAAACAAAACCATTAAATTTTACAGCATTTTCAAAGATTCTTGCCATGAAAACCTCATTAAATCAGGGATGAGAACAATCAGCCATTCTCAATCAGGAAAATATGTCGGTTGACTCTAAAATGGAGAAAGGCGATTTTAAATCACTTATTAAAGGCTTAAAATAACAAAATATCAATAGAAACCAGTCACTTTATGCTTATTTTATATCTAAAATTGAGCTTTAACTTCATTCAAACATAAATTTCAGCAAAAACAACTGCCATTATATTAATCATATGCCAGTGCTAAATCAGGAAATCCTGATAAATCCTGAACTTTCTCATCCCTGTTAAATGTGTATTAAAATACCCAATTACCATGCTATCCTTAATGGTATCTAAAATGGCACCATATTAACAGTGCCATTAAATTAAGAACACCACTAATTCAGAGCTCATTGAAAGCCAGTTGCTTTTTAATTGTAATGCATTGTAATGGGTTTTCATCACCATTAAATTCCTATTAAATGCAGATTTATTAGGTATTAAGGACAATCAAAATCCCAATTAAATCCCAATAATATTTTAATGGGATCATTAACATATTAAACATTAAGAACATTTAAGGATTTTTAATGCCATTGAATTTAACAGCATGTTTAGTTTAATGGTCAGTGTTTTTTGGTATACCATTAATTTGACAGTACATGATTGTCATTTAATTAAATGGAACTATTTTAATGGGATCATTTCATGGTTGTTTAATGGTGCCCTAAATTAAATGGGTAATTAACATCCAAACATTCAATGACCAGCCCATGCTGTTTACTTTTTTCCTTTATCATTTTCATGTCCCCTTGTTCCATAAATTTAATTGTTGGTGGGATGTTAAAACACCAATCCTAAAACCAACAAAACCTCACTATGCAATCTGAGGAGCCCACTGTGGCTCATTGGTAGAGTGTGTCAACTTGAGATGGAGGGGTAGCTGGTTTGAGCCTCACTGGAGGCACTGTGCTGTGTCCTTGAGCAAAATACTTCATCCTTTTCCTCTGGATCCAAGCTGTTTGACACCCTGATGGTATTCCTGAAAGAAAATTACGAAAAAGTTGCCTTTGAAAAAATCATGAGATGAAAAAACTTAGCATGCAAAAATTACCCAGTAGGCAAAAAGTTAAACATAATAGTGCATTCGGTGATTGGTAGAAAAGATAAGACTCTGATATTATTAACCCATATAAGCCTAGCTTCCTTTTTGTGAGACATTGGCAAACAGTGCAAAACCAGATCAGACGCCGCAAAATGCGGCGTCTGATCAGGTTCTCCACTGTTTGCTTACTTAAATAAAAATGAAAAATGCCATCCAACAACCCTAAAATTGGAAATGGACTCATCTTATTGATAAGAATAGGAAGCATCTGATCAGGTTCTCCACTGTTTGCTTACTTAAATAAAAATGAAAAATGTCATCCAACTACCCTAAAATTGGAAATGGACTCATCCAATTGATTAGGATAGGAAGCGTCTGATCAGGTTCTCCACTGTTTGCTTACTTAAATAAAAATGAAAAATGCCATCCAACAACCCTAAAATTGGAAATGGACTCGTCCAATTGATAAGGATAGGAAAATACATTCAGCATAAATGGGTTAATTTCACCCAAGGCTACAGCCTCAATCTTAAATTTACTTACATAATGAAATGGCATAAAACTGTCTGAATACAGTACATTTACATTTAAGATGGTTTAATTATATTCTTCAAATGAAGGTTTAAGAAATTAAAACTTCTCAATAGTCACCCCCTAGTGCATAACCATTACATTTAGAGGGTACATACACATAAGCCATTACATGAGAAAACTCGTTTACATCATAATTAATTTTGCTTTGTTTGATTCGATTCTTTACATCCCAGTCAACAATCTTCAGTTACATAGGGACGGGTCTTCATGGGTTGAACCAGTACCTAGCTAGGATTAATGTGTCTTGCTCAACTTCAACTGGACACAAAGCAGTGACACCGGTGAGGCTTGAACCCGCGGTACCTCAGTTTCAAGTCAAGTACACTACCACTGAGTCACTGCCCTCCCATAATTAATTGTGGGTAAAAAAACAAATGCATAAATCAGATAACATACATGCAGTCTGATCAGTTTCATCGGTGTTGGCTGTCATACGAAAAATTTCTAGATTTTTACTTCGGTAAATGTTCTAAATTTTTGAACACTTTTTTCACTTTCTGTTCTCAAAAAGATGTTGGTTATAATTATCAGGTTTGGAATTCACAGAAGATCTATCGTAATCCAAACCAGATTGCAGCATGCGCAGTCATCCAGAAAATTCCACCAGGGAAGGGGGGGGGGGGGGGGGGGGAAAGATCTTGACGTGTGTTTTTTTGGTCATCAACATATTTTACAGAGGGCTGTACGGATCTCCCTCGAGAAGCCATAGGACTTGATGGGTCCAATTGCTTCTCAATGAGTGTCCATACCAGAATTTCTAAGGAAACCTATAGCCCCCCCCCCCATCCTCCCTGGGTTTCTCATGCGCAGGTTCATCATACACCCCAGATAAATGAGCCAGCGATAACAAACTTTGTCTTATGATGTGCCAAGTGAAGAATGATCAGCCTGGGCATCAGCGTAATTGGATCAGAGTAATCCACCATGTACTGAATAGGTTACCATATAAGGCCTCATTGTTTCTTTGTACACCCAGCAAAAACTCTGATCAGACTGGGTGAATCATAGGCTGATCCAAATATTTACTGGGCGCAAGGTCATTTTCTACTTTATTTCATGAAAAGGCTCATACCTGGTGAAAACAAAATGTCTCTTATATAGGTCAAAAAATATAAATGCAAATAATGTTGGTCCCCGTTCAATCTTTTTTCTGTTTGCGTGAAACGATTTATGATCCAACGGAGTGCAAGATATATCCTAATATTAGACTGTGCAATTGCACATGTAAAGTACATTTGTGATTGGTCGTATCACAGTAGGATTTCACTCAGAACGGCAAAGAAACCGCTAGATTAATTCATGTAGTCTAGATCTGTCAAAGTGACTGGTAACATACAACATGTCTATTTGTAGATCTAATGTAAGCAATGTCATTAATATGTCCCCTCAGGACCTAATGGTTAACCAACTCAATCATTAATAGCCATTTGAGGGGACACTGTATTAACTTTTAATATCATGAAAAAGATTAATCAATGTTTTAGTAGATAGTGTGTTGACACTGATCAAGACGCTTCTCAACAGTCTGGGCAGCTTGGAATCATCCATTAAATTTCAGACTTCAATGTATTTTACTAAGTACTCTTAAAAGCATCAATAAATTTATAATATAAAGACAGACTGGCCAATATTCCCCCATTCAGGTAATGTTAAAGATGGTCCACTCTAGCTTTAGCAAAGGGCCATTTGATTAAAAAGGGGGTCAACCCTCTAGATTCAACACTGAATTAAAGGTGCAGTGGAACGTGGATACAGAAAGTTTTGTCAGAGGGGGTCCAGCTTCAACAGCGTTTTTTTTTTTTTAGTTGAATTGAGAGGATCCAAATACCACTATGAGAGGGCATCATCAGCCCGCGAGTGAAACGCCATTTAAATGGTGTTTTGCTGGTGGGCCGATGATGGCCCAACATTAAATGCTGGCTTTGTAGCTTTGTGACTTTTCAGGGGATCCGGACCAGTATTGCTAAGAAACCCTATTTTTTATGATATTTCAAAGGCCTGGATTAAATGGCCAATTGAGCAGGCTGGTCTGGGAATACTCTGCTTGCTAATGAGTGTATCTGTCCAAATTTTGAATAAATAGGATAAGGGTGATTAATGAATTTGTACTGAGATTAACCTGATAGTGCTCAGCTTATCTGTGCTTATATGGACTTGAAAAAACATCCTAATTACCTAAAGTATATACAACAGGATTAAGTATTAAGTCTTACTTCAGGCTTTATCTTTGGAAAAACTAAATGCCAAAATTAGGTCAGGCCCACTGGGGTTTAACTTTTAACTATAGTACTGTTGGATTTCTTTTGCTCTGGTATTCAGTTGTATGTACTGTCGAGTTGTTAATTATCTTTGTTTTATCTCCTTTTTATATCTTGATTTGTATGTACTAGATGATGCATCGATAAGTTAGGGCTCTTTCATGCAAACCAAACATCTATGTGTCTTGATCCACATCTAAATTAAGGCTGAGGTTGGTACTGTTAAACATGTTTAAGCCCTCCAATAATTTTTTAAATGACCATTCCAAGGCGGTGCTTCTTTTGTGGATCTTTTTGTTATTTATGATTCATGTTTGACTTTGTTATGCTGTCTAGCTTTGTGATCACCTGCAGGGAAAGGGCTGACTTCTTGGCTCTCTTATGTGTTGTGTTTTCCAGTGTTTTTGTCATTTTCCCATACAGTGTCCAAGATCAGGTGTGGTACTTGATTGTATCGATTCCTGATCTTTGTCTTCCTCTTTACTTTGTCATGTAAAACCAAGTGTGGCAGCTAGGTTCTATCTTCCACATCTACTCCCAAAAGGTGATTTTATTTTTACCTGTACTTGGCTTTTCATATTCAAGCTGCAATGACCTTTTTCACGACAAAATTTCGCCATAAAAAAGCCGCAAATTTTCTTGGTGTTCTGTCTTTTTGTGCTGTTTCTCAGCGAAATAGAAAATTTACTGCTTGCCTCTTTCTTGTAGAAGCGTGAAATATGGGTTTTTTCTTTACCAGCACTGGACATGTGAAACAATTCTTCCAATGTGGTCTTAACTGGTGGCCCAATCTCTGTACAAGTTTAAAGCTGTTATTCAGTACACCAACACAGAAATGGAAAAGGGACACTACGGGCTCTTTTATCGACAGAACTTTTTATCATAATTTGGCTGTTCATAACATATAGAGCACAATCTTGGCAAGTGCACAAAAGAATAACATTATCGTGACCAATTATTCTTTACCTTGCTTTGAGGCATGATTCTTATTTCGGCTATCGACATAAAAGGCCTGCTATGTCATTCATTTTTGCATGGTCAGGAACATGATTACATTATCTGTGGGGGGACTTGCAAAATATCAGCCGAACAAAAAACAAGAAACTCAAGGGCTCTCATACATTAGGTGCAGTTATAACTCTTGACATATTTTTCTTAAATTATAAAAGTCTAGATTACTGTAACACCCATTAAAACCGGGTTCTTTTTATATCTTAAACACTCTTAATTAAAATACAGTCCTTTGTTTTGTCCTTTTTTTCCAGAATCTTTTAATTATTTTTGTTCCATTTTTCTTGCCTATTAATTATATAGGGACGACATGTATGTTACCTACTGAAAATCAGCATACATGTAAATTTCATGTCCACTCATGTCTACCAAGTAGGACCGCTTTGCCTTTCCTGCTTCACCATGTGTGCAACGAGTTCCCCCAACTAGAAGACTGGCTCCAGTCCTTCATCAATGTGTCATCTAATAAACTTGTAGCCAGTATAACTCTGATGGCTCTGTTTTAAAACAGAGCCATCAGAGTTAGACTGGCTACAAGTATATGGTATGACACATTGATTAAAAATTGTTTTAAGGACTGGAGCCAGTCTTCCCAACTAGATATATTCTATGTCAAATAAAAAAAATGCAGACATGAAATTTAGAACGGCTTGGTTTTTTGTCATGAAACTTAGCTAAAATATTGCCTGTAAAGGGATAAAAGATAGGGCATGGCCAGGGCATTTATAAACACATGATCAGAGCTACCATGGTTTACACTGTCAATGCCCAGTGTAATCATTGACATTTCTTCACATCCTGCCCATCAAAAATATGCAGGCTGGACTTTGTCTTCCCTTGTTCCCAATTGCCACAGATAATAGTTCAATTTTACTATTATTTGATATTAATTTTACAACCCCCACCCACCCTTTAAGTAGATGTTTCCTCATCTGAACCAACATCTACTGTCCTGCCAGCCAAGAGTGTCAGTGACATCATGTTTTGTTTAAAAAGATATCAGGGACTTAGAATCGATAGATCACTTGTGTATTAATCTTAACGCGTTAGCTCAAGTGGAGTGTACAAGTTAATGTTTTACTTAGCAACTGTAAACAAAACACGACGTCACTGTTACTCTTGGCTGGCAGGACAGTACTTCAATATTCTAGATAGTTAATAAATTTCAAATATATTTTCATAAATAGTTATCTTTGATAAAAAAATAGTTCAGGTTGCCTCCCTTAATAACAAAAAACAAGTATAAGCTTTTATTAACTAATCGATTTTTACATTTTATATTTTTGTTTGATTTTTTCAATTTTCCAGCTTTTCAACATATATTTTTTCTATGTACTGATTGTTCAAGTTGCGATTTTAAACATTTTTTTCACAATTTAATACATGTTAAATTGTAGAAAGCACACATGGGTACATTTTCAAGTTAATTAGCAAAATTATTATTAAATAGTACCCCAAATTGACCTTGCTTTATTATTTGCAACAAATGTAACTTTCTGGACACAAAACTCAGCTGATCATCCCTCACCCTGATTGTATATGTCATAGGTACCATTTCATTTCACCTGGCTGAATTTATCTTATCAGAAATCAGTCATTTACCTTTGTGGGAAACCAAGTGCAAAATACCAACAGCTAAAAAAAGGTTCAAGATGACTTCTTGATTATTTTGAGATACTTTTCCCTTATATCTCAGAAGAAAAACTTTTGGTTGCGGGTCTGGCTGGAATTCCAGCCAGACCTACAACCAAATTTCTTTTTAACTGAAAAGGAAAATAGAGCCCCGATCTGTCCTTTATCCAGACCCCCGTGATGCCGCTTATCTTTGGACTGTGTACAATACAGGTAAACACTTATTTTTGTATGCCTACGTCACACAGGTAAATATCAGCGAACTTCTGACATTGCCAGGTGAACGCATTATTGGCAGACATTTCAGTGAAGTAAGAAAACAGGACCTGTAGGGGATGTTTACACAAGCTTTATAATTGATACTACCTACACATTAATTAACGAGAAACTGTTTAACTGTAAATATTGCGAAATATAAGACTTGATATGTCACTTAGTCCTTTCAATGTAGAACCACACCAAGCCTGCCTTTGAAACAGGGTTCCTGTAATGTATATTCACATATGGGCCTCGACCCGAGAAAACCTGTCTTCGGGGCTTTGCGAAACAACAAAGGAGCAGACCAGCCTGCGCATCAGCGCAGTCTGATCAGCACCTTTGTTTTTTTGCTTTTTGGAAATTATTATATCCAAACTTGCTACATGCAGATTTTCAACTTTCTAGCTAGTCTCTGTAGCTAAGCAGGCTGGTTTGAATCTGGCTTTGTCGGAAACCCCGAAGACAGGTTTTCTCGGGATGAGGCCCATAATATGACTACAGTCAAACCTCGATTATTCGAAGTGCCAGGGACCGCATGAATCCTTTCGAATAATCGGTAGTTCGAATGATCGAAAACGGGAGTTTTCGGATATTTTCGGAAAAGCTCGGACCTTTCATAGAATGTCATTGTTTTGCCAGAGTTCGCAACTTCAACTCGTGTTTTCCGTAAAGTAATTATATAATCCGAACATCTGTCAAAGCATTAAAGAAAATGAGCTTCTTGGAGGTTGTGGTCTCATCGTCTCTTATGCTTTGTAGGTCTAAGAACGCCGAAAAGAAAGAAAATCCGATCTTTATTGACATCTACTACATGTATATACATGTAACAACATCGATAGCAACAATGAAAATAATGGTTAAATGTAGATTGACGAACCATTTACTGACGAAATACTGTCTCCTTTTAAATCGCCCTAATGTCATAAGGTCTCCATTCCAGCTCGCACACAGCGTCTGGCCATCAACGGCCCACCACGGATAGGCCATTGAGATGGCATATCGCTGACAGGCCGTTGGTGGCCCGACGTTGTGTGCTTTTTGGGCTGCGAAATTCTCTTTTATTTCAGTGAAAACATACGATTTGGGTTTTTAAAAGAACCGCCTCGCTAAGCATCCAAACCAAGGTTTTGGTTGTTTCCCCTCAATCATAAAATTGTTTTAGGCATTCAAAAGAAATGTTTCGATGAGACGGTTCTTTTGAGCACCCTAAACGCATGTCCGTGATATTCGTCTATTATCGAAATTGTTATTTTTGTTGTTCAAAGTCGGTGCGCTTGGTGTGTTCGCTTAATATACACTGGTCAAGAATAAATCAAAGGATGCGAGACGATCAATTTTAGCTCATTTATGCCCCTAATTAGACATTTAAAAAACATCAAACAAAACCATCATTGCAGACGACCTTAATTAAAGACACCATTTACTCACTTAACGGTTCATCACGTAATAGTGTGAACGTTAATCCGGTGTCAACTTTGTTTGCTAATTCACTCAGGTGTGTAAATCGAACTCGACCAAACAAAGAAATCATGATCACCATGCATGACTTTTGGACTTCGAATCTTGAAGGGTAATTTGATAGCACTTTCTTCAATCGGGACCGACGAATCACTTCGGAAAATTGAATTTTTCGGATAATCGAAATTCGAATAATTGGTAGTTTTATTGCAATAGATAATAGAGAAAAAATTCGGGACTGTCCATCGTCTTCGAATAACCCAGTAGTTTCAGATAATCGGCGTTCGGATAACCGAGATTTGACTGTATATGAAAAAATCTACCACATTAATACTCTTTGAGGAGTGCAGTGGCTCAGTGGTAGAGTGCTTGATTTGAGATGGAACGGTAGCGGGTTCAAGCCTCACCAGCGGCACTGCCTTGTGTCCTTGAGCAAGACACATTAATCCCTGCTTCGTGCTGGTTCAACCCAGGGAAGGGAGCGCAGTGGCTCAGTGGTAGAGTGCTTGACTCGAGACCGAAGGGCCGCGGGTTCGAGCCTCACCGGCGTCACTGTGCTGTGGTCCTTGAGCAAGACACATTTATCCTAGCTTAGTACTGGTACAACCCAGGAAGACCGTCCCGCATAACTGTAAGATTGTTGAGTGGACGTAAAGAATCAAATCAAACAAACAAACAAAATCAACCCAGGAAGACCAGTCCCCACATGACAGAAAAATTTTGACTGATATGTAAAGAATCCAAACCAAACAGTCTCTCTTCCTCTACAGTAAAACCTACCTTAAGCGGTCAGTCAAAAGAAGATAAAAAAAAATAGTTTTCAAGACCGATTATCGCTTAATGCAGGTCAAAAGTATTGCATGATGCTTTTGACCTGCATTAAGCGATAATCTGTATTTAAGACCTTTGTTTTTGTCTATTTTGAGTGGCCGCTTAGACAGGATCTACTGTATTTCTCTTGCTGTTTTCCTCCTTCCCTTTTTCTTTCTTTCTTTCTTTCTCTGCTTCTTTCTTTCTCTGCTTGAGCTGCATAGTATTCATGTCAACATCTTTACATTGATCAATCCCAGTTGACTATTATCAAACAACCTCTATTAAACAGGGTTGTGGCTATTTTTTCATCCTGTGATCCATCATGGTTCCCTAACCATGCAAGAATCTTGAAAATTTAGATACAGAGGATCATACATGTGTGCTCATGTATTATTGAATTTATTAAACAAGTTGGAGAGATAAAATGCAAGGTTTGCCAAGCTTTTTAGCATTAATCTTTAGTGATAATCTTTTAACAATGAGTTAAATAATTTCAATCATATACAGGAACATGAATGTAAAATTCTACCATAACGTTGAAATCACATTTTTGGTGTGATAAAGATAAAAAAATTCATTATGTTACTTTGATATGAGTGCATTAACAATACTAAATGCGTAAACCACTAATGATAAATCAATTTTTATGCATGATGTTACATCACTCCCCTCGATGCGAGTAAAACTGTCTTCAGTGTTTGCGTACAACAAAGGGGCAGACCAGCCTGCCCATCTGCACAGACTGGTCAGCCCCTTTGTCATTCCCTTATTAGAAAGTATAATATCCAGACTTACAACAAGCGAAATTTCAATTTTCTAGCTAGTCTCTGTAGCTGTGCAGGCTGGTTTGGACCTCACTTTCTTGGAACCCCCAAAGACAGGTCTTCTTGCGGCGTGCCCATATTATCATGAAATAAGAAGCAGGTAAAGCTTTTGCAGTCAAGTTAGCAGTGGTGTCAAAGCCTCATACTGACAGGAAAATGTCCCAACATGACTGAAAATTTTGCTGAATCAACTTAAGCCGCTTTTCTCCAAATGTGGTACATATAGTCCATAATATTTGACTATCTGATATTTACTGTTGCTTTAACATAATAATATAATTATAGTAAGATTAGCACTAGATGTCAAACTGTGATATACTAATTGTTATGTCAATTTCCTTCAATTTACCAAATTTATATCATCTAACTCACGACAATATTACATTATGCTACCCTCTATTCCCCAGAATGACGCCGACTTAATTACCAGCCGTGACGAACCGCCGATATGAACACAGACATGTAACCCCGTGTAAATCAATCACAATAAAAGCATGCATTTGGTAAACTGATAGCTGTAAACTTCCTCTTTTGCTCGGCGCTGTAATGGCGAAAGGACGTATCTTGAGTTTTCTCAAGACTTTAATGTATCCTTGGCTCGAGCAGCTCATTTGTTCCCCGGATTGCGTTCCAAAATATTTTTGGTTTGACTTTGTACCAAGCTGTTTAATTATTAACATATTGTTTAATTTGACATTTATTTCAGAATTACTGAAATTTTCCGTCGGTGCTTAGGTAAGTTTTTTGAATGGATTTTCCCAATTCTTAGCAGATTGGGACAGCCATTCTTGCAGGGATTGTTCTTAGGACAATCCATGCTATGGTTGCTCCTCCTGGTCAACTTTGACGTGGTCTAAAGCCATTTCTAAGTTGTCTAAACGGAGAAACTTATACATGACTGGAGAAGTGGTGCAGTCGGAGGGTTTTTCTATGGAGTTCTCCTTACCTCGCAAGAGGATAACGAGACTTCTGTTGTCTCTGACCTAACCGTCAGTGATGTGGAAATTCCTTCCTCCCTGGCTTTGACCGCTGGTTCAAACCTAGGGGCTCCTCTTTCTGAATCTTCCACTACCTGTAATGGTACTGGAAATTCTTTTCAGTCTGCGTGTCGAAGGGAATCTGATGAATTTCGGATAACCAGCGGCCTGCACGTTCTCAATCACCCTTGAGACGCCAGGCCGTTCGACACCGTGATAGGTTCCATGGCTCTCGCTCTCGTTCGAAGCGGTCCCATCGTTCCTTGTCTGGTAGTACTGACCGGCTTGCAAGAGCCTTGCGCTTTCAAAGCCGTGGCATACCGCGGTAGTTCTCGCTTAGTACTTCCATGAGCCTTGTTCTTATTTTTCAAGTTCAAGTTCTGGCTCTTTTTGTGGCCATGGCTAGCGATTGGACTTAGCCATAGCCGCCAACGGTCCTCCGCTATCGCTCTCACGGCCTGCCGTGCGAGCGAGCGCCGTACGAGAAGGGACCCTTTTTAGTAAAGTCAGTCCCTGGTACGAGCGAGCAAACGAGGGTTACAAGAGTGTACGTTTGCGTTCTCTCTTTTTTAATACCGTTCTATCGAAGAGTCATCGATCTCATTCAGTATCGAAATCTGGTTTGGTGCCTAGCCTATGGCTCACGCAAACCATACGGCTCTTGCCAAGCCTTGGCCGTCGCTTGAGGTTCCGCCTCGAGCGAGCGACGGCAAGCGGGTGTAGCTATTTAAATGCTAGAGCTCACAGGGTAAAGGCATGTAGGCTTATATACCCGCAGTGAGCGAGTGGAAGAGCGAGCCTACACGGCTTATATGCTTTTCTCGGGGCACACTGGTCTGAGAGGCCACTGCTCCTGCTCGGACCCTTTATTTTAACTCGTACGGTACGTACGACATGAATATATAAATTCCCATTCACTTGACTGGTGAATTTTACTACCGTGTACAACGGAAACACCGTGTACAACCGTACATTATAGAGTTATTGACTGAATAACTTTGATCTTTTTCTGGTAACCAGAATTGTTCTTGCTCCTGTTCTGCGTTGGTAGAATGTGAGATAGAGATTTCACATAAGGCTGCGGATCCAGAACCACTGAACAAGCTGTCTGCTTCTGTTCAGGGTACATGGGTATCTATGAATCTTATGAAATTGGCTTCTGAGAATTCAGCACCCAATACTTGAATTAGGTTTTCTCTGTATAAAACCAAGATTCAAAAATGCCTCTGTCTGTCAAGACACTCACACTTGTGTGGGCTCATCTTGCATTGAAATGGTACAAGATGAACATATAAGGGGCTTTGGTTTTGGGTACTTTTTGCTGGAGATCAAAATCATTATCCAACCAGCTCTTCCTCAGAGCAGTTTTATTTTGGATGTTATATTCAAAATTTATTTAGGATTCAAGGGGCTAGTCCTAATAATTCTATTAAATGTCCTCATTGGACTTTATTTATTGAAGGCATCCGACAGGTTTCCTTCTTGGCCATTATGAAGTGAACCACCACTGTATGCAGGGTGTGTCATTTCGAATTTTTATGGTTTTCAGTTACACTTGAAGGCTGGGGAAATTAGTTATGGCTAGTTTTCACACAATTCGTGCAGGCATGTTTTGATTGGAATTCTGTCTGCTTTGAATTCTTCTACTTCCTCACAATCTCAGTTTGTTGAGGTTTGTAGCTATTTCAGGTCTTAGCTCAATTGCTTTGGCAATTCTGACGTTTTAGTACGTTTCGCTATGGACCTTCACTTACCAGAGGTAACACATTTCTGGGCAAGTGTTCCTTGGATGCTCCTTCTCTGCAGTGTTCCTTGGATGTTCCTTTAGGTTCAGCCTATTGAGTCTACAACCCAAGGTTGGGTTTTAGATTTTGATGTGGTCAAATCTATTGGGAAGTTTCTATAGTACTACGTGCCATTGCATTCTGTTGCAGTATTTCTTTTCTATTATTAGAGAAAAGAGAAATCTGTGGGATCTGAGAATCTATTAGGGATTCCCATTTACTCAGGCTTACCCAGACTCTTGGGAGTCTTGTGGCAAGGACTAGTACTTTCAGTCTGCCAGTAATACTTACTGATAGCAGATTGTAATATTAGTATGCCTGGTAACCATCAGACATGTGATCACAGTCTGTTCTAGAGATATGGATACAAGATACTATTGTTTTATCTGTGTATTCATCCCAGATGTCAGGTTATTACTCATTTTTGAGAGTAACACATTCAGGTCCAGAGAAGATTCAACTTCTGTAGAAGTAGAATCCATGCTGGACAGACATCCATAGAACCAGTTTCTTCTTTCATCTGAAGAGCAGCTATTATAGCCGTTTTTCTGGTTCACAAGGTTGAGAGGATGGAGACCAGTTTCAGATCTCTCCCAACTTTTTGCCAATACATGTTTTCCTTCAGTGGAAGGCATACTTTATTTCCTTTAGTGGATCTTGGGCTCTATACGTCTTTCTTTATGGAAACACGAATGTGCCTTCTTCTGGACTTGATTTATGCATTTTATCATCCAGCCCAGTGGTCTTGTCCTATCTGTTAAAGTTCTATACCTCAAGAACTTAGTTCGATTATGTCCCTGGAATTTTTTCCAATTGGGATAAGCAGAGCTGGTTTCCAGTCAGATATTTTCTTTCTGAGAATGTACTCTGTGTAGATAGGGTGTCTCAGGCTTGTCTGTAGAAAGGTGCATGAGACTTTTTCAATTATTCTGAGAATATTATAGGAGCTAGTGCAGTGTAGTAGACAAACTACTCGCCTAATTAGGGATTCCTATTTGATCCCCGGCTCCTCTTTCTGTAAGATGAGACTTTAGCCATGGTCAAGTCTCCACATGTCCTTATGTGTTGGTGGGATGTTTACATAAACACTCACACTCAGAGATTGTTATCTTGTTCAGACTGAGATCTATTCTCTCATAGGCCATTTGGAGTCCATTGCTCGACTTCTGCCAAATGGCAGACCTGTCAAGCATTGCTGCTGTGGCCCTCAAGCCTTTTTGATACCAAACAGTCCATCATGGGATTTTTCTTTTCCTGAGGTCTTTGGTTCAGTCAGGCTGTATTCCAATGGTTGTGCAGGGAATCCCTGTAAATCATTGAGCTTTTAGGCAGGCCCCCTCAGACTTGTCTATTTCATGGACACAAGTATATTGACTGAGGGACCCATCTGGGTGCTCTTTTAGCATCCGGCCAATGATCTGTTCCTTGGATGGAACAATACATCTATGGTCTTTTATTCAGAGTTGACATGCTCTCTGAAGAACTTTCTTATGAATATTACTACTGTTATGTATTACTGTCAGTAGATAATATTTCAGTAGTGGTTTTCTTAACAAGAAGGGGGGGGGGCCTGGTCAAGTTCCTTGTCATTCTTGGTTATCAATCAGTTAGATTGGTGCATGAATGCTTTGTGGCTCATGGCCTGTATTGTTTCAGGGAATTGAATTTTGACCTATTCAATTCATGAACGGTAGATCACAGAGTTGACAGTATATTGGACACTCTGTTTTCGATTTTCGTTATCTGGAAGTCCCTCACTTAAGCCTGTATACCAGTCTAACAATTGACTTCGATTTTTCCATTTCTATTGCACTATCACAGGCTTGGACAGTGGTCAGCATGTCCCTTCGTGGGAGGGAATGATATTTGGAGAAGAACTTGCCATGTTTTTTCCATTATTATACATGCTGGAATGTCTTCTGTTCTTACAGTCCTGTTTTTCTGCTGGTTGCACCAGAAGTCTGGACTCCCTCAGGCGGATTGTTGTCCCTGACTCATTCCGGTGTTCCTTCTGGACTGCTTGCACACTTGGCTGTGCTGCAAGGAGTTCTTTTTTAGGCAGCATTTTTTGCATAATCTGCCCGAGAGAGAATCTGGGCTTCAAGCTTTTCACTCAGTCTTATTCTTTTTCTGATATGACTGTGGTATGATCTGGCACTCCAGCGGGAGATATACCCAATGGATCATCTGTTATGTTATTGACAGATTTTCTTCTTCCTTTTTGAGGGGAAGTTAGATTAAGACAGATACTTGCTGAAGTATTCATTGTCTTCAGTAAGTCTCTTCATCCAGCTCTCTCTGATATAATCAGATATGAGATTGGAGAGTCTTTCTAACCGGGCTGCACTTCCTTGTGCTCTTCCCTGGGGTTTTTTCCTGTCAAGAAGTCAATATTTTCTTTTGTCTTCTTGTTCTGAGACTTTTGTGCATTACACAGAATAAGTCTCTGATTCGCTTCTTGGCTAGAGATTCAGTGATGATCATCTTTTGATTATCACTCTTTTCTGGTTAAGCATTTTTTCAACCAACATATTTTGGTTGTATTACATTTCTTCCAAGATTAAGGCTATAAGTAGCAGGTGTTCCCATTTAGATCCCTGCTCTATATTCTGGCAAGGACATTTTTATTGTCCAGTTTGTGCCTTATATTATGTGTTGGGAATTGTGTCCTGGGTCAGGTGTGGCACTTGGTGGTATCCATTCCTGACCTGTGCCTTCTTCCTTACTTACCTTGAGATAGGAATATTTCTTATCTATTTTGAGGTATATATAGGGATATGGGTTTCTACTATATCTAGATGGATAGTAGTAAAGTTAGACGGCATGACAGCAACAGAGAACATAAGCTCTAATGAGCTTTTGACCTTCTAATGAGCTTTTAGACTCTGTTTATGCCTTCCTGCGTACTATGTGCATGGATGGTAGACATTGCGTTTTGCCTATGTCAGTCTGATTCCTAGCCTTACTGTGCTCATGTGCTTAGAACTTGAATTCAAGTATTTGGTTGAACAAGTTCCCTGTGGATTCAGTTTTATCTGACTTTTGGCGTTCGATAAATCCTTTTAATAGGTTCTATCGTTAGATTACTGGTTTTATTCAAAACCTGATTACTGGTTTTATTGAAAACCTGTTTCTCTTGGTCTTATTCTGCCTGATTAATAGTTTTCTTGTTGAAAGTTTCTTGAGCGCAACATTCTTGAACCTTATTTTCTGGTGTGCACGGTGATTATTTTTTCACCAATGATAGCCATCCATGTGATTTCTTCATACAAAATGGCGGACATTCAGGAAATTTGTGTTTAACAGGATCTTTATCCTTTTTTCATGTTTTTTCATGATTTTTTCCTGGGAATTCGGCTCAACAGTTTGTTGGAGATAACAGCATTTGCTTTCAATCCTTCAAAATTGTTCTATGATGGCAACCGGGCTTTGTACCAGCCTGTATGACATCAAAACGTTCTGTTGTTGTCAAACACAGATTTTGTTTACGTTGTTGATTGCCGAGCTGAATATTGTAACCCTGTGTTGAATGGTAAGTCGATCTTTTGACTTAGTTATTCCCATTCATTTACAGATTTTTCCCACCATCCAGAAGATAAAATCTAGCATAATGTAATATTGTCGTGAGTTAGATGATATAAATTTTATATGTTTGTTCCAACATAAATATTTATGAATCTATACTCACGACAATATTACGAAGAGGCCCGGGCAAGCTTATTATAGCATGCGTCCCACCTCCCCGCATATCTGTTTTTCTGTATGTTTTCTCGCAAAAGAGGAAGTTTACAGCTATCAGTTTACCAAATGCATGCTTTTATTGTGATTGATTTACACGGGGTTACATGTCTGTGTTCATATCGGCGGTTCGTCACGGCTGGTAATTAAGTCGGCGTCATTCTGGGGAATAGAGGGTAGCATAATGTAATATTGTCGTGAGTATAGATTCATAAATATTTATGTTGGAACAAACATATAAATTTTACAGTGTTTATTCTCTGCAAGTCAAGTCCTGCCAGAAAATAATCTTATTTAGTGAGAAAATTACTATCTTTCTGTTTCTACAGTAACTACATTTAATCACTTTGTTTGTACAAAGTCTTTAATTTATCCCAAGGGAATTAGAAAAGCCTTCGGAGTTCCCGTTCATATAATAAACACACAAATCTTAAACCCTCCCGGCCCAGTACTGGTTTCTACCCATGGAAAAGCCACAAAAAGTGTTTGTTTTTTTTCATTTTACAAAGGCACAAATCAGACAATGCACCTTTGTGCTGCTCACATATGCCAGAAGTCCCAAAATCTCACGAACTGGTTCACATTGGCTCCTTGGACTTTGAATATCAAACTAGACCTTACTATTTTTAGATTCCTTTGTGTTCAACTAACCCAGAAAACAATATGAGCCGCAACATGAGATTTCCAACAATGTGGTATGTGCGACCAGCAAAGGCTCAGATCAGCCTGCGCATACACGCAGTCTGATCGGAGCCTTTGCTAGTCGCTTAATTATTCTATGATTGTTAAGCTACTGACCGAACATCATTCAGAGTTTTTAAGCTTAAAAGGAGGCTGCACAGGCTTGTCTGAGTCTACACTTATCAAAATGCAACACTGTTGGAAATCACATGTGGTCGGTCTAAAAGAGCCTCTGTTCAAATGTTTTTGGACTTTCATCGGACTTGAAAATGTTAAACATGTTCTGCAACAAAAGTACATACATGACAGAGGGACCCTCTATATCATGAGAAGCCACATTTTTTCAGCACGATGTCAATGGTTAGATCCCCACTGAAAACCACTTTTTTTTGCGTTTTCATCATTTTATATCAACATGTTACTGCAAACAACTTGTAGGCTATATTTGTGTGAAAGTAGGTTCCCTCTAGCAGGGAAGCACTATAGCCCCTAGATGTCAAGGGAGTGTGACAGTCTGACTCTCTGGTGTTGGCATACTGCTGCTCTCAAACTATTTTTATCACCAACAACATAGAAATGAACAGATTCCTGATTAAGCCCACTCCTTACGCGCCTAAAAAGACCATTTCATCGAGCTACATGACAAAATGGCTAAAATCTAACGATTGCACGACAAAATATTAGATCTGGATTAGACACGTTTCATCTATATGAGAAAGTTAGTAGGCTATATGAGCCTTGTCCTGAGAAAACCTGTCTCCGGGTTTGTGATTGTGGTATTTCCTGATCATACTCACTTACTATTTCTGAACAAGTATTACTCAAACCAGCCTGGCCTAGAGGCTATAAAACTTTTTTCGTGCTCAACTCAGCTGAAAACGAAATTTATCCTGCTCATAAATGTTAAAATGCCAACAATTGTTGGCATTTTAACATTTATTAGCATGATAAATACAACATCTGAGAGACTTAAAGCGATACACTTCTTTATTTGCCCGCATTTCAGTTTTTATTAGGAGTTGAAATTTCATGCTCAGTTGAGTTGAGCATGAAAAAGGTTTTATAACCTCGGGACTTGCTCATTTACAGAGACTAGCTAAGACATGGAAACTTTGGCAGGCAGCAAATTTAGCTAGTAAACTTTTCAGAAAGTAAATGGGCCTTGACAAAACAAAACCTGTCTTCGGGGTTTCTAACAAAGCGAGACTCAAAACAGTCTCCTCAGCTACAGAGACTAGCTAGAAATTTGAAATTTCGCTTGTACCAAGTCTAAATATGATACATTCCAATAAGAGAATAACATAGGCGCTGACCAGACTGTGCAGATGAGCAGGCTGGTCTGCATCTTTGTTGTTCGCAACCACCCAAAGACAGGTTTTCTTGTGTCAAGGCCCAAATAATAAAGACACTGATCAGACTGCGCACATGTACACATGACTGGTCTGCACTTTTATTATTCAATGCAACAAACCTGGGCATTTTGTTTATTAAACTACTATACCTTCTAGGGAGGGGATAACAAAGGCACTGACCAGACTGCATGGATGTGCAGGCAGGTCTGCATCTTTGTTGTTCGCTAGAAACAAAATCCAGTTTTCTCTCGCAAGGCACAGGTATACTCAGCCAATCATTGAGAAAATATATCTTCAGATTTCACTTCTAGGTATATTAAGCCTCTACCTCGCCTGCTCAGTTACATAGACTAGCAAACACCTTGAAAATTTTGATTTTGTACAATTAATATTACACAAGTTATGTAGCAAGCAATGTTGATGGCGATCAACCTGCGCAAACCCATAGGGTGTTCAGCACCATCATTTTTTGAATATTTTAGGTTCAGGACTTAAGTCAAGAGTGTGTGACAGAAAAATAATTTTCTTATTTCTCAACCAAAACATATGTTGTGGGTATTCAAAAGAGCCATCCATTGAGACGGTTCTTTTGAGCACCTAAAAAATTATAGGTAGGAAAATATTAACAATTTTACGCGGAAATTTTTTGTTAATCTAAACCTGTAAGGTTTCTAACAAGTTTTCCCATGTTGTGACTCAAATGTCTCCAAGTATTCACAGACATGGCGTCAGGTGAGAATTCCTCTTAATATGCCTACGTCAACTCAGCTGGGAACCAATCAAACTGGTTCCTAAAATAATGAGGATCTTATTTTAATCACCATAAACCAGTAAACACAAGTTCCTTGACATTTTATTAGTAGCCAGAATAGCTGAGGAAAGTCACACATTTTCATGTTAATTACCTAATTAAACTACATTGTTATGTGTTTTAGTATATGCTTCTAGTAAGTAAATAAACCTAATCTAATTGTGGTTTTATATGCGGGGATCCAGTCTGACATGTTTGTTTTTTTATGAGGGGAGAGGGGATCCAAACACCACTAAAAGCCAGCCATCATCAGCCCACCAGCGAAACACCATTGAGGCGGGCTGATAATGGCCCAACATTGAATGCTGGCTTGGTAGCTTTTTTATTTTTCAGGGGATCCCGCAACTCAAGTGATATCCTGATCAAACTCTAATGTATATATGTGGTTGGACCAGTTTCAACCCACTCACAGCTGATTGATAGTAGCTGTGTTGTAACTTTGCATGCTTTTTTGTCGTCTGTTGTTTGTTTTTTGTTTTTTTCAAAATTAACCCTTTTCCCTCTATTCACGACATCTCTCTTCTAGTTCTACTTATGTTCTTAGGAGCAGTCTGATCAGGGTCCATAATGTTTGCTTCAGTGATATAATGTTTCTGGAGTGCATTTGGATACATGTACATTGTATATGCAGCAGACGTAATAAGCAGATAGCATTTTCTGGACAAAAAAAAAGCAGGATATTTGAAAGTCTTTGAAATTAATACCGTAAGAGTCAAACAGTTTTGAACCCAGATCAGGCGGGCCTGATCTGGGTCCAAACTGTAAATGTTTGCAAAAGGTTTCAGTAACGACATATTGACAGATAATGAATATTGGGTAATTAATACAGCAATTATATAGAATTATATATGGCTCATTAGTCATTACCTTGGATTTGTTTAGTCACATGTTCAGCAACATGACAATTTATACTGCAAAACATGACAGTATTTATTTGGTCTGCAATTGTTGTCTGCTGACAACTTAAGCAGTTTGAACTCAGATCAGGACATAACATTGTCTTGATCCAAACGATTGCATTCCTGAAAAAAATTTGTGAAAAAGTTCTTTTAATGGAAAATTAAACAGCATGCAGGGAGAAAATAAGGTATATGGACAATATCCCCATCCAGCTCAGTTTTGTATAGGTGGACATAACTCCTCCCATGTTTTTGCAGGGTGGACATTACCCATATCATCTTTTTTACAATGTTGACAAAATCCTCCCCCCCCCCCGTTTTATAGTCTCATCTGCCCGGCCACCTCTAGCCAGCGTGTTTGGGCAATCCAGCATGTGCTGCACTCTATGTACAGGGTTCATACTGGCAAGATCGTGTTAAATTCAAGGACTTTTCAAGGACTTCTCAAAGACTTTCCTATTGTTTTCAAGGACTAAAAACTTCAGAAAAATACTACTTTACAAGTTAAAATTCTACTTCTGAAATGCTAGAAACTATTACTACACGGGTGGTAAACCTAGGAACTACCACGAAATTTTGTTAACGTAATTTTGTTCCCAAGCCACATCCGGGACACGTCGTGGTAGTTTCCAGGCCGAAAATTGGATAAAGAAAGGTTGGTGTCACTTTCAGTTTTGTTTTATTTTACAACTTAGAACAAACAATGGTGAAATCCGACAATGTGGTTCCGTATAAGTATGTCTCAGCGTCCCATCTAGCCCAAAATTTTGTTTGAAAAGTTATTTTCTTTCTTTTGGTACGTGTTTCCCCACTGAGCATCGGACCAACTTTCCCCAAAGTTCGAAGGATTTTAGCCCATATCTGTCAAATTGAATGGAATTTGATATCATTTGACGATGGAAATGATAAAAAGACCATGAATAAACATTTCTACACAGAAAAAAAATCTGAGCATTTACTCATAAACGATTCATGCTCTATTCGTCCTGTGTGGTAGTTTCCAGCTCATCGTGGTAGTTAAAATGCTATCGTGGTAGTTTCCAAGACTTTGTAGGAATTTAGTAGTAGTTCGCATCAGCAGATTTCCACTTTTCAGGGGCTACTTCATTTTTATAAAGACAGGGTGTGCGGGCCAAACCTGAATACTCCTCTTATTCATACGAAGACCTTTTCAAATAACCTTTTGTCAGATAACAAATGACGACTGCCTGAATTTTGATTTTTGTGGGCTATTGAAATGATGAGAAGAATGAAAAGAAGGGATATTCACATTTTTTGTTTTTGAATAAACATGCTTTTTTATTATCAAATAACATGCCCGTTCATCGTCACACTCGCATGTATATAAAAAGTGTCCCAACCCGAGGATATGTCCCTTTTTTCCGAAGCGCAAGTACTAAAAATACTTTGGGCCAGTAGTCTTAGCCTGCCATTTTATCTTAAAGCTGACTGAACATGGAACAACGTAGCGAGTGACGCAATTTATTATATCATTTTTTTTGTCTGTTGCTTGGTCCACCACGGCTCAACTGATGACCTTCTTTTGCTTTAGATTTCCAGAGGTGTTGTTTGGCAGTCCAGGGCATGGTCTCCACCTGTCAAGCATCACATTGAATCTCGAGTCCTCAGCTTAGCTTCCTCATGGTGTTGAAATGTGGTTTATTTGTTTACCGTGGTAATTAATTGACGAGTTCGAGGGTTATCATGCGAAACAAACAACCTCTATAATGTTTTGTAACACTTCAGAAACGTATCCTATAAAGTCTTGGAAACTACCACGATAGCATTTCAACTACCACGATGAGCTGGAAACTACCACACAGGACGAACGGGGCATGAATCGTTTACGAGTAAATGCTCAGATTTTTTTTTCTGTGCAGGAATGTTTATTCAGGGTCTTTTTATCATTTCCATCGTCAAATGATCTCAAATTCCATTCAATTTGACAGATATGGGCTAAAATCCTTCGAACTTTGGGGAAAGTTGGTCCGATGCTCAGTGGGGAAACACGTACCAAAAGAAAGAAAATAACTTTTCAAACAAAATTTTGGGCTAGAGGGGACGCTGAGACATACTTACACGGAACCACATTGTCGGATTTCACCATTGTTTGTTCTAAGTTGTAAAATAAAACAAAAATAAAAGTGACACCAACCTTTCTTTATCCAATTTTCGGCCTGGAAACTACCACGACGTGTCCCGGATGTGGCTTGGGAACAAAATTACGTTAACACAATTTCGTGGTAGTTCCTAGGTTTACCACCCGTGTACTAAAGATATCAGTTTTAGAAAATTAGTATAAAATTGTGGTGCCTTTATTTAGTGCAGCATACGCTGCACCAAATAAAGGCACCACAAATTTATACTAATTTAGGTCTCCAAAAACAGTGTTGAATCCTCCTGTAAATGGTAATATTCAAGGACTTTTCAAGGCCTTTGAGTGTTTTTCAAGTACTTTTTAAGGCAAATTTATAATTTCAAGGACTTTTCAAGACAGCCCTGTATATTCAAGTACTTTTCAAGCCTGTGCGAACCCTGTATGTACCCTGAGGAAAGTCACACACAGATACAGAGCTACAGTAAAACTTTGTAAATTCCACATTCTATTTTTCGAAATACGCGTTAATTCCAAATAAATTTGGGACATACTGAATGCAGATGGGCCTTGTCGCAAGAAAACCTGTCTTCGGGGTTTCCGACAAAGCAAGTTTAAAACCACTCTCCTCAGCTACAGAGACTAGCTCAAAAATTTAAATTTCACCTGCAGCAAGTTTACATATAATACTTTCCAAAACGTGAATAACAAAGGCGCTGATCAGACTGCGCGTATGCACAGGCTGTCTGCGCCTGTGTTGTTGGCATACCCCTGAAGACAGGTTTTCTCTTGTTGAGGCCCAGATAATAGGACATATCCATTACCTATTTTAATAACTGTCCTTAGTAACTGTTTTGGATGCATAAGAGTCAATGTCAAAATTCGTCAAATTTTGAAAGAAGTAAAAGGAAAAATATGAATTAAATAAAATGATACTCTTTTTTCATGAAAGTAACAAGTTGTTTCTGAAAATACTATGAAAAGCAAAAAGAAACCTTAACAGCCAATCAGATCCGTATAATTAAGTTTCAAAGATCACATGACCAGATAAAATGTCAATACCGTAACAAACTTTAATTCCTGTTTTTTCTTCAAATCTCGTCATGGATATTTATTTTGTTGCATTGGATAAGTTCAATAAATCATGTGTTTAATTGTGTCAAAGGTAAAATTTGAACAAAATGATTATTTTTGACAATGAGTAAACGTAAAATGCAATTTTTTATCTTTTAAGTAATTTTGCATACTATTTTCTCATTTTTTTGTTTAAAAACCACATTTCTGTTACGGTATTGATATATTCTACATATTTTTTTACTTAAAATAATGATCAGGTACTTAAAATCTACATGTTGTCTCTGTCTGATATACTTTTTTCCCAAAAATATCACTGTTACGGTACTTGACAAAAATGTTACGGTATTGACCTTTAAAGTATATATGCTAGCATAATTCTTCTGTTTAAGATTTGGTGTAGAGCACTGTTGACCGGATTGCAATGTTAATACTCTTGACACATGTGCACAGAAAGAATTTTGGAATATATGGTAGATTGCATTTATTTCAAAATATTGTTAGGGGTTTGACAAAACTGTTACGGTATTGACAAACCCTGCCTGAAAACAAAACAATATGTCAATACCGTAACAAACTGTTTATACTCAAATTCATCATTCAATTTGTGTTTTATGCTTCTGTTTAAATTTGATAAAGCATTCTTATCATAAATTACTTAATAAACTTGACTAAAAACTAATATCTTTGCATTCCAAACTGTACTTTTTTGACAGCATATGTCAAAACCGTAACAAGATGTGTCAATACCGCAACATTTTCAGCGTTACGGTATTGACTGTTACGGTATTGATATATTCTACATATTTTTTTACTTAAAATAATGATTACTCCCTAAAACATTGAAACAAGAGTGATTTTTTGTTGAGAAATTTTATTTGGTCAAGATGTTAAAACCAGAAATTTTTTATCAAATTCCATTGTCCATTTTTGTGTTACGGTCATTTGACACAAAAAAAATATACTATAAAAATTTCACTCACCAAAACAGTATTTTCTTTTGCCAGTTCTGTAGATGCTTTACAAAACACATGTATTCTTAGTAAATAGAAAGTGTCAAATTAGTATGACAGAAAACCAGATTCAGCACCATTAGGGATCCCGTATTATTTTTGCAATTTATCAAGTGTTACGGTCTTGACATAAACGCTTGGGACAGAGGTTTTTTGGCAAAAAAATGCAAAAAATGTAATGAAAAATCACATATTGAAACCTCCTACATTTACTTTGATAATGCTTTTATCAATACAGCCAGTTAAAATTCCTAAGAAAATAACAGTTTTTTTAATAATTCTTGTCGAAAGTTCAATTTTTACCGTCGGACGGGCAAAAATGCCAAAAAATGGGGTTTAAATCCAACAAAAAATATATTTACACACCAATATTTTTCAGTTTTATCAGCTAGCCTTATTAAGTATGATCAGTAGTTTTGTGTGAAGAAAAAAAATTCATGATCACATCAGCGGTTTTCATAAGATATTAAACGGACAAGAATTTTGACGAATTTTGACAATGACTCATAAAAGAAACGTCTCTTTGAGACGTTTCTTTTACCCGCCCAAAACTTATGTTTGATGGGAAAAAAAAAAAATAAAAGTTATTTTTGGGAGTCATATATTTTATGTCAACCTCCCTATAATTCGAACTACTGGTAATTCGAGGTAAAACCTCTAGTTCCAAGTACTTCAAATTTTATGATGTTCATCTGTATATAACTTCATACTAAAGACCACACATTAAAATGGCCTTCCCAATCGAACAAAAGCTATTTTCAGCTAAGTCCTTGATCGACTTCTTTGACATTTCCAATTATGCACTTAAAAGTAATTATGAAAATTAACCAAAGAAAGTCAGACTTGCAGCTATTTTGGTTTCAGCTAATATTACAGCCATTATGGCAAAAGCAATTAGCAGAATCTCAGACACATAGGTCAAGTTAAGACAAAACTTTGAGCATAAAATTGTAATTATTTTCTTAAGGGGTGTTTAGACGGCATGATTTAGTCGTCCTGACTTAGTCGTACATTACAAATCAGCTCGTGTAAACACTGCTATTACAGAGTCATATATGATTTTAGAGTCAGGACGACATGTCATGGGGGATAGAACCGGTTCTATTTGCCATTACAAAATCATGGCGAATTAGCCAATCAGCTTTGAGGTCACTGGGGTTAATTGCTTTTGGAGCAAGATATAAGAGCTAACCCTAAATATGCCAGTACTTTGTCCTGAAAATGGTGTCTACTTATTAACCTGCTGCATATATTCAAGTGCACTTCAGGGGAGATCTTGTCATGGAAGTAAAAACTATTAACCCTGATCAGACTGCTTCTAGGGAAAGTCTGATTTGGGTCGATATTGTTCGCCATAAAGACTACCTAAGAACATAAGCAGATGAAATAGCAGATGACAAAAGCAGTGACTTGCGGGAATGAGTTTTAACACATGTTCATAGCTATAGCAATGCAGCGATGTAGAGCATGATGAGATAGCTCAAGGTGCTCAGCCAGTTTTCTTCACTGTTGAAAGAAATCACACATGACATTGTAATGCCGTCTAAACAGAAAAATCATACATGACAAAATCATGTATGATTTTGTCAGGCTGACAAAATCATGCCGTCTAAACAGGCCTTTACCTTTCAATTTAAACATACATTTTGGTGCTCAAAAGAACCGTCTCAATAAGACGGTTCTTTTGAGTACCCACAATGTATGTTTTGGAAGATATTAGAGTGGAAAGGGTACATTTTACAATATTTCATTACTACAGGCAAGTACAGGGGCCATAACTCTCAAGTATATTGATCAATCTGGAAGGTCATCTTACTGCTCAAGATGAACTATCTATAAATACTAAGGCTACATCTATATAAGTTTACTGATTGGGATCCAAACTATTTGGCACACTGAAGTTACCCCTGAAAGCTTTAATGCTAAACAAAATATTGCATCTATTGTAACTCTTATAAAATGCCAAAGCATATGGAATCAAAATAAAAACAACATTTACATTCCCTACCCCCAAATATGCCTCCCTTTGTTTGGTTACAAAAATGCCTTTCTAAATTCTGAGACAAAGGGACTTCTCCAACCCCAAATTCCCACCAAACTTCTGGTTCATTTCAGTACAATAAATGAGGAGCAAGGTGACTCAGTGGTAGTGTGCTTGACTCCCAAGTTTGAGTTTCAAAGGAGGCACTTTGGTTAAATTTTCTTAACTCTTTACCTACTGGTATCATCTGCTAGGGCTCGAAAATAGCACTCCTCCACTCATATTTATGAGTGCCTAGTGAAAATTTTGATTTTCCCATATATGTCAATAATTTTTGTGATCCAACTAAAGTGCCCTTTTTCAGATATTTTGAGGCCTGCTGCTGATAACTTTTGCAAACAGTTTGGACCTAGATCAGGCCCCGACATAAAGTCGGGCCTGATCTGGATCCAAACTATTTGACACGCTGATGGTATTCCTGAAGAAATTTTTCAAAAAAAATGATTTTGAAAAAAAAACATGCTAACTTCCCAGTAGTCTTACCTTTAATCTTTGGTGCATGCAAAATTTACAAACTTGGGACCTTTCATCGGACACATCTAATAAACTGTCTCTCGTGTGCATAAATGCTTTCTTTGGCTGAAAAATAAAAAAAAGAAAGGAGTGACAATTTGGGCCTTAGCGTGAGAAAACCTGTCATCAGATTTTTCTAACGGGGAAGGGCTCAACTTTATAGAGACTAGCTACAGTGCAAAACAAGTGGAGCGGATTTGCTTTCCAGGAAGTGAACTAAAAAGAAACTGGCCAGACTGCGCAGATGTGTATGCTGGTCTGAACCATAACAAAGGTTTTCTTAGAGCAAGGCTCATTTATTAATTTATCAACTAAGAGAGATTTCATTTTGAGCCCCCTCTAATGTATTGACAAAGAAGGTCTAATATAATAAAATTCTAATCACTACTATATAAGTAAGCTGATTAATTAATTTTTGAAATTATAGTTGTAGTGTTCCATTCAAGTCTATAAGCCTCACTTTTAAATTAATTTGATGAGATCTTATGGTGTTTGTATGAAAAAGGGCCACAAAAGTAATCGGCCCAACCCGCTTTTAACTCTTTGCCTGGAAGTGTTGTCTGCTGATGACCCTTTGCAAACAGGAATCATACAGGCAAGTATTAGTTAATTTCAAGGACTTTTCAAGGACTTCTCCAGCCTCTCCAACAGTTTTTAAGGACTTAAAGTTAATGAAAAATACTGATCTAATTGTTCAAATTCTACTTCAGATATGCTAGACTTTTCAAGGCTTTTTAGTGATTTTCCAGTACTTTTCAAGGCAGATTTGATTTTCAAGGACTTTTCAAGAAAGCCCTCTAAATTCAAGTATTTTTCAAGCCTGTGCGAACCCTGAGTCTGGACCCAGATCAGGCTCGATGTTTTGTCAAGCCTGATCTGGATCCCAACTGTTTGACACCCTGATGGCATTTCTGATAGAATTTTTTGAACAAAAAATCAGCGAACGACAAAATTACATGCCAAATTACCCAGCATGTAAAGAGCAAGGTTGAATGATATGCTCACATGCCAAAACATGTGTTTTATCAGAGCTCATGTGGCCATTTAGATACATTAATTATTACAACTCTCTAGATCTCCCATCAAGATTACAAACGGTATATAAGGCAATACATTATTTATCCTTATAAGCCCACATGCTCAAATAAGCACACACGGCTGCCTTAAGCGGCCACTCAAAAAGAAGACTGAAAATCACTTAATGCAGGTCAAAAGTATTGCAGAATGCTCCAAAAGAGCATTCTGCAATACTTTCGACCTTCATTAAGCTACTATTTGTCATTAAGATCTTTGTTTTGTCAATTTTTGAGTGGCCATTTCTCACAGGTTTTACTGTACATAAAGAACTCCAAAGATCTAGATTATAAATACCATATACAATATCATGATATAAGGCAATACAGTATTTATCCTTATAAGCCCACATGCTCAAATAAGCGTACACTGAGTATTCTAACACCTTCTATTCTGATGGATTATCCTTTACATATTGATACAATAAGTATGGATCTATTCTAAGGAGTTGTCAGTCAAAATTTCTATAAAATGATGTATTTCTGTCTTTCTGATGAAATGCCGCCTTATCTTTAATTTTTCTTAGCAAACAGTGCAGACCCTGATGCAGCATTTCATCTGGGTCTTCACTGCTTGCCAGTAACCATCAGGTGCCTTTCAAAATGCATAAAATTATATTTTTTTCCAGAAAAAAAATAATTTTAAAAAATGTGTGCTGATGACCCCACCTAAAATTTTCAGACCACGAAACACACTTATTTTTTTATTTGGCCTTACTACAATTCGCATTTACAGCCGATCCAGTGGTGAAATTTCACTTATAATATGGATTCATTGTGTAGACCCAGACCAGTTTGCTTCATCAGAAGAAAATAAAGATTCCCCTAGGGCACCTTACTGGAATAGGATGAGATATATTTACCTTGATTTCTATACTCAGTGTGGGAGCCGAGCAGTTTGATTGGTTATTTCTGACGTAACAGAGATCAGGTAAGACTAGAGCAGATATCGTACTGGCATCTATCGTTATGGCTTCAACATCCTTTCCCTTACGCTGAGCTGTAAAACACACATAACAAGATGACTGTACAGAACTATTATTTATTTACAAATGTAGGTCAGTGGTCTGTGGTCAAGGTCACATATTTTGCTTTTTAAAGGTTATCAGCAGATAGCACTAGCAGGTAACAGTGCTTATCTCAAACCAAAACATAAGTTGTGGGTACTCAAAAGAACAGTCTCAATTAGACGGTTCTTTTGATTTGTTTGTTTGTTTGATTTGGTACTTTACGTCCAATCAACAATCTTTCAGTTAAACAGGGATGGGTCTTCCTGAGTTGAACCAGTACTAAGCTAGGATAAATGTGTCTTGCTCAAGGACCACAGGGCAGTGACGCTGGTGAGGCTCGAAGCCTGCTCCCCTCTGTCTCGAGTCAAGCACTCTACCACTGAGCCACTGCGCTCCCACGGTTCTTTTGAGCACCCTGACTTATATCAAAACTGACAGATAAGAAAATATTCACAATTTTACGTCAGATTTTTTTAAATTCTGTCCTTTGTTAACTTATCAAGAAATATACGTTCGTATCATGGGTTATGGCAGGTCAATATCCCAGCAAGTCATTACACTTACAATCATGTGTAACTTCCCCTATCAGTTCATATCAAAGTGTCATATTATAATTTCTGATCAAGCCTCACTTTATCTATTTCCTTATGCTGTCACGATTCGGAATAAAATAAAATACAAGTCCACAAAGTACTTTGCTTTACAACCCAACCTGTATAATTCAGATCATGTCAGTCATGGCCAATATTCACATCACAGTTCCAGGTTTTTCCGTGCTCAACTCTGTTGAGCGTAAAGTTTATCATGCTCAAATGCATGCCTCATACCAGAGCAATAATCAAAAGCCTGAAATTATTCAAGCAACCGGGGTGTGGGGGCTGTAGCACCCAACTGGGGTCCGGGAGAAGGGCCCTGGCCCCTGGCAGAAAAATTATTTTAGCTCTTTCTTAAGATGCAAAAATTCAAAGCATCAAATTAAGTCAAGTTAAAAGAACATAACTATTTTGAAATTGTATTGTATTAGCTACTATAGGGAAGCAGGAATAAACATGACAAATTAGTTGATTTTAGTTGCTTTTTTGAACAAGTTTTTAATGCCAAAACAGGATCAAAGTGAAACATTTCATAAGGCCTAAATGAAATATATGTGTGGTTCCTGTTGCATACCAACAAAATTTAGGGTAGGTAGGTAGAGAAATTATTAAATTTTATTATAACATTAAACAAAGAAAATAGTAACAAAATCTGAAAAAGTGTCCATTTTAGGTATTTTTTCTCCAAATACCATTTTAATGTTTAGGGTAGGATTAAAAAAATTAGGGTAGGTAGGCCAACACGAACCACACATACATTTCATTTAAGCCTAAGTGCTAACATTAAAAAAAAAAGCCTGAAATCATGTAAAATTCAAGATGTGAAAGCCTGAAATCCTGCAGAAGCCTGAAAAGTATGAGGCATGACATGTTAAAGTGCCAACAATTGATGATAAATTATAATGAAAGCCTATGGTTAGTCTTGGGATCAAAGGGTCACTAGTTCAAGACTTGTGTTGTGTCCTTGAGCAGACACTTTATCCTCTGCTTACAAGCAACAACACAAACAAACAAACAATGCAAATCAAAGGAAGGAGGATTAGGTCATCTGCCTTATGGCCAATGAACTTCGCTCATCAAAACATCTTCTTTCAAGGACCTTCATTTGTATATCTCTCTTAATAAAAAAGTTGAACCATCATTAGGCCAAATAAAAAAATAACGGGTAACGGGTCTTAAAATTTTAGGCAAACACATGTTTTTTCTGGAAAAAATATAGTTTTATGCATTTTGAAAGGCATTTCATCTTTCAAATTGCATAAAAATCTATTTTTCCAGAAAACTTGAAAAAAAATATTCTAGGTTTCACCAGTAAATTTAGGTAGGGTTGGGCAGTGACCTATATAAGAGTGACTGGAAACTCCAATGAAATACCAATACTCAACTCAAATAACTCTTTAAGGCATCTTACACAGGTCATTGAGGGAAATTGATACCATTTATCCACACGATTTGCTTTTACCGCAGTTTTGGAATACACAGCGTAATTTCTCTATTGTTAACCAAAACCTATAACACCTTAACACACACCGAAATAGTATGATAACGATAGTTATGAATCATTGGGCATCTTGGTTTATGAATATTGATAAATCGAGACACAGACATAGCCATGTTTGAAGCTTTATTCATCACAGCGAAAATGGTATTGTTGAAGCCATTTTTGACGATTTCTGCAACTTTCATAAAATCGGCCAATATTTACACGGTCATAACTGAATAGGATTAGTTTTAACATTGCAGAAACATAGAGTTTAGCAATATTTCATTTATGTTTTTTCGATTGTTTTTAACAATATGTACCAATAAGCGATATTTACCACGAAGTACGCATTTCAATGTACCTATAAATGCAGCGGTTTCTCAGGCTGCGTCGCCATTTGGTGTGTGTAGGATGAAAGGTGTACCAGGTATAAGTCACGTGACACATGCCCCGACATACCTATATGGCTTAAAAATGAAGTGTCCAGTCACTCTAATATAGGTCACTTGGTCGGGTTACCCTAAACCCAGGTGTTTATTTTATTTGGCCTCAGTAATATATATTATTTTCCTCATTCATTCTACTTCCCTGCACAAGGAAATTAAAAGAAATTCTAGAATTCACCGCAATCTTTTCGAAAGTAATTCAAATCTTCCTTTTTACAACGATCTTTTCTAAAGTAATTCAAATCTTCCTTTTTACAAAGGTAACCGGATCAAATGATAGATAATTTTGCAATCTCATCTTTTGAACCAAATGACCTAGTAGATATCAGAACAAAATTACCACAGGAAACATTGTATACCAAAATCCTACTGCACAAACAGGGTGCCTTTTGATATAGTTTGATCAGGGTCTACTTATTTTAACTCTTTGCCTGCTGGTGCCGCCTGCTAATACAAACCATTGCAAAAAGTTTGGACCCAGATCAGGCCCGACATTTTGTCGGGCCTGATCTGTGTCCAAACTGTTTGCCACTCTGATCTGGGATGGTATTCCCCGAGAAGATTTTTCGAAAACGTCAATATTGAAAATAATCAGTAGACTACAAAAAACATTGAAAATTACCCAGTATGCAAAGAGTTAACAAGAAGCAAAATCCCATGAATCTAAATTTAGAATTTGTTGAGTCACATTTGATTTTACTGTGGAAGCAAATCCCATGAATCTAAATTTAGAATTTGTTGAGTAACACTGGAATACCACCGGTAGTCTTACTACTACTATATTACTTGTTCAATCTTCCTTGGTGATCACCTGATCTCCCAGCATCTGATCATATCATTATAAAGAAGAAAACAGAAACAGACAGCTTGATACTGAATTAATCCTTTGCATGCTGGGTAATTTTGCATGATTTTTTGTTGTATTCTGATTTTAATTATTTTTTTAAAAGTCATCAGTGTGTCAAACAGTACTAGTTTGGATCAAGAGCAGGCCCAATATTTTGTAAAACACTTTGTAAATTTTTGACCATAACAACAGACACCATGGCAGTGGATCATGACGCAGTTGTTATGCTACAGGCGTTTGAAAGACCTTAAAATGCTGCAGGTGAGCGAAGGACCTTGTTATGCTACAGGCAGTTGAATGACCTTGTTATGCTGCAGGCCTTTGAAGGACCTTGTTATGCTGCAGGCGTTTGAAGGACCTTGTTATCCTGCAGGTAGGTAAAGGACCTCGTTATGCTGCAGGCAGTTGAAAGACCTTGTTATGCTGCAGGCCTTTGAAGGACCTTGTTATGCTGCAGGCGTTTGAAGGACCTTGTTATGCTGCAGGCAGTTGAATGACCTTGTTATGCTACAGGCAGTTGAATGACCTTGTTATGCTGCAGGCCTTTGAAGGACCTTGTTATGCTGCAGGCGTTTGAAGGACCTTGTTATGCTGCAGGCATTTGAAGGACCTTGTTATGTTGCAGGCCTTTGAAGGACCTTGTTATGCTGCAGGCCTTTGAAGGACCTTGTTATGCTGCAGGCCTTTGAAGGACCTTGTTATGCTGCAGGCGTTTGAAGGACTTTGTTATCCTGCAGGCAGTTAAAGGACCTCGTTATGCTGCAGGCAGTTGAAGTACCTTCAACCTCCTGCAGCATAACAACCACATCATGATTTTGTTTGTTTTTGTTTGATTTGATTCTTTACGTCCCATCAACAATCTTTCAGTTATAAAGGGACGGGTCTTCCTGGGTTGAACCAGTACTAAGCTAGGATTAATGTTCTTGCTCAAGGACACAACGCAGTGACGCCGGTGAGGCTCGAACCCGCGGCCCTTCGGTCTTGAGTCAAGCACTCTACCACTGAGCCACTGCGCTCCCTACCACATCATGATCCTTGGAAATGCAACATCAAAAGAAAGGGTGAAATTAGCTCAGACTCCCTTCTCACAAAGCTTGGCATCCAGGATATAGATGCAGTGCTTCATGTGGCTTGGTTTTTTTGTTTTTTGTTTGATTTGATTCTTTACGTCCACTCAACAATCTTTCAGTTATGCGGGGCGGTCTTCCTGGGTTGAACCAGTACTAAGCTAGGATAAATGTGTCTTGCTCAAGGACCACAACGCAGTGACACCGGTGAGGCTCGAACCTGCGGCCCTTCGGTCTCGAGTCAAGCACTCTACCACTGAGCCACTGCGCTCCATCATGTGGCTTGGTGTCACACAGACTCCAGCATAGGCATGATCGCCCGAACACACTAACTAGAGGTGGCTGGGCTGAAGCGATCCAGCAGGCAAAGGAAAAGTGGGGTGGAAGGGGTTAGGAAAGACAGAGTGAATTAATTTTGCACCTGTATGGATCCAACTGAGAGATATTAAGTCCAGAAAGGCCCCACACATGGGAGAGGATTAATATGGGCCCGTTTAAAGGTAGAGATGATGATGATGATGATGATGATGATGATGATGATGATGATGATGATGATGATGATGATGATGATGATGATGATGCTGATTATGATGATGATGATGATGATGATGATGATGATGATGATGATGATGATGATGATGATGATGATGATGATGATGATGATGATGACAGCAGTGATAATGATTGTGATGACCATGATGATCGTGATTATGATGATGACGATGAATATATTTATTATTTATGATGATGATGATAATGACAATGATAACGAGGCTGATGAATGAGGTTCATACCTGGTCTCGAAACTTGTATTTGAGTTTCTGCTTCCTCTGTTAACCCAGCAGGTATCAAAGACAGTTCCTGAAAGAGATAGCAAAAATATTTTTTTCTCCTCAAATTATCCCTTTCTTTATTCATGGATCATTCCATCAACTTTGATATTTCAAATAAATAGAGGATATTCAAATTTTGCAACCAAAACATGTTCTAGCCTCAACTTGAAGGCACTCAAAGGGCCACTCTTTTAAGTACCCAAAACATATGGTTGGACTGCTGGATAAGAGAAAAATCTGAATTTTCTAGCCTCAACTTGAAGGCACTCAAGGGGCCACTATTTTAAGCACCCAAAACATATGGTTGGACTGCTGGATAAGAGAAAAATCTGAATTTAAGCTCAACATATTCAGGGGACAAAAAATCAACTCGTCCGCTCGTAATTACAAGTGAAATCTAGAAAGGACCTGTGATTCTTCCCAAAGCAGGATGAGTGCTTTGGAAAGAAATTACGCGAGGAAGTCTCATTACATATCACTTCCTTATGTTTTTTTCCGCATATTTCAAAGAACAAGAGCATGTGTTTGCAGGACGAGTGAAAATTGTAGTCACTCATCCTGCAGGACAAGCGCAATATTTTTGTCCCCTGATATTAATTATAAGAATCTATCATGAGTGTGAGGGTGGGATAGAAAAATCTGTCTCGAGGATCACCGTTTTGCATCTTGAGGCATACACGAATAATGGATTATTTCATTTTTCTTGCTCACCATTAAATACCGCACTTTCATATCTAAAATAAAGGCTCCCAGAAGTTTGTAAATGAAATGAGTTTGTCATTTTTAATCTCATTGCATGCTGAGTAGTTTGTAATGCTTTTGTGTTCATCCGCTGCCTTTTAATTAAACTTAACTTTTTCAAAAAACTTTCAGAATGCCAAACGGTTTGGATCCAGATCAGGACCGACATTCTATCGGTCCTGATCTGGGTCCAAACTGTTTGCAAACGTTATCAGCAAATGACAAAAGTCGCCGCTAGCATGGAAAGAGTTAATCTCTTTGTTCTGTCCCCCAAGTTCTCTGATTTCTTGTTATTGAGAAATATTCTGAAATATTGATGAGGAGAAAGGCCTTGAAAGAGAGATTTAATACAATCTGAATCATTATTGAAAATCTCTTTTGTTTCTGCCATTTCGAATTCAATCTCTCTGTTTCATTGATTTTCGAAGTGCTGTTTCTGTTCCTAACTAACTACCCTAAAGAATTGAATTTGTTTGTATGCAACTTTTGTTTTCAAATCAACCTTTTGTGGTTTGCTGATAGCCTTAGTAAACAGTTTGGTCCCAGTTCAGGACCGACAGTGTCCTGATCTGGATACTCTGATAGTGTTCCTGAAACAATATTTTAAATTTAAACAAGGTTAATTTTGAAAAAAGTCAGCAGATAACAAAAATAGCATGAAAATAATAACCAGCATATAAAGAGTTAAGACAATGTTTGGCATTGTAGGTAAAGGACAAGACTTGGATTCTAAATGAATATAGTTCAGTCAGATTTGTATTAGTTAAATAAGATTTTGATACTTATCACATATATTTGTAGTCATTCTAAATTAAAAGTCTGAACCTTTCTATGGTTTTATTCTTTACATCCCAGCCAACAGCTATGGTCATGTCGGGGCAGTCACTTCATCTAACCACATTTTTTTCCTAAGCGTTTGACCAGTACTTTGTGTACATACTTTCACTTGTAACTGACAACATCCTTTCTTAATCAGCGGAAGGGAGAATGGCCATAGAAATTATTTCATGATCAATCTCCATGAAAGTATGGGACCAGGCCAGGATCGAATCGCCACCCCTGGATCTGCAGTCAGACATGTATCTGTAGGCAGACATCGTTAACGACTGCGCTACGCATCCCGGTCCTTCTCTATATGTGATAAGTACTTTTAAAAGTATCATGAACTGGCTGATTTCCCTGATGAAATCTTCTCTTGCATGACTCAGAATTCTAAAAACTTAATTACATGTATCAATATTGCATGAATCTCACTGATCTACTGCGCAATAACATAACAGTCTCTTCTAGCAACTATGGGCCTTGAAGCGACAAAACCTGTCTTTGGGGTTTCCGATAGGTGATACTCAAACCAGTCTGCTCAGCAAAGTATACAGAGACAAGGCCCCGAGGTTATAAATAATCTGGAAAAACAGTTTCCGAAATAGAGAGAACCTACAATAATAAAAAACAGCAGATTCGGTTTTATTGAATCTTTTCATGAGAACTAATGGAAAGTGCAACAATTCTCACGCCCAGTAGCACCGGCTTTTAAAGCCGTATTCTGCTTTCTGTCAGGACCCAATATTCCCGAAGGACCAGAATATGAAAAAATATCAACACTATAAAACTTTTTTCATGCTCAACTCAACTGAGCACGAAATTTCAACTGCTCATAAAAACTAAAATACCGACAAATCAAGAAGTTTCTGCTTTAAGTGTCTCAGATGTTGCGTTTATCATGCTAATAAATGTTAAAATGCCAACAATTGTTGACATTTTAACATTTATGAGCAGGATAAATTTCGTTTTCAGCTGAGTTGAGCAAGGAAAAAGTTTTATAACCTCGAGGCCAGCTTGAATATTGAAAGTTTAGCCATTATTCTAACCAGACCACAAATATCAAAGCTGCTGATCAGACTGCTTGGATGTGTTGGCTGGTCAGCACATTTGATGTTCGCATTCGACAAAGTCAGGGTTTCTCGTGTTGAGGCTCATATATGAGAACTAAAACCCAGATCAGCCTGCATATTAGTACTAGTGGTAGAACTAAGCTCGAAGAAAATAGTCGAAATTGGCTAATGATGGATTAGACATTTAAACCGGCATTTAGGGCTTTTCTCAGGTATATTTTGCCACAATAATTGCTTTTCAAAGAGTCATACCCGTATTTGACAGGGTTCAAGCTGGGCCCTGACAGTAGGGAGAAGTGACTTCTCCCTCCAGGAAAAGTAGGGAGAAGTGACAGTCAGATAGGGAGAAGTTATAGCGCAAAATTACGGCATTTTCTGCCAGTTTAGAAGCAAATTAGCCATTACACATACTATTGCCATTTAATGGAAGGAGAAATACGATGCAGTGGTAGAAGATTGTCTCCACAGCTTGCCTTTGTGTGGTGACTAATTGAAAATGAGTCGACTCCCACTTCTCCCTGGGTCCCATTTAGGGCAAAATTTCGGCCTCTAGGATGACTATTTTGCCCTAGTTGCCCCCTAGCTTATTCCCTGATTTGATCTAGGTACACTATATTTTATTTCTTCTTAGTCTATCACGAAATTATTTTGCCCACAAGGACAGCTTACAATCATTGCTCTAAAATCTCTATCTTTAAGAAAATCATGCAGCTGCAGATCAGGAGCTGTCTGATATGTGGCTTCACTATTGGTTATATATACTGCAAGCTCTTTTGATCAGATGAAAACAGAATAACCAGAGTCTTAGTCGTGAAAAGTTCGAGACAAACAACAAAAAAATGTTTTAAATTTTAGAACATAAATTTACCATATCACAATAACTCCTTGCCTACTAGTGTCGTCTGCTGATAACCATTGCAAACCGTTTGGACCCAGATCAGGCACGACAAAATGCCGGGCCTGATCTGTATCCAAACTGTTTGACACTCTGATGGTATTCCTGAAAGAATTTTTCAACAAAGTAGATTTTGACGAAAAAAATCAGCAGACGACAAAATATCATGCAACATTACCAAGTTAGTAGGCAAAGAGTTAAAGATATGCGATCACATGACCAATCCATCTCCAAACTGCGTCATTTCATCTTGTATTACATCCTATTACACGCATACAATGACTCTTTGTTTTAGCATAATTGCTAATTTAGTAATGCATCTTAATTAGGCCACAAGATCTCTGAACAACAAGTAACTTGAGTATTTGCCGACCTGTAACTGAGGTTTATGTTTGTCCCCTTCCTGATTAAAAGCAGGTACTTGTTTGTTTTGATTCTTTACATCCTAGTCAACAATTTTTCAGTCATGTTGGGATGGTCTTCCTGGGTTGAACCAGTACTTAGCAGAGGATAAAGTGTCCTGCGCAAGGACACAATGCAGTACCTCTGGTGAGACTCGAACCCACAACTCCTCGATCTCAAGTCAAGCTACCACTGAGCCACTGCCCTCAAAATACTTTTTTGATATATAGCAGCCACATTATTGTCAAAGAAAAAACATAATGTGCATAATCTCCAAACATGTTTCCCAAAGCTTGTTAAATTTTAATATCAAATATCTGTTTTGGGACAAGTTATAAATTATTTTTGGACAAGTGCAATTTGGTCATTTCTTGTCCCTGCCTGGACAACCATAAAAATTTGTTAATTTCCACACCCAGATATAGCATTTATGGAGGCCTTTAGGTTTTAAAGAGAGCATAATCAAAAATTAATTAACTTATTTCTCAACCAAAGCATATGTTGTGGGTACTCAAAAGAACCGTCTCTATGAGACAGTTCTTTTGAGCACCCAAAACATATGTTAAAACTGATGCGTAAGAAAATATTCACAATTTTCTGCTCAAATATTTTTGTTTATCTAGACATATGTTTCAAAAATTTCTATTGTACTCACAGGTAGGACAACAAAACTTGACGACAAGAGAGGCTGCATGACGTTGGACATGTAGTCAACTACCAACTGAAGTTCTTCATGAACACGTTCAGCCTTTGTCTGAAATAATAATAGTTACAGATCAATTGATGCAAGTGTCTGTAAACTGGTGCAACTATCTTAGGTCAAAGAAAAAATTAGGTATGGCTGGGTAACCTGATTTTTTGCCTTATGTGACCACAGGAGCTTGAAGTTTGGTCCTTATCTCATTTCTTTAGCCTCAAAATGAAAGCTCACAACGTCATTCCTTATTTGGTTTTGAGGCTTTAGAAGTGATATAAACCAAAATTCATGCTCCTGTGATATGACAGACTTCCTTACATGAGACATGCCAGGTAAAAATGGGCCTCGGCGGAAGAAAACCTGTCTCGGGGTTTGCGAACAACACAGGCCTTGCTACAGGTGAAATTTCAATTTTCTAGCTAGTCTCTGTAGCTGAGGAGACCAGTTTGAAACTCACTTTGACGGAAACGCTGAAGGCAGGTTTTCTCGCGAGGAGGCCCAAATATAGATGCTTCCAAGGGGGCTTCCAATGACCTGGTGAATCTTGGCAGAAGAGAAAAATTTGTCCCAGATATTACGGTCCTTTTTTTCAATCCTAAAAACACCATCAGCCTGTCCTTTCTACACATTTCATTGCATATATAACATTCTAAATGTTTGTACACTAGTTGCCTGCCAGAACGGCATAGAAAAACAGTGGACACCCAGCCCAGACGCAGTCTGATCAGGGTCTTCCCTATTTGCTACTTTGAAAAGTATTTTGCAAGTTTCAGCCCTGATAAACAATATCTCATTTGAGAAAAGAAGAAGTGTTCAAAATTTTAGAACATTTACCATACTTTGTTATTGGAAAGATAAGATTGCGGACATACTGGAATGTAGACAGCAATCCCAAACAAACTGATTTCTACAATCCCAAGCCCAAACTGATTTCTAAAATAAGGTTTCCAATGACTTAAACCACATTTTCGATTGCCAAAATGACAATCTTCATATGCAAATTTAACATTTATTAGGCGATCAAAACATCATTTTTGGCAATTGTAAACACAGTTTTGTTCAATATTTTCCCCTCAGGATTGCCGTCTACCCATTGTGGTAGTGGACACCAAGAAACATAGCACGGCCTGTACAGATATAAATCACCAGCCCTAAATGCAAACAAACTGCATTTCACAGCAGGGATGTGGCCATTTTGTTCTGCAAAATGCTGCTTTATGTCCCAGTCAACAAGTTTTCAGTCATGTTGGGATGTCTTCCTGTGTTGCACCAGTACTAAACTGTCTTGCCGGTAACCCCTTGATCTTGCCTGCCACTCTACCACTGAGTCACTCCACTCTGATTGACAAAGTGTAGATCAAGATCAGCTGGCTTTATCAGAAGCCAGCTGAACTGGATACACAAAAAGTTTTAATTATTGAATGTCAAATTTTGTTATATGACAGGCACCCAAGATTATAAAACCTTTTTCATGCTCAGCTCAATTGAGCATGAAATTTCAACTGCTCATAGAGAGTAACTAACTGAAAAATAACAAATTTGTTCTGCTTAAAACACTCAGTTTTTATTTTTCATGCTTATAAATAATAAAAACTTAAAATGCCAACATTTTTAACATTTAAGTGGGATAAATTTCATGCTCAGTTGAGTTGAGCATGAAAAAAGTTTATAATCTCGAGGCCAGATCTAGTATAGTAATACTAATTTTCATGTGATAAAATGCTAAACTCAAACATAATGGTAGGGTCGGGCATCATGGGCATAAATTTATGAATGTTACCGGTATATCCTGTTAATCAGTTTTGAAAACAGCGAAGATCCAGACTGACTGGCTTCTGAGATGTCAGCTGATCAGAATCCACACTACTTTCCACAAGCTAATAACTGGAATCCTAAAATGAAACCTAAAAGAACCGTAATGCCATTCAAAATGGATTAAAAACCATAGGAGATATTAGCAGTATAAAGCTGTCACATATTTGTTGCTTTAATTGCCCCTCATAAAAACTCATGAAAAACTGCATTTAAATGTTTTCATTCACATTTTTTATACAATTTGTCATGCATCTGTAACTTTGCTTTTTTTGTTCGGATTTACATGAACTTTTCACCGAAATGTAGAACTAAGAAATTGGGAATTATATACACAATTTTGGGAAGTTTTTGCTCATTTTTGAATTGGGAAGGGGCCCATATTCGGCCCCAAATCAGGCCCAAGAAAATCCCTGTGCACTGTAATATGTACAGCAGCACTGTATGTTGCCCAACTTACCTTTTCTGAAGAAACGAGGTGACCTTGACCCCAGTGAGTATATTTAGCAAATCTATACACCCTCTTTTCCTGCAAAAAAGGACAACAAATTCAATAAATTGATATCCCAAGACAAATAGATTAAAAAGACACTTTTATAATTGTGAAAAAGGGCAATATTAAACTAAAATTACATTGTGGTTAAGAGTTATGGTCCTTGTCAAGGGCCATAACTCTAACCACAATGTATTTTAAGTTGTTTAATGAATTTCCTCCCACACTGTTTTACCTAGTTCAAACCAGGAAACATCACAAGAGTTTAAACTCCAAACATGACTGAAAAATTGCTGACTGGGTCGTAATGCATGAACTCAGACCTGCATGATACACTGCATGTCAGTAGCTGGAAAATACTTTGAGAAAAATACTGAACAAGCTTCAAATACACTTATTACAGAAATAATTTAATAGCAAAAATGGGGGAAAACAGGCAACATATGGCTCTTGCATACTACACAGTATCGATTCACTGTGCGCCTAAAATGAGTGAAATCGACTGTATCGGTAGAATCGAGAGTTTTTGGCCTAAATTTGTGAGGGGGTGGTAAGTATTTTCGCATGTTTTCTTATAGTTAGATTTGTTCTTCCGCCGTGGATCTCATTATATTTCTTTGATATATGCATACATGTCATAATATCGTGCAAAAACAACGACAGTGTTCGTGGGAGCGCAAGAAACGCATTCTTGTAGAGGGATAGTTGTCAAAAAAGCGAAAATCCACAGCTTTTTATCTTCCCGTTTCGAATTTAAACAACTAAGCTAAAAATGATTTTCACCAGAAGTTTGAGAGGCTTATGATCCTACAATACCAGAAATCTCAGACTGATCCGTTTTTTTCGATTTTCAGATATTCAGCTATATATGACTGAACCCCCTAATAGCGGTGAATTAGAAACTGTATCGGTAGAATCGACGCACTGAACGAAGTAATATCGATACTCATAAGAGGTACTGTGCCCAGTGAAAGGGAACAATGAAGACAGTTTTGTCTATTCTGGGCCAATTTCAAGCGCAAGAAGGACTAAAATATACGTAAACTTTGAGCATCAAACCCACAACCTTTGTGCGATAAAAAATATAATAAAAGCTCGTCATAAACTTCAGTTTGTAAACAAATACACGCTTGGCACATTCTTAAAAATTTTTGGATGAAAATGCTTATTTGTTTGCTTGATTTGATTCTTTACGTCCCAGTCAACACGTTTTCAGTTATGTTGGGAGTGTTCTTCATGGGTTGAACCAGTAGTAAGCAAGTATTAATGTGTCTTGGTCAAACACATAACGCAGTGACACAGATGGGAGTATACCAGGGAGCTCCTTGGTATCGAGTCAAGCATTGTACGACAAAGCCACTGTGCACCCTCCATGAAATGCTTTTGGCCGTTCTTCTCCTTCATTTGATTTTAAAAGGTTTGCTGTCAGTAACTGGCAAAATATTAACAATTATGTACATGTAGCACGTAAGTGCCTACGATCAGCTTGAATAGTAACAGTTTGGTAAGGATAATGAGCGGGCTCAATATGTGCTGCGTCTCATTTCTTCAGGGTTTGCAATCAGATCTTGCTAAAATCAGCCTTGTTATTAACAGAGACTAGATGGACTTAAAGCTTTTAGTGGGCCAAGTTCAGCTGCTTAGCTATATACTTTCCAGGGAGCAAGTTACAAAGGCACACATCAGTCTGGCCGGATGCGCAGACTGGTCTGCACATTTGTTGTTCACATGCGACAGAGTCAGGTCCTTTCACCACAGAGGCCCAAATTTGATGTGAGATATACGGAAGGGCTTTAAAACCCTAACACGGTATAATGACAATAGATAATTCTTTATAGTGGCGAAGACCCCATGTATATATATATTCGTTGCATTGTTGCCCCTTCCTCAAAAAAAGGAACCCGCTTTTTGAGTCGCATAATCAACACATAAGAATCATGTGTCCATCAGGGTCTGGGGCGTCGTCGTCGTCGTATTCCACGTTGTCACACTTTTGGTTTGGGATCAATAACTTTTGAAGGGATTCATCAATTTTATCATCCATCAAACTTTGCAGAAGGCTAAAGTGTCAATTATACAGGTTTAGTTTGAAAGTGGCGGTTATCCACAAACTTATTAAGAGTTATTGCCCTTTTTGACTTAGATTTTGGCTTAATTGTGGTTTACGATCAATTACTTTTGGAGGGATGCAACACTGTCATTCAAATTTAACACTGATAAAGCGTTATAAAATACAGGCCAAGTTCGTATTTGGAGGTAATTTGACAATTTTTGACTGAGTTTTGGCCCTTTTTTGACTTAGGTTTAGGCTAATGCAAAAGCTAAACATCACATTTCTCCAAAACTATTACATCTTACAAGTTCTCACTATAGGCAATGATTACCCAGTGCCTGTAGATAAGCATAACCCATGATTAAAAATTTACCGCCCCTCCCCCCAGTGGGACCAAAGGTCAAATATGTAAATTTCACAATAACTCAGTCAGTTGTCATTATTTTTTACAGAAATGTCGCATGCAGACAGAGTTACAATAAATAATAAACACATATCAAACGCGATTTTTGATCGAAGGGCTGTGCCAGACCCCCTGGGTGGACTTAGTGGTTGGGGTCAAAACGTCAAAATTCAACGATTTCGGAACATGATCATGTTGCATATCACATTAAAGGGAAACATGAATGCAGCAACATGGTAGCAAATATTTTGCCCGAGGAGCCCAGCTCACCCCCTTCCCCTGACCCTGGGGTCAAAAGGTCAAAATTCAACTTTTCCAGAACATGGTCAGATTGCATACCAAAGTAAATAGAATCACGAATGCAGAAACGTGGTAGCATATATTTTGCCCGCAAACCCCCTCCTACCCCCACCCGACCCTGGGAAGTGGGGTTAAAATGTCAAAATTAACTTTTTCAAAACATGGTCATGTTGCATATCAACTTAAATGGAATCACAAATGCAGCCACATGGTAGCAAATATTTCCCCCGCAGACCCCTAGGGCCCTGGGGGTCAAAAGGTTAAAATTAAACTTTTTCAGAACATTGTCATCTTGCATATGAAAGGGAATCGCGAATGCAGCAACATGGCAGCAAATGCAGACCGAGGTACAATAAATAAGAAACATATCAAACCTGACTTTTGATCGAAGGCCTGTGTCCAACCCCTGGGTAAAATTAAACTTTTTCAGACCATGGTCATGTTGCATATCAAATTAAAGGGAATCACAGGCACAGCAACATGGTAGCATATTATTATGCCCTCAGACCCCCCCCCCAGCGACCCTGGGGGTCAAAAGGTTAAAATTCAACTTTTTCAGAACATGGTCATATTGCATATAAAATTAAAGGCAATCACGAATGCAGTAACATGGTAGCAAATATTTTGCCCGCAGCCCCCCCCCACCCCTCCCCCGACCCTTGGGTCAAAAGGTCAAATTTAACTTTTGAAAACATGATCATGTTGTATATCAAATTAAAGGGAATCGCGAATGCAGCAACATGGTAGCAAATATTTTGCTGGCAGCCTCCCTCTCCCCTCAGAAGGTCAAAATTCAACTTTTTCAGAACATGGTCATGCTGCACATCAAAGGAATCGCGAATGCAGCAACATGGTAGCAACTGCAGACAGGAGTACAATAAATATGACACATATCAAACGTGATTTTGGATCTTAGATCTGTGCCGGACCCCCTGGGTGGACTTAAGTGATGGGATCAAAATGTCAAAATCAAATTTTTTTAGAACATGGTCATGTTGCATATCAAATTAAAGGGAATCACGGATGCAGCAACATGGTAGAAAATACTTTGGCCCTGGGGGTCAAACGGTCAAATTTAAATTTTTTCAGAATATTTTCATATCAAATTAAATAGATTCTCGAATTCAGAAACATGGCAGCAAATATTCTGCCTACATACCTTCTCCCTACCCCACTCGACCTTGGGTGTGGGGTTAAAGGTCAAAATTCAACTTATTGAGACCATGTTTATGTTGCATATGAAATTAAATAGAATCCAAAAGCAGCAACATGCAAATATTTTGGCCGCAAATACCCTCTCCCCGCCCCTCTGACCCTGTGGTCAAAAGTCAACTTGTTCAGAACATGGTCGTGTTGCATATCAAATTGAAGGGAATTACAAATGCAGCAGCGTTGTAGCAAATATTTTACCTGCAGACCCCGCCCCAATGGTCATGCTGGATATCAAATTAAAGGGAATGGGGCATAGGGCACCATGCAAACACATATTCTCTCCTTACACTCACACTCAACTTTAGGTTGGATTATAACATAAAATAAATTCTGAATGTGATCGTGGTGTATATAAAATTAAGAGGAAAGAAGTAAAGACTTACATAGAAGCAAACACTTTGACCTTACACACACCCCTGACCTCTAGGTCAGGTCGAAGTCAGACAGATAAGTTTATTTTGTATTGAACTAACCACTGAAAACTAGTTGATAGGCTTTTAACCTTGATCTGTATGATACCAAAGGTGAACTTAGGGGTTGGAGAAATGGGATTTATGTTTTGTGATTTATTAGTTTCTCTAAAATAACCCTTCGTTGGGAAAATATATTCGACAAATTTTCCTTGTTTGACTTCTGTTCTGCCAGGCGACACATCTGATTCTCGGAATTCTATATCATAAAGAGCGCTAGCTTTGATTTTCATGTAAGAATGTAAATATATAAATGTTTTGATGTATCTGCATGTGCATGCATACATATGTGTGTGCATGCATGCATGCATGGGAGTATGAATATTTAGGAGTTTGTACATGTGTTTTCATATGTACATTGATGTGTGTGCGCATTCATGCGTGTATGTACAATTTTGCAATATCCCTCCACAAGTATTGAAGATGGCATCGCTGGCTCCCCCCCCCCCCCCCCAATATTGAAAAGCTTCCTACGCATATGAGCCCAGTAGCAATTCTTGGGTCACCGTTTGAAACACAAAATTATTTTGCTTTCATTCCTTAAAGTAAGAAAGGATGCAAAGATCAGCAACCGATACACTCAAGTACCATACTTGACCCAGGACACCCCATCGGGAAGTGATAAAACACAATAAATCACCACATACAAGAGAGCCAAGAGGTCAGCCCTTTCCAAGCAGGTGACCACAAGACTGCAATAAATAGACGACAAGATAGCATGACAAACACGAAACATAAGTAACAAAAAAGATCCACAAAAAAGCACCGCCATGGAATGGTCAGTTAAAATACATATACTTTTAAGTCAAGTCTCCTTTCCCCCATACTCATAGCACTCGCCAACATCAAGATTAATGCAAACCTAGAAAAGACACAAAGCAATGCATAGCAAACCATAGAACAAACACAGAACCCACATCAGGAGCAACAGTCAACAACGAATCAACAACAGAATTACTGCCTTAGAATGTACAGCAGCCTAAGCCACTTGTCATCATTGTTTGTTAGATATAGTCTCACTTCTAAAACATTTTCGTTTCGGTACACCAACACTCGTGGGTTTCTATGGCACAAAGGAAAATCCAGGATACAAATGCTACTAACAACTGCCCTCTCTATTCTGACTTTGATAAGTCATAAAACACTCCATTGTCACTCATTCAGGAAACACTTTAAAATATCGAAGACCACTCATACATCTAAGTAGTGTCCACAAGTGTTAACTGACAGGTGGCGGCCATTTGGCGGCCATCTTGGTTATCAGACAAAGCCCATATTCAAACTTAGGCAAGAGATTGATAAAAGTAATATGAATTAAATAGGCACTACCTATTTCCGTGCGTCCAAGTTAAACTATCCAGATTTGTATTTGGAAGAAAAAAATGACTTTTTGGTACTAAACATGGATTTTTTTAATGACATGCCCATAAGTAAAGCATAGGCATTAGCTATTTTTACAAATAAAATAAAGTGCGTTGATCATAATTGGAGTAAATATCTTCTCATAGCATCAAATGGAGAGTATTTTCGTACACACCCTTCGTTCCAGCGAAATGATGATGCAATATACCAAGGCATATTAGGACCTGAAGTGCTCACCTGATATTGAGTTTCTTTAATAATGTTAAACTACGTCATGGTCAACCTAGGCTTATTATTTAAAAATATTTTGTATGGCTCACAAGCCTCACATACCCTAAACTACATACCAAAACGACCTTATGCTACAGACCAAGCATAATTGGCCCTTTGGTTCAAGAGAAGAAAATTTAATGGGTTTTTACAATATATGGGCACGGTGCCCATTTTGGTCAAGTAACCTGAAACAAAATGTAATATATTGTTTTATCTAATGCATACTCCATATGAAATTTGAGTTCAATCAGCCAACTAGTTTCTGAGAAAAAGATGTTTAGATATGTATGTGACAATCCAAAGGGAGCTGCCTTGAGTGAAAGGTCAGCTTTACATATGGTTAAAAGGGTATCCTTTGGAAGCAAAGACTGCACCAAAGACATGAAACTAGAGTGTGCATATTTCCTGGGCTAGACTAGCTAGTTTCTGCCATTTAGGCTTCATCAGTGACCCTCTAATAAAAGCTGTTAGGTATAATAGCTTTCGGGAAATGTGAAGTTCCTTACACAAAGAGTCAATATAGTTTTAAATTTGCATTAAAATCCTCATATATATACAAGAGAGCCTTATGACCCTGGATCGCTGACCTGAATCCTGGCACATGATGTATTGGTCTGTGGCTAAAGAGATATGATTTAAAGACTTTAGCTTTTATAGCCATGTTGTTCAGCCAAGCTGAACTTTCTGAACAATTTTGGTAGAGGGCATCATGAGGAACATTTCTGTAATATTATTTTGAATTTGGACCAGTGGTTCAGGAGAAGATGTTGTTAATAGTCGTTTCTCATCGGTAGTTCTGGTTACCCCTTCGTTCAGTGGAGCGGAACCATTTGTGCAATTTCGGTAGAGGACATTTTAGGGACAATTCTGTGAAATTATTTTGAATTTGGACCAGCGGTTCAGGAGATGTCATTTAAAGACATTTCATATCTAGAGCTCTGGATGCCCTTTTGTTCGGCGGAGAGAACCATTTGGGCAGTTTTATGCCCCCAACTTTGAAAAAGTTAAGGGGCATATTGCTTTGGGCTTTTCCATCCGTCCTTCCGTCCGTTACAAGTTTAAGATAGGGTTTAAAAATTTCATAGATGCATTCCTCATCAAAAAATAACTGACCCATATTTTTTTATCTGGATTATCTACCTTTATGGAGTAATGTCAGCAGAACAATTGGTACAATTTTGGTAAAGGCATTATGAGGAACAATCCAAGATGCATACACGCACCGAATTTGGGATTCCTAACTCAAAAAGTGTAGGAGATATGTAACGACACAATTATTCTAGAAACTTGGTCAGAGGTCAAGGTGCAGTGACCCCAAAATAGTACTCGACTCTCTGTCATCCTAAGATGCATCCATAAATCAAAATTTTGGATTCCTTCCTCAAATAATGTAGGAGATATGCTACGGACACGATTATTCTAGATATGAGGTCACAGGTCAAGGTCACAGATATGGTGTGTGCCTTATTGCCACCCCAAGATGCATTCATTCACCAAATTTTGAATTCCTACCTCAAATAATGTAGATGATATGCTCCGGACACGATTATTCTAGAAATTAGGTCAATGATCAAGGTCACAGTGACCCCAAAATGGTACGAGACACTTAGTTATTTCAAGATGCATCCACATGCTTATCTCAAATAATATTGGAGATACTGCTCTGACAAGAAAGCGTAACTGACGGACAGACGGACGGAATCTAGCAAACCTAATAAAAGTATAGTCCCCCGAATATGGGACTAATAATTTGAACAAACTTGGGTAATGCTACATACCAAATATCAGGCTCTAGGCGTTTTGGTTTCAGACAAAAGATTTTTCGTTTTCATCTCGCAAATATTCTCTTATCCCATCTGATCAAGGTTGGCAAAATGCCGGCAAATAAGCATATTTGCCATGCCAGTGGCATTTACCGGGAAATACCGGGAAATAATGGCAAATAATGGAAAATAATGGCAAATATGATTTACAACCCTCCACATTAAGATTGGTAATTTCAATAATAGAGGTTATTTGACTTCATATTTCATTTCTACTAGTTTATCAAGCTCTCAGGTAAATTATCTTAGTTTAATGCATAAGTCTAATTCCTTAAACATTTAAATTTAATAAAGTGAATTTTAGAAGAAGAAAAAAAGCCTGTTTCGTACCTGCCAAGTACTCATTAGTTGGCTTGTGCATAGGCTACAGATATGGTTGGGTGAGTGACCCTTATCTGCACTATAAATCAATTAAAGACACCCCTGTTTGTGGTCACCTGGACTTTGATTGCCTTAAGCTAAAATATGAAGTTAAGGTTGGGTATTTGGATGAGTGACCCTTATCTGTACTATACCTCAACTAAAGACACCCCTGTTTGTGGTCACCTGGACTTTAATTGTCTTAAGTTAAAATAATATGAAGTCATTCATGACATCCTTGCCCCTGGCTATACAGTATCCACTTTAATAAGGTTTTGCTGGAGATGTGTTGTTTTAACAATTTATGACAGGCACAGGTGTCAAACAATTGCCAGATACACAGCCTGGTAAATTTTCTACCCATTTAAAGGTCAAATTAGAATTTACCCTTGTCCTGCTGAACCCAGAATTAACCCCTGTCCTGTTGAATCTGTTTTTAAAAACACTAGATCCTGATCAGCTGGTTTCTTTTAGAAGCCGTCTTATCAGGATCTACACTGTTTTCCACACAAATTGAAAATACAGATTTAAGCTGAACAAGATAAAATTTGGAAGAAGTGTTACTGTGTAGTACATAAAATATTCAGCATGATAAGCCCTTAAGATACTAGTTATTGTTAAAAATTATTACAAAATTTCAGTGTAAGATTCATTTTGGCTGTTTTAACAAGTTTAAATGTATTCAAAGGATTTATACTGATACTGTAGCCCCATATTCAATATTTACAATTTCACTCATTTAGTTAAATAATACTATTTTAAGTCAACTGAATTAAGGGTGAGGTTGGCGCCGTTAAACCGGTTTAAGCCCTCCAGTAAAATATTTTACTGACCGTTCCAAGGCGGTACTTCTTTTGTGGATCTTTTATGTTTTTGTTCTGTCTTGTGTTTGCTATGTCTTTGTGCGCGTCTGTTTATATGTGCTTTGTGGTCACCTGCTGGGAAAGGGCTGACCTCTTGGCTCTGTTTGGGGTGTCTTCTGTGAGTTTGTCACTTTCCCATTGGTATCCTAGGTCAGGTGTGGTACTTGATTGTATCAATTCCTGATCTTTGCACCTTTCCTTACTTTCTAAAGATATCTGCTGCATTTTACAGCTAAAAATCATATTTGCCAGTATTTTGCGGCAAAAAAGTTATATTTGCCATTATTTGCCAGTATTTGCCACTTGACCACTTATTTGCCACTTATTTGCTATTTGCCATGCCGGGAAATACTGGTAAATTCCAACGGTAAATACCAGGGGGTGGAATTTTCCGCCCAACCTTGCATCTGATCTAGATATACAACGGACAGGAACCATTGTGAATAATTATTGAAGAGGGCCATAAAAGGATCATTCCTGTAACGGTGCCGTGGGTTGGTTTGCAGTGTGTGATTGTGGTATTTCCTGATCATACTCATTTACTTTTTGGCCAAAATCCAATCAGCAGTTTAGGAGGAGATGCCCTTTGAAGCAATTGTTGACGACGCATGACGGACCACCGACATCCAATAATCGCAAGAAGATCTAAAAACTATCCAATGAACATTCCTTTGACGCTTTGAAGTTTAGGGGGTGTTTTTTAAAGCGCAAAGTGTTGACTGACAGATAACGGACAGGAAAGGGTCACATAAGTTCATATTGAGCCTATGGCTAAGGTGTAATGGAATGCTGTTTTGATTATTAAAAACTACAATTTACTGTTATTGGACTACCATTTACTTGGCATTGTTTGCCTAGAGTTCATGGGATTAAAATTATAGCTCCTTGCGGTACTCTTTTGTAACTATGTCGGAATTGATTGCAGTGACATTCATGGAGATTGCAAAGGACAACAAGAGCATCGTCAGGCAAGGCATATATGCACAACTACATGTTTGACAGCAAAGGGGCCACCAATATAAAGTCTTGAAAAGAGAAGTCATAGGTTTTTTGGTTCCAGAGAAAACTATTCTTTAAGGGTTTTGTCATATTTTAGCCCTGCAGCAATCTTGAATGTGTAATCAGTACATTAAACTAGCTTTTCTTGCTCTATCGTATGGATTTCAATGTGGCATCTGAGAAGAGTTTGCCCAGTGTTTGAAAATGTTGAAAGACGGATGAAAGAATCTTTGGTATACTATATGCTTGCCTATAAATCAGTTCACACTAAATGTGATAGTTCACCCGCAGAGATGCTTAAATATCGTTTCAGTGTCTAGCCTATAACCTCACTTGCCCAATCTGGCCAAGTTTGTAATCTAAATTATAAGACTTATAGAAACAATAAGAATTGAATTATTCTCGAATACAGCCAGGAGTTGTTGTTTTTCAAAGGAAGATATTTGAGAACATCTTTTATGTTGCCATTGCAAACCAGAACCTTTTATGATGACGGTTTGTGCAGAGGGACATCATTTCTTAAAAGCTCACATTGAGCACACAGCAGGGGGGCTAAAAACTACAGCCTTTACAAATGAAAGGATTTACAATGGCAACAGTGTTAAGATGCCCAGTTAGGGTTGTTTAACAACACCCTCTGATTTCTAACCAATGGACGACCATACATAGTCTGGACAGTTTGTGGTACTTAGCAAGTTAGTATACAGTTACCTCTCGTTAAATCAAAGTCGTATAAGCCTATCAAGATTGTTTTCGCTATTATCCTTCTAAGTACATCAAAGTCAGCATAGTTTTGGATAGAAAATAATTGTGAACAAAGTCTGTTAAATATGAATTCATCCTACGCTTTACTTTAACTTAATAGGGTATTTTGAGTTTGAAGGATTCGAGTTAGCAAGAGATTATTGTATTGATCATGTTTAAACATTAAAAACACGAAGTTATAAATTAGATCATGCTATTTATTGAGCTTTGTCTAATACAACCCATGCTACACTGTATCTAACAGTTACTTCTTTGAATGCAACACTTCATTGAATGGTGACTTCTTCAAATGCTACACAAATTCCCCCCCCCCCCCCCACACACACACACACAATGATAACATCATGAAAGATCAAGACTTTTGGGGAAAATTAAAAAAGTCACAATTCTATGAAGTGTAACCTTCAAAAAGTTCATCATTTGATAATAAAGTGTTATTTTGCTTCTTGAGCCTCTGGGGCTTGCAGTTGTAGTAGCTCCATCCTTTCTATCTCTGTATAGTGAACATCTCTGAATCATATCTGAAAGTAAATTTTGACAGACTAAGATTATAAGTAAAAAATAGTGTTAACATAAAAAGTAATATTACACAAGATTTTTAACTCATTTAAGCCTAGCTCCTTTTTAAGGGACATAGAGTAGACAAACTATGCAGCCCCAGATCAGATGTTGTGCAACCTCTGATCAGGGTCTTCACTCCTATCTTAAATAATGTTCTACTTCACTTTGAATTCAAATGAATGATAAATACCCTCAAACAACCCTAAACTTTAAGACAGACTCATTCAAATGATTAGAATTGAAAAATCTATTCAGCTGAAATTTGTTAAATATAGAAAAAATGTAGCTTTATGAATGGAATGCTTTTGGCTCCAATATGATCTATACAATAATATTCCCTGCCAAAATATTCTGGTGCTACGGCAACAAGTGTGATAAAAATACATGCCTATCCTTTGATAACTATTCATTTTGTCCCCACCCATCATTGATAAGGATTCAAAAAATCATTTTAGAACAGTTTTTGAACATATAGTTTATCTACCATATGATATACATGTAAGGCTTTTTCCAGTATAAATAACTATACTGCAGTAAAAAAGTTTCGCAATTAGTTAAAATGGGTTTTCCAATAGGCTATTTTGGTAGCATTAGATCTAATCTATTAGCAAGTGCACAAATATGTCAATTGTTTGAAAATGAGCTAATGTCAACCCTCAAGGGGTAAAAAGAAACAAGTTATGATTTCATAGCGAGGATTAGATCTGCTGAGCATTTTAATTTCAAACGCTATTCAATTGAAACAGGTAATTTGAAAAAATACGATTTTTAACTTAAAACTGTACGAAAATGGTGACCAAAACTTTCAGTTTTTTACTGTTTTCACTTTTTAGCTTTTAGATCTAAACATTTAATGGAAAATGAAACTTTTAGCACAAAAAAATATTCGTGTCATTGCCAGATAAGCTGTTTTAGCAAGGGGACTTAAAATCAGAGGTTATATTTTGTGAAATGCCAACCAGCCAGTTAATTTTATCGTACTTGTAAAGGTTTGTCAACATAAAATTTTGATATTATGAAATAAAAAATCCCATTTCTTCTTAACTGTGAATCCCCAAAGTAATTGCTAAACTTTTTTCACACAGTATATTTATAGTTCTCACTAGCTCAAGGTGTAGAAACATTCATGTAAGGGTTCTCTCTAGTATGAATAAACATTCGTATAAGAGTTCTCTCCAGTATGAATGAACATTTATCTACATTAGTAACCCGAGTTATAACTTGTAAATGCCAGGCAACATTAATACATTTATAACTAGTGTATATAACATAAACCAGGAAAGGCTGAAAACAGTATAAACTCCTCTACACGCCTCTAGATTAGAGTACATAATTAAAAATTCCTTCCCTTATTTATCAACCAAAATTTTTCTTGTGGGTACTCAAACGAACCCTCTCAATCAAACAGTTCTTTTGAGATCACAAATGAATTTCATGTTTAAACTGATGGATAAGAATTTTTCATCAAATATTCACTCTCTTAATGCTTGAACTAGATTTCTAAGAATCAGAGCGTAACCATTTGTGCAATTTAAGTAGAAGGCATCATGAGGAACAGTTCTATGAAATTATTTTGAATTTAAACCAATTGGTCAGGAGAAGATACTGCTTAAACTTAGTTCTTATCTAGAGCTCTGGTGGTCCTTTTGTTCACTAGAGTGGAACCATTTGTGAAATTTGGTAGAAGGCATCATGAGGAAAAATTCTGTGAAATTATTTTGAATATGGACCAGTGGTTCAGGAGGAGATGTAGTTAAAATATATTTCTTATCTAGAGCTCTGGCAATCCTTTTGTCCATTTGAGCGGAACCATTTGTGCAATTTTGGTAGAGGTAATCACAATGAACAATTCTGTGAAAATATTTGAATTTGGACCAGTGGTTCAGGAGATATTGTTTAAAAGACTTCAAATCTAGAGCAATTCATACAATTTTGGTAGAGTGCATTATGGGGAGCATTCCTGTGAAATTATTTTAAATTTGGACAAGTGGTTCAGGAGTAGATGTTATCTAAAGGAAAAGGTTTATTGAGTGGACGATTGACGGACGACACATGCCAGACGAAAACTGATAACAATAAAAAAAACTAGAGGACCTGAAGGTCCTGAGGCGCTCACCTGACCACTTTAATAATGTTAAAATAGGTCAAGGTCAACTACAGCTTATAATAAACAAGGTTAAAAAATTCTCGAAAGTATGATTTCGGCTTAAACATATATAGAAAAATGAACTTTTCAATATTTTTCCCATATAAATGCATTAGGAATCAAATTTGACCTTGCCATAAAGAAGGTCAAGCTAGATTCGTCATTTGTGCAAACCTAGTAGAGACCACATCCACAAGCTACATACCAAGGCCATTGGCCTTTAGTCCCAGAGAATAAGATATTCAATGGGTTTTTACCCTATATGGATGTGGTGGCCTTGACCTTTGAAACTTATTTATAGCCATTGTCACATTAGGTTTAACATAACAAGTGAGAATAATGACTTTGGCTTCAACAGTATTCACAAAATCAACATTTCAAAAAAAAATCACATTTAAATATAATAGGAAGCAAATTTGACCTTGAGCTTAAGTAGGTCAAGGTCAACTAAGGATCATCATTTGAACAAACTTGGAAGGCCCTACATCCACAATGCTACATACCAAGTCCCAATATCACAGGCTCTCTTGTTCTGGAGAAGAAGATTTTTAAATGGTTTTAACCATATATGGGCATGGCGGCATCTGTGTCATGTGACCAAAATATTTTGCATACATTTTGACTAATTTATCATAAGGAGTCTTCACTTGAAATTTGTCTTAATATATTGATGGGACTCCAATATGAGCGACCTAAGCTGAAAGGTCAAAGGTCAACCTTGACCTTTGGAACTTAGCCATTGTCTCATTAGGTTAAACATATCAAGTGAGAATAATGACTAAGGCTTCCACAGTTTAAAAAAATCAACTTTTCAGAAATTTTCCCATTAGGAAGCAAATTTGACCTTGACGTTAAGTAGGTCAAGTTCAACCTAGGATCATCATTTGCACAAACTTGGTAGGCCCCATAACCCAAATGCTACATACCAAGTCCCAAGGTCATCGGCCTTCTGGTTCTAGTGAAGCAGATTTTTAAAGGTTTTTTTTCATATATGGGCGTGGCGGCCATCTTGGTCATGTGACCAGGACCATTTGAACAAACTTCTTTCCTGCGTCCTAAGAAGTCTCCATATGAAATTTGAATTTAATTGGCCTAGTGGTTTCAGAGAAGATGTTTGAAATTGTGGACGGACGGACAACGGACGGACGCCGGAGTGACTGGTATACAATAAGCTCCCCACGAGCCTTCGGCTCAGGTGAGCTAACAAGAGGGCCCTAGGGCCCTGGATGGCTCATCTGAATCTTCATTCATGAGAAGATAATGTATTGACCAGTGGCTATAGAGATATCTTTCAAAGATATTTTTATTTTTAGCTCTGGTAACCATGCTGTTAAGGAGTTTTGGTAGAGGGCATCATGAGGAACATTTCTGTAAAATTATTTTGAATTTGAACCATTGGTTAAGGAGATGTAATTTAAAGACATTTCTCATCTAGAACTCTGGTGGCCCTTTGTGCGATGGAGCAGAACCATGTAGTTTAAGTAGAGGGCATTATGAGTAACAGATCTGTGAAACTATTTCGAATTGGGATCTGTGGTTTAGGAGCCTTGAGGAGATACCATTTAAAGACATTTCTTATCTAGAACTTTTAGCTGCCTTTAATGTTTGGCGGAGCGGAACCATTTATGCAATTTTAGTAGAGGTCATCACCGGGAACAATTCTGTGAAATTATTTTTAATTTGGACCAGTGGTTCATGCGATGTCATTTAAAGACAACTCTTATCTAGGCCTCTGATGGCCCTTTTGTTCAGCGGAGCAGAACCTTTGTGCAATTTTGGTAGAAGGCATCATGAGAAACAATTCTGTGAAATTATTCTGAATTTGGACCAGTGGTTCAGGAAGAGAAGTCATTTAAAATATTTCTTATCTAGAGCTCTGGTGGCCCTTTTGTGCATCGGAGAGGAACCATTTGTGCAATTCTGGTAGAGGGTATCATCAGGAATAGAGCAAACCTATGTAGTTTCCAGAACTAATAACAACACAAAATGCAAGATTTATTAAGTCAATGTAATTACCTTTAACAAGGACATCTGAACTTGCGATATAAATTCATTCTTCGTTGATCACCTCACAGCTGTTCATTCCTTAGTCAGACTTCTTAGCTAGAGTCACCTGAAACAAACATGTATATGGCTCTAAATTTAGCCTATATATATCAGACTTGGGGTCAATTACTTTGAAAAAGTAATTAATTACTTACAATTACATTGGAAATTGTTCAATTAAATTACAATTACAATTACATGGCTTTTGAGCAAAGTAATTAATTACATACAATTACTTTGCCAAATGTAATTAATTACATTACAATTACATTTCACTGCCACTCAGATATCTTCATCAAATTTTAATTTCAGAGATATATGAAATGAGTTAAACACCTTAAAAAGTCTGAGTAATCTTGGCAATCTAAATTCAGTATATGCCTATTAGATTGATTTTATTTTTAGGACTTCTTCTATTATTGTCAAGTAATGCAACTTACAAGAAATGAAATGTACAAAATCAGTTGTTGTTTTTTCTGGTAGCTGACATGAGCACACAATGAGAAAATACAGAAATATATAAAAAAAAATTGGGGGGGGGGGGGGGAAGAGGGGTTGTTTGTAAATTGCCGATGTTGTCAAAAAAATAGCTGTTAACCGCAGAACAAAGTTCAGGCATACACATTCGTCTGACAAAAGTCTTACAATTGTGGAAGCTAAACCATGGAAATGATTTTGTAAAACTAGCTTAAATGTCAGAGAATAACAGTAACTATTCTCAAAAAGTGTTGATAAGAAAAATGTGTGGCCCTATGAGACATTAAAGTTGGCAAAAAAAGTACAAAAAGGAATATCAGATAGTGATAAACTAAAATATTACTTGTCACAGTTGTGTGTGAAATGCTGGCATTGCTAGTCAGGCCCCAACTGGAACATCTATTTTATTTTTATTTTTTGTTATTATATCAACAATGATAGGCCCCAGGTTCACTGAAGGAGTGAAATCCAATTTAATTTTCTGAATCACATTTTATTATTATTATTATTATTATTATTATTATTATTATTATTATTATTATTATTATTGAAGATGGCAAATAAGCAGTTTAAGGATATAAAATTATGTAGGTGGATAGATTGGGTCATGCACCTTAGCATATGAGTGTGTTGATCCTAGGTGTGAAAATTTAACAAATAGCCTTCAAGGAGTCAATTCACTAGTCTATTGTCTCAATAATAACAATTGTTGAGATTTTCACACCTTCTTTGTTTTTGTATTGTTTTGGTAACTAGACTATTAAAAGGTTGATTGTCATAAAGCCATATCTTTTATAAGCAGATAAACAAAGAATATATAACTTGCTAAAAATGTGCTTTCAAAATAGTGGAGGTTACATACAGTCTGTGTCAGACTCTGTGGTAAAATAGTTAAATGCTATTTTATGTCTATACTAGCATGACTAGTTCCAATATGTTGCACTCAACTTTTCATATATTGAATAAAGCAAATGATATATGCATTTACAAAGACCAAGAAGCATTTAGCAGAATTTTGAATATATAATATGATTATCTTCTAAAGGTAGCTGAATTTCATATGGTATCTGATCTGAAAAGTAATTAAAAAGTAATTGAAAGTAATTGTTAATTACTCCCATTTTTGACCAAGTAATTAATTACATTCAATTACTGTAATTAAAGAAATATCTTAATTACAATTACATGCAATTACTTTAGAAAATGTAATTAAATTACAATTAATTACAATTACAATTTTAATTACCCCAACTCTGATATATATAGTAGATGCTCTAAAACTCTGAACACTAGTTGTCTGTAAAAAGGCCTTTCTTACTAGACAGTAGACATACAGTGCAGACCCAGATCAGACTGCTTCTGATGTAGCAGTCTGATCAAGGTCTTCCCTGTTTGCTATTCTGACAAGCACTTGATGTATTCCAGCCTTGATAAGTTATTAACCCACATGTAATCTGAGAACAAAAAGAGAAATGTTCTAAATTTCAGAAAATTTACTGTACATATTGTGAATGTTCAAAATATGATGTGCATTAACAGGCTTTTTTGGCCCCCCTATGAGGCTAAAACATAAAAATGGTTTTAACTAATTTGTTCTTATTGGTTTATTAGAACAATAAACAAAGTGTAAAAGTCTCGAATTAATTTGACTTTAACCGTTGCTATGGTAACAAATATGGCCACCAAAATAAACTGAAAACAGGAAATCGACCACTTTGGAGCAAATTTGAGATGTTTGACAGACCAATTAAGATAGGGCACAAGCAACTATCAAAAAGATATTTTACACAGGTTTAGATAAACAAATATTTTCAGCGTAAAAATGTAAATATTTTCTTACCCATCAGTTTATACATGTGTTTTGGGTGCTCAAAAGAACCGTCTCATTGAGATGGTTCTTTTGAGTACCCACAACATATGTTTTGGTTGAGAAATAAGAAAATTAAATTTTCACTACACACTCTTAACTAAAGTCATATTTTAACAGCTGATAAGATTATCACCTGACACAACATATTAAAAGGATATTTTGGTATTTAGCTGTGCTGATATCTAATTTTTTAAAAAAAGGTCTCAGAATGCCTTAATTTTGGTTCAAAATGATAATTTTTCTATTTTAAGCCTACTTTGTGGGTCATTTTTGTAACCATAGCAACAGTAAAATTTAAATAAAAGCCGAAATTTTAGACTTCGGTTAATCTTCCCTGTATCTAGCCGAGCGAAACTGTTTGTGCAATTTTGGTAAAAGGCATCATGAGGAACAAATCAGTGAATTTTTTTTGAATTTGGACCAGTGGGGCAGGAGGAGATGTCGTTTAAAGATATTTCTTATCTGGAGCTCTGGCAGCCCTTTTGTTCAGTGGAGCAAAAACATTTGTGCAATTCTAGTTAAGGGCATTATGAGAAACAATTCTGTGAAATTGTTTTAAATTTGGACCAGTGGTTCAGGAGGAAATGTCATCAAAAGACATTTCTTTAAATATCTAGTGCTCTGGCAGCCCCTCTGTTCGGTGGAGCAGAACCATATGTGCAATTTTATAAGAAGGCATCATGAGGAACCATTCTGTGAAATAATTTTAAAATTGGACCAGTGGTTGAGGAGGAGCTAATGAACATTTCAGCACTCAGCAGATGACAAAACAAAATTTGTGTGTGACACTTTAAGGGTTAACTGTTTTGCATATCAATGTTGTCTGCTGATAACCTTACCCAGTAGGCAAAGAGTTTCCTCTGGAAAGGGATTCAGATGTATAGGGGGGAATCAATTTGATGATTTTAACTCAGGCCATCCTTAAAACAATCATCAATGTTTGTTTGCTGTCACACGACAGAGTGTGAGACTCACTCAAAATGCCACGTACCAAAAAAAGTATGTCTGTTTCGCCACATTTCAGAGAAATATTTTTCTTAAAATTTTAATGTCTTTTAAATAAATCAGTGAAAAATAAATAAAATACCTTCTGACCTGGAAACTTTTGAGTAGGCCTAGGTGACCGCAAACATTTTTTTAAAGAATGGCCTTATTTTTCTAAAATAATAAGAAATATCCCAATGAAAATGAAATAATTTGGGCTAAAAAGAGGGTTCAAGTGAACCCCATCTGGATACACCACTGGTTAAATAACTAAACTGATTTAGCCTTTTTTTCAAGGCAGACGATATTTGTTCAGCATTCGGAATTTCAGATTAGTCCGTTTCTGGTCGTTGCCATTATACACATGAATATACAAATGTAGTTGAGTTTCTATATATTGATCGACATTACACAAATTTAGATGGAAAATGAACATTTTTGTAAAATTATCGCATTATTTAGTAAGCTCCATAAAATTTATTTTCGTTCTTTTTGTGCCAAATTTGCATATGAACTTATCAATGTCCTAATTAATTAAATCATCCATCAAAATGGTCAATGACTTGAATCTTGGGGTCGGCAAAAATGGATCAATGGCTGGGCTGGACTTTCAGACACATGACGACCCAAATTTCTGAACTGTTCTGGCAAAATCGATCATTCTAAGACTAGTGTCTCTTTTCCTGTTACCATGATAGGATGGTCTGTAATCTGTGGCTGTGCATGTCTGATTTGTGATATTTTCCTCATCAATAGAATTTATATAGATCTTGTCTATAATATATAAATATAACATACAGCCAATGAGTTAATGATATTATGTTGAACTGTATAATGTAATTCTGCAGCTGCATTCTATGGTCTCTCATTATACATGTCAGTAGTGCCATGCAATATACATTCAAAAGCATTGTAGGAGCCATAATCATAGTGTGAATAAGACGGCAAAGGAACTCTCCTGGCTAAAGAAACCACAAACAATTACTTTAGGCGCCAGCTAGTGTTTTAAGTTGGAAGTGCTAGCTTCGGCCTTTTAAAAGTTAAATTATTATTGAAAAGATGCCAACTTGCAGCTCAAATATTACCGTGATAATTTGATAAAGTATTTTCTCATATAAACCAAATAAAAGCCTTTTAGGAAAGGTTGTTTTCTTGAAGTTCAGCAGAATTCCATTCATCACAGGGCTTTTTTCACCATTTTGGGACAATGACCCATACCCCTGGGATTGGGAATTTTAGCGCAAAAATGCCAAAAATTGGGAATATATAGTGCTTTAAGCTGTATTGTCAAATCATAAAATACATCATATATTTATCTTGATTTAGCTGTAGCAGGCCCCCAAGCAGGCTCACATGAAATTAAAGGTTTTATATAAAGGCTATTTTAGGCAAAATAAAGGTTGTTTTCATTGAAATTCTAGCAAAAATAAAGAGCAAATTTACATCAAATTGTCTAGTATTTTTATCATATCCCAATCTTTAAATCCATGTTACAGGTATGATATAGCTATGCAGCAAATTGTTAGCCAATGATATTATAGCCTGTCTATCACAAATCAATAGAAAATTACTCTTGTTCAATTTGAACTAAAGGGTTGTGTTGAGCAGTGTTGTATTGAAAAATTAATCACATAATTTTTTATTTGTTAAGAGGGGGGTTGGGGGGTCCTCCCTGAAAAATTTTGAAAACCAATAAAGCAGGAGAAGCAATCTCTGTTCATTTTCTTAGGGCAATTTTACCTTCAGGTAATGAGCAATTTCAGAGAATACTGCTTCCATTTATATTGTATGTCATTTTTAAATATAAAATTTAGAAAGATACGCATATGTCTGTATTAGTCTTGTGTGTAGATATCTATGTTCAGATTTGACAACCGTAGACAGTGACATTAGAAAATCAGCACATTATTTAGAAGTCAATAGACCCAATTGATGATATCCATTAATATTTGCCATCCCAGTTAATGTAGTTGGTAGAGCGTCCAATATAATGTTGGGAGTTTTGCCGGTTCTATTCCCAGGTTGGGCACATTGACTTTCACTATAGTTGTAAGTTACTAGTGAAAGATGAGCAGAGTACATGTTCTTGTGAAAGGATTAGGGTTAAGCCTGTCCAACTAGTCATTCTGACATTACCTCAGTTCATATGTTTAGCATGGATGTAAAGCATGAGATCAAACCAAAAGCATTTATTTTTACCTTACCTCACTCTTTTTTATTGCTGCCTTATCTGAAGCCTAAGAAAAATTGACCTTAAGAACACTAAAAGAGTACCCTGGTGCAAGAGGTAGGTAGACACAATGGTCAGAGGATGAATACATCTTTCTGAAAAACTCTAGGTATTACTTTTCAGCATACTTATGGTCTATTTCTTCAGTTCAAACTGATCTTGCAAAATTTAAAGGTTTATTAATCAAAATAAAGGTTATTAAAGGTTTTTCAGCCAAATTAAAGGTTTTAAAGGATTGCAACCAAATTAAAGGTTTCTAAAGGTTTATCCTTGCTTTATCTCCTTGTTATATCTTGATTTATATGTTTTAGGAGATGATGCATTGATAAGTTAGGGGTCTTTCATGCAAACCAAATATCTATGTGTCTTGATCCACATCTGAATTAAGGGTGAGGTTGGCGCCGTTAAACCGGTTTAAGCCCTCCAGTAAAATATTTTACTGACCGTTCCAAGGCGGTACTTCTTTTGTGGATCTTTTATGTTTTTGTTCTGTCTTGTGTTTGCTATGTTTTGTGCGCGTCTGTTTATATGTGATTTTTGGTCACCTGCTGGGAAAGGGCTGACCTCTTGGCTCTCGTTTGTGGTGTCTTCTGCGAGTTTGTCACTTTCCCATTGGTATCCTGGGTCAGGTGTGGTACTTGATTGTATTGATTCCTGATCTTTGCACCATTACTTACTTTTAAAGGTTCCACTAGGGGGCCTGCTGTAGTGTTAAATTATAATCACCATTGCATGATGTATTATATGAGACTGTGCAGTATTGAATATTCGACAGTTTTAAGCCAACTTTTACCATGATAAAAATGATAATTTTTCTTATTTTTTTTCTGATTTGAAATTGGGAATTTTCCTCCAAAAATTGGGAAAAAAAGATACTTTTTGGCATTGGGAATATAACCCAATAACGGCTATAAAAATCGGCCAAAAATAAGCCCTGCATCATATCTACATTCATTGCTGGTTCTCGGTTTACAGATGGTCAGAACCAGCATCATAGGTCCAGATAAGGGAATTTTATTTGCGTAAAATTTTAATTATTTTCTTACCAATTAATTCAAACACGTGTTTTGGGTGCTCAAAAGAACCGTGTAATTGAGACAGTTCCTTTGAGTACCCGCAACATATGTTTTGGATGAGAAAAAAAGAAAATAATTTTCCAATACGCACTCTTATCTGGAGGCCTGCAGCATGTAATGTAGATATGGTGAATGGCTCGTGATTTTTCTCACCTGATTTTTATTTTTTGTCAATCATTTTTTTCTAAAAATGATTAAATCATGATGATAAAGAGCAAGGAGATACAAGTTTTAAAAGTACCTCCCAGCAGAAACAATATAGCAGCAAGATGAGTTCTGTGCATCGAAGCATGATTGAACCAATTTTCAGTGTACTGTGACCACTGACCAAGTTAGTTTTGGCCTTAACTAAAAGATAGAGAAGCAATATCTAACAATAGGTGGTTTGACTATGGCATACTAACCTATTGGATTTGAGCATTGTGGGTACATGTGACATATTGGTTTACAAAATGTGTCACCAAATTATGTGATTCGCCTGATTGGTTGATTCAAACTTGTCATCAATCTGCCAGGGTTCGCGCTAGTGGTTGCCATTGTCACAAAATGCAAAGAAATAATAAAGGACCTCGGACAGTCTTAATGAAGGATTGCCCATAAAAATGACCAGAGAAAAGTTTCAACGAAAATGATATTTTTTCTATGAAAAAGATAGTAGGTTCAACCATTGACTTATCCACAAAAGCCGTTTTCTCATTGGACAAGAACCAACTGAAAAATATGGGTTGAAAACTCCGTTTTTGCTATTCAACATATAGAAAATAGAAAAAGTTTTACTGAGGTGCTTTCCCCCCCGTGACCAAACTAATCCTTTTGCATACAGTTGTAGTTTTACATTTCACACATCATATAAAAACGGGGTGTTTGGTCACGGGGGGGAACGCTGTCAAAATGCTCAAAAACACTTTATTATAAAAACTTATTAGAAACTTATTTTGTTAAAAACCTGTAGGTAAATATCAATTTGCAATGGCATATATCAGGGCTTAAGTTATGAGTGCTTGCAAAGAAATTAATTGCCTCATTTCTTAACCAAAACATTATGTTGTGGGTACTCAAAAGAACCGTTGCAATGAGACGGTTCTTTTAAGAACCAAAATTATAGGTTAAATCTGATGTGTAAGAAAATATTACGATTTTACGCTAAAAACTGTGTTTATCTAGACTATGATTTATACAGTATATAGATATGATACACCTCAGTGCACAAGTCGCACTGGTTGAACTCGAAACATTACAGGTAATAGTCGAAAGTAATTGACAGCACACTTCTTTGGACGAAACAATGCAATCTTCTCAACCCGAATTTTATGCAAACGCAGCACTTTCGTCTCAAGTTTTATGCCGCAAACATTATATTAATATGTATTTAGGTGAATACTCAACGAAACTTTGACTTTCTGTGAAATAAAATTTGGTCACAAAAAATACCCCCACCCCCTAAACCCTAAAGTCCTGGCATAGTTATGCAATATTTTCAGAATATTTTTATTTTGTTAGATGCACTAAATGTAAAGGTTTCATTTAAGCACAAAACTATAGTTGTCAGTTATGCATTATGCTAGCCACAGGCTGTCAAAATTTGGGCAGATTGAATAGGAAACTGTCCGAGGTCCTTTGGCGCAAAAATATTAATTTGGCGACAACTATTGGCGAAAAAAAATTAATGGTGAAAATTTTTGTCTGGCGTTGGAACGTCACCTCCCGCTTAAAGTCATTGACTCGTGTCGTCCATGTATAACATCACACAATTCTGTAGCAGATGGAGTCAAACCTGAACATGCCTCACACACTTCTGACATCTGTCTCGTGGTCAATGCATGCGTAGGCCTAAACCAAAAACTGCACCATTACGTGTCACTGAAACCGCTTTTTTACCTTGCCATGTGCGATGTGTTTTCAAAAACGGTTTAGTGTAGAAAAATCTTATCACTCTGTCGCTAAACACTGTACATTTGTAAACTTATACAAATTGTTAGTGTTTAGCTACCAAAGGATACTTGACGTCTCCACAAACAGATTATTTATAGCCATTTAGTGCTGCTTGCTACTTTTTTTACATAGTGTTTTGAGTAATGCATACTGCAGATTAACACAAAACCCATTTTTCAGCGGTGATGTGCCATAGCAGATAGGTCGATCCTTTGAGTATCACATTGAGAAGTTTTGGTTTGTTTATTTTGATGCTTTAATTATGTCACAATCAACATTTTTTCAGTTATGTTGGGATGATTTCCTGTCTTCATAGGTTGAACCAGTACTAAGGCAGCAGGTGAAAAATGTCTTGTCCTTTGAAAGGACACAAAGGCAGTGAGTCTCGAACTAGCAACCGTTTGATCCCCAGTCTAACACTCCATCAACTAAGCCACTGAGATCCACAGGAGAAGGGTTGGGAATTGATATTGAAAGTATTGACCACACTGTATTCTGTTCACTGTGACCAATAGCCCACTTTGAGGTCAAACCTCATAGAATCTAAAGCTGCAGGCTCCGGTCACTTGAACGCTTCAACGAATTCCGGTTACAACAATTTTGGCTTCATTATCAGCGCCCCTAAACTCAATTTCTGCATTCGCAAACTTCGACGAATCGTAACGAATTTTATTTACTTACGTACCCGTGTATGTATCATTGACTGCACTGTGATCCACGTGTGTCGCGGTCTCGTTCAACTGAAAAAATCAATTCTGATCAAGGAGGATAAATCTAGCAACTTGAGGCAATATTTGTAACAGCAATTGAAGAGTCAGAAGACAGATGTAACCGCAAATGATGGTAATGTTGGGATTTACCGTTACGGTTAATGTCAAACGGAGCGTGCAATGGCGTTAAGCTTGTTGTTCATTGTACTGCGGATTCCAATATGGCCGCGATTGGCTAAATATCGAGCAACCTCACGTGCACGGTGCGTACAACTTGCATTTTGGTTGTTTGGTCCCCTGCTTTTAGCACTTACAGCCTGTACGCCCGGGTACAAAAATAGGTCGAATAACGCCGAGCTATTCCAAAAAGACCTTCTCTCGGGTGCTAAGGCGTTCGCAAGTAACTCAAGCGTTGAAATGCCGACTGTGAACAAGCGCCTATTTAATCATTGCTCATGGGGAAATTGGACTGGTTCCCGCTTTTCAATGATAGCCTTACGGACAGCGTCTCGAAAGCAGGATAAAAGCTGTCACAAAGTTTTTGGATCCTAAGCTCAGTGTATAAGCGTGCTTGGACGCACGTAATATATATGTGAAATTTGGCAGCAATCGGGTAATAAATGACTAAGGTAGAGTGTCTATAAGTGCAAACTAATAGGTGGCGGCCATTTCGTTGGCCATCTTGGTTAACTTTCGTCGGACAAAACTCGTATTCAAACTTAAACGAGAGTTTTATGGAAGCAATCCATATATGAAATTTGGAAAAACTCTGATAAAAAAATGAAGTAGTGGACACTGATAGGCGTTGGCCATTTTTTGACCGTCTTGCTAATCGTTCAACAGATATAAAAAAAAGGTATTCAAACTTTTATTTTCTTGTCCTTTGGGTTTTATTGTGGAACTTTGAAACTATTAGATGGTAACTGATGAGGCCCAGAAAATTTGCACACTCTTGTTTCAGTTCTTTGGTGCATTCTTTGCTTCCAAAGGATAACCTTTTTAAGAACACATTTGACTTCACTACAGCTGGTGATTGGGACTATGTGGCGGTGGTAGAACGTCTCCCTGCCCTTCACTATAGTGTAGATTTTATTTTCTTGTCCTTTGAGATCATGGGTTTCATTGTGGAACTTAAAAACTATTAGAGGGTCACTGATGAGGCCTAAATGGCCAAAACTAGCTAGTCCAGCCAAGATAATTTGCACACTCTAATTTCAGTTCTTTAGTGCATTCTTTGCTTCCAAAGGATAACTTTTTAAGAACATATTTGACTTCACTACAGCTGGTTATTGGGACTTTGTGGCGGTGGTAGAACGTCTCCATGCCCTTCACTATAGTGTAGTTTTTATTTTCTTGTCCTTTGGGATTATGTGTTTCATTGTGGAACTTTGAAACTATTAGAGGGTCACTGATTTGGCCTAAATGGCCGAAACTAGCTAGTCTGGCCCAGAAAATTTGCACACTCTAGTTTCAGTTCTTGGGTGCATTCTTTGCTTCCAAAGGATAACATTGTAAGAACATATTAAACGAGAGTTTGAAGGAAGCAATCCATATATAGAATTTGGAAGAAAACCGATTATAATGACTAAGTAAGAGAGACCTGTCCTGGCGGCCATTTTTACAGCCTTCTTGCTTATCGTTTGACAGAAAAAAACTGTATTCAAACGTGAACGAGAGTTTGATGATGATATGAAATTCGGAAAAAATCCAATTAAAAATGACTAAGTTAGAGTGACCACAGCAACGGACAGACAGACGGACAGACCGACAAGCCCAAAACAATAGAGATAATGTTTTGTTCGCTAGTTTGTTGATAGGTTTGTCAGTTGATTTTTTGCGATGGTGGCACGTGCACGTGCGTGTGGTGTGCGCGCGCGTGTGTGCGTGCGTGAGAGTGCGCGTGCGTTTGTGTGTGTGTGTTATTGTCAAGATGCTGTAACGAAAATTCACAAACCTATTTTTGTAAACATCCAACCTTCATAAATATTCATGTAACAAAGCGATACATGTATACTTTTACCACGACCTCTAAGTAATGACCCTTGATTCATTCAATGCATTTACCGTTACAGTCACGCCTCAAAGCGTTTTGTGGAAGTATAGCACGACTTGAACTTACCTGTATATTATACTACCCGTTCAGTGGAGCATAACACCATGCAATAAGAAAATGGTGGATTACAAATGCTATGTTTACAGTAGCATGTTACCTGTAAACAAGGCCGTCATCGCCGGTCCTGCAGGTCCGTTGAGCACCCGACCTTTTGGCCGAGTATGCTCTCCATGGTCCCTTTTGCTGGTTTCCACTCGCTTTACTCTGTGCTTACCATTTATTGATGCAATTATCAATAACGCGCGTTGGGCGTGTGAAAACATTGAAAAATTATAATGACACCTGCTTAATTAATTTCATAATCAGATGGTCTTAATGGACGTTATCATACTTATGGACCGTGTCGAGAGAAACCCTGACGTAGCTGCATGCAAACGTCAAAGGCGCAGACCAGCCTGCACATCCGCGCAGTCTGATCAGCGCCTTTGTTATTCACTCCTAGGAAAGTATAATTGTTAACTTGCTACACTCAAAATTCCAGCAATCTAGCTAATCTCTGTAACTGAGTAGGTTGGTTTGAGTCTTGCATGGTCAGAAACCCCAAAGACAGGTCTTCTTGTTGAGGTCCTGATAATTCTATGATCCCTTAAATTGACAATTTCTTTTTTCTTCTTCTAATTAACATGTCCAGCGATAAAATATGTTTAAAACGTGTTGACTTTACATATATGAGCATCATGAGCCTGTGTTGTTACAATGCATTCTGTTACAGCTATACAGGTCCCGCCTGTTCCAATTCAGCCCAAGACTTTTCGGTTCCACCAACGTTCATTCGAGATTAAGAAGCTTGAGCAGAGAAGCGTTTAGCTGTCGTGGTTCGACAGTAGGCCCTGGCTGCATTAAGATAAAGCCAAAGATCTTATCTTATGCCTACCAAAGCCAAAATCAAGATGAAGCCTGCATCCTTAACAGGTGTTCTACATGTAATTGAAAAGACTAAGTGTATATCTTTTCAAAAACACAACTCTTTGAAGGACCACCAAGGATCAGTGCTAAAAGTACTTTCCAAAACCTGCGGGGACATAGGTGAAATAATGTCAAAGAAACATGCTGTAGAAAAAAAAGTAAAAAAATCGTGACTGTCTGAAAACAATTATGTCCAGCATTCGGTTTCTCACGTGACAAGAAATATCTTTTCTAGCAAAAGATTGTGACCAAAAGGACTGAAATCTGGTCCCAAATGCATAAAAACCCCATTAAAACGCACATAGAAGCGCCCAAAATTAAAAAAAAAAACTTGGGGGAGACCCCCTAAACCCCCCTGTCGAGAGGGGGCTTAATCCCCCCTCTCGTGTCTTCAGCACTCGATGTAATCTGATTGCTCGCTGGGCACAAAAAGCCTTATTAAAGGATTTGCCACAGTGGTTCTTATAAAATGCACTTTCCACTGCCATTTCATCTTACCATACAGCTGTTTAAAGCAGGATGAAATTATTGAAATGTAAGCCTACAAACCTACACACAGACAGCAGATGCGGGAGTCTCTAACAGACTGAAAAAAGTGATACAGATTGACGTATAGTTTACCCTTTATGAACTAATTGAATTCTGCCTACTGGTTATATACAATGAACTTGGGGTGGTACAATATATATATTGCTGTTCACAGGTTTTTATTGAAAAAAGTTGCATTTCTTTCTCTGAACATCATATTTGTATAAATAAACAGTGAAGACCCAGATGAAATGCCGTATGATGCGGCATTATATTTGGGTCGTCACTGTCTGCCAAAGTACACATTTAGAAGCCAATGGTATACACAGGGTGAAATAATAGCCTACTTTCTGCTCTAAATTCGAAGATTTATGACCAACAATTGCTTTCACTTCGTGCAGTCGGTAGTTTTTACTTCGTACATTAAATAAATAGCCGTCGATTCTACCGATACAGTTTCTAATTCACCGCTATTAGGGGTTCAGTCATATATAGCTATATATCTCAAAATCGAAAAAAACGGATCAGTCTGAGATTTCTGGTATTGTAGGATCATAAGCCTCTCGAACTTCTGGTGAAAATCATTTTTAGCTTAGTTGTTTAAATTCGAAACGGGAAGATAAAAAGCTGTGGATTTTCGCTTTTTTGACAACTATCCCTCTAGAAGAATGCGTTTCTTGCGCTCCCACGATACACTGTCGTTGTTTTTGCACGATATTATGACATGTATGCATATATCAAAGAAATATAATGAGATCCACGGCGGAAAGACGAATCTAACTATAAGAAATCATGCCAAAATACTTACCACCCCCTCACAAATTACGGCCAAAATCTCTCGATTCTACCGATACAGTCGATTTCACTCATTTCAGGCGCACAGTGAATCGATACTGTGATACTAGACTTAACCCCATGTTGCTATGTATGCAGGGTTTTTCTCCCCATTTTGGGAACATGACCCATCCCTCAGAGTTGGGAATTTTTCGCATCATTTTATGCAAAATTGGGAAAAAATCACACCATATAATATAATCAAAAACAAAAAAATCAATTAGTCTACTATAAAGCACATTTCAAAATTTGAAAATCAAAAATACAATATGCTGTGGCAAAGTGCAGTTAAGATTGGTATCAACTATACATGTAAAGTTACATGTTAGAAGCTGCAGTACTTTTTATTTAGAGAAAATACAAGCATGAAAACATTTAAGTGGAAAGGGAAAATAACTCAAAATACACTGAAGTTTAAGTTATGTTTTTTGCAAAACTCGGTGAACTTCCTCTAAAGTTGTTCTGTCTGCATGTCAAGTTACATATTTATAGCTTTTATACATGTACATGTACTTTAAGAGAAAACAGCTGAACTTATTATATACTTATCATATGCGGATGAAAACAGACTTTCGATCCCCCCCATATCAAGCCTAGCAAACACACTGATGCTCAACCACTGTTTAAATATTATATACTATAATAGAGCAAACTCTAAAAATGGTGAATAACATTCAAAAGTTTCTAAGTTCTACATTTTGATGAAAATTTCATGAAAATCAGACCAAAATTGGCAAAGTAACACTGTCTGTAGACAGATGTTATCATTTACATAGAGGATCTTACATGAGTGCTCATGTTTTATTGAATTTATTAAATGAGTCGAGGAAAAGAGATAAAATGCGAGGCTTGCCGAGCATTTTATCTCTTTTTCGCAACGAGTTTAATAAATTCAATAATACAAGAGCACGAATGTTAGATTCTATTTATCATATGACAAATACTTTGAAATCTCATTTCTGGCGTAAAAACGTTATGATTTTGTCATCTTGAACGCAACGTTGTTATGGACGTCATAACGTTTCTTGTAAATCGATAAACCACTAGTGGTTTACAGATTTTATTGCATGGCGTTATTTCACTCCCAAACGCGACGTCATATGATAAATTAAGTTTTATGCAAATTTTCGTGAGTAATTATGAAGGCCAATCTGCGACCCAAATTATCGCTCAAAATGCGGTACTCAAATTATCTCACAAATGCATGGCCCATTAACTACATGATACAAAGGGAAACACTCCATTTTGGCAATTTTTGGCTGAATTATACATATACAGCCCCAGCTACGGCTTGTAATTTATTGATGGCACATTTCGTACACAATGATACTTATGGTGTGGTCTCCAATAACAAGGTCCCAGTCTGACATAAAGAAAGATCACAAATACATGTTTTACCATCTAAAACTTTAAATAACATCATAGGTTTAGACAAACAAAATTTTTTAGCGTAAAATTGTAAATAATTACTTACCCATCAGTTTTAACATATGTTTTGATGCCCAAAAGAACCGTCTCATTGAGACTGTTCCTTTGAGTACCCACAACATATGTTTTGGTTGAGAAATAAGAAAATTATTTTTCTGGTACGCACTCTTAACTAAAGGTCTGTAACATTCAAGGATGAAAACTATGTAAAAATAGAAAGTAAAAAAAAACATGTTTCTGTTGGCATATTGTTGGATTTGGGAAAATTTTCTTCTAGTATCTGCTTTCCGCTGGATTCCGGGGAACAAGACCGTTCACTGACAAGACAATTCACAGACATGGTTTTTGAAGACAGTTTACCGACAGAATTGGAGATAGTCCCCCCCCCCCCCACGCCCTGACACTTTTGAAGATAGTTCACTAACAAATTTGTGCTTTATGTTGACATAAAGCTCCGATGAATCATTGATCATGGGTGACTTTCAATTCTATCACAGTTTAATTGTTAGTTGGCGCTTTTTCTTTTGCCTGAATAGTGAATAAAAAATAATAGGCAGACATTTGATGAATGCTACATGAAATTAAAGCTAGACTGATATGATAAGTATAGATGGAACTCTTTTGTAGTGAATTTGTACTTTAATGTTGATCAAGTTCGCCATGCAATGCAAAGTATTTCGTTTGAACAGATTGTTTGTAGGTCTACTAGTTTTTTACGCATTTTTCCTTTTATTTCTTCTCTAGGTTATGTTTTGCGTATGATGATATAAGACGTATTTTCACACAGACAATGTAATGACTAATGATCACTCTTTAGGCATGAGCCATGAATATTTCTTCTAAAATCAAAGTGCAATTTAGCAAATACATAACTTTATTGTTTATTATTGTATCAATTAATGGTTTGAATTGGGGCATTCCATATACACTGTAGTCATACCACTACGGCAATTTGGGTCTCATCACCCACTCCAGTGTTATAGTAAAATTACCTTCAAATAAAGGCTGACAAAAATGAGAACTTTCAAATATGTTTTCTTCAAGATTGCATCCTCTAGTTAACAACCTCTGTGTTGTCTTGCCAAAACGGAGATAAAATCAGATTGAAATGTGCTTTTTTAAAGTTATATTAAAAAATTGTGAATTATTTATGATAATCATAATTTTACGGTTTTGCCATTGATTAATTATCCACGATGAAGAAACCGTAATAAGTTATTTCATGCCTAGACACCAAACGTTAAAGTTTTCATATAATTTTAAAGCTAAAAGATACAATGTGAATTCGATGAACAAAAATCAATCGGAACCCAAGCATTTTGGGGCGTTTATCTGTGATTAAATGAAGAAATTGAACATGATGAGAAAGTTACCTTAACATCGAAATAAGTGACGAGACCCAAATTGCCGTAGTGGTGACCAGTCACCACAGTGATATATTTAAAATACAATATAAAAATTTGGCGGTGAACTGTCTTCAATTCTGTCATGAACTGTCTTCAGAATGCATGTCAGTGAACTGTCTCGCTGTATACAGGTTCTTTCCTCCCATCCAAAAAACACCGACCCAATCATCAGAATAAATGATAGGCTGAACGTTCTAACGAACAGAACCACAACAAACCAACTATATGATATGAAACTTTCAGTATACTGGGATAATCAGTTTTCGCCAACGTAAGCAGATATGGCTCTGAGGATAGCAAAACAAAATACAACCTGACCAGAAAATTTAAAGATTGGGGTTAAAAAGAATTAGTGAAAATGGCTGGAAAACGTTGGTGGAAGTAAGTGACCATTTTTTTTTCCACTAAGATATGCATTTTCTTATTGCTTAACAACTAAACAGACAGCTTTTCTTTTGCCCTTGAATATCCCCTTTTCAGAATGAGCCTGTGACATCACACAAGTGAAAAAATGGTGGGAATGGTGAATTGGCGAAATTACATGCTTGGCGAAAATAGCTTACTAATCCCTGCACCCAATATAGGCCCTAAATCAATGGTTTCAGTTAGATACCTTAACCTTTACTGATGAATATACACAGTATAAGCCTACCTCAGTGTTAACTAAAACCAGGCAAGCATTCCCTTCACCTCGAAAACGCCACTTTGAATTCAAGATGCACGTCGCCATCAAATTTGGAAGCAGATGACTTTTGGGCGGTGTCTTTCGCAGCGAATTCACGATTTTTCACGAATTCATTCCTGTAAATAAAACTAATACAGTATTTCGACAACTTTGATATAATGTGTGGTCTATTGTGTGCCTAATTTATTCGTTTGTTTACATTTTTCACACTATTTCACATGCATTTTTCCATTCGACCTTCACACAATAATCTTTTCTTTCCTCCGATTGAAGAGCAACAAAATATATCTACAGCGAGTTTCAAAACGACCAGGCCCCAGAGATTATGTTGTGCGTAAAAGAAATTGCCAGGCAGGCAATCTTCACTACAAAATGAGAGTTTGTTTTGCTAAAAAATATGTCGAGCATTGGATCAAATAAAAGTTTAGATCTCTGAGGTAAAAAAACCGCTGCCCATAGTGACCATAGTTCAATTTTTATTATTTTCTTGAAAATTAGGACTTTTTCTAGAACTGTGTAGAATCTTTGGAATTTGATCATAAGCGTAACCAGTGACCTATAGGAATAATATATGAGGGTCTAGATGGGGTATAATGATTAGTGAATAATGGCCTTATTTAATAATGAATAGTGAATAATGAGCCAAGAAAATAATGAATAGTGAATAATGGGGGCCTAAAAATAATGAATAATCCTATTTTTTAATGAATAGAAGAAAAAATAATGAACAGTGAATAATCAGATTTTAATGAATAATGAATAATGCTAAAAAATCAGCAATGCATTTTTGCCTATGCTTGTAAAAGATTGACCCCCTTTGTAATTGACTGGTTATCAAATAACCACACTATAACTGTAACTGTATATTTTAGATTCCGCCTTCAAAGACGCACCTCCTCGAGTAGTTAGGGCACTCAGCACTCAGGTCCAAAAAATATATATAAACAGATACTACTGATTCTTCGCTTGTCTACGTCGTTTGCGTTTCGGCACAAGTCCCAGTTTCTTAATGTGTAGGCTGTGCAGCGCATATAGCATAACCGTGTACTATAACAACCACAAATGATAGGTAATTCTGCAATTTATAAAACCTAGTCAACTAAGGGACATAATTAAGCGAGAATCAGTACAAAATGGCATCTGAAATAGAGATCAAAACAGAAAGTCCCAAAAACTCAAGAAAAAGACACAGAAAGTAATCATGTGGTTCCTGTTATGCTAGCGTTCTATAATAACGTTACTGATCGCAAAACTGTGAAAGAAAGAAGTATATATAGGTCCAGAGTGTGTATAAATTCCAAAGAACACGAAAATGTAATGAGTTTTCACAGGCATATTATTGGGGCCCCCATGGGTTTTGGGGATCGGGGGAGAATGGCTATTTATTTTCAGGGAGCTGGGAAGCACTGGTAATTATTTTCAGGGATTCTGGGAGCAAGCTCATAGTTTTGGGGATTAAGGGAGCCCTGCAAAAAAGTAAGAAATTTAATTTAAACAATCTCACCTTAAAGGAAAAGCCTTCATTTCATTTGATTTTTAAAAGAAATCTTCGGCTTTTGGGGGGAACCCCCCAGACCCCCCTTGCGAAATCTCAGTGTATTTACTTTCGTGTTAACATGTTAATCGGGTTGGGGTAGAAATTTATTAATCAGGCTTCAGATAGGCCCTACTTTTCATTGTGTTCCTACATTTCCCTACTTTTCTTGAAAATGTTCTACTATCTCTACTTATTCACTCTAAAAATGTCATTTACACAATAAAAATACAAAAAAAAAAATCCTCGGTCGCTTCGCTCGCTCAAATCTCAAAACATTACTATATTTTTAAGCATTGTTTGAAAGATTGGTATTTTAATGAATAATTGGTCTTATTTTAATGAATAACCCAAAATTTTAATGAGATGAATAATGGGCTAAATTTTTAATGAATAGTGAATACCAGACCCCCATCCAGACCCTCATATATGTCACTGGCGCTGCGTAACGCTAACTAGTGGAAAAGTATGGAGGCAGTGACATATAAAGGTCACTGATGGAGACAATGCTCATATAGTGTTCATAATTGATTTTCCCCCATAAAATTTGTTTTTGGAAAGAAAATGTCTGTTTTAGCAAAATTTCTGTTTCATGGAGATTTAAGGGAAGGGATTCTTACAGTCTTATCGATATTCACCATCCTCAAACTAATCTCGGGCCCAGTATACTGGGACCGAGAATAAGTTAAAAGACAAATCTGTTAATTTTTTAAATACTAAACCTCGATAAATGTCAAAATATGGCTTCATTTACATGGGACTGATGGCAAAACATGGTGTGCTCCTTTAAATATTTGGAGCAGTGTATATACATTCTCGGACCCAGTATAGCAGATATGCAGAGAAATAATGGAGATAATTTATATGATTATTTAATCTTCAACATACACCAGTTTTGAAAGCCCAGCCACGAAAAAGTATTTCCAATATATACATTTACATGTATGCAGTTATCTACATGTATATTATGTATTATAGGTCACCATAGCGATGTGAATTGGCATGGTCATATAATATCCATATTATATTTAGCATATTCTTTTATAACATTTCATAATTGAATGATCAGGAAAAAATAAAAGAAGACTTTCCCATGCTTTTTTTGCATTTATAAAAGTAAATCATCATAAAACACAAGCTCTGGTCAGTGACATATGCTCTGGTATATTCCGTTGCAGGATAGTTTTCAAACCAATAAAACAATAAACTCGAGTGATAGAACTTAGAAAATATCTTACGAAGTTTATGATAGCTCGGCCAAGAAAAAGAAAACTAACCATTTCAAAAACTGCATGTTTATCATAATTAGGTTTTATTAAAATCTTACTGTGGGATTTTAATCTCGGCGAGACAAGACGTTAAATGTATAGACAACTACTAGTCAGTAGTAGTGCACACATTTTAATTAACATTTTGAATTATAACCAGTATACCGTGCAAGCTTGTCAATATCCTCACCATCAGAGCCTGCTTAGTTTTATTAGGCAAGCCCATCTGAACATAGTTCTGAAAATAGACATGCACTGCTCTAGATAGTGTCCACATTTTGTGTGTGCAAGAAGGGAAAGCATATCGAATAAAGAATTTCTAGTGATTAGGCGTGTCATTTCCCTAAACGAGACGTTCGTTTTATTTTGTTGAAATAAGGGCACATTCAACAAATACACATTGACCAGTCGTATGTGCACCCTTGCAGCCTAGTCCGTATTACAGGACCAGGTTTCATGCTCGAATATTTTGATCAAGCAGAAGTTATTGTATGGTTTGGTAAGCCAGATTGCATGGTTTAGTTTAGCTTAGGTTCCAGTTTGATTTTTTTCCTTTTTTATTTTTCCGTTTCTTGGTCAAAATGTCAATATCTACCGAAATTAATAACGGACTATCGATACCTTTGATGTGTTAACTTTTTATTATCTTAATGTTTAGAATATATTATAGGCATAAGAAAATATTTGCAAAAAATGACGTCTGGGCCCAGGCTAGGTTTGTAAGATTTGTATTTATAAGATTTGGCTCAAAAGTATATAGACAAATTGTCGGTATTCCAATGGGTACTAATTGTGCTCCTCTTGTTGCAGATTTTTTTTTGTTTTGTTATGAGAGAGACTATATGTTATCTCTGTCAGACAATAATCAATCTGATGTTATTGAAGCTTTTAACTCTACCTCCAGATATTTAGAAGACTTACTTAATATTGATAATCCTTATTTTGTACAAATGGTAGGTCAGGTATATCCCACTGAACTTCAGTTAAATAAGGCAAATTCTTCTGATACTGAAGCTCCGTTTTTGGACTTGAACTTGTCAATAACAAATGGCATAGTTTCTTCTAAAATTTATGATAAACGGGATGATTTTAATTTTGAAATAGTAAATTTCCCATTTCTTGATGGAGATGTTCCTCGCTCTCCTTCCTATGGTGTATATATTTCTCAGCTTATTCGTTTTGCTAGAGTATGTTCTAATGTTGATGACTTCAACAACAGAAACTTATTTTTAACTGCTAAATTATTAAAACAAGGTTATAGATATCATAAAATTCGAAAAGCATTTTCTAAATTCTACCACAGAGTTAATTGTTAAATACAACATTGGGTTAAAAACTCTTCTGCAACGAGGCATATCAGAACCTATATTTTATGGTGATTTAGTCTATAAATTCAAACGAATTGTTGGAAAACCTAATTTTAGTGATCAATTCAAAAAGATAGTTAAACGTTATATAAGGGTTGGATATAACTTGGATATCATGCGACAATCTGCATGCCTAGTTGTAAACCCAATCACGGTTTATAGCTATGGTTTCCTCTTTAATTGCACGACGGTGGGTCGGACCTCAGACTCTATGACGTCTCTGACGTAAAGCTTTAATCGGTGGGTTGGTGCCTGATGCTTATCTGTAGCTGGACCCACCGTGGCTCAACTTGAGGTTTTCTTTAGCTCTGACTATCTGTGAGTCATGAGCCCTTTTCTTTGTTTCATCATGGTGTAGTAATTTGATTAGAGTGTTTTTCCATGATGATACATTGCATTAGTTAGATGGCCTCCATGCAAGCTGAACATTTTTTGTACTTCAACAACAGCAGAATCTAGGGCGAAGATTTGGTACCAGTAAAATGCATTTAAGCCCCCCGGTGGCTTAGGCTGCTGTCCGTTCTAAGGCGGTGGTTCTGTTGTTGTTGACTTTCTGTTTATTGTTACTCCCATTGTGGGAGTCTGTAATTGTTCTATGTTTTGTTGTACGTTACTTTATGTCCATTTTAGTATTGCAATCATCTTGATGGGGAAGAGAGAGCTGATTGCTTTGCTTAATTTGTCTTCCTGGTGTCTCGTGATGGTTGAGCGGCTCTTCCTCACGGTGCCACGGGGTTGTCTGCAGTTTGTGATTGTGGTATTTCCTGATCATACTCATTTACTATTTTTGTTAAGTCAGGTATATCTCACTGAACTTCAGTTAAATAAGACAAATTCTTGTAGCTCCCTTTTTGGATTTGGCCTTGACCATAACGAATGGCATAGTTTCATCTAAACATTTGATAAAAGGGATGATTTTAATTTTGAAAGTGTTAATTTCCCATTTCTTGATCGCCCCCCCCCCCCCCCCCCCCCCACCTCCTATGGTGTATATATTTCGCAACGTATTCCTTTGGGAGAGTATGTTCTAATATTAATGATTTCAACAATAGAAACCAATTAAAACAAGGTTATCGATATCACAACTTCGTGAAGCATTTTCTAAATTTTACCACAGACACTCAGAGTTGATTGTTAAAATACAACATTGGGTTAAACTCTTATGCAAGAGGGCATATCTATTGTACTTTCAAAGATAGATGAGAATCGATGTAAACAAACACTGGCCAGTTTACCTTGATTTTGGGCGTGCAGGTAGTCTCAGTTTACAGTTATATTGAACCTACCACAGATTATTGCATATGCGCGTAGTAGTGAAAAATCATGCTTTACCTGTTATAAGAAAAATAGAATAGCCTCATTACTATGCATCTTTGAAAGCACAATAAGCCGGTATTTTATGGTGATTTAGTTTGTAAATTCAAAAGAATTGTCCGGAAGCCTAATTTTAGTGATGCATTTAAAAAGATAAAAAGTGGAGTACAACATGGATATCATGCAGCAGTCTGCATGCCTGGTTGTAAACCCAATCACGATTTACAGCTATGTTTTCTTCTTTAGTTGCACGACGGTGGGTCGCGGTGGGTCGGGCCTCAGACTCAGTGACGGCTCTGACGCAAAGCTTTATCCGCTGGACTCAATTTGAGTTTTCTTTAGCTCTATATGTGAGTAGTGAGTCGTATTCTTTGTTTCATCATAGAGTGTTAATTTGATTAGATTGTTTCTCTGTGATGATGCAGTGCATACGTTACATTTTGGAAGGCTAAACGTGTTTAACAACATAATCTAAGGCCAAATACAAAGGATTTACCCCCCCCCACACACACACACACACACGGTGGCTTAATTAGGCTGCTGTCCGCTCTAAGGCGCTGGTTCTGTTGTTCTAGTTGATTCATTGTTTAATGTCCCTCCCATTGTTCGTTTAGTCCTTATTTTGTTATGCATTACTTGGTGCCTTTCTAGTTTTGCAATCATCTTGACGAGGAAGACATCGATATAGCTGGTTACAAATTGCCTTCCTGATGTCTTGTGACTGATTGTGTTCTGTGGCTCTTCCTCACGGTGCCGTAGGTTGGTCGATCTGCACTGAGTGATTGTGGTGTTTCCTAATCATACTCACTTGCTTTTTGCGTCTGTACGAGCAATAGCACCAGCATGCATATGCATTTTCTTCATTGCGAGATATTTGACGTTAAATTGGAATATCATTGAAAGGTGAAACAGTGACAACTGCAACCAACCCAAGATGACTTCGCTGTTCGAGTACAGTGGCTCTCTAGCGTGATTATATGTGGCACCTGTATTTACACTGTTGCATGACTGGCTAATGAGGATTTTAAAAATTGTATGATTTTTGGACAACGTAATTGCGTGATTGTAACAAATGGAGAAGGATTTACCACCAGTCTGCTTTAATACTGCACTGTGCTCTAGTCATGCGAAAATCCAGCTTCAATATAATTCAGTGGTCTTGCCAAAGCATTTGTAAATGAATCTCAAAATATATAATGCAAAGGGAGTGTATTAAAAAGTGTGATTTTTTTTTAAGTTTCTTTATTAAATTTTGATATTTTTTACAATATCTTGAAAACAGGATTTGGTTCAACCAGGGGTTCAACCATGCATGGTGTATATAAAGCAATACTTCTTGCAAAATTCTATGGCACTGCTTGCGTAAAGCTAGTCTTACAAAGATTTCTGCCCATCTCTAAACATGCCTACTGCATATGATGGTCACAACCGATGCATGATCCAAATATACTTAGATCACAACTTTTGAGTGATCCTGTTGCAACTGTTAATTGATCAAGTCACAACTGTTGAAGGATCACATCAGATTCATTGCTTTATTATAGATACACACTGGGTAGGCGAAGATTCACAGCAGATTTTCAAAACAAAACAGCTTTACGAATGTAAAACTACAACATTTAGATATCGATAATGTTGTTTTGGCATTTGACGATCATCATTAGCGCTGTTTTGGCAATCAAATTATGACCCAGTGGCCACTTTTGGCCACCAGGGCACTAATTTTGAACAAATATGGGAATTTACTTGGTGATGCTACATACCAAGTATCAAGGCTCTTGGCCAAGTGGTTTTACACAAGAGGATTTTATATGTTATCCCTATATAAGTCTATGTAAAACATGCGAACCTCTGAGGGATATTTTTGGCACCAAGGGCATAATTTGAACAAGTGGAATCAGAGGACCCGAGGCCACTCACCTGTCAGAGATTCGCTGGCCCCTTGAAGACCACAACAAAAAGTTACACACAAATACTCAAAGCACTTGGTGCTATTTAAAACAAGAACTGTTTGCATTTTCTCTAAATAATTTGTTACCTATATCAAACGTGCCATCCAAAGGGCTGGGCCTTTTTTGCCCTAGATTGAACAAACTTTGACAAGTGCAACTAGGTGATGATACATACCAAATATTAAGGCTCTGTGCCTACTGGTTTTAGACAAAAAATATTTTTACATTTTCCCTATATATATAAGCCTTTGTAAAACCTGTGACCACCAGGGGCATAATTTGAACAAACTTGGTAGAGGTCTACAAGATGATGCTGCACACCAAATATCAAGGCTCTAGACATAGTAGTTTCAGACAAGATGATTTATGTTTTCCCTATGAAAAACATGTGACCCCCCAAGGCAGAAGCCATTTTTATGGCCAAGTACCATAATTTGAATGAACTTGGTATATGTCCACTAGGTGAGGCTATATACCAAATATCAAGCTCTAGGCCTTGAGGTTTCAGTCCAGAACATTTTGTTATTCCCTTTATAAATAGATGCCGCTGTAAAGCATTACCCCCAGGGCTTGGTCATTTTGGTCCATAGCATGGAGGGGATAATTTGAACAAACTGAGAAGAAACCCACTAGATGATGTTACATACCAAATATCAAGGCTCTAGGCCTTGTGGTTTCTGAACAGAAGATATTTTTGTTTCCCCTATAGAAGCCTATGTAAATCATGACATTAGGGGCGGGGCCATTTTTACCCAAATATCATAATTTGAACAAACTTCGTAGAGGTCCACTAGATGATGCTATATTGTTATATAAATATCAAGATTCTAAACATTGTTGTTTCAGGAAGATCTCTAATTTTTTAATTTCGAAAACCTATTTTTATCCTTTTTTGGCCACAGGGCAAAGCAACACCAGCTGATATTATATACCAATTATCAAGGCTCTCAGCCTTATAGTTAGTTGTCTCAGACAAGATTTTTTCTAAGTTTCCCTGCATATAAGCCTGTGTAAAGGGCTGGGCCATCATCAACCTCAGGGGCATAATTTAAACAAACTTCGTAGAGGTCCACTAGATGATGCTATATTGTAATATAAATATCAAGATTTTACCTATCTGTCTTGTGTTTGCTATGTTTTGTGCGCGTCTGTTTATATGTGCTTCGTGGTCACCTGCTGGGAAAGGGCTGACATCTTGGCTCTTGTTTGTGGTGTCCTCTGTGAGTTTGTCACTTTCCCATTGGTATCCTGGGTCAGGTGTGGTACTTGATTGTATCGATTCCTGATCTTTGCAACCTTACTTACTTTAAACTTTATGGTTTCAGGAAGATCTCTAAATTTTTAATTTCGAAAATCTATTTTAGCCTTTTTTTGGCCATAGGGCAAAGCAACACCAGCTGATATTACATACCAATCATCAAGGCTCTCAGTCTTATATATAGTGGTTTCAGACAAGATTCTTATAAGTTTTACATGCATATAAGCCATGTGACCCCTAGGGCTGGGCCATAATTGACCTCAGGGGAATATTTTAAACAAACTTCTGTAGAGGTTTACTAGATGATGCTGCACATCAAATATCAATATGAAGTTTCAGACAAGAAGTTTTTTATGTCTAGAGCTCAGATGTCCCTTTTGTTCAATGGAGCAGAACAATTTGTGCAGTTTTTAACAAGGGCTTTGTGAGGAACTATTCTGTGAAATTATTTTGATTTTAAATCAGTAGTTCAGGAGATGTCATTCAAATACATTTCTTATCTAGAGCTCTGGCAGTTCCTTTGTTTGACTGAATGGAATCATTTGTGCAATTTTGCATTATGAGAAACAATTATAAATTTTGAAATTATTTTGAATTTAGACCAGTGATTACGGAGATGTGGTTAAAAGATATTTCTTGTCTAGAGCTCTGGCAACCCCTATGTTCAACAGAGCTGGACCATTTGTGCACTTTTTGTAGAAGCATTCACGAGGAACGATTCTGTGAAATTAGTTTGAATTTGAATCAGTGGTTCAAGAGGAAATCCAGTTTAAATATATTTCTTATCTAGAGCTCTGGCAGCCCTTTTGTTCCGCGTTGTGCAATTTTAGTAAAGGGTATTATGAGGAACAATTGTGAAATTATTTTGAATTAGGAGGGGATGTTTTTTAAAAAGATTTCTTATCTAGAGCTCTGGCAGCCAGCCTGTTCAGTGGAGCGAGACCATTTGGATAATTTCAGCAGGGGCATTATGAGGAATATTTCTGTGAAATTATTTTGAATTTGGACCAGGGGTTCAGGGGGAGATGTTGTTAAATATTTCTAATCTGGAGCTCTGGCAACCATTTTGTAAAGCAGAGCTCAACCATTTTGACAATTTTGGCAGAGGGCATTTTGAGGAACAATTCTGTGAAATTATTTCGAATTTGGACCAGAGGTTCAGGGAGAGATATCGTTCCAAGTCTTGTCTAGAGCTCTAGTGACCATCTGCTGAACCATTTAGTCAATTTTGTTCAGCTGAGTAGACCCCTTTGGACAATTTTAGAAGGGGCATTATGGGAAACATCTCTGTTGAATTCAGACCAGTGGTTAAGTAGATGTTAATTGTTTTAAGATATTTCTTATCTTGAGTTCTGGCAGTCATCTTGTACGGCGGAGCAGAACCTTTTGGGCAATTTTGGGAAAGATCATTCTGCTGAATTTCTGTGAAATTATGTTGAATTTGGAAAAGCACTTCAGGAGATGTGGTTTGAAGAAAGTTAACACGACTTACCATGACAAGTCACAACAAGAGGGCCAAGTGGGATTGAAGTGGCCCTAAATGGCTCACTTGAGTTATATACAGGTATCTATTGAAAGCTGGTAGACATACCAAATATCAAGCTTCAGAAAAAGATTTTTTCATGTTTTTCACTATGTAAGCCGATGTAAAGCACAGGCAATTTTTGGGCCCACTAGATGATGCTACATACCAAATATCAAGACACCCCGGGTTGGGCCATTTTTGGCCCAAGGGGCATAATTTGAACCAACTAGGTAGAGGACCACTAGACGATGCTACATACCAAATATCAAGACTCTTGGCCATTAGGATTGTTTCAAGTTTTTCACTATAATATAAGCCCATGTAAAATATGTGACCCCAGGAGCGGGGCCATTTTTGGCCTCAGGGGCATTATTTGAAAAAAACTAGGTAGAGGACCACTAGATGATGCTACATACCAAATATCAAGACTCTAGGCCTTATGGTTTCAGACAAGAAGGTTTTTTCATGTTTTTCACTATATAAGCCTATGTAAAATATGTGACCCCAGGAACGCGGCCATTTTTTGCCTGAGGGGCATAATTTGAACAAATTTGGTAGAGGACCACCAGATGATGCTACATACCAAATATCAAGGCTCTAGGCCTTGTGGTTTCAGACAAGAAGATTTTCAAAGTATTCATCTTGAAAATCTATTTTTAGCCTGTGTGACCTAGATATGCAACAGACCAGAACCATTTGAATAATTTTGAAAGAGGGCCATATAAGGTTCATTTCTGTCAAGTTTGGTCAAAATCCAGCCAGTAGTTTAGAAGGGAGGAGATGTCCTTTATTAAGCAATAAATGTTGACGACACACAACGGACCACAGACATCCAATGATCACAATAGCTCACCATGAGCCAATGGCTCAGGTGAGCTAAAATTCACCTTGATTCTAGGTGAACTCAAGAGAAGCCTGGATTGCTCACCTGAATCCTGGCTCATGTTGTTTAATTTTTTCTTATCTACAGCTCTGGCAACCAGTTCATTCAGCAAACACAATCATTAGAGCAATTATGGTTGAGAGTATAATGAGAAACATTTCCTGGTAGCCATTCTGTTTTCAGAGTTCTGTTTGGGGGAGCCGGACCATTCAAACTTTTTTTTGGAAGAGGGCATTATGAGGAACATTTCTGTGAAATTATTCAGAATTTGGATCATATGTCCAGACGATATTTTCTATCTAGAGCTCTGGTGGCCCTTTTGTTTGGCAGAGTGGAACCCGATGGGCAAATTTGGTAGAGCGCATCATGGGGAACATTTCTGTGAAAATATTTGCATTTGGACCAGTGGTTCAGTTGATGTTTAAATCTATACCAGTATATATAATATACAGCTCTGGCACCCAATTAGTTCAGCAGTGGGGAATCATTTGAGCAAATTTTGGTTGAGGGCATTATGAGGAGCTATTCTGTGTATTTAGAATTTTGGACCAGTGGTTCAGATGTTTGTTATTATTCTTTACGTCCCATCAACGATCTTTCAGTTAAACAGGGAAGGGTCTTCCTGGGTTGAACCAGTACCAAGCTAGGATAAATGTGTCTTGCTCAAGGACCTCAACGCAGTGATGTCCACGAGGCTCGAACCCGCGGCCTCTCAGTCTCGAGGCAAGCACTCGATCTACCACTGAGCTCCCTGGTTCAGATGTCATTTAAAAAAATTTTATCTGCAGCTCTGGTGAACCTTCTGTTCACCGGAGCAGAACCATTTAGGCAATTTTAGTAGAGGGCCTTATGACGGAACATTTGTGTGAATTAATTTAAAGGTGGCCTAGTGGTTTAAAATTATGAGAGGTGTTTAAAGAAAAGGTTTGCTGATGATGGACAAACACCAGTCAGAAATAACTCAATTTGAGCCTGTATATCCTTAAAGCGCCAATGGCAACAAAAGTCGTCTGCTTTTCTCGTCTGCAGAAATGCTTAAGAAGCCTCTATGGCAAATAGTGTGGACCCAGATCAGACTATAGGAGCAGTCTGCTCTGGGTCCACGCTGTTTGCTTCTATACTTTATTCGACAGTAATGCTAGACAATTATTTGCAGCAGACGATTTCAGCAGACGACATTTTCAGATGTACTTTTGTCTTGGCTTTTTAGGGGTCAGGTTATTTAGAGTTTGGGACAGTACAGTGGTTCAGTTCAGAGATAGGTTCTCTTTTTTTTACGATGTTCTGGTGGCACTATTGTTCAGCAGTCTCAGCCATTTGTACAATTTTGGTAAAGGGCATTATGGGGAACATTTGTGAGAAATTATTTTAATTTGGAACTGAGTGATTCTTGATAAGATGTCCTTTTAGGGGATATATCTTTCAAAAGTTCTAACTTGCATGAAATTATTCCTGTATAAATAAAAATTGCTTTTTTATAAAGAAGACAGATACATTTGGCCACATTGTTGTATGAACAATTTATACATCTCACATAGATCACTTTACGCCCCAACATACAGCTTTTGAGCATTCGGCAGCATGCTTATCAGTCTTTGTATAGTACTTCCTGGATTGATACCCTTTGCAATATTGTGACACGCTGGGTTAACTTTACAAAAAAACATTTGCATGAACATGAACTAGAATTATCTGACTGCTTATTCAGTAAAATTTCATGTGAGTAAGAGCTTTTGGAAAATATGTACATCCACTTTTATAATTAATTATTTTTAAGCTCTGGTGGCCATTTTGTTCCGGATAGCAGAGGGCATTATCATTTCTGTGCATTTTTTTTTTTATTTTATTTGGGCCGGGTAATTGTTGTTAAAAATTATTTATCATATGATGTCGCATCTTGGGAGTGAAATAACAAGTGCGGATCCAGAGGGGGGACAGGGGGTCCAGACCCCCCTGGAAAATCACAAGTTATATGGGTTTCTATTGGGAATAAGCTATTGGACCCCCCTGGAAAAAGTTGGACCCCCCCCCCCTGGAAAATGTTGGACCCCCTCTGGAACCTTGAAAAATGATAGATTTCTTTGAAATTGACGATTTGACTTCTGTAAAATAAGTTGAGGACTAAAAAAAAAAACGTCAGAGCATTTTTGTCAGACTGACCTGGACCCCCCTGACGAAAATTCCTGGATCCGCGCATGAATAACGCCATGCATATAAATGCATAATCGAAATCAAATTTGACCTTGCCATAAAGTATCAATATGTCAAGCTAGATTTATCATTTGTGAAAACCTCGTAGAAACCACATCCCCAATGCTCACATACCAAGGCCATTGGCCTTTTGTTCCAGAGAATAATAGGGTTTTTACCATATATGGGTGTGGTGGCCTCGACCTTTGAAACTTATTTATAGCCATTGTCTCATTAGGTTAAACATATCAAGTGAGAACTTTGGCTTCAACAGTATTCAAATTGAAAAAAATCAACTTTTCAAAGAATTTCCCATTTAAATGGATTAGGAAGCATCTTTGACCTTGATGTTAAGTAGGTCAAGGTCAACTTACGATCATCATTTGAACAAACTTGGTAGGCCCCACATCCCCAATGCTACATACCAAGTCCCAATATCACAAGCTTTCTGGTTCTGGAGAAGAAGATTTTTAAAAGGTTTTTACCATATATGGGCGTGGCAGTCATTTTGAGTATGTGACCAAAATATTTTGCACAAATTTTGGCTAAATTATCATAAGGAGTCCTCACATGAAATCTAAGTTCAATTGGGCCAATGGTTTGTGAGAAAATATTTAAAATATTGATGGGACACCAATATGAGCTACCTAAGCTGAAAGTTCAAAGGCCAGCCTTGACTTTTGGAATGGAACTTATCTATAGCCATTGTCTTATTAGGTCAAAGTGAGAATAATGACTAAGGCTTCCATAGTTTTCAAAAAAAAATAACTTTTCAGAAATTTTTCCATTTAAATGCATTAGGAAGAAAATTTGACCTTCACATTAAGTAGGTCAAGGTCAACCCAGGATCATCATTTGAACAAACTTGGTAGGACCCACACCCCCAATGCTACATACCAAGTCCCAAGGTCAACGTACTTCTGGTTCTGGAGAAGATTTTTAAAGAGTTTTACCATATATGAGCATGGCGGCTATCTTGGTCATGTGACCAGGATCATTTGAACAAACTTTTGTTCCCCCCATCCTAATGAGTCTCCATATGAAATTTGAGTTCAATTGGCCCTGTGGTTTCAGAGAAGATGTGTGAAAATGTTGACGGACGGACGGAAGACAAAGTCATTGGTATACCTTGTAATAGCTCACCTCAGAGCCTTCGGCTCAGGTGAGCTAAACATATGGTTTGCCCACATTCACTCTCCTTTTTCTGCCAGTTCAGTTGCATGATTTCACATGAGAAGCTGCATGGAAAACAGTGCAGATCCTGATCAGCTGGCTTCCTTAGAAGCCACCTGATCTGGATCTACATCGTATTCAAAAAATCGTAAATATGGTTTGAGCACATGCATTTCCCGGTCATTTCAGTTGGGCCATGATTTCACTTGACACAGTAGATTCTGAGGCTACTTAGAAAACAGTGAAGATCATGATCAGAGGGCTTTATCAGAAGCAAGCTTATCTGGATCTCCACGGTTTTCTTTAGGTTCAGAAGGAAAAAGGTTAAAAGTAAGTTTGAATGTCAGTAGAAAAATCAATGACTTTGTGAGCGGATATCTGAGGCGAGTTCACCAATGCGAGAGCCTGACATCAGTACAAGGAGCGCTCACATTATTGAACTAGCAAATTGAAGACAACACTGCTTGTTTGTTGTATGTTAACCATATTTTGTAAGTAATTATTTCGTTGATGGAGGATTTTTTTGTTTCGTATGCTGGACATTCCACATGAATTGTCAGCCGAGACAGACAATTCAATCTAACCCAATTTGATAGATGTCATGAAATGCGATTTTCTGCCAAGACTTCACATAAACTATTATTCAAAGAGTATTCAGGTGCACAGTTCATTTTGTGGCTGTTTAAGGTACGGTATATGTTCTAAAATCTTGAACGCTAGCTGCCTGCCTGTGCCAAAAGGCCATGGCAAACAGCATAGACCAAGATCAGACAGTTTCTGAATCAGTCTGGTCAGTCTTCCCAGTTTAGCATTCTGACAAGCAGTTTGTGAATTTAAGCCTCGATAACCAACATTTTAAGAACAGAGGGAAAGCGTTCAAATTGTAGAACATTTTCTGTAACCTAGGAGAGCAGTGGCTCAGTTGGTAGTGTTAAACTTGGGGTTGATGGGTCCCTAGTTTCTTGGAGGCAATGTGTTGTGTCCTTGAGTAAGACCTGTTAAGATCTGCTTAGTACTCGCAGTGATTTTGTTACCTGTGCATCCTGCATCTGCTGTGCATAATTTTGTCTCTTGGATGCAAAGTTTTTATTTCAGCGAGTCCCAGGATGCAATACTATTGCAGACTTGTCATTAAAAATTGTGTTCTGGACTCATAAGTTTGCAGTTGGACTCATTGATATGGGAAACAGGAAGGGAGTCCCAGGACTCATAAGCCCAAAATTGTAATTGAATCACTGGTACTGGTTCAACCCAGGACAGGAAAATGTCCCGATGACTGAAAAATTGTTGACTGGGATCAAAACCGAACTTCATTGCAGTGGTGTAATTTCTTCATCAATGACAAATGAAGGAATGTCGGTGAAATTGAAAGGTGCAGATCCTAATCAGAAGCCAGCGAGTTTGATCTACTAGTAGACTAGGTTTGGAAATCTCGAAATTTATCAATATAAGCCAGTACACAAAATTTTGGCACTAAATGCATCTGTGAGCAGTGAAGGCTCAGAAAAGTGCACATATGTGCAGTCTTACCAGAGCCTAGACTTCTCATACACAATGTATGGAGAGAAAGGAAGGCTAACCAAAAATTAGATACATGTATATACACGTACAGTGTGTTCAAAAGAGGCTATTGTTAATGTGCCACAAGTACCAAAATCTCATGTTCTTGTCCATATACCAGTGCTCAAATTGTCATTCTTTTGTTTGTTTGATTCTTTACGTCCCGTCAACAATCTTTCAGTTAAACAGGGATGGGTCTTCCTGGGTTGAACCAGTACTAAGCTAGGATAAATGTGTCTTGCTCAAGGAACACAACGAAAGTGAAGCCGTGCGGCTCGAACCTGTCGAAATGTCATTCGATTCCATCTCCTTCCGTCTGTTAAAGCTTTATTTTTGTCTTTTGAGCGAAGGGTTATAATCCTGTTCACTCAAGATTTGACATAGGTTTAAACAAAATTTTTTGAGTGTAAAATTGTAAATATTTTCTTACCCATCAGTTTTAACATGTTTTGGGTGCTTAAAAGAACTCATTGAGATGGTTCTTTTGAGTACCCACAACATGTTTCGATTGAGAAATAAGAAAATTAATTTCTTGGTACGCATTCTAAAGGTCTGATCCTTGGTGACATTGATCCTACCTAAAAATGTTTTGCTGCAGATGACAGGGCTGGACAAACCAATTAATAATTTAACTTACCATGATTATTTTGGTAAAACATCACTCATTGGTCCAGATAGGCTAAAACTAGAGCAGGATTTTTTTCTATTACTAGTCTAGTTTTAACAGGTCTTTGTGCCCAAAAGAACAGTCTCATTGAGACAGTTCTTTTTAGCACCACAAGCTATGTTTAGGTTTATGGAATTAAGAAATTTGTTTTTAATTAAGTTCAAATATCAGAAGGCCTGAGTCATGATTACTGCCAATTCTAATGACAAATGTATCTCTCATAGGCCCAGACAGACAAAATTTACAGAGTAAAATTGTAAATTGTTTCTATCTGTAAGTTTAAACATTTAATTATTTTGGGTGCTCAAAGAACCGTCTCATTCTTGAGTACCTAGACTGGCTCCCTGTCGTATGTTCATTGATTTAATAAGGATGTTCTGACCAAGAGAAATAATCCAAACATTGTTTTCCCATCATAGTTGTCTTTTCTTTCAGGCCTTAGCAACTCAGCCATCATTAAATTGAGAAATCAATGAAAAAATACTTTTGAGTATGCATAATTAAGTTTGATGACGGGAGCCAGTCTATTGAGTACCCACAACATATGTTTCGGTTGAGAAATAAGAAAATTATTTTTTGATTACACACTCTTATCTGGAGGCCTGATCTCTGATGTGATTGCACTTAGGAATACTTTTTCAATGGTGCTTTAAGTCAAAAGAGCCATTTAAAATGTATTTGAATATGAATGACAAATATCAAAATAGGCATGGTACATGTAGAATTCCTATGGACTCCGAAATTGTATGGAAAAACACCTGGATCTGAGGTTATATGAACTCCTTTCATGCTTAACTTCACTGAGCAAGAAATTTCAATTGCTTTAAATATAGAAACTAAACGACTGAATATAATTACAGATTCTCTTCAATCTTGTGGAATGCCTTCAAACTAAATTTATCATGCTAATAAATATTAAAATGCCAACAATTGTTAACATTTTAACATATATCAGCAATTTCTAGCTCAGTTGAGTTGAGCTTGAAAAAAGTTTTACAACCTCGGGGCCAGGCTTTGTTTATCCAACCCTGTCCTAAAACACAAATAAAATCTCAAATCAATGCATCATCATTTTATTATTTTTAAAGGTATTTTTTTATTTTATATTTTACTTTAAAATAATCTATTTGCACCAGTAAAGAGGTGTTTTTAAACAACCTCCCAACTTTGGTTAAATTCAATACAAACTATACATACAATACAAAATAGAGATCAAAATGTGTATTGCGCATATGAAAGACTTTGCATCTGCAACTGCAGTGTTCAACAATTAAAATGTGATATAAGATTTCATATCCTGAGTTTAATGCCTCAAAATAACGATTCCTTGGGAATCACTGAATCACACAAATGACCTCTATGAATATCAACATGCACACATAAAATGTAAATCCCACCATTTTCACAGTACCGGAAAATAATCGTGATAAGTTGACAATAAGCAGATTTTATTGCTGGTTATGCATTTGTTCTTCTGGCAGACCTAAGATTCCAGAGTTCCCCACCCTCCCCCGAATTCCTTTGAGTGACAATGCCTGGTATTAAGGGATCCAAAGAATAAATAAAGGGTCCTTTGATTAACATATCACAATGGTGCTATCAAATATAATAAAAGGTAATTGTCATTTACAAGAAGAAATTTAGAATCTCAAATGAACAAATTTGCATGAAAAACAGAGAGCAGCCTTCACAAAAGCTACTCAACAGCCCCCCCCCCTCCCCCCAAAAAAATGCTTATCAGACATTTCATGTAAGTTATAACAAAACAAATTTTGGCAAAAGTAAATTAAGCTAAATGCGTTGCATTGACCCTGGTTTTTGGGTCCCAGACCATGTTAATGGCTCAATACTAAAGTGAGCAAGGGAAAAACATGTAAATATCGATTTGCCTATGTTACCCCCTTGTGAAACACCTAGACACCCATGGGTATTTCGGCAAACAGTGAAGACCCAGATGAAATGCAGCAGTATGCTGCATTTCATCAGGGTCTACACTATTTGCGAAGATAAAAAAGATATTCAGAGAAATTCAATTTAAGTTGAAAATTATGACTTTGTAACCCCTCAATATATATAATGAACCAGCTCAAGTTAATTGTATCAAAGCAGGTGGAAGAACCCATCAGAATACAAAGAGTAATAATAATTCCCAATTTGAAGAACAGACAATTTATCCACAAAGAAAGATGATGTTATCCCAGGTTAATATATAAACACCTGTTTAACAGTACTAAGCTGTATGCAACCTAATAACAGCACATGCTCATATAGACACACACAGGATACTGTTTGTTTAAAGATTAGGAACTGCTAGTATCATATTCTGGAAGTAATTATGTGAGTGAAAAAGGTGCAGATCCTGATCAGCTCGCTTTGTCAGAAGCCAGCTGATCTGAATTTATGTTTAGGAGTATTTTCTGAGTGCAGAATCATGTGGAAAAACAGTATTGGAATAAAATTATTTTAGGAAAATACCTGAAGCACTTATAAAGGCAAATGATTTCTTTTTTGTAGAATAAGGACAGTAAAAACATTTGGACATTCATTAGAATAACCTCAGTGAGACTATTTTCAATGAGTGAACAAATGCATATCACAGTATCAAAAAAATAATCACTTATCATCACCTTAATCGTAACTTATCGGAACATGTGAATTCTTGTCTAAAGTATGTTATATAGGTATCAAAGAGACCTGAACAAGGATTGTTTTCGACTAATAATTTTGCTAAAATATTCACTGTATGCATACGTTGGACTCTCCTCTATGCGGAAAGCCCAAATGTGGCACACAAGAAACATTTTAGTGCAATATAAATAAAAAATATACCCAAAATCACAGTTGCTATTGCAGATCCCAATTCTCTTATTTTCTCCAAGAAAACCTGTTGCGGGGAAACTCGTTGAAAGCATCTCATTACATGAGATAATTACAATGAGTTGCACAAAGAATGCAGACACTCAGATGTATGAAATAAAAATCATTTTAATCCTTCTCAACCCAAACATGTTGTGGGTACTAATAAGAACTGTTTCAATGAGACAGATCTTTTGAGCACCCAAAACGCACATTTTAACTGGCAATTAAGAAAATGACTAAATAATTTACGCTAAATTTTCACATATCTGGTCCTGGATCAATGCAAATGAGCCGCAACGCGAGATTTCAAACAATGTGGAGTGTGCGACCAACAAAGGCTCAGACCAGCCTGCGCATATGCGCAGTCTGATCAGAGCCTTTGCTTGTCGCTTAAATATTCTTTGATTGTCAAGCTACTGACTGAACATCATTTTGAGTTTCTAAGCTTTAAAGGAGTCTACACAGACTCATCTTAGTCTACACTTGTCAAAACGCCACATTGTTGGAAGTCACATGTCACGACTCAAATGTTTTCTAGGAGAAATAAGATGAAAGTTGTTCATTATAAGCTATGTACCCATTGTACAGACCCTATGCAATGATGTTATCACATTTAGTTTTTCACAAGCACTACAGCAAATGGAAACATAAAATCACGAGCATGATTAAAACAAAAAAGATAAAATGGAATATCGCAGTCCTTTGAACGGGTTGAGTCGTGGTCCAGTTTTTATGGCAATGTAAATGGATGAGAAAGGCAGCAAAAATGTTCCAACATAGATGAGCCTTAAAAATCCTAACTTGCAACAAATCCTGCAAAAGATCTATTCACAGTGTCTCTTGAGATAGGTAGAGAACTCAAGAACTGTTCCTTGCACGAAAGTAGAGAGTTCAAGTTGTCCATCGTAGTGTGTTTCAAATGCTGTTGACTGTCCGACATTGAAGATTGCTGCTGTGTAAGTTGAAATTCCTGACTTGACTGATTCTGGTTTGTACTGGATTGGTTACTACTGTCAAATAAAACTCCTACACTCCCGTTTTCACCGAATCTGTATGAAACTTCATGTGGATCGACCCACATTGTAAGCTCTGGGGGAAATACTGCTACTAGCACCGAGTTATCAAGTCCACACATATGACCAGCCTGTGTTATAAGTGGGTCCAAATTGTGGTTCAATCTGATACACCTAAATCCGCTTCCTTTGAAGGGTTTTTCTGGAAACCAATGGTTTTGGTATCTGTTGCATAGCAATGCAATAAGTGTGGAATTAAACAGTTCTGTTTGATTCTGACTCACATCTCCAGACCGTAAGATATTTGTAAGAAAATCCACAGCACTTTTGACTTCTCTCTTCATACTTTAGCAGTTCTTTCTGCGACAGTTTTGACTTCTAAAATTTGTTCCAAAAAGTCAATCAACGAATCCTTTGTTCGTAAAATCTTCCCTCAAAATTTCACTGGATTTCAATAAAATATAGCTAAAAAGTCACCTCTATTTCTTCGCTACTTTATAAACTTCACTTAATACAACGTCTTCTTCGCAATTTTGGTCGTTTTCGAGGGACAACGCCCAGGCTTTTTCTGTAAAATATTGTGGCTTTCTTTGTTCACCTCCGAAATCTAAATGGCGACTGCCTTCCAAGCCCAATCAATATTTGTTTACGTCATGTACAGTGACGTCGACACAGTAGCCAATCAAAACTGCGAACGCCGTGTGTAATGGTACTATATTTACACAGACGCTAAAAATAACTCGCGACTGGCTAGTAAACAACAGGCAAGTTGTAGGTCAAGTCTGTCAAGCATGTCAATGATGTGCGTCATTACCGTATATATCTAAATAACAAATTCTGGTGAATTCTCGAATGACATGAATGTGGCGCAATCGCAGAAAATGTAGGCGATAGGGCTTACACGACCACTCTCCGAGGGGAGGGGGGGGGGGGGCACACCCCGGGAGCCCACTCCCCCCGCCATCACACGCGCACACCCTAGCGCACACAAAGAAAAAACAACAACAAGAATCTTCTCCAAGCCTTCATATATGGGCCTATAATATATATTATCAGAGCACACGACCCCTCTCACCCACCTGGGTCCATTGTTGGGATGGATATTCCAATTTTCGGCATGTAGCCTACATAGCGTAGGGAAGTGATAAGTGAATCTTATGATGTAAATGAACGTGGGTCTGAATGGGGGGGGGGGGGGGGGGGGGGGTGGGGGGGTGGTCTGGTATTCACTATTCATCAAAAATTTAGCCCATTATTCATCTCATTAAAGTTTTGGGTTATTCATTAAAATAAGATCAATTATCCATTAAAAGAAAGGTGGCAAAGGAATCTGATTATTCACTATTCATTATTTTTTCTTCAATTCGTTAAAAAAAGGACTATTAATTATCTTTTAGGGCCTCACAGTGATCGACCATAAGTCACTAGACCTCATTATTCACTTGATCTATTCATTATTATTTTTGGCTCATTATTCACTATTCATTATTAAAAAGGCCATTATTCACTAATTATTATACCCCATCCAGACCCCCGGGGGGGGGGGGGGGGGGGGGTACTCTGATATTTTCATACATACGTAGGCTCGGGTCATTTTTTGGGGTTCAACTTTTTGAATTTCAATATTTTTTTAGATTTTCAGAAAAATGAATATTTTTTTGGGGTATGGAAATTTTGTGGATGTTGTTTGGGGTCGTCCCAAAATTGGACTAGTTTGAGGGGTTATTTCTATGTATTTTAAGGTATTTTAGATAAGTTAAGTTTGTAGTGGCGGATAACTCGTGATCAAGAGTTTGCGAGCTCGACTCCCATCGTACAAGATCAAGACCTAGATCTACAATTTATTGCAATGTACTCAGAGCCGGTTACCGTCTCGACATGACTGGAAAATTGTCGAGTGGGACGTAAACGAATCAACTAATTTTTTTTTTTTTTTTTTTTTTTTGGGGGGGGGGGGGGGGGGGCAGGAACCATATAAGTACGGTTTCTGGCGAACAGACTGGATGGATCTGGGGAACCGCTTGAACTGATCTTGGTCATATTTATATCAAGCCCAGACGTCGTAAATATATCATTAAAAAACACACCAAAAAATAAACAAACTCACTGCCCTTACCACATCCAATGAACAACCCTAAAATTGAACTGGACTCGTCTGTTTGTAATAGGACGGGAAAGTTCACTTGGTTTAAATGGGTTTAGCCTAGGCCCACGTCATGAAAGGCTGTACGTCAAAATTTCGTTAGACGTCCATTTAATTGACACTGACCAAGACAGAGATAGGTTTCCCAGTGAGAAGGGCCCCAGGGCCCGAACAAGAATGTTCTTATCACTTCATCTCATTGAAGCCCTTGCGCTATCCCTTTATCTACGCGTCACATCTAAATGGTTTTGTCGGCTTGTTTTAATCTTCAGTTTTAAGCCGAATCAGTTTTGCTGAATGTGTTGACAAAACGCTCGCCAGAGGCTTTACGGTAGGGGTCGATAATGTGTGCTTTGTTCGGCTTCTTTGATTGGCTTAGCAATATTCATACGCTTGAGGGAGTTGCTATATATCGCGTTGTTTACACGATGTTGTCAGGGGCGCGAGGAGGGTAATTTTTTGTAAACGAAATTACACATTTACATGGGCGTAGACACGGTTTAGAGGAACTTCGGATACTGGATAGCAAAGTGCATTAATATCAGGACTTAATACAGAGGGGAACAAAACAATAGTGGACAACAGGGAACATATAAGAAACAAAAAAAATCGGAGACCAGGGAAACAAAAAATTCGGAGAACAGGGAAACAAACGAATTTACTTCAAGGGAACAAATTTACATACATACTCTTTGCTACAGTCTCTAATGAATATAAAGCGCAAAACAATTCAATCGAATGCCATTATCCAGCTTATATGGGCATATTTATCTCCTAAATATATAAAAAGCTTTAAAAAAATAACCCATTTTAATATACCAGGCGAAATATTTCGTAATTTGTTTCAGTGATCAGTGTATAGAAAGACCCTGATACAACATAATATAAGTCACTGTGATACTATTTTTCTTGTGATTTTTATGAAGAAAAAAACATGTATTGACTCACACTTGTCTTTGTTTGTCGGAAAAAAGCCTTGATGGCTAATGATTGAGCTTCATGTATTAATTGTACTTGGTCCACACCAGGGTGTCAATCTCTACATATACACAGGGTTAGGCAACTCACCGTTATTCTTTAAATTCCACCAGGAGCTTTATTAAAGACATTAAGAATTGGCAGAGCATCTGCTACTTCAAATATGAAACAAAATCCAGTGCTTTGCTCGACGCTTTCAAAATCTTATCCCTTACAGCGCCTATCGAATATTCATGTGAAAATGCTGTCTGATAAAGTTGTCTGTTGAATAATTTTGCTAACATTATTTGACTAATATAAGTAAAGAGGCAATTAGTGTTGACCCAGATCAGATGCTCTCACAGGATCAGTCTGATCTGGGTCTATATTAGTTGTCAAAAAAGGCTTCTACAACATTTCAGCAGACGACCATTGTTATGATTGGCGCTTAAAGTAAGTAAGGGTGAAAAGATCAGGATTTGATACAATCAAGTACATACCTAAGCCAAGATACCAATGGGAAAGTGACAAACTCACAGTAAGACACCACAACGAGAGCCAAGAGGTCAGCCCTTTCCCAGCAGGTGACCACAAGGCACATCAAACAGACGCGCACAAAGACATAACAAACGCAAGACAGAAAAAATTCTAAGATCCACAAAAGAAGTACCGCCTTGGAATGGTCAGTAAAATATTTTACTGGAGGGCTTAAACCAGTTTTCCGGCACGCAAACCTCACCCTTAATTCAGATGTGGATCAAGACACATAGATATTTGGTTTGCATGAAAGACCCCTAACTTATCAATGCATCATCTCCTAGAACATATAAATCAAGATATAACAATGAGATAAAGCAAAGATAAGGACTCAACAGTAAATTAAACTGAATCCCGGAGCGAAAGAAATCCAACAGGTAAACCCCGGTGGGTTCGAAAAACAGCCAAAGCATCAGGCCCCTACCATCTCATCAATAGATAAGTCTTTGAGTCGGAACCGTCATTGAGTCTGAAGTCCGACCCACCGGCGTGCAATTAAAGAGGAAAGCAAAGTTGCCAACCGTGATTGGGTTGACCACCAAGCATTCAAATAATGTGAGTAAAATATTGTATCAAAGAAAAGAGTTTAAAACAGATTGGAAGATTCATAACGCTTTGGCCATAAAGTCATATAATATTCATCGGTAAAGCATTCTGTTTCACTTCTTCCACCCTCGTTTACCCAGGGGTAAAGCATTCCGTTTACATCCTTTTTATACCCAGGGGTATAAAACTCGCAGTTTCACAACAAATTTTATATTTTAAGAAAAATCGAAAGAGTTGACCACTTAAACACAATTACGTTGTACCCAGTGGATGGAAAAGTCTCCGTATTGCGAATGTGGCTAATCATTATGCATGTCCTGTTGTTGTCTTAAACGTTTCGTTAAAGTTGTACATGTACGTGAAAGTTCGTGACGGATCAGGTAAAATCCAAAAATCGTACTGACGGAGTTGGCAACACTACACAGTGCTCACCATGTTCACATCTTTTTGAAAAGATTTAACTTGTATAATCTGATATATTTGCCCTTAGGTAGCCTCTCTTTATGAGCCACTTTCTCACAGGTGACCGATTATTGATCGTCATTAAAGACGGTTTACCGTTACCATTACACATCTGTGAAATATAACCCTATTAGATTTGGCGTGTTGTTAGGCTTTTTAAGGGAAATAAAAACTTACGACGGGAATTTAATCAAAGTTGATTTGGACTCATAATGGAGGGTCTGGATGGGGTACAAGGATTAGTGAATAATGGCTTTTTTAAAAGTGAATAGTGAATAACGGGCCAAAAAATAATGAAAAGTGAATAATCAGATTTCTTTGCCACCTTTCTTACTTTTAATGAATAATTGGTCTTAATTTAATGAATAACCCAAAATTTTACTGAGACGAATATTGGGCTAAATTTTTAATGAATAGTGAATACCAGACCCCCCCCCCCCCCCCCCCATCCAGACCCTCATAATGAGGCTAATGTTAAAATAGTGGCATATGCGATGCCATAGGCTAGACTGGCTCTAGTCGTTTAACATTTTTCTATCAGTGGTCTTATCATACCAACCGATTGTCTGGTTGGTAAGTGATCACTTCCTGTTGTCTGAATTTTTTTTTTTTATTTATTAGCTGGAATCATCTACTAAGTATCATACAATGTATCCACTTTTGGTATAAACATTACCACACACACGGTGCTGGCAGCTATTGCAAAGTAATTAGACTGACTACAGTATGTAACATTGTTTTGAATACAATGGATTTTCTTCTTTATCATGTTAATCAAAAAAAATTCCAGTTACAGAGAAAGAAAATGTTGAATGACTGGAGCCAGTCTAATATCTTCCCTCTCGTCCGACCCAAGAATTTTTGCCACTTGAACAGCACGATGCAGCCAGTTCTGATCCCAGGTGGTGGTGGTGGTGGTGGTGTGTGTGTGTGTGTGTGTGGGGGGGGGGGGGGGGGGTTCTCTGATAGTTTCACACATAAGTAGGCCTAAGCTCTGGCCATTTTTTGGGGTTCAAAATATTGAATTTCAAGTTGTTGTTTTTTTGTTGTTGTTTTTTTTTTTTTTGTTTTTTTTTTGGGGGGGGGGAGGGGTAGGGGGGAGGGGAGTCAGTAAAATGAATATTTTTTTGTATGCCATACAGAATCAGGATATTTTTGGGAGTTGCACAAATTTCAAAGTGCTTGATATTCCTGATATTTTTGGGGGTAAACAGTAGATGCTGAGCCCAAGCCTGCGCATGAGGACACATGAGAACCCCCCCCCCCCTGGGCTTCTGTTATAAACATTACACACACGATGCTGAAATATTTTCTAGGCCAGCTATAGAATATTATGGATTGCAAAGTAATTAGACTGACTACAGTCTGTAGCATTGTTTTATTTTATTTGAAGAAAAAAATCAATTTTAATGAATTTTCTTCTTTATCAAAAAATTCCAGAAAGAAAATGTTGAAGGACTCGAGCCAGCCTAATATCTTTCCCTCTCGTCCAAGAAACATAACTCGTTTATTTATTTTCGCAAGATTAGCGCGTGGTTGTATCCCTTGAACGATGCAAGAAACACTACTCGTTGAATAATTTACACAATTTAATGATATGGTAATATCCCTTATTAAACAGTTTTTTCCACTTTGGAAGGGGGTTGGGGGGGGGGGGGGGTTCTAAAATATGTTTTTTTTTTTCAGTCATCAACTTTTTTACCCAACTAAGCCGGCCACCCCCGGCGGGCCGATAAAGGCAAGCTAATGTGTCATTTGCAGACAGATGACGGATGAATGACAGCCGTACCAATACACTGTCAACAGAGAAATTCCAGAGCCACCCCGTGTTGTTTTAACAACAGGTGTCGATAATGACAGGCGATAATTAAAACTTGCTGCTACCTATCACGTGCCATAAGTGGATTAAATAGTCATATACTGGTGTCATAAAGAAAGAGTCCGGATGAAATATATTATATAGTGCACTGATACAGGACATTTTTAGTCGGGCCGGCACACGAGCATGATTTGGCACTTATTGCATCCGCGAGCGGCAAGGTTCAGACGAGCCTACGCATACGCGCAGTCTCACCAGAGCCCGAGTCGCTTCTCTCATGCAGACAGTATAGAAGATAAAGGTTCAGACCTAAAACTACAGTAAAACCTGTCTTTAGCGGTCACTCAAAAATAGACAAAATAAAGATCTTACTGACGAAATGGTAGCTTAATCAAGGTCGAAAGTATTGCAGAATGCTCCAATGCTTTTGACCTGCATTAAGCGATAATTGGTCTTTAAAACCAATTTTTGGTCCATTTTAGAGTGGCCGTTTTACACAGGTTTTACTGTATGGATACGTCAGCACGGGTTGTCTACCTGTACGTGGAGATAATCCACGAGCTTAAGCGAGTGGATTATCTTACGCACAGGTGGATAAACATGGTATAAATATTTTTACATGTATTTGAGTATGATTTAATTCAGTTCTCAAGATAGAGCTACCTGTTTAGCTCAGCACGTATATATGTTCTGTACTGTCTTTATGCCATCAGATATTGTACATTTTTGTAACTTCATGGGCTTCATAGCCTTTTGGAATTCTAAATAAACCACATTCATTCATTCATATTTTATACCACCTACATCTGTGTAGACCTTGCACATGACGAGATATTTCGTACTAAAGTTGGTAAAGGTGGTATAAATGAAGCCTTTGCGCATATCATATGCGATAGTATCAAAATCTAGGGTGCTGATCCCTCTGCACCAAATTCATGCGAAGCCGGTGAATACTCTGTAGATTGCGAAAAATGACTGTCGGGCCCACCAGGATTTAACTGTCGGATTTATTTTGCTCCGGTATTCAGTTGTCTTTATCTTTGATTTATCTCTTTCATTTGGTCGAAAACCATTTCGTCGAAGCGGCGTTTGGTCGAATGCGACATTTGGTCGATACGACGTTTCGTCGACTACGACAGCATTCAGCAGGAAATACGTCAAAAATCCTTTGATTGTCACATCTATTATAATGTCAATTCTTTGATTTGACAAAATTGTGAAAAATAAGCGGTATGTAAGTCTGTGCTGCATATACACACCGGGCAGGCGGCAATCGAAAACGCTCTTCACAATCGACAAACGCGGATCAAAAATCGATAGAAACTGTGTTTTCGATTATCATTTGTCGCCAGTCGGGCGACAAATGACAATCGAAAACTCTGTTTCTAACTATTTTTGATCTACGTTCGTCGATGGTATTGACATTTTCGATTGCCGCCTACCCGGTGTGATATATATACTGACGTCACGAAAAAACGCCTCATCTAAAAATAAACGTGAATATCTCTTAGACTGATCAGACTAAAGTTATGAATTTTAGTGCATTATAACATCGTATCACTCAAGCGTATCTCATGAAGACAAAATTGCTGAAAGAATATTTGAGGCTGAGTAAACGACCTCGGTTTGAGACAGGGGTCACCATTTCGTGCGACACAAGATTTTAGCCACATTTGCTTTGTTTCCAGACACACTCCGTTGACAGGAAAAATGTGTTTTACCATTGTAAATCAGTCTCTATTTTACCAAAAATGCGTTTATAATGTTCAGACAATGTTTATATGCGTCTGCTGAACGAAACAACTTACCCCACCCACCTTTTCGCCATGCATTTCAGTAAAACTTAAATGTCATGACTCTGCAATGTGGGTGAAAATAGTGTCACGAATCTTTTGCAAAAGACTTAAGACTTTAACCTGCGACGATTGCTGAGGAAACGCAATCTCGCACGCGTTCCAGACGGCCATTTTGGATGACGTTAACGTAGACTAACGAGTGGCCATTGGGCGTTACAGCTCATCTTAAATAACGTAATTTTATGTAGGCATATTCTGTGTACATTACCTTATGTACCCCCTTATCATTTTTTCCATTACTTAAAGCAAAACGAGAATGTTTGCAAGTTTCGTAAACGGACCTTACATTTTGTCTTTAATATGAAGTCATAATTTCATAAAGTTATTACTCGCAAGCACAACTGTTCGAAAAAATGATCCAAAATTTGTTCATTGTTCAGCAAAAAATTAAAGGCACAAACTGGGTCCAAATTCAAATTAAAATCATAAGCGAACGATGCACAATGCCGTCATGTGTACGTTGAGCCTATATGACGTCATCAGAATAACGCGTAACCTGCATATCAAACCAACATCGCCCAACCTCTACATAAAGAAGCAGTACGTGGCTGTTCATTTTTATTTATCATCGCTAAGAAATCAGTGATAATGAGTGAGGCGTTTTTAGTTGACGTCAGTATAGCTGGTAAAAATGTTGAGGAGCAACATGAACAAGCTCCATCGCCATACCACACTTTACTTCTACCAAAATGTTTAAATAAATGATCAAAAAATTGACTTGACAATCTCGACCGAATGTCGTACCTGATTTTTTTTGTATTCAAGCAAACGTCGTACTCGACGGAACGTCGCATCGACCAAAAGTCGTAACCTACGAATTGTCGTACCGGCGAAATGGTTTTCGGCGAATTGTCTTGAATTATATGTACTTTTGATTCATAGATAAGTTATGGATCTTCCATGCAAACCAAACATCTATGTGTCTTAATCCCAGGGATGAAGTGAGTACTAAGAAAAAGTACTTGAGTAAGTACTGAGTATTGACTGTTTTGAAAGTACTTAAGTAAGTACTGAGTACATATTTTGTAAATGTACTTAAGTAAGTACTGAGTACTTTAGAAAAGTACTCGTGAGTACATCTGAGTACTATGAGTACTATAAAGTATGTAATATAGTTAAGACAAAAGCCAAATTTAATAACTAAACAGTCTGCAGATATTTGAAATATTTACAAGCACATACATAGTACAGTGACATTTAGATTCAATAGATAAAACCTGATACAAGTTATATACATTTAAGCACTAAATAAAACAATAGCTGATTCTGCAAACTCTGCAGAACCAGATATGACAGCTCATAATGAGCCGCCTCATCTGAATCTACAGTGTTTGTCTTCTAGATTTTGATTTTGGTGCTTTATGTGAGGAGCTTAAGAACTGTTCTGTTTTAAGGATTATATACTGAACAAAAGTGAAAACGCTACACCTGAATTGTTTGCCACCTATATACAAAATTATGCAAACCAAGAATGCAATTGAAAGTGTTACCTTAATGTTCAAATACTGGGTAATGCATAACAGTAAAAGTTTTACGGATGTTGTCACGTGAAACACATGAAAGCCATTTAAATGTGACAGGGGTCCATTTTTTCAGGTTGCCAATTCGAACGGAAATCTAACACAATTTAGGCCTTCAGAAATCCACTACCTACGAGATCCGACTGCACGAAATGGTAGTCTAGACATGGGGCAACCAGAAATGTGAAAGACTTATCTCTAGTGTGTTTTGATCGTTTAGAAAAGCAATCTTAAAAAGCTGATTTTCCATCAAATTGCCAAGTTTAAAAACAATGTGTTGTTGCATCTTAGTATGAGGACATTATTAGTCGAGAAATGGTAGAAACAATGTGCCGAGAGGTCTACCTGATTTGGCAAGAGAAAATTATCGAAAATCGTGATAAATGGAAGATTAGCAAACCTTTAATATTCCCTATTTGTTTTTGTCAAAGGTAGATAATTTTCAATATTTCACAAATTTGATAAATTCGAAATTGATTTTTGAGCTTGTTTCAAGTGATTAAGCATTTTTCTTGTGTTTTTATGCAACACAATTAAGACCAATTTTGGTAGGCATAACAATTTTAATTTGCGCATGCGCAATGGCAAATTTCAGTGAATAAAGCTATAAACACTTAAAGGAGCATAACTCATACATCAAACGAGACAAATTGGTGGAGTTTCGAGGAATCGTTTGCTGGATGTCTGGGCAACATTATTAAGCTTTAGTAAATACTTTCTGTCCAATACTTTCTCTGAAAATTGGATAATTGTAGAGTAGTGTTTTCACTTTTGTTCGGCATATTATTCCTGAGAACTAAGGTATTAACAAGTAACAGTTAAATAAACAGCTGAATAAAATGCATGTTTCGGGGAAAATTCATAAATATTTGGACACTTAAAATTATTTAAATAATTGTCTGAAAAAGTGATCAGCATGTTTCATCAATGCATACATGTACACTGACCCAAAATGAAAACTTTACATGGTATTCAAAAGCATATATTTTGATGATAAATTAAGTTTCGGGGTTATTTTTTTCGGTCATCGAATTTTCAATGTCTTATCGATTGCTCTGAAATTTTTTTGGATGAAAATAAAAAATTGCATAATTTTTATGATTAATTCAGTTCAGAGGGGTCAAAATGAAAATTTCTAAAAACATTTATTCCAGTCACACAGATTTTGGAAGCAAGAAATTATTGACTGCGTGCTTTAAGTGATGTTAAAAAGTTCATCAGTAACCAGCGCGACCTACATTTTTACGAATGCTTAGCAGAATACGTCACCTCATTGAATTTACGTAACGTTGTATGAGCACGTCAAGGATACGTATGTAATGCTAACAGAGGTGCATATTGGAGTCATTTAGCGCATCCATTTGATGATTGGACCTGACCATCGGACCCAATTCATCCTGTACGTGTTCTACGGGGTCCATAACCGTGGATGAAGCAGGCCAAGGCAAGAAGTTGACGTTATTTTTAGCCTGGAATTGCGTGGCTATTTACGTGTTGTGTGAAGCCTTGTATTGTCATGCTGGAAAATTCCAGGTCCGTTATTTTGCACGAAATGACTTATTATCTTATGTTCATGAACCCCGTAAAGACGAGCAAAACGTGTTGCCGTTTAAAACGATTACGTGGGTGAGTTAACGTGTTAACGCGATAAGAACGTAACGTCGTCACACGTGCGTGACCAGGTCTTGCACGAACTCTGACATACCCAGTTCTGTTGTACCGGTTCATAAGATAATGAATAGTCTGTCTAGAGCAGCCAAAATGATGCGCGATATCATCTACCGTAGACCCCGCCTTAAGCACGCCAAAAACTTGGTTTCTTCCATCTTTTGAATGACGTACCGTCACTAATGGAAGCGTTTTGTAACAATGAATTGTTTTTTATCACCAGTACTCAGCTGCAAATGTTTTCTTGTCGGTTTTAAAGCTGTTAATGAACCGCCTGTTCCTCTGCTCGTGCAAGGTAAGGATCACGTTTTTCAGGCGTTGACGTTTGAAAAGACCTGGGATTTGGATAAAAATTGCATAATCGTTATCTGCGACGAAGTCTCGATAAGCATGCGTAAATCGTACAACCACATGTATACTAACAACACAGTTATTCAAATAAATAAAGTGTAAAGTTTTCATTTTGGGTCAGTGTACATGTCAGAATGCAGATCATATGTCAAACAGTATAGACCATTATCAGACTGCTCCTTAAATCTGGATTTGCACTGTTTACTCAGGTATATATCTGTCCCAAAATTTGGGGTAAATACAGTGTCTTATCTTGCAGCAAGTGTGACAACTAATTAAAGGGACAAATATTTGAGCAATAATACTGGTACCACTCATTATGACTCTCTCCAGGGGTCATACTGGGCAGATCAAAAGGACAGCCATAATGAGGTGATTATGACTTCCTTACTGGGGCAATAAAGTGGTCCCATAAAGGGAATAGGTATTTTATGATAAAATATTGATCTTTATCTTAGTGAATGAAATTGTGTTGCATACAGGTAAGTCCCCTCTTGAGGCCCCATTAATTTTGTGAGATACTGAAACTGTCCCTTATCAGTTAATCCTTTAATGATCTCTATTGGACAGTAATCTTTGTCTTTAAAGTACATTGTAGTATTCCAAAATAGTGTTGCTCCTGGCCAATTACATGCATCATTAGGGCTTTCATCAAGTCCATTGTTAATAAAGAAGTCAGTGTTGCCACATTAACCTAAAAAAGCTTGATAGGTAAAAACGCTTTTCCTAAATTTTAGGATATGGCTAAAAAAATAAACAAGTGTTTCTCAGGTCACTTTTATGAAAAACAGACGAGGCAGGCAGGTTTTTTATTTATATTTTTTTATTTCCCAAAAATAGATGAGGCCACTTTTTTGTCAAATATGTTCTTAAAAGGGTATCCCTTGGAAGCAAAGACTGCATTAAAGAATTGAAACTAGAGTGTGCATATTTTCTGGGCCAGAATAGCTAGTTTCTGCCATTTAGGCTTCATCAGTGACCCTCTAATAGTTTCAAAGTTCCACAATGAAACCCATGATTCCAAAGGACAAGAAAATAAAATCTACACTATAGTGAAGGGCAGGGAGACGTTCTACCGCCGCCACACAGTCCCAGTCACCAGCTGTAGTGAAGTCAAATATGTTCTTAAAAGGGTATCCCTTGGAAGCCAAGACTGCATTAAAGAATTGAAACTAGAGTGTGCATATTTTCTGGGCCAGACTAGCTAGTTTCTGCCACTCTTTTTTGTCAAGTCTGAAAAAGGACAGATGAGGGGAATTTGAAACAGATGTGGGAGGGCCTGAGAAATAAATAACTTTTTTTCCTATCTGATTGCAATTTAAAAAATACTCAGTAGTACTCGTAACGTACTCATGAGTACAGGGTTTTTTGTAACAGTGCTTAAGTAAGTACGAGTACATGTACTCATGAATTTCACTAAGTACAGAGTACAGCTAAGTACTGAAAAAAAGTACTCGAGTAAGTACGAGTACAAGTATGAGTACGAGTACTCCATCCCTGCTTAATCCACACCAGGATCTCGGACCCAGTATACTCGGACTGGTAACTGACATATTGTCGTGGCTGAGCTTTCAAAACTGACATATAGTTTTGTTATTTGGTAGTTGGAGTTCCATTCAAATCAACAATTACAGCAAAGATGTAATGAAGACTCCACGATTCGTTCCAGTTACACCACAAATGGTTAAGTTCACCCTTTAGTTTTGTGTTAATAAATATGTATTGTCTGGCTATTAAATATACCAAGAGAATGATTCCTAAATACAGTAGTTGCCAAAACATGAAAAAGTGAAATATGTTGTAAAATAAAACATATGTTGCGAAGATGTAATTTATTGTGCAGTTACATCACAAGTGCTTAAAGTACATTTACGTGCAGTACTTCCTTTGTGGATCTTTTTTTGTTATTTGTGTTTATATTTGTCATACTGTCATGTCTGTTTCTTGCATCCTTGTGGTCACCTGTCGGGAAAGGGTTGACCTCCTGGCTCTCTTGTACGTGATGTTTTCTTGTGCTTTTGTCACTTTCCGGAACGGTGTCCTGGGTCAGGTGTGGAACTTGATTGTATCGATTCCTGACCTTTGCCTTCTCCCTTACTTTGAATCCTAGGTTTACTTGACACAGTGCCACAACAAGGGTACATGTATTAGTGCTAGCAAACTAAAGGATTTGTTTTTAATAAAAGTTTTTTTGTTCCATAGTTTCCCTGAGATTTCCTTAATTGTTTTGTTTACAATTTAGTATATAGTCTAAGTAGGTGAAATGGGAATTGTGTAGCGAAAGTTAGTGCAATGGCTATTCGCTTAGTTTAAGGAGGGGAAATGGGAATTGTATAAGTCAGAAATTTGCGCAAGTTAAAGTAGGTGAAATGTAAATCGTGTAGTGAAAGTTAGTACAATGGCTATTGCGTGTAGCTTAAGTAGGTGAAATGAGAATTTTGTAAAGCGCAAGTTTGTGCAAGTTTAAGTAGGTGAAATGGAAAGTGTGTAGCAAAGGTTAGTGTTATTGCTATGCGTATAGTTTAAGTAGGTGACATGGAAAGTGTGTAGCAAAAGTTAGTGCAATGGCTATGCGTAGTTTAAGTAGGTGACATGGGAATTGTGTAGCGCAAGATAGTGCAATTTTAAATAGGTGAAAAGGGAATTGTATATAGCAGAAGTTTGTGCAAGGTAAAATAAGTGAAATAGAAAGGATCATTGACACTTGCTATGGGTAAATGCCTATGGTTTTCAGTAAAAATAAAATTTTGTCAATCGTCCCTTTCTTCACCCTGAAGCTACCCTGACATGAGTACTTTATGGCTGTGAAATCCGTTTTCGATATTCAATGCTTCAAAGATGTAAAATTTTGGGTAGAACAATCAGTTTTACATTAAGATATATAGGAATCCGAAAACATTTTTTAAAATATCATTCCCCCCCGTGTGCCAGCAAAAGCTTTTGCATGAATATGTGTTACTATATTTTACACATTGTATGGAAGTGGCTTGCTGGCACACGGGGGGGGGAAAGATGTTCAGCAGCCCAAAAACCCAGGGCCTAAGCCCATAAAGTGCCTTTTCTACCAAATAAGAAATTAATGACAGAAATGAAGTTCTCTAGCACCAAACTTCTAAATTGCTTTGTATTCTGTGCTAGTTTAATATAAAGTACTTAAAGATTAAATGTAGAATTAGCAAGGTTTTATGCATTTTTTCATAAGAAAAAATCTCACTGTTATTAAATGACACATTATTTTGCAAACGTCCTGTACTTATCTATTTGCATGCTAGGGATTGTTCATGTTTTTATTTTCGTCTGCTGACTTTCTTCAAAATTATGTTTTTAAAAATAAACCACCCAGGACCACCATCAGCGTGTCAAACAGTTTGATCCAGATCAAGACCGACATTCTATTGGTCTTCATCTGGGTTCAAACTGTTTGCAAAAGGCTACTGGCAGACGACAAAATTATCCACTGGCATGCAAAGAGTTATAACAGGTAAGTACTATAGTGTTCAATATATTGTCTCATATAGGGATTTACATGCATCATGTATACCATAAATATTAGAACACGTTAAATCCATTTCAACATGCAATGCCCTTTAAACAAAGCAAAAGTAATATTCAAAGGATCTAGTTAGAATCAGTTTTACTTTCCAGTGCTAAATGGGACACTTTCATTCCTTCAAAAATATTTATTTCTTTTGTTGAGCTTTCAGTTTTGTATTATTTACGGTATATGTAGTCAAAAATGTACAGGTAACTTCTAAATTATCTCCCCAAAATCATTTTATTACAAAACATATTTTGTTTTTAAAACAATTTCATCAATTATCGTGATTCGTTAATACTCTGCATATGGTATGTCCAATAGATATCACCATGCCAACCAAATAAATCAAGAAAACGTGCAGAAATCACTTTTTAAAGCACTTTTTATTTTCACGAAATTTCAGACCCCCACCCCTTTCTACCCGCCATAACTCTCGAGTCCGTAGGTATTTTGAAAATATTTTGCTAGCTGGCTCTTGCCATTAGATTCACCTATTGCACTGATACTACATGCACCACACTAGAAGCTCAAAAGCAGCGTTCTGGGAATCAGAAAAATAGGTGTATAAGGCCCAAACCGTCAATGATCCTTGATGTAGCGAAATTTAGTGCAATGGCTATGCGTGTAGTTTAAGTAGGCGAAATGGGAATTGCGTAGCGAAAGTTAGTGCAATGGCTATGCGTTTAGTTTAAGAAGGTGGAATGGGAATTGCGTAGCGAAAGTTAGTGCAATGGCTATGCGTTTAGTTTAAGTAGGTAAAATGGAAATTGTATATAGTGGAAGTTTGTGCAAGTTTAAGTAGGCGAAATGGGAATTGCGTAGCGAAATTTAGTGCAATGGCTATGCGTGTAGTTTAAGTAGGCGAAATGGGAATTGCGTAGCGAAAGTTAGTGCAATGGCTATGCGTTTAGTTTAAGAAGGTGGAATGGGAATTGTGTATAGTGAAAGATATAGTGCAATAGCTATGCGTTTAGTTTAAGTAGGTAAAATGGAAATTGTATATAGTGGAAGTTTGTGCAAGTTTAAGTAGATGAAATGGGTATTGTGTTGCGAAATTTAGTGCAATGGCTATGCGTGTAGTTTAAGTAGGCGAAATGGGAATTGTGTAGCGAACGTTAGTGCAATGGCTTTGCGTGTAGTCTAAGTAGGTTAAATGGGAATTGTTTATAGCAGAAGTTTGTGCAAGTTTTAGTAGGTGAAATGAGAATTGTGTAACGAAATAGTGCAATGACTTTGCGTTAGTTTAAGTAAATGGAATTTGGGAATTATTTAAGGAAAGTAAGTGCTAAGAATATGTTAGACTTGTGCAGTCTATTCAATTAGGCATTGTTTAGTGATGTTTAAGTACTTCTCTAAAACACTTTGCCTAAATGTTTTTTCCCAAAGAATGCAGTACAAATTGAAAAACAAAGAGTATGGACTGTCTATAATTTCGGCTAATTCCAATCTATGGACATGAGTAGAGTGTAAGTAGATGGCCTGAATTGAAATGTTGGTGAAGTGAAAGTAAGTTCTTTGGATATGTGTGTAGATTAAGTAGGGAGAATGGAAACTTGAGCAGCGAAAATAATACTATATGCATATACGTGTAGTATTAGAAAATGAAATGGTAATTTTGTAGCCAAAGTAAGTTCAGTAATATCAGTAGATAGATCAGCAATTTTATAGCAGCAGCAGCAGCAGCAGCAGCAGGTGATATGCATATGCATGTAGTGTATGTAGATGAAACGCCAAGGACCTCGGACAGTTTCCTATTCGATCTGCCCAAATTTTTGACAGCATGTGGCTAGGATAATGCATAACTGAAAACTATGGTTGTGTGCTTAAATCAAACCCCTACATTTAGTGCACCTAGCAAAATAAAAATATTTTGAAAATATTGCATAATTATGCCAGGACTCTAGGGTTTAGGGGGTGGGGGTATTTTTTGTGACAAAATTTTATTTCACAGAAAGTCAAAGTTTCGTCGAGTATTCACCTAAATACATGTACATATTATGTTTGCAACATAAAACTTGAGACGAAAGTGATGCGATTGCATAAAATTCGGGTTGAGAATATTTCATTTTTTCATCTAAAGAAGTGTGCTGTCATTTACTTTTGACTATTACCTGTAATGCTTCAAGGTCAACCAGTGTGACTTGTGCACTGAGATGTATCATATCTGTATACTGTATAAATCATAGTCTAGATAAGCGAAGTTTTTGAGCGTAAAATCGTTAGTATTTTCTTACACATCAGATTCAACCTATATTTTGGTGCTTAAAAGAACCGTCTCATTGAGACGGTTCTTTTGAGTACCCAAAACATATGTTTTGGTTGAGAAAGGAGACAATTAATTACTTTGTAAGCACTCATAACTTAAGCCCTGATACATGCCATTGCAAATTGATATTTACCTACAGGTTTTTACAAAAGAAGTTTCTAATAAGTTTTTATCATAAAGTGTTTTTGAGCATTTTGACAGCGTCCCCCCCACCCGTGACCCCGTTTTTATATGATGTGTGAAATGTAAAACCACAACTGTATGCAAAAGGATTAGTTTGGTCACGTGGGGGGGGGGGGGAAGCACTTCAGTAAAACTTTTTCTATTTCCTATGTGTTGAATAGCAAAAACAGAGTTTTCAACCCATATTTTTCAATAAGTACTTGTCCAATGAGAAAACGACTTTTGTGGATAAGTCGAGGGTTAAACATACTATCTTTTTTATAGAAAAAATATCATTTTCTCTGGTCATTTTTATGGGCAATCCTTCATTAAGACTGTCCGAGGTCCTTTGTATAGTGAAAAGAGATGCTATCGATATGCATGTAGTGTAACTAGCGAAAGTAAGTTCTATGGATATTTGTGTAACGTCAGTAGCAATGGGAATTTGCATAGCGAAAACAGATTCTGTAGATGTGGGTGAGGTATAAAATGTAGAAGTGGATGAATTTGGAATTGCTGTATCGAAAAACAGAGGCTATGAATATGCGTCTAGTATAAGTAGGCGAAATGGGAATTTTGTAGCAAAAGTCAATGCTATATGATATGCGTGTAGATGAAGTAGACGAAACGGGTATTGGTGTAGCAAAAGTAAGTGCTATGGTTATGCATGGAGTATCTGTAAATGGAATGGGATATAGCGTAGCAAAATTAAGTACTATGGATATGAGTTGTGTTAGTAAATTGAAACGGAATTGTGTAGTGAAAGTAAGCATTATAGATACGTGTATGTGTTTGATGAAAGAAGATGGAATGGTTATTGCATAATTTGATCGCTCTTTTCCCCACTCTGCTGCAAAGTTATGGAACTCTCTGCCACAGAACACAAGAACAGCAAGTTCCTTAAATGAGTTTAAGGGTTTCCTCCGTGACTCCCTTTGATTTTCATTATCCTTTAATAATCAAACTATACTCAACTGTGATACAAGCCAACATGCAAGTATTTTAGCATTTTAGAGAGATTATGGATTAATAATCAAACTATACCCAACTGTGATACAAACCAACATGCAAGTATTTTAGAGTTTTAGAGAGATTATAGATTGTAAATGCAAATCCTTGTTTACAGTTTTAAAAAAATATATTATCTACATGAATCGAGTTTTATGTATAGCTACATACACGTGAGCTATCTTTTAAAAATCTATATAAACAAAGCCATGTTTTATTGCATCCTAGCAGCTATTATCACATGTAAATTTGTATATTTGTATAGTGCTTTATGTTTATGTTATGTTTACTGTCTTTTTATTGTGTTCAAGAGGGCCACTTGGTAGAATGGCTTATGAGCTGAAAGTGTATACCCCTTAAAACATTGTATAAATAAATAAAAAAAAATAGATTGAATAGCAAAAACAGATGCTTTGGATATACGTGTCGTATAAGTAGACGACATGGGAATTGGCGTAGCCAAAGTAAATGCTATGATTATACTCGTAGTGTTATTAAATGGAATGGAAATTATATACATGTTGACGAAAAAAGAAGCTATGGATATGCGTGTACTTAAAGTAGATGGAATAGGGAAATGTGTAGCAAAAGTAAGTGCTATCAATATACATTTAGCATGAGTGGACCCAGAGGGGGATTTTTGAGCCCCTGCGAGCACTATGCATGCGGCTTCCTGCATCATGATCTGAGTGCTCAAAAAAGTGAATCTTCTTCACAGCCTATTCATGTGGCCTCACTAAAACTTGCATACACTCCAAACATTGTGTAGTTATAGACTATTTATTGCATACACCTTTAAAAGACACCAAGAACACATTCCCATCAGTACTCTCAGTTCTTTGATTCAGATTAGTGCCAAAAGGGTTCTGGCGAACTCAAGGCTGTTTAATTGCCAGTTATAGAGATATTTAATCACATGTTTATAATTTTTGCGTTTTCACAATATAACATGCCATTCTTTACACCTCCATATGCTTTGTTCATATGAAAATTACAGACAGAGCATGTTTTAGATTTCGTTATAATTTGACTGTAACAATTTTAATCTCGCAGAGGTATGAAAATGCCACAATGGGACAGTGAAAAGGGACATTGTTAGGGGTAAGTGTGCATTTGCCAGGCCTAGTCGTTAACCTTAATGCTAATGGAATCAAAATTTGCTATAAATGGTCACCATTTTATCTAATGTCATAAATATAACAACTATAAATTCAATTTTAGAAATCTTCACTGTTTTTTTTGTCAGAAAATATTTAGGGTGGTGCTTAACTTTTGACGCCGTGTATAGTTTGTGCATCTTTTACAGCCGGTCAACATATTCAGCTATTTTCATGAGGTTTTGGAACTTATCGCACATGCGTAAAGACTGCATAGGTTTAGATAAACAAAAATTTTCAGTGTAAAATTGTGTATACTTTTTAGCATATGTTTTGGGTGCTCAAAAGAACCGTCTCATTGAGACGGTTCTTTTGAGTAACCACAACATATGTTTCGGTTGAGAAATAAGAAAATTATACTTCTGGTACGCACTCTTAACTAGAGGTCTGAAAGAGACTTTTGAACATGCACTGTTGCAACACGTTTTGAAATAATGTAATAATTTATTTCATTTTGATTTTTTTTATTTCATTTTGTGTCGTCAACGTCGACACAAAATGAGGTAAAAATGCAATAATGCGATTATTTCATTTTGCGTCGATAAGGTGCATATCAACGCAAAATTAAATAATGTTGGAAGAAGCTAGCTTTATTCACTCGTTTGAGTTAGATTAGAGATAGAATCTTGAAATTTCATAGAATAAGTTTGAAATTGTAATGACCTATTTTTTTCTTCTTTCCTTGACATTTTTGAACTTATGCTCTCATTTAAGTCTATGAACGTTTAAGCCTCGTTCTGACTGTACCTATGTAGCCACGGTACATCCGGATACCGTGATGCACCGGGACACATTTCATAAAAAATGAATTGCATTCTCACCTTACCGATGTTACCCCGGTATAGCCCTTTTTTGTGTACTTTTCATATTGTTATATAAACATATGCAGGATTTGTTATACTAGGACAGACCGGACCTCTACCGGCCCAACCAAAGTAGCAATGAGTTTTCCGGTAAAAACGGAGCTTTACCAGCTCAAACCATGCCAATACCTGTCACAACCGGTGTGAACCGTGATGCTACCATTCCTTATTTGGGGCTCTACAGTCCTAACACAGGGGCAAACCGTGGTGGGGTGTCTTCAACGTGCTAGGCTTATCACGGTGGAGACATGGACGTTGCGGGTGTCGTCAAAGCTTACCACGGTATTTTACAGCATTCCTGGTGACTCCCGTTGACTGTCAGTTGTTTTCAATATCTTAGAACAACCAGAGAATGAGCCGGTTCAACACTGTTCATACTGGTTCGCCAAGGTTGTCCACTATTGTGACATGGTTCACAACAGTTCATTCCTGATCATCAAACCAGGATGAAATGGCCCCTTAGATTGGGACAGTGAGAAGAGCACAATTACGCACAATGGTCACAAGCACATTACCAATGATACAGTAAATCGGACAAGTGTCTCCTTATTTGCGTGAGGGCCTTAAGGCCAGAGGTTAAATAGTCCTGAGGTCAATGACGGAGACACCGACTGATATGCCTGCTAATGCCGCAGCCGTCCAAAAATAATTTTCAGTACATTTTTGTCAGGTGAATTGTTTATGATGGAATTAAAGCATTTAGGAAAAATGCATTTTGTATGAGATGGTTCATTTATGTAAACTTTATAAATATAACACTATATTAATTCAGTTCGTTTCTTGTTCTTGTCATGGGATTTATTTACTAACAAATAATGCTCATCAAAAGTTTAGCACGGATTTTATTATCATATCCAGGGTTGAATGAATATGAAATATTTTATTTGGTATTAATCAACAAGTATGTGGATCTTAAAATTAATGTTTTTTTTGTAACCGCCAGACAAAACGTAACCTGGTTAGGCGTCATGGGATTGACGTTACTTTTTATGCCATGCGCATGTAAAGGATACAAGCCCACATCCAAAATTAAAACTTTCGATTCTAACGTAAAGTGAAAATATCTTAATGATGAAAAACGTTGAAAACGTTAGAGAATGGTACCCATTATGCCATGTTTCTGCGTACCATAATGACGTTAAAATGCCCTGTTTCCATTTTTGGACTTTTCAGCGAATTGAGTTAAGCGTTCAAGTAATCCTTTTGATGCTAGTGGGCCACAAGCACCCTGAACACTTCTCTTGGTCATTCATTTAAAAACGTCTTCTATGGATAACGTTACCACCTACATTTAGCCTAGAATTCAGATAAACGTCACTTTTCATGAATCAAATAAACAGAGACAAACTTTTGTAAACTTGCCTTACCCCTAATTGTCTTTCTTATGACACCCTCTTAAACACGAAAAGCCTTTCAATTAAGCATGAATACGCAACCAAAAAAGTACTGCTTTTGACTTGAAAACGCCATTATAAAACGACGTTATTGGTTTCTGAGATTTAACGTTTGCTTCAAAGGCCCAATTGAGATGACCTTATTGTTTTTTCAGAATGGCTGTTTCGACCTAACTGAAAAACAAGAGACTTTATAAACCGATGCTTTATCAATTTTACACTGCGAGTAATGCAGTTGAAACGCGTTTTTGATCCCTTCCTTGTTTAACGCAACGAACAACGCAGTAGAAATTAAATTAAATTACTCCAATTGCTTTCATTAACTTAAACATATATCAAACCATCATTTCAGCAGAAATTTTATAACTTTAAATAATTTGCTCAGACATAAATTAATCTTTATTTATCTGTGCTAAACTTTTGTTGAGCAGTATATTTATGTTTGGGGCGTTTTGCATGAGAATAAACCACTGTAAAAATTGCTGTTAGAAAAATTTATCAATTCTTCATACTTGTTGGAATTATAACATTATATCATTCTGCGTTTTGCTAGGACATCACAAAATGAAATAATGTAATAATATGAAATAATGCTTAGTGATTTTCAAAGTAAATTTGCATTAGATGGCTGTATAATCTTTAAATATAACACTATATAAATTCTGTTCATGGAATTCATTTACAGACATAAAATAGTTTTTTTTGTACGCGAATAAACCACTTTATGAATTGCTGTCAGAAAAATCAATCATTTTTCATACTTTTCAGAATTATTACATTATTTCATAATGCGTTGTGCTAGGACACTGCAAAATGAAATAATGTAGTAATATGAAATAAAGCTTAAGGGGTTTTAAAGTATATTTGCATTAGATGGCTGTATATTATTCAAACATAACACTATATCAATTTTGTTCATTGGATTTATTTATCATTATTTAAGAGCATATTTAAAGTAATAAGAGTGTCTTGCTCGTGAATAACCACTGTTCGAATTGCTGTAAGAAAAATCAATCATTTGTTCATTCTTGTAAAAATTATTACATTATTTCATTATGCGTTGTGCTAGGACATCGCAAAATGAAATAATGTAATAATATGAAATAATGCTTAGTAATTTTCAAAGTAAATTTGCATTAGATGGCTGTATAATGTTTAAATATAACACTATATAAATTCTGTTCATGGAATTCATTTACAGACATAAAATAGGTTTTTTTTGTACGCGAATAAACCACTTTATGAATTGCTGTCAGAAAAATCAATCATTTTTCATACTTTTCAGAATTATTACATTATTTCATAATGCGTTGTGCTAGGACACTGCAAAATGAAATAATGTAGTAATATGAAATAAAGCTTAAGGGGTTTTAAAGTATATTTGCATTAGATGGCTGTATATTATTTAAACATAACACTATATCAATTTTGTTCATTGGATTTATTTATCATTATTTAAGAGCATATTTAAAGTAATAAGAGTGTCTTGCTCGTGAATAACCACTGTTCGAATTGCTGTAAGAAAAATCAATCATTTGTTCATTCTTGTAAAAAATATTACATTATTTCATTATGCGTTGTGCTAGGACAACGCAAAATGAAATAATGTAATAATATGAAATAGATATTCTGTTTTTAAAGTATGCTTAACGCGAGATGGCTGAATACTATTCAAATATAACACAATATAAATTCTGTTCATTGGGATTCATTTACAGACATACTAAAATAGGCGTTATGGACGTGAATAAACAACTTTATGAATTGCTGTCAGAAAAATCAATTATTTTTCATACTTTTCAGAATTATTACATTATTTCATAATGCGTTGTGCTTGAAATAATGTAGTAATATGAAATAAAGCTTAAGGGTTTTAAAAGTATATTTGCATTAGATGGCTGTATACTATCTAAGTATGACACTATATCAATTTTGTTCATGGGCTTTATTTATCACTGTTAAAGGGCATATTTAAAGTCATAAGGGCGTTTTGCACGTGAATAAACCATTGTAAAAATTGCTGTAAGAAAAAATCAATCAGTTGTTCCTTCTTGTTCAAATTATTACATTATTTCATTATGCGTTGTGTTAGGACAACGCAAAATGAAGTAATGTAATAATATGAAATCAATCGTAAAGGTTTTAAAGTATAATGCTTTTATTAGATGGTTGAATACTGTATAGATATAATAATACTTTTGTATATTAAATCAGTTCATTGAATTTATTTACAGACATAATTAAAAAAATAGGACGTGAATAAACCACTGTAAGGATTACTGTCAGAAAAATTAATCATTTTTTATACTTGTCAGTATTATTACATTATTTCATTATGCCTTGTGCTAGGACACCGCAAAATGATATAATGTAATAATATAAAATAAAGCTTAAAGATTTCAAAAGTATATTTGCATAAAATGGCTGTAAAATATTTAAATATAACACTATATTAATTCTGTTCATGGGGTTCATTTACAGACATATTAAAATAGGCATTTGTATGTGAATAAATCACTTTATGAATTGCTATAAAATAATCATTTTTCATACTTTCAGAATTATAACATTATTGCATAATGCGTTGTGCTAGGACAACGCAAAATGAAATAATGTAATAATATGGAATAAATCTTAAGGAGTTTTAAACCTTGATCTGTATTAGGTGGTTTATTTATAAAGACTATGTTTAATGTAGTTCATTTCGTGTCAGATGATATGCAACATAACCATATTCCGAAAAAAGATTAATTTTTGCCTCGTTCCACCCACTAAGCACACCGTAGGGGATCGGGCAGAGGCATTCAAACTCAAATCCCCTTTGATATGTTTCATAAGTATTGCTGCTCTGCCTACATGCAAAATTTCAGCAAAAATATAGACAACTGCCTTAGTTATTTCGAAATTTAAATATTTGACCTTTGAAACCTAAGGGTGGGTCAAAGTGGGTGGGGTAGAATGTGGACACTGCCATTCTAAGCCACATGCACTGAGCAATTATGGTCTATAGTGAGAAGTTGTTAGATATAATAGCTTTGATGAAATGTGAAGATCGTCACACAAAAAAACTGATATAAGTTTTGCATTATAAATGCCTTTACATAAACAAGGGCCATAACTCAAGTGCTAAATGGTCGATTTGACGAAACTTATAGGATATCAAGAGTACATAGTACATATCATTTGTACAAAGAATGATTCTAATCTGACAAATAAGTACTGAGATATGGTTCTGGACGGACAAAAAGTGTGGACGGATGGGCGGAATGGATGGACGGATGCACAGATGATGCAAAAATATATACCTCTGACTTCGTCGGTGGATAACAAACAGGCGAAATCCAACGGCAATATTGATTGTAAAAAACAAAAAAAACAAAACAAACTCATTCAACAGTTCATCGAAAATCAAAACAATTGAATAATTATGCCATCTATCATAGCATATAACAAAATGTTTATCATTTGAAACCGATCTGATGCCATTTACGCAAAATGAGATAATAAAAAATATGCCTACTATCAACGCATAATGAAATAATTATTTCATTTTGAACCAACTGCACATGATTGACGCAAAATGAAATAAAAAATCAAGATTATTTCATTTGCGTCGACATTGGCAACGCAAAATGAAATAAAAAATCAAAATGAAATAATTATTACATTATTACAAAACGTGCTGCAACAATGCACGCGTAGCTATCTATAGTGGGAAATCATCTACTTTTCGAATCTCTGTCTGTGGAAAAGGCCCCTGACCAAAATTGGGAAAAATGATAGACTTAACATCAACATTGGGAAATAATAACGACATAGAACATAACAATGAGAGCAAAATTTATCCTTAAAATCAAGTTATTTTAGATTGTATTGTGCCAAGCACAAGTTTATCATTCTAACATGGGTCATTGTTTCTCATAAGTAGTAGTAGTCTCTAAAACAAGCTCTTAATTGGGGAAAACAGACATCACAGTATCGATTCACTGTGCGCCTGAAATGAGTGAAATCGACTGTATCGGTAGAATCGAGAGATTTTGGCCGTAATTTGTGAGGGGGTGGTAAGTATTTTGGCATGATTTCTTATAGTTAGATTCGTCTTTCCGCCGTGGATCTCATTATATTTCTTTGATATATGCATACATGTCATAATATCGTGCAAAAACAACGACAGTGTATCGTGGGAGCGCAAGAAACGCATTCTTCTAGAGGGATAGTTGTCAAAAAAGCGAAAATCCACAGCTTTTTATCTTCCCGTTTCGAATTTAAACAACTAAGCTAAAAATGATTTTCACCAGAAGTTCGAGAGGCTTATGATCCTACAATACCAGAAATCTCAGACTGATCCGTTTTTTTCGATTTTGAGATATATAGCTATATATGACTGAACCCCTAATAGCGGTGAATTAGAAACTGTATCGGTAGAATCGACGGCTATTTATTTAATGTACGAAGTAAAAACTACCGACTGCACGAAGTGAAAGCAATTGTTGGTCATAAATCTTCGAATTTAGAGCAGAAAGTAGGCTATTATTTCACCCTGTGTATACCATTGGCTTCTAAATGTGTACTTTGGCAGACAGTGACGACCCAAATATAATGCCGCATCATACGGCATTTCATCTGGGTCTTCACTGTTTATTTATACAAATATGATGTTCAGAGAAAGAAATGCAACTTTTTTCAATAAAAACCTGTGAACAGCAATATATATATTGTACCACCCCAAGTTCATTGTATATAACCAGTAGGCAGAATTCAATTAGTTCATAAAGGGTAAACTATACGTCAATCTGTATCACTTTTTTCAGTCTGTTAGAGACTCCCGCATCTGCTGTCTGTGTGTAGGTTTGTAGGCTTACATTTCAATAATTTCATCCTGCTTTAAACAGCTGTATGGTAAGATGAAATGGCAGTGGAAAGTGCATTTTATAAGAACCACTGTGGCAAATCCTTTAATAAGGCTTTTTGTGCCCAGCGAGCAATCAGATTACATCGAGTGCTGAAGACACGAGAGGGGGGATTAAGCCCCCTCTCGACAGGGGGGTTTAGGGGGTCTCCCCCAAGTTTTTTTTTTTAATTTTGGGCGCTTCTATGTGCGTTTTAATGGGGTTTTTATGCATTTGGGACCAGATTTCAGTCCTTTTGGTCACAATCTTTTGCTAGAAAAGATATTTCTTGTCACGTGAGAAACCGAATGCTGGACATAATTGTTTTCAGACAGTCACGATTTTTTTACTTTTTTTTCTACAGCATGTTTCTTTGACATTATTTCACCTATGTCCCCGCAGGTTTTGGAAAGTACTTTTAGCACTGATCCTTGGTGGTCCTTCAAAGAGTTGTGTTTTTGAAAAGATATACACTTAGTCTTTTCAATTACATGTAGAACACCCGTTAAGGATGCAGGCTTCATCTTGATTTTGGCTTTGGTAGGCATAAGATAAGATCTTTGGCTTTATCTTAATGCAGCCAGGGCCTACTGTCGAACCACGACAGCTAAACGCTTCTCTGCTCAAGCTTCTTAATCTCGAATGAACGTTGGTGGAACCGAAAAGTCTTGGGCTGAATTGGAACAGGCGGGACCTGTATAGCTGTAACAGAATGCATTGTAACAACACAGGCTCATGATGCTCATATATGTAAAGTCAACACGTTTTAAACATATTTTATCGCTGGACATGTTAATTAGAAGAAGAAAAAAGAAATTGTCAATTTAAGGGATCATAGAATTATCAGGACCTCAACAAGAAGACCTGTCTTTGGGGTTTCTGACCATGCAAGACTCAAACCAACCTACTCAGTTACAGAGATTAGCTAGATTGCTGGAATTTTGAGTGTAGCAAGTTAACAATTATACTTTCCTAGGAGTGAATAACAAAGGCGCTGATCAGACTGCGCGGATGTGCAGGCTGGTCTGCGCCTTTGACGTTTGCATGCAGCTACGTCAGGGTTTCTCTCGACACGGTCCATAAGTATGATAACGTCCATTAAGACCATCTGATTATGAAATTAATTAAGCAGGTGTCATTATAATTTTTCAATGTTTTCACACGCCCAACGCGCGTTATTGATAATTGCATCAATAAATGGTAAGCACAGAGTAAAGCGAGTGGAAACCAGCAAAAGGGACCATGGAGAGCATACTCGGCCAAAAGGTCGGGTGCTCAACGGACCTGCAGGACCGGCGATGACGGCCTTGTTTACAGGTAACATGCTACTGTAAACATAGCATTTGTAATCCACCATTTTCTTATTGCATGGTGTTATGCTCCACTGAACGGGTAGTATAATATACAGGTAAGTTCAAGTCGTGCTATACTTCCACAAAACGCTTTGAGGCGTGACTGTAACGGTAAATGCATTGAATGAATCAAGGGTCATTACTTAGAGGTCGTGGTAAAAGTATACATGTATCGCTTTGTTACATGAATATTTATGAAGGTTGGATGTTTACAAAAATAGGTTTGTGAATTTTCGTTACAGCATCTTGACAATAACACACACACACAAACGCACGCGCACTCTCACGCACGCACACACGCGCGCGCACACCACACGCACGTGCACGTGCCACCATCGCAAAAAATCAACTGACAAACCTATCAACAAACTAGCGAACAAAACATTATCTCTATTGTTTTGGGCTTGTCGGTCTGTCCGTCTGTCTGTCCGTTGCTGTGGTCACTCTAACTTAGTCATTTTTAATTGGATTTTTTCCGAATTTCATATCATCATCAAACTCTCGTTCACGTTTGAATACAGTTTTTTTCTGTCAAACGATAAGCAAGAAGGCTGTAAAAATGGCCGCCAGGACAGGTCTCTCTTACTTAGTCATTATAATCGGTTTTCTTCCAAATTCTATATATGGATTGCTTCCTTCAAACTCTCGTTTAATATGTTCTTACAATGTTATCCTTTGGAAGCAAAGAATGCACCCAAGAACTGAAACTAGAGTGTGCAAATTTTCTGGGCCAGACTAGCTAGTTTCGGCCATTTAGGCCAAATCAGTGACCCTCTAATAGTTTCAAAGTTCCACAATGAAACACATAATCCCAAAGGACAAGAAAATAAAAACTACACTATAGTGAAGGGCATGGAGACGTTCTACCACCGCCACAAAGTCCCAATAACCAGCTGTAGTGAAGTCAAATATGTTCTTAAAAAGTTATCCTTTGGAAGCAAAGAATGCACTAAAGAACTGAAATTAGAGTGTGCAAATTATCTTGGCTGGACTAGCTAGTTTTGGCCATTTAGGCCTCATCAGTGACCCTCTAATAGTTTTTAAGTTCCACAATGAAACCCATGATCTCAAAGGACAAGAAAATAAAATCTACACTATAGTGAAGGGCAGGGAGACGTTCTACCACCGCCACATAGTCCCAATCACCAGCTGTAGTGAAGTCAAATGTGTTCTTAAAAAGGTTATCCTTTGGAAGCAAAGAATGCACCAAAGAACTGAAACAAGAGTGTGCAAATTTTCTGGGCCTCATCAGTTACCATCTAATAGTTTCAAAGTTCCACAATAAAACCCAAAGGACAAGAAAATAAAAGTTTGAATACCTTTTTTTTATATCTGTTGAACGATTAGCAAGACGGTCAAAAAATGGCCAACGCCTATCAGTGTCCACTACTTCATTTTTTTATCAGAGTTTTTCCAAATTTCATATATGGATTGCTTCCATAAAACTCTCGTTTAAGTTTGAATACGAGTTTTGTCCGACGAAAGTTAACCAAGATGGCCAACGAAATGGCCGCCACCTATTAGTTTGCACTTATAGACACTCTACCTTAGTCATTTATTACCCGATTGCTGCCAAATTTCACATATATATTACGTGCGTCCAAGCACGCTTATACACTGAGCTTAGGATCCAAAAACTTTGTGACAGCTTTTATCCTGCTTTCGAGACGCTGTCCGTAAGGCTATCATTGAAAAGCGGGAACCAGTCCAATTTCCCCATGAGCAATGATTAAATAGGCGCTTGTTCACAGTCGGCATTTCAACGCTTGAGTTACTTGCGAACGCCTTAGCACCCGAGAGAAGGTCTTTTTGGAATAGCTCGGCGTTATTCGACCTATTTTTGTACCCGGGCGTACAGGCTGTAAGTGCTAAAAGCAGGGGACCAAACAACCAAAATGCAAGTTGTACGCACCGTGCACGTGAGGTTGCTCGATATTTAGCCAATCGCGGCCATATTGGAATCCGCAGTACAATGAACAACAAGCTTAACGCCATTGCACGCTCCGTTTGACATTAACCGTAACGGTAAATCCCAACATTACCATCATTTGCGGTTACATCTGTCTTCTGACTCTTCAATTGCTGTTACAAATATTGCCTCAAGTTGCTAGATTTATCCTCCTTGATCAGAATTGATTTTTTCAGTTGAACGAGACCGCGACACACGTGGATCACAGTGCAGTCAATGATACATACACGGGTACGTAAGTAAATAAAATTCGTTACGATTCGTCGAAGTTTGCGAATGCAGAAATTGAGTTTAGGGGCGCTGATAATGAAGCCAAAATTGTTGTAACCGGAATTCGTTGAAGCGTTCAAGTGACCGGAGCCTGCAGCTTTAGATTCTATGAGGTTTGACCTCAAAGTGGGCTATTGGTCACAGTGAACAGAATACAGTGTGGTCAATACTTTCAATATCAATTCCCAACCCTTCTCCTGTGGATCTCAGTGGCTTAGTTGATGGAGTGTTAGACTGGGGATCAAACGGTTGCTAGTTCGAGACTCACTGCCTTTGTGTCCTTTCAAAGGACAAGACATTTTTCACCTGCTGCCTTAGTACTGGTTCAACCTATGAAGACAGGAAATCATCCCAACATAACTGAAAAAATGTTGATTGTGACATAATTAAAGCATCAAAATAAACAAACCAAAACTTCTCAATGTGATACTCAAAGGATCGACCTATCTGCTATGGCACATCACCGCTGAAAAATGGGTTTTGTGTTAATCTGCAGTATGCATTACTCAAAACACTATGTAAAAAAAGTAGCAAGCAGCACTAAATGGCTATAAATAATCTGTTTGTGGAGACGTCAAGTATCCTTTGGTAGCTAAACACTAACAATTTGTATAAGTTTACAAATGTACAGTGTTTAGCGACAGAGTGATAAGATTTTTCTACACTAAACCGTTTTTGAAAACACATCGCACATGGCAAGGTAAAAAAGCGGTTTCAGTGACACGTAATGGTGCAGTTTTTGGTTTAGGCCTACGCATGCATTGACCACGAGACAGATGTCAGAAGTGTGTGAGGCATGTTCAGGTTTGACTCCATCTGCTACAGAATTGTGTGATGTTATACATGGACGACACGAGTCAATGACTTTAAGCGGGAGGTGACGTTCCAACGCCAGACAAAAATTTTCACCATTAATTTTTTTTCGCCAATAGTTGTCGCCAAATTAATATTTTTGCGCCAAAGGACCTCGGACAGTTTCCTATTCAATCTGCCCAAATTTTGACAGCCTGTGGCTAGCATAATGCATAACTGACAACTATAGTTTTGTGCTTAAATGAAACCTTTACATTTAGTGCATCTAACAAAATAAAAATATTCTGAAAATATTGCATAACTATGCCAGGACTTTAGGGTTTAGGGGGTGGGGGTATTTTTTGTGACCAAATTTTATTTCACAGAAAGTCAAAGTTTCGTTGAGTATTCACCTAAATACATATTAATATAATGTTTGCGGCATAAAACTTGAGACGAAAGTGCTGCGTTTGCATAAAATTCGGGTTGAGAAGATTGCATTGTTTCGTCCAAAGAAGTGTGCTGTCAATTACTTTCGACTATTACCTGTAATGTTTCGAGTTCAACCAGTGCGACTTGTGCACTGAGGTGTATCATATCTATATACTGTATAAATCATAGTCTAGATAAACACAGTTTTTAGCGTAAAATCGTAATATTTTCTTACACATCAGATTTAACCTATAATTTTGGTTCTTAAAAGAACCGTCTCATTGCAACGGTTCTTTTGAGTACCCACAACATAATGTTTTGGTTAAGAAATGAGGCAATTAATTTCTTTGCAAGCACTCATAACTTAAGCCCTGATATATGCCATTGCAAATTGATATTTACCTACAGGTTTTTAACAAAATAAGTTTCTAATAAGTTTTTATAATAAAGTGTTTTTGAGCATTTTGACAGCGTTCCCCCCCGTGACCAAACACCCCGTTTTTATATGATGTGTGAAATGTAAAACTACAACTGTATGCAAAAGGATTAGTTTGGTCACGGGGGGGAAAGCACCTCAGTAAAACTTTTTCTATTTTCTATATGTTGAATAGCAAAAACGGAGTTTTCAACCCATATTTTTCAGTTGGTTCTTGTCCAATGAGAAAACGGCTTTTGTGGATAAGTCAATGGTTGAACCTACTATCTTTTTCATAGAAAAAATATCATTTTCGTTGAAACTTTTCTCTGGTCATTTTTATGGGCAATCCTTCATTAAGACTGTCCGAGGTCCTTTATTATTTCTTTGCATTTTGTGACAATGGCAACCACTAGCGCGAACCCTGGCAGATTGATGACAAGTTTGAATCAACCAATCAGGCGAATCACATAATTTGGTGACACATTTTGTAAACCAATATGTCACATGTACCCACAATGCTCAAATCCAATAGGTTAGTATGCCATAGTCAAACCACCTATTGTTAGATATTGCTTCTCTATCTTTTAGTTAAGGCCAAAACTAACTTGGTCAGTGGTCACAGTACACTGAAAATTGGTTCAATCATGCTTCGATGCACAGAACTCATCTTGCTGCTATATTGTTTCTGCTGGGAGGTACTTTTAAAACTTGTATCTCCTTGCTCTTTATCATCATGATTTAATCATTTTTAGAAAAAAATGATTGACAAAAAATAAAAATCAGGTGAGAAAAATCACGAGCCATTCACCATATCTACATTACATGCTGCAGGCCTCCAGATAAGAGTGCGTATTGGAAAATTATTTTCTTTTTTTCTCATCCAAAACATATGTTGCGGGTACTCAAAGGAACTGTCTCAATTACACGGTTCTTTTGAGCACCCAAAACACGTGTTTGAATTAATTGGTAAGAAAATAATTAAAATTTTACGCAAATAAAATTCCCTTATCTGGACCTATGATGCTGGTTCTGACCATCTGTAAACCGAGAACCAGCAATGAATGTAGATATGATGCAGGGCTTATTTTTGGCCGATTTTTATAGCCGTTATTGGGTTATATTCCCAATGCCAAAAAGTATCTTTTTTTCCCAATTTTTGGAGGAAAATTCCCAATTTCAAATCAGAAAAAAAATAAGAAAAATTATCATTTTTATCATGGTAAAAGTTGGCTTAAAACTGTCGAATATTCAATACTGCACAGTCTCATATAATACATCATGCAATGGTGATTATAATTTAACACTACAGCAGGCCCCCTAGTGGAACCTTTAAAAGTAAGTAATGGTGCAAAGATCAGGAATCAATACAATCAAGTACCACACCTGACCCAGGATACCAATGGGAAAGTGACAAACTCGCAGAAGACACCACAAACGAGAGCCAAGAGGTCAGCCCTTTCCCAGCAGGTGACCAAAAATCACATATAAACAGACGCGCACAAAACATAGCAAACACAAGACAGAACAAAAACATAAAAGATCCACAAAAGAAGTACCGCCTTGGAACGGTCAGTAAAATATTTTACTGGAGGGCTTAAACCGGTTTAACGGCGCCAACCTCACCCTTAATTCAGATGTGGATCAAGACACATAGATATTTGGTTTGCATGAAAGACCCCTAACTTATCAATGCATCATCTCCTAAAACATATAAATCAAGATATAACAAGGAGATAAAGCAAGGATAAACCTTTAGAAACCTTTAATTTGGTTGCAATCCTTTAAAACCTTTAATTTGGCTGAAAAACCTTTAATAACCTTTATTTTGATTAATAAACCTTTAAATTTTGCAAGATCAGTTTGAACTGAAGAAATAGACCATAAGTATGCTGAAAAGTAATACCTAGAGTTTTTCAGAAAGATGTATTCATCCTCTGACCATTGTGTCTACCTACCTCTTGCACCAGGGTACTCTTTTAGTGTTCTTAAGGTCAATTTTTCTTAGGCTTCAGATAAGGCAGCAATAAAAAAGAGTGAGGTAAGGTAAAAATAAATGCTTTTGGTTTGATCTCATGCTTTACATCCATGCTAAACATATGAACTGAGGTAATGTCAGAATGACTAGTTGGACAGGCTTAACCCTAATCCTTTCACAAGAACATGTACTCTGCTCATCTTTCACTAGTAACTTACAACTATAGTGAAAGTCAATGTGCCCAACCTGGGAATAGAACCGGCAAAACTCCCAACATTATATTGGACGCTCTACCAACTACATTAACTGGGATGGCAAATATTAATGGATATCATCAATTGGGTCTATTGACTTCTAAATAATGTGCTGATTTTCTAATGTCACTGTCTACGGTTGTCAAATCTGAACATAGATATCTACACACAAGACTAATACAGACATATGCGTATCTTTCTAAATTTTATATTTAAAAATGACATACAATATAAATGGAAGCAGTATTCTCTGAAATTGCTCATTACCTGAAGGTAAAATTGCCCTAAGAAAATGAACAGAGATTGCTTCTCCTGCTTTATTGGTTTTCAAAATTTTTCAGGGAGGACCCCCCAACCCCCCTCTTAACAAATAAAAAATTATGTGATTAATTTTTCAATACAACACTGCTCAACACAACCCTTTAGTTCAAATTGAACAAGAGTAATTTTCTATTGATTTGTGATAGACAGGCTATAATATCATTGGCTAACAATTTGCTGCATAGCTATATCATACCTGTAACATGGATTTAAAGATTGGGATATGATAAAAATACTAGACAATTTGATGTAAATTTGCTCTTTATTTTTGCTAGAATTTCAATGAAAACAACCTTTATTTTGCCTAAAATAGCCTTTATATAAAACCTTTAATTTCATGTGAGCCTGCTTGGGGGCCTGCTACAGCTAAATCAAGATAAATATATGATGTATTTTATGATTTGACAATACAGCTTAAAGCACTATATATTCCCAATTTTTGGCATTTTTGCGCTAAAATTCCCAATCCCAGGGGTATGGGTCATTGTCCCAAAATGGTGAAAAAAGCCCTGTGATGAATGGAATTCTGCTGAACTTCAAGAAAACAACCTTTCCTAAAAGGCTTTTATTTGGTTTATATGAGAAAATACTTTATCAAATTATCACGGTAATATTTGAGCTGCAAGTTGGCATCTTTTCAATAATAATTTAACTTTTAAAAGGCCGAAGCTAGCACTTCCAACTTAAAACACTAGCTGGCGCCTAAAGTAATTGTTTGTGGTTTCTTTAGCCAGGAGAGTTCCTTTGCCGTCTTATTCACACTATGATTATGGCTCCTACAATGCTTTTGAATGTATATTGCATGGCACTACTGACATGTATAATGAGAGACCATAGAATGCAGCTGCAGAATTACATTATACAGTTCAACATAATATCATTAACTCATTGGCTGTATGTTATATTTATATATTATAGACAAGATCTATATAAATTCTATTGATGAGGAAAATATCACAAATCAGACATGCACAGCCACAGATTACAGACCATCCTATCATGGTAACAGGAAAAGAGACACTAGTCTTAGAATGATCGATTTTGCCAGAACAGTTCAGAAATTTGGGTCGTCATGTGTCTGAAAGTCCAGCCCAGCCATTGATCCATTTTTGCCGACCCCAAGATTCAAGTCATTGACCATTTTGATGGATGATTTAATTAATTAGGACATTGATAAGTTCATATGCAAATTTGGCACAAAAAGAACGAAAATAAATTTTATGGAGCTTACTAAATAATGCGATAATTTTACAAAAATGTTCATTTTCCATCTAAATTTGTGTAATGTCGATCAATATATAGAAACTCAACTACATTTGTATATTCATGTGTATAATGGCAACGACCAGAAACGGACTAATCTGAAATTCCGAATGCTGAACAAATATCGTCTGCCTTGAAAAAAAGGCTAAATCAGTTTAGTTATTTAACCAGTGGTGTATCCAGATGGGGTTCACTTGAACCCTCTTTTTAGCCCAAATTATTTCATTTTCATTGGGATATTTCTTATTATTTTAGAAAAATAAGGCCATTCTTTAAAAAAATGTTTGCGGTCACCTAGGCCTACTCAAAAGTTTCCAGGTCAGAAGGTATTTTATTTATTTTTCACTGATTTATTTAAAAGACATTAAAATTTTAAGAAAAATATTTCTCTGAAATGTGGCGAAACAGACATACTTTTTTTGGTACGTGGCATTTTGAGTGAGTCTCACACTCTGTCGTGTGACAGCAAACAAACATTGATGATTGTTTTAAGGATGGCCTGAGTTAAAATCATCAAATTGATTCCCCCCTATACATCTGAATCCCTTTCCAGAGGAAACTCTTTGCCTACTGGGTAAGGTTATCAGCAGACAACATTGATATGCAAAACAGTTAACCCTTAAAGTGTCACACACAAATTTTGTTTTGTCATCTGCTGAGTGCTGAAATGTTCATTAGCTCCTCCTCAACCACTGGTCCAATTTTAAAATTATTTCACAGAATGGTTCCTCATGATGCCTTCTTATAAAATTGCACATATGGTTCTGCTCCACCGAACAGAGGGGCTGCCAGAGCACTAGATATTTAAAGAAATGTCTTTTGATGACATTTCCTCCTGAACCACTGGTCCAAATTTAAAACAATTTCACAGAATTGTTTCTCATAATGCCCTTAACTAGAATTGCACAAATGTTTTTGCTCCACTGAACAAAAGGGCTGCCAGAGCTCCAGATAAGAAATATCTTTAAACGACATCTCCTCCTGCCCCACTGGTCCAAATTCAAAAAAAATTCACTGATTTGTTCCTCATGATGCCTTTTACCAAAATTGCACAAACAGTTTCGCTCGGCTAGATACAGGGAAGATTAACCGAAGTCTAAAATTTCGGCTTTTATTTAAATTTTACTGTTGCTATGGTTACAAAAATGACCCACAAAGTAGGCTTAAAATAGAAAAATTATCATTTTGAACCAAAATTAAGGCATTCTGAGACCTTTTTTTAAAAAATTAGATATCAGCACAGCTAAATACCAAAATATCCTTTTAATATGTTGTGTCAGGTGATAATCTTATCAGCTGTTAAAATATGACTTTAGTTAAGAGTGTGTAGTGAAAATTTAATTTTCTTATTTCTCAACCAAAACATATGTTGTGGGTACTCAAAAGAACCATCTCAATGAGACGGTTCTTTTGAGCACCCAAAACACATGTATAAACTGATGGGTAAGAAAATATTTACATTTTTACGCTGAAAATATTTGTTTATCTAAACCTGTGTAAAATATCTTTTTGATAGTTGCTTGTGCCCTATCTTAATTGGTCTGTCAAACATCTCAAATTTGCTCCAAAGTGGTCGATTTCCTGTTTTCAGTTTATTTTGGTGGCCATATTTGTTACCATAGCAACGGTTAAAGTCAAATTAATTCGAGACTTTTACACTTTGTTTATTGTTCTAATAAACCAATAAGAACAAATTAGTTAAAACCATTTTTATGTTTTAGCCTCATAGGGGGGCCAAAAAAGCCTGTTAATGCACATCATATTTTGAACATTCACAATATGTACAGTAAATTTTCTGAAATTTAGAACATTTCTCTTTTTGTTCTCAGATTACATGTGGGTTAATAACTTATCAAGGCTGGAATACATCAAGTGCTTGTCAGAATAGCAAACAGGGAAGACCTTGATCAGACTGCTACATCAGAAGCAGTCTGATCTGGGTCTGCACTGTATGTCTACTGTCTAGTAAGAAAGGCCTTTTTACAGACAACTAGTGTTCAGAGTTTTAGAGCATCTACTATATATATCAGAGTTGGGGTAATTAAAATTGTAATTGTAATTAATTGTAATTTAATTACATTTTCTAAAGTAATTGCATGTAATTGTAATTAAGATATTTCTTTAATTACAGTAATTGAATGTAATTAATTACTTGGTCAAAAATGGGAGTAATTAACAATTACTTTCAATTACTTTTTAATTACTTTTCAGATCAGATACCATATGAAATTCAGCTACCTTTAGAAGATAATCATATTATATATTCAAAATTCTGCTAAATGCTTCTTGGTCTTTGTAAATGCATATATCATTTGCTTTATTCAATATATGAAAAGTTGAGTGCAACATATTGGAACTAGTCATGCTAGTATAGACATAAAATAGCATTTAACTATTTTACCACAGAGTCTGACACAGACTGTATGTAACCTCCACTATTTTGAAAGCACATTTTTAGCAAGTTATATATTCTTTGTTTATCTGCTTATAAAAGATATGGCTTTATGACAATCAACCTTTTAATAGTCTAGTTACCAAAACAATACAAAAACAAAGAAGGTGTGAAAATCTCAACAATTGTTATTATTGAGACAATAGACTAGTGAATTGACTCCTTGAAGGCTATTTGTTAAATTTTCACACCTAGGATCAACACACTCATATGCTAAGGTGCATGACCCAATCTATCCACCTACATAATTTTATATCCTTAAACTGCTTATTTGCCATCTTCAATAATAATAATAATAATAATAATAATAATAATAATAATAATAATAATAATAATAATAATAAAATGTGATTCAGAAAATTAAATTGGATTTCACTCCTTCAGTGAACCTGGGGCCTATCATTGTTGATATAATAACAAAAAATAAAAATAAAATAGATGTTCCAGTTGGGGCCGGACTAGCAATGCCAGCATTTCACACACAACTGTGACAAGTAATATTTTAGTTTATCACTATCTGATATTCCTTTTTGTACTTTTTTTGCCAACTTTAATGTCTCATAGGGCCACACATTTTTCTTATCAACACTTTTTGAGAATAGTTACTGTTATTCTCTGACATTTAAGCTAGTTTTACAAAATCATTTCCATGGTTTAGCTTCCACAATTGTAAGACTTTTGTCAGACGAATGTGTATGCCTGAACTTTGTTCTGCGGTTAACAGCTATTTTTTTGACAACATCGGCAATTTACAAACAACCCCTCTTCCCCCCCCCCCCCCAATTTTTTTTTATATATTTCTGTATTTTCTCATTGTGTGCTCATGTCAGCTACCAGAAAAAACAACAACTGATTTTGTACATTTCATTTCTTGTAAGTTGCATTACTTGACAATAATAGAAGAAGTCCTAAAAATAAAATCAATCTAATAGGCATATACTGAATTTAGATTGCCAAGATTACTCAGACTTTTTAAGGTGTTTAACTCATTTCATATATCTCTGAAATTAAAATTTGATGAAGATATCTGAGTGGCAGTGAAATGTAATTGTAATGTAATTAATTACATTTGGCAAAGTAATTGTATGTAATTAATTACTTTGCTCAAAAGCCATGTAATTGTAATTGTAATTTAATTGAACAATTTCCAATGTAATTGTAAGTAATTAATTACTTTTTCAAAGTAATTGACCCCAAGTCTGATATATATAGGCTAAATTTAGAGCCATATACATGTTTGTTTCAGGTGACTCTAGCTAAGAAGTCTGACTAAGGAATGAACAGCTGTGAGGTGATCAACGAAGAATGAATTTATATCGCAAGTTCAGATGTCCTTGTTAAAGGTAATTACATTGACTTAATAAATCTTGCATTCTGTGTTGTTATTAGTTCTGGAAACTACATAGGTTTGCTCTATTCCTGATGATACCCTCTACCAGAATTGCACAAATGGTTCCTCTCCGATGCACAAAAGGGCCACCAGAGCTCTAGATAAGAAATATTTTAAATGACTTCTCTTCCTGAACCACTGGTCCAAATTCAGAATAATTTCACAGAATTGTTTCTCATGATGCCTTCTACCAAAATTGCACAAAGGTTCTGCTCCGCTGAACAAAAGGGCCATCAGAGGCCTAGATAAGAGTTGTCTTTAAATGACATCGCATGAACCACTGGTCCAAATTAAAAATAATTTCACAGAATTGTTCCCGGTGATGACCTCTACTAAAATTGCATAAATGGTTCCGCTCCGCCAAACATTAAAGGCAGCTAAAAGTTCTAGATAAGAAATGTCTTTAAATGGTATCTCCTCAAGGCTCCTAAACCACAGATCCCAATTCGAAATAGTTTCACAGATCTGTTACTCATAATGCCCTCTACTTAAACTACATGGTTCTGCTCCATCGCACAAAGGGCCACCAGAGTTCTAGATGAGAAATGTCTTTAAATTACATCTCCTTAACCAATGGTTCAAATTCAAAATAATTTTACAGAAATGTTCCTCATGATGCCCTCTACCAAAACTCCTTAACAGCATGGTTACCAGAGCTAAAAATAAAAATATCTTTGAAAGATATCTCTATAGCCACTGGTCAATACATTATCTTCTCATGAATGAAGATTCAGATGAGCCATCCAGGGCCCTAGGGCCCTCTTGTTAGCTCACCTGAGCCGAAGGCTCGTGGGGAGCTTATTGTATACCAGTCACTCCGGCGTCCGTCCGTTGTCCGTCCGTCCACAATTTCAAACATCTTCTCTGAAACCACTAGGCCAATTAAATTCAAATTTCATATGGAGACTTCTTAGGACGCAGGAAAGAAGTTTGTTCAAATGGTCCTGGTCACATGACCAAGATGGCCGCCACGCCCATATATGAAAAAAAACCTTTAAAAATCTGCTTCACTAGAACCAGAAGGCCGATGACCTTGGGACTTGGTATGTAGCATTTGGGTTATGGGGCCTACCAAGTTTGTGCAAATGATGATCCTAGGTTGAACTTGACCTACTTAACGTCAAGGTCAAATTTGCTTCCTAATGGGAAAATTTCTGAAAAGTTGATTTTTTTAAACTGTGGAAGCCTTAGTCATTATTCTCACTTGATATGTTTAACCTAATGAGACAATGGCTAAGTTCCAAAGGTCAAGGTTGACCTTTGACCTTTCAGCTTAGGTCGCTCATATTGGAGTCCCATCAATATATTAAGACAAATTTCAAGTGAAGACTCCTTATGATAAATTAGTCAAAATGTATGCAAAATATTTTGGTCACATGACACAGATGCCGCCATGCCCATATATGGTTAAAACCATTTAAAAATCTTCTTCTCCAGAACAAGAGAGCCTGTGATATTGGGACTTGGTATGTAGCATTGTGGATGTAGGGCCTTCCAAGTTTGTTCAAATGATGATCCTTAGTTGACCTTGACCTACTTAAGCTCAAGGTCAAATTTGCTTCCTATTATATTTAAATGTGATTTTTTTTTGAAATGTTGATTTTGTGAATACTGTTGAAGCCAAAGTCATTATTCTCACTTGTTATGTTAAACCTAATGTGACAATGGCTATAAATAAGTTTCAAAGGTCAAGGCCACCACATCCATATAGGGTAAAAACCCATTGAATATCTTATTCTCTGGGACTAAAGGCCAATGGCCTTGGTATGTAGCTTGTGGATGTGGTCTCTACTAGGTTTGCACAAATGACGAATCTAGCTTGACCTTCTTTATGGCAAGGTCAAATTTGATTCCTAATGCATTTATATGGGAAAAATATTGAAAAGTTCATTTTTCTATATATGTTTAAGCCGAAATCATACTTTCGAGAATTTTTTAACCTTGTTTATTATAAGCTGTAGTTGACCTTGACCTATTTTAACATTATTAAAGTGGTCAGGTGAGCGCCTCAGGACCTTCAGGTCCTCTAGTTTTTTTTATTGTTATCAGTTTTCGTCTGGCATGTGTCGTCCGTCAATCGTCCACTCAATAAACCTTTTCCTTTAGATAACATCTACTCCTGAACCACTTGTCCAAATTTAAAATAATTTCACAGGAATGCTCCCCATAATGCACTCTACCAAAATTGTATGAATTGCTCTAGATTTGAAGTCTTTTAAACAATATCTCCTGAACCACTGGTCCAAATTCAAATATTTTCACAGAATTGTTCATTGTGATTCCCTCTACCAAAATTGCACAAATGGTTCCGCTCAAATGGACAAAAGGATTGCCAGAGCTCTAGATAAGAAATATATTTTAACTACATCTCCTCCTGAACCACTGGTCCATATTCAAAATAATTTCACAGAATTTTTCCTCATGATGCCTTCTACCAAATTTCACAAATGGTTCCACTCTAGTGAACAAAAGGACCACCAGAGCTCTAGATAAGAACTAAGTTTAAGCAGTATCTTCTCCTGACCAATTGGTTTAAATTCAAAATAATTTCATAGAACTGTTCCTCATGATGCCTTCTACTTAAATTGCACAAATGGTTACGCTCTGATTCTTAGAAATCTAGTTCAAGCATTAAGAGAGTGAATATTTGATGAAAAATTCTTATCCATCAGTTTAAACATGAAATTCATTTGTGATCTCAAAAGAACTGTTTGATTGAGAGGGTTCGTTTGAGTACCCACAAGAAAAATTTTGGTTGATAAATAAGGGAAGGAATTTTTAATTATGTACTCTAATCTAGAGGCGTGTAGAGGAGTTTATACTGTTTTCAGCCTTTCCTGGTTTATGTTATATACACTAGTTATAAATGTATTAATGTTGCCTGGCATTTACAAGTTATAACTCGGGTTACTAATGTAGATAAATGTTCATTCATACTGGAGAGAACTCTTATACGAATGTTTATTCATACTAGAGAGAACCCTTACATGAATGTTTCTACACCTTGAGCTAGTGAGAACTATAAATATACTGTGTGAAAAAAGTTTAGCAATTACTTTGGGGATTCACAGTTAAGAAGAAATGGGATTTTTTATTTCATAATATCAAAATTTTATGTTGACAAACCTTTACAAGTACGATAAAATCACACTGGTCAATGTAAAAGCACCGGTGGTTGCTACAACGAGCTGGTGGTTGCATTTTAAAGCACCGGTGGTGGCGTAAAAGGTAAAAAAATCTATACCTGTTGACTTTATTATTTATTTATAAACTTGCATTTATTTTATTTGTGATGACACCTGGCGCACAGACCACCGGTAACATTGCAGTTTATGGCTCTGCCAAGCAATTGGTGATTTAATTCTTGGTTTGAACGGCAAATCCAACACAGTTCTGGAGTTTTGCCGTGACAGGTGCTTTTTTCTAGTGTAACTGCCTAAATTGAGTGAAATCTGCATGTCTAAGCGCTGCTGTTGTCATATTCCCATGAAATAACATCCAAAAAACGATTACTACTTTGTTTTTTTTTCTTGGTAAACTAGCAAATGTTTTATTTAGGAATTTTTATTACAACGCACTGGGAGCATTTTTTGACGCATTGATACAACGCACTGGTGGTTGCACATAATTCCTGTGGTTGCTGGTGCAGCCTCACCACAGCATTCACTGTTCTTATAAACGGTACATAAATTGTTATTTGAGTCAGCACATGATATTTCAGTTCCAGGATGAAGACTCAGGTGAGCCTATGCAAATGTACAGACTAGACAGACTCTTCTCTGCATAAAAAAAATAGAGAGTAGTAATCGTTTTTGGATGTTATTTCATGGGACTATGATAACATAGATGCAGCTGTGCTTAGACATGCAGAATTTCCTGAAGCTAGGCAGTCACAATAGAAAAAGCACCTGTCACTGTCAAACTCCGCAACTGTGTCGGATTTATCCGCCAAACCATGAATTAAAACGACCATTGCATGGCAGAGCCATAAACTGCAATGTTTCTGACGGTTTGTGCGCATTGGGTCATCAAAAGTAATATAAAAGCAAGCTTATAAAGAAATCATACAGTCAATAGGCATAGATTTTGTGGTTTTTGTACACTGATGAAGGCTCAAGCGTGACTCTGCAAATGTGTAGCCTCACCAGAGATGCTCCAGAGCTAGCCCTGTTTGCACTGTGAGAGTGTTTCCGCCTATTTTTCAGATTGGCCCCAAAACTTTTAATTTAATGAGATTGTTTGTCCGTTATGATACATTACAATTGTTAATAAGCCTCCATGCGAGCTTAAAATTTTTGTGCTTCAACAACAGCAGATTCTAGGGCGAAGATTTGTTACCAGTAAAATGCAATTTTAGCACCGCAGAGGAATAGGCTGCTGTCTGTTCTAAGGCGGTGATTCTGTTGTTGTTGATTCGTTGTTGATTGTTACTCCCATTACAGGATTCTGTAATTGTTCTATATTTTGTTACTTTATGTCCATTCTTGTTTTACAATCATCTTGATGGGGAAAAGAGAGCTGGCTGCTTTGCTTAGTTTGTCTTCCTGGTGTCTCGTGATTGTTGTGTGGCTATTCCTCTCAGTGCCATGAGTTTTTTTGCAGTTTGTGTTTGTGATACTCACTATTTTGTGGTGTCATTCATGCGAACAGCGATGGCTTTGGCGACATTTGCTTGGTCTAGTCTGAGCCTTCGTCACAGTTTAAAATTCTCATGTGGTGACTCAGATGGCGATTGAATGCCATTTTGTGCGAGCAGCGAAGGATCTGGCGAGTCTGCACATTTGCCCAGGCTTACCTTAGCCTTCGTCACTGTACAAAATCTCTTGTGCTGCCTTAAATGGCGATTTGTGTGCTACTCACGACAGCAGCGAATACTCTGATGAGTCTGCACATTTGCGCTGGCAGTCACTGGACAATGTAATAAATATCAAGATCTCTTGTGCTGGCAGCAAAGGCTCTTGGAAGTATGCACGTTTGCACAGGCTCGCCTGAGCCTTCTATACAGTATCAAAATATCATGTGCTGGTTGAAATGGCAATTTTTGCAACGTTTATGTGAACAGCGAATGATGTGGTGAGTCTGCACCAGCAACCACAGGAATTCTGTGCAACCATCAGTGCGTTGTATCAATGCGTCAAAAAATGCTCCCAGTGCGTTGTAATAAAAATTCCTCAATAAAACATTTGCTAGTTTACCAAGAAAAAAAAACAAAGTAGTAATCGTTTTTTGGATGTTATTTCATGGGAATATGACAACAGCTGCGCTTAGACACTCAGATTTCACTCAATTTAGGCAGTTACACTAGAAAAAAGCACCTGTCACGGCAAAACTCCAGAACTGTGTTGGATTTGCCGTTCAAACCAAGAATTAAATCACCAATTGCTTGGCAGAGCCATAAACTGTGGTCTTACCGACGGTCTGTGCGCCTGGTGTCATCACAAATAAAATAAATGCAAGCTTATAAATAAATCATAAAGTCAACAGGTATATATTTTGTTTACCTTTTCCGCCATTTTACGCCACCACCAGTGCCGAAATAAGCCACCACCAGTTCGTTGTAGCAACCACCGGTGCTTTTACATTGACCAGTGTGAAATTAACTGGCTGGTTGGCATTTCACAAAATATAACCTCTGATTTTAAGTCCCCTTGCTAAAACAGCTTATCTGGCAATGACACGAATATTTTTTTGTGCTAAAAGTTTCATTTTCCATTAAATGTTTAGATCTAAAAGCTAAAAAGTGAAAACAGTAAAAAACTGAAAGTTTTGGTCACCATTTTCGTACAGTTTTAAGTTAAAAATCGTATTTTTTCAAATTACCTGTTTCAATTGAATAGCGTTTGAAATTAAAATGCTCAGCAGATCTAATCCTCGCTATGAAATCATAACTTGTTTCTTTTTACCCCTTGAGGGTTGACATTAGCTCATTTTCAAACAATTGACATATTTGTGCACTTGCTAATAGATTAGATCTAATGCTACCAAAATAGCCTATTGGAAAACCCATTTTAACTAATTGCGAAACTTTTTTACTGCAGTATAGTTATTTATACTGGAAAAAGCCTTACATGTATATCATATGGTAGATAAACTATATGTTCAAAAACTGTTCTAAAATGATTTTTTGAATCCTTATCAATGATGGGTGGGGACAAAATGAATAGTTATCAAAGGATAGGCATGTATTTTTATCACACTTGTTGCCGTAGCACCAGAATATTTTGGCAGGGAATATTATTGTATAGATCATATTGGAGCCAAAAGCATTCCATTCATAAAGCTACATTTTTTCTATATTTAACAAATTTCAGCTGAATAGATTTTTCAATTCTAATCATTTGAATGAGTCTGTCTTAAAGTTTAGGGTTGTTTGAGGGTATTTATCATTCATTTGAATTCAAAGTGAAGTAGAACATTATTTAAGATAGGAGTGAAGACCCTGATCAGAGGTTGCACAACATCTGATCTGGGGCTGCATAGTTTGTCTACTCTATGTCCCTTAAAAAGGAGCTAGGCTTAAATGAGTTAAAAATCTTGTGTAATATTACTTTTTATGTTAACACTATTTTTTACTTATAATCTTAGTCTGTCAAAATTTACTTTCAGATATGATTCAGAGATGTTCACTATACAGAGATAGAAAGGATGGAGCTACTACAACTGCAAGCCCCAGAGGCTCAAGAAGCAAAATAACACTTTATTATCAAATGATGAACTTTTTGAAGGTTACACTTCATAGAATTGTGACTTTTTTAATTTTCCCCAAAAGTCTTGATCTTTCATGATGTTATCATTGTGTGTGTGTGTGTGTGGGGGGGGGGGGGAATTTGTGTAGCATTTGAAGAAGTCACCATTCAATGAAGTGTTGCATTCAAAGAAGTAACTGTTAGATACAGTGTAGCATGGGTTGTATTAGACAAAGCTCAATAAATAGCATGATCTAATTTATAACTTCGTGTTTTTAATGTTTAAACATGATCAATACAATAATCTCTTGCTAACTCGAATCCTTCAAACTCAAAATACCCTATTAAGTTAAAGTAAAGCGTAGGATGAATTCATATTTAACAGACTTTGTTCACAATTATTTTCTATCCAAAACTATGCTGACTTTGATGTACTTAGAAGGATAATAGCGAAAACAATCTTGATAGGCTTATACGACTTTGATTTAACGAGAGGTAACTGTATACTAACTTGCTAAGTACCACAAACTGTCCAGACTATGTATGGTCGTCCATTGGTTAGAAATCAGAGGGTGTTGTTAAACAACCCTAACTGGGCATCTTAACACTGTTGCCATTGTAAATCCTTTCATTTGTAAAGGCTGTAGTTTTTAGCCCCCCTGCTGTGTGCTCAATGTGAGCTTTTAAGAAATGATGTCCCTCTGCACAAACCGTCATCATAAAAGGTTCTGGTTTGCAATGGCAACATAAAAGATGTTCTCAAATATCTTCCTTTGAAAAACAACAACTCCTGGCTGTATTCGAGAATAATTCAATTCTTATTGTTTCTATAAGTCTTATAATTTAGATTACAAACTTGGCCAGATTGGGCAAGTGAGGTTATAGGCTAGACACTGAAACGATATTTAAGCATCTCTGCGGGTGAACTATCACATTTAGTGTGAACTGATTTATAGGCAAGCATATAGTATACCAAAGATTCTTTCATCCGTCTTTCAACATTTTCAAACACTGGGCAAACTCTTCTCAGATGCCACATTGAAATCCATACGATAGAGCAAGAAAAGCTAGTTTAATGTACTGATTACACATTCAAGATTGCTGCAGGGCTAAAATATGACAAAACCCTTAAAGAATAGTTTTCTCTGGAACCAAAAAACCTATGACTTCTCTTTTCAAGACTTTATATTGGTGGCCCCTTTGCTGTCAAACATGTAGTTGTGCATATATGCCTTGCCTGACGATGCTCTTGTTGTCCTTTGCAATCTCCATGAATGTCACTGCAATCAATTCCGACATAGTTACAAAAGAGTACCGCAAGGAGCTATAATTTTAATCCCATGAACTCTAGGCAAACAATGCCAAGTAAATGGTAGTCCAATAACAGTAAATTGTAGTTTTTAATAATCAAAACAGCATTCCATAACACCTTAGCCATAGGCTCAATATGAACTTATGTGACCCTTTCCTGTCCGTTATCTGTCAGTCAACACTTTGCGCTTTAAAAAACACCCCCTAAACTTCAAAGCGTCAAAGGAATGTTCATTGGATAGTTTTTAGATCTTCTTGCGATTATTGGATGTCGGTGGTCCGTCATGCGTCGTCAACAATTGCTTCAAAGGGCATCTCCTCCTAAACTGCTGATTGGATTTTGGCCAAAAAGTAAATGAGTATGATCAGGAAATACCACAATCACACACTGCAAACCAACCCACGGCACCGTTACAGGAATGATCCTTTTATGGCCCTCTTCAATAATTATTCACAATGGTTCCTGTCCGTTGTATATCTAGATCAGATGCAAGGTTGGGCGGAAAATTCCACCCCCTGGTATTTACCGTTGGAATTTACCAGTATTTCCCGGCATGGCAAATAGCAAATAAGTGGCAAATAAGTGGTCAAGTGGCAAATACTGGCAAATAATGGCAAATATAACTTTTTTGCCGCAAAATACTGGCAAATATGATTTTTAGCTGTAAAATGCAGCAGATATCTTTAGAAAGTAAGGAAAGGTGCAAAGATCAGGAATTGATACAATCAAGTACCACACCTGACCTAGGATACCAATGGGAAAGTGACAAACTCACAGAAGACACCCCAAACAGAGCCAAGAGGTCAGCCCTTTCCCAGCAGGTGACCACAAAGCACATATAAACAGACGCGCACAAAGACATAGCAAACACAAGACAGAACAAATACATAAAAGATCCACAAAAGAAGTACCGCCTTGGAACGGTCAGTAAAATATTTTACTGGAGGGCTTAAACCGGTTTAACGGCGCCAACCTCACCCTTAATTCAGTTGACTTAAAATAGTATTATTTAACTAAATGAGTGAAATTGTAAATATTGAATATGGGGCTACAGTATCAGTATAAATCCTTTGAATACATTTAAACTTGTTAAAACAGCCAAAATGAATCTTACACTGAAATTTTGTAATAATTTTTAACAATAACTAGTATCTTAAGGGCTTATCATGCTGAATATTTTATGTACTACACAGTAACACTTCTTCCAAATTTTATCTTGTTCAGCTTAAATCTGTATTTTCAATTTGTGTGGAAAACAGTGTAGATCCTGATAAGACGGCTTCTAAAAGAAACCAGCTGATCAGGATCTAGTGTTTTTAAAAACAGATTCAACAGGACAGGGGTTAATTCTGGGTTCAGCAGGACAAGGGTAAATTCTAATTTGACCTTTAAATGGGTAGAAAATTTACCAGGCTGTGTATCTGGCAATTGTTTGACACCTGTGCCTGTCATAAATTGTTAAAACAACACATCTCCAGCAAAACCTTATTAAAGTGGATACTGTATAGCCAGGGGCAAGGATGTCATGAATGACTTCATATTATTTTAACTTAAGACAATTAAAGTCCAGGTGACCACAAACAGGGGTGTCTTTAGTTGAGGTATAGTACAGATAAGGGTCACTCATCCAAATACCCAACCTTAACTTCATATTTTAGCTTAAGGCAATCAAAGTCCAGGTGACCACAAACAGGGGTGTCTTTAATTGATTTATAGTGCAGATAAGGGTCACTCACCCAACCATATCTGTAGCCTATGCACAAGCCAACTAATGAGTACTTGGCAGGTACGAAACAGGCTTTTTTTCTTCTTCTAAAATTCACTTTATTAAATTTAAATGTTTAAGGAATTAGACTTATGCATTAAACTAAGATAATTTACCTGAGAGCTTGATAAACTAGTAGAAATGAAATATGAAGTCAAATAACCTCTATTATTGAAATTACCAATCTTAATGTGGAGGGTTGTAAATCATATTTGCCATTATTTTCCATTATTTGCCATTATTTCCCGGTATTTCCCGGTAAATGCCACTGGCATGGCAAATATGCTTATTTGCCGGCATTTTGCCAACCTTGATCAGATGGGATAAGAGAATATTTGCGAGATGAAAACGAAAAATCTTTTGTCTGAAACCAAAACGCCTAGAGCCTGATATTTGGTATGTAGCATTACCCAAGTTTGTTCAAATTATTAGTCCCATATTCGGGGGACTATACTTTTATTAGGTTTGCTAGATTCCGTCCGTCTGTCCGTCAGTTACGCTTTCTTGTCAGAGCAGTATCTCCAATATTATTTGAGATAAGCATGTGGATGCATCTTGAAATAACTAAGTGTCTCGTACCATTTTGGGGTCACTGTGACCTTGATCATTGACCTAATTTCTAGAATAATCGTGTCCGGAGCATATCATCTACATTATTTGAGGTAGGAATTCAAAATTTGGTGAATGAATGCATCTTGGGGTGGCAATAAGGCACACACCATATCTGTGACCTTGACCTGTGACCTCATATCTAGAATAATCGTGTCCGTAGCATATCTCCTACATTATTTGAGGAAGGAATCCAAAATTTTGATTTATGGATGCATCTTAGGATGACAGAGAGTCGAGTACTATTTTGGGGTCACTGCACCTTGACCTCTGACCAAGTTTCTAGAATAATTGTGTCGTTACATATCTCCTACACTTTTTGAGTTAGGAATCCCAAATTCGGTGCGTGTATGCATCTTGGATTGTTCCTCATAATGCCTTTACCAAAATTGTACCAATTGTTCTGCTGACATTACTCCATAAAGGTAGATAATCCAGATAAAAAAATATGGGTCAGTTATTTTTTGATGAGGAATGCATCTATGAAATTTTTAAACCCTATCTTAAACTTGTAACGGACGGAAGGACGGATGGAAAAGCCCAAAGCAATATGCCCCTTAACTTTTTCAAAGTTGGGGGCATAAAACTGCCCAAATGGTTCTCTCCGCCGAACAAAAGGGCATCCAGAGCTCTAGATATGAAATGTCTTTAAATGACATCTCCTGAACCGCTGGTCCAAATTCAAAATAATTTCACAGAATTGTCCCTAAAATGTCCTCTACCGAAATTGCACAAATGGTTCCGCTCCACTGAACGAAGGGGTAACCAGAACTACCGATGAGAAACGACTATTAACAACATCTTCTCCTGAACCACTGGTCCAAATTCAAAATAATATTACAGAAATGTTCCTCATGATGCCCTCTACCAAAATTGTTCAGAAAGTTCAGCTTGGCTGAACAACATGGCTATAAAAGCTAAAGTCTTTAAATCATATCTCTTTAGCCACAGACCAATACATCATGTGCCAGGATTCAGGTCAGCGATCCAGGGTCATAAGGCTCTCTTGTATATATATGAGGATTTTAATGCAAATTTAAAACTATATTGACTCTTTGTGTAAGGAACTTCACATTTCCCGAAAGCTATTATACCTAACAGCTTTTATTAGAGGGTCACTGATGAAGCCTAAATGGCAGAAACTAGCTAGTCTAGCCCAGGAAATATGCACACTCTAGTTTCATGTCTTTGGTGCAGTCTTTGCTTCCAAAGGATACCCTTTTAACCATATGTAAAGCTGACCTTTCACTCAAGGCAGCTCCCTTTGGATTGTCACATACATATCTAAACATCTTTTTCTCAGAAACTAGTTGGCTGATTGAACTCAAATTTCATATGGAGTATGCATTAGATAAAACAATATATTACATTTTGTTTCAGGTTACTTGACCAAAATGGGCACCGTGCCCATATATTGTAAAAACCCATTAAATTTTCTTCTCTTGAACCAAAGGGCCAATTATGCTTGGTCTGTAGCATAAGGTCGTTTTGGTATGTAGTTTAGGGTATGTGAGGCTTGTGAGCCATACAAAATATTTTTAAATAATAAGCCTAGGTTGACCATGACGTAGTTTAACATTATTAAAGAAACTCAATATCAGGTGAGCACTTCAGGTCCTAATATGCCTTGGTATATTGCATCATCATTTCGCTGGAACGAAGGGTGTGTACGAAAATACTCTCCATTTGATGCTATGAGAAGATATTTACTCCAATTATGATCAACGCACTTTATTTTATTTGTAAAAATAGCTAATGCCTATGATTTACTTATGGGCATGTCATTAAAAAAATCCATGTTTAGTACCAAAAAGTCATTTTTTTCTTCCAAATACAAATCTGGATAGTTTAACTTGGACGCACGGAAATAGGTAGTGCCTATTTAATTCATATTACTTTTATCAATCTCTCGCCTAAGTTTGAATATGGGCTTTGTCTGATAACCAAGATGGCCGCCAAATGGCCGCCACCTGTCAGTTAACACTTGTGGACACTACTTAGATGTATGAGTGGTCTTCGATATTTTAAAGTGTTTCCTGAATGAGTGACAATGGAGTGTTTTATGACTTATCAAAGTCAGAATAGAGAGGGCAGTTGTTAGTAGCATTTGTATCCTGGATTTTCCTTTGTGCCATAGAAACCCACGAGTGTTGGTGTACCGAAACGAAAATGTTTTAGAAGTGAGACTATATCTAACAAACAATGATGACAAGTGGCTTAGGCTGCTGTACATTCTAAGGCAGTAATTCTGTTGTTGATTCGTTGTTGACTGTTGCTCCTGATGTGGGTTCTGTGTTTGTTCTATGGTTTGCTATGCATTGCTTTGTGTCTTTTCTAGGTTTGCATTAATCTTGATGTTGGCGAGTGCTATGAGTATGGGGGAAAGGAGACTTGACTTAAAAGTATATGTATTTTAACTGACCATTCCATGGCGGTGCTTTTTTGTGGATCTTTTTTGTTACTTATGTTTCGTGTTTGTCATGCTATCTTGTCGTCTATTTATTGCAGTCTTGTGGTCACCTGCTTGGAAAGGGCTGACCTCTTGGCTCTCTTGTATGTGGTGATTTATTGTGTTTTATCACTTCCCGATGGGGTGTCCTGGGTCAAGTATGGTACTTGAGTGTATCGGTTGCTGATCTTTGCATCCTTTCTTACTTTAAGGAATGAAAGCAAAATAATTTTGTGTTTCAAACGGTGACCCAAGAATTGCTACTGGGCTCATATGCGTAGGAAGCTTTTCAATATTGGGGGGGGGGGGGGGGGGGGGAGCCAGCGATGCCATCTTCAATACTTGTGGAGGGATATTGCAAAATTGTACATACACGCATGAATGCGCACACACATCAATGTACATATGAAAACACATGTACAAACTCCTAAATATTCATACTCCCATGCATGCATGCATGCACACACATATGTATGCATGCACATGCAGATACATCAAAACATTTATATATTTACATTCTTACATGAAAATCAAAGCTAGCGCTCTTTATGATATAGAATTCCGAGAATCAGATGTGTCGCCTGGCAGAACAGAAGTCAAACAAGGAAAATTTGTCGAATATATTTTCCCAACGAAGGGTTATTTTAGAGAAACTAATAAATCACAAAACATAAATCCCATTTCTCCAACCCCTAAGTTCACCTTTGGTATCATACAGATCAAGGTTAAAAGCCTATCAACTAGTTTTCAGTGGTTAGTTCAATACAAAATAAACTTATCTGTCTGACTTCGACCTGACCTAGAGGTCAGGGGTGTGTGTAAGGTCAAAGTGTTTGCTTCTATGTAAGTCTTTACTTCTTTCCTCTTAATTTTATATACACCACGATCACATTCAGAATTTATTTTATGTTATAATCCAACCTAAAGTTGAGTGTGAGTGTAAGGAGAGAATATGTGTTTGCATGGTGCCCTATGCCCCATTCCCTTTAATTTGATATCCAGCATGACCATTGGGGCGGGGTCTGCAGGTAAAATATTTGCTACAACGCTGCTGCATTTGTAATTCCCTTCAATTTGATATGCAACACGACCATGTTCTGAACAAGTTGACTTTTGACCACAGGGTCAGAGGGGCGGGGAGAGGGTATTTGCGGCCAAAATATTTGCATGTTGCTGCTTTTGGATTCTATTTAATTTCATATGCAACATAAACATGGTCTCAATAAGTTGAATTTTGACCTTTAACCCCACACCCAAGGTCGAGTGGGGTAGGGAGAAGGTATGTAGGCAGAATATTTGCTGCCATGTTTCTGAATTCGAGAATCTATTTAATTTGATATGAAAATATTCTGAAAAAATTTAAATTTGACCGTTTGACCCCCAGGGCCAAAGTATTTTCTACCATGTTGCTGCATCCGTGATTCCCTTTAATTTGATATGCAACATGACCATGTTCTAAAAAAATTTGATTTTGACATTTTGATCCCATCACTTAAGTCCACCCAGGGGGTCCGGCACAGATCTAAGATCCAAAATCACGTTTGATATGTGTCATATTTATTGTACTCCTGTCTGCAGTTGCTACCATGTTGCTGCATTCGCGATTCCTTTGATGTGCAGCATGACCATGTTCTGAAAAAGTTGAATTTTGACCTTCTGAGGGGAGAGGGAGGCTGCCAGCAAAATATTTGCTACCATGTTGCTGCATTCGCGATTCCCTTTAATTTGATATACAACATGATCATGTTTTCAAAAGTTAAATTTGACCTTTTGACCCAAGGGTCGGGGGAGGGGTGGGGGGGGGCTGCGGGCAAAATATTTGCTACCATGTTACTGCATTCGTGATTGCCTTTAATTTTATATGCAATATGACCATGTTCTGAAAAAGTTGAATTTTAACCTTTTGACCCCCAGGGTCGCTGGGGGGGGGGGGGTCTGAGGGCATAATAATATGCTACCATGTTGCTGTGCCTGTGATTCCCTTTAATTTGATATGCAACATGACCATGGTCTGAAAAAGTTTAATTTTACCCAGGGGTTGGACACAGGCCTTCGATCAAAAGTCAGGTTTGATATGTTTCTTATTTATTGTACCTCGGTCTGCATTTGCTGCCATGTTGCTGCATTCGCGATTCCCTTTCATATGCAAGATGACAATGTTCTGAAAAAGTTTAATTTTAACCTTTTGACCCCCAGGGCCCTAGGGGTCTGCGGGGGAAATATTTGCTACCATGTGGCTGCATTTGTGATTCCATTTAAGTTGATATGCAACATGACCATGTTTTGAAAAAGTTAATTTTGACATTTTAACCCCACTTCCCAGGGTCGGGTGGGGGTAGGAGGGGGTTTGCGGGCAAAATATATGCTACCACGTTTCTGCATTCGTGATTCTATTTACTTTGGTATGCAATCTGACCATGTTCTGGAAAAGTTGAATTTTGACCTTTTGACCCCAGGGTCAGGGGAAGGGGGTGAGCTGGGCTCCTCGGGCAAAATATTTGCTACCATGTTGCTGCATTCATGTTTCCCTTTAATGTGATATGCAACATGATCATGTTCCGAAATCGTTGAATTTTGACGTTTTGACCCCAACCACTAAGTCCACCCAGGGGGTCTGGCACAGCCCTTCGATCAAAAATCGCGTTTGATATGTGTTTATTATTTATTGTAACTCTGTCTGCATGCGACATTTCTGTAAAAAATAATGACAACTGACTGAGTTATTGTGAAATTTACATATTTGACCTTTGGTCCCACTGGGGGGAGGGGCGGTAAATTTTTAATCATGGGTTATGCTTATCTACAGGCACTGGGTAATCATTGCCTATAGTGAGAACTTGTAAGATGTAATAGTTTTGGAGAAATGTGATGTTTAGCTTTTGCATTAGCCTAAACCTAAGTCAAAAAAGGGCCAAAACTCAGTCAAAAATTGTCAAATTACCTCCAAATACGAACTTGGCCTGTATTTTATAACGCTTTATCAGTGTTAAATTTGAATGACAGTGTTGCATCCCTCCAAAAGTAATTGATCGTAAACCACAATTAAGCCAAAATCTAAGTCAAAAAGGGCAATAACTCTTAATAAGTTTGTGGATAACCGCCACTTTCAAACTAAACCTGTATAATTGACACTTTAGCCTTCTGCAAAGTTTGATGGATGATAAAATTGATGAATCCCTTCAAAAGTTATTGATCCCAAACCAAAAGTGTGACAACGTGGAATACGACGACGACGACGCCCCAGACCCTGATGGACACATGATTCTTATGTGTTGATTATGCGACTCAAAAAGCGGGTTCCTTTTTTTGAGGAAGGGGCAACAATGCAACGAATATATATATACATGGGGTCTTCGCCACTATAAAGAATTATCTATTGTCATTATACCGTGTTAGGGTTTTAAAGCCCTTCCGTATATCTCACATCAAATTTGGGCCTCTGTGGTGAAAGGACCTGACTCTGTCGCATGTGAACAACAAATGTGCAGACCAGTCTGCGCATCCGGCCAGACTGATGTGTGCCTTTGTAACTTGCTCCCTGGAAAGTATATAGCTAAGCAGCTGAACTTGGCCCACTAAAAGCTTTAAGTCCATCTAGTCTCTGTTAATAACAAGGCTGATTTTAGCAAGATATGATTGCAAACCCTGAAGAAATGAGACGCAGCACATATTGAGCCCGCTCATTATCCTTACCAAACTGTTACTATTCAAGCTGATCGTAGGCACTTACGTGCTACATGTACATAATTGTTAATATTTTGCCAGTTACTGACAGCAAACCTTTTAAAATCAAATGAAGGAGAAGAACGGCCAAAAGCATTTCATGGAGGGTGCACAGTGGCTTTGTCGTACAATGCTTGACTCGATACCAAGGAGCTCCCTGGTATACTCCCATCTGTGTCACTGCGTTATGTGTTTGACCAAGACACATTAATACTTGCTTACTACTGGTTCAACCCATGAAGAACACTCCCAACATAACTGAAAACGTGTTGACTGGGACGTAAAGAATCAAATCAAGCAAACAAATAAGCATTTTCATCCAAAAATTTTTAAGAATGTGCCAAGCGTGTATTTGTTTACAAACTGAAGTTTATGACGAGCTTTTATTATATTTTTTATCGCACAAAGGTTGTGGGTTTGATGCTCAAAGTTTACGTATATTTTAGTCCTTCTTGCGCTTGAAATTGGCCCAGAATAGACAAAACTGTCTTCATTGTTCCCTTTCACTGGGCACAGTACCTCTTATGAGTATCGATATTACTTCGTTCAGTGCGTCGATTCTACCGATACAGTTTCTAATTCACCGCTATTAGGGGGTTCAGTCATATATAGCTGAATATCTGAAAATCGAAAAAAACGGATCAGTCTGAGATTTCTGGTATTGTAGGATCATAAGCCTCTCAAACTTCTGGTGAAAATCATTTTTAGCTTAGTTGTTTAAATTCGAAACGGGAAGATAAAAAGCTGTGGATTTTCGCTTTTTTGACAACTATCCCTCTACAAGAATGCGTTTCTTGCGCTCCCACGAACACTGTCGTTGTTTTTGCACGATATTATGACATGTATGCATATATCAAAGAAATATAATGAGATCCACGGCGGAAGAACAAATCTAACTATAAGAAAACATGCGAAAATACTTACCACCCCCTCACAAATTTAGGCCAAAAACTCTCGATTCTACCGATACAGTCGATTTCACTCATTTTAGGCGCACAGTGAATCGATACTGTGGACATGGTATTGGGAAAAATGTGGCTATTTTCAATTGGGAATCTAGAGAAAGGCAGAAATCCCCTGGTGAGCTGCGACGGCCCTGGCGACACTGCGCATTTAAGCAGTCTCGTCTTAACATTCAAGTCTCGCATGTGCGATAAGTAATCAGCCAGCAAACAGTGTCGATCCGCCAGCGAAACGATATCAAAATAATGGCGTTTCTCTGGCGGGCCGATGGTGGCCCGCTTTTAGATGTTTACTGGGATATAAACTTTTAAACAAAGAATCCTGCTAAATTATTTATAAACGATAAGAACGAAACTTTTTCATTTTTCATACTTTAAGCAAGCAGCGCATATCAGGATCAGGCGCCACATGATTCGACGTCTGATCTGGGTCTGCACCTTATGTAAATGTCCCTTAAAGAGACGTTAGGTAGATGTTTCAACAAGATAATGAAAACAGGTTACGATCATGATACGATCGACTTTTTGACCAACTAAGAATAACTTTCATATCAAAGTTTTGTTCTTGTCTATTTCTATTTTTTGTTTGTATGGGAAGCGTGTATGTATGTGTGAGATTGTTTTTTGCGATGCCGTAGTGCGGATGTGCGGCCCGAATAGCCCCCTTTTCAGCGCTGCCAGGTATACGATAAGCCCCATTTTTCTTAGGAAAAGTATATGACTGACCCAGTTTTTCAGCATTGATATATGCATGGTCCCGTTTCTGACATACCTGTCTGAAAATTTTCTTATTTTTTTGCTCAGATCCAACTCAGAAACCAAAATTGTAATATTTATTGATAAACTTTGTTTACAGGCAGCATTGAGGGCATATAAAAAAATCAAAGAACAGTAAAGATTTTGTTCAATCAAGTATATGAATAGGTCATTTTTTCGAAGACCAAGTATATGATTGGGGTAAGTTTCAAAACATTGGCCCGCACACCCGTACCAAAATTACGCCCAAGTTACCCCCCCCACCCCCCCGAGCCCGGACCTTAACTCGGTAAGACACAAGTCACCACATTTACTTAAATTCATGATTTTTTTTACCTGATCTGATGTTTAGGGACCTTCTCTTTAATTCCATCCAAAAATTGGAGAAAATAAGAGACAAAAAAAAAGGATTTTTTTGACCAAACTGAATCATAGCTAAAAAAAAACACACACTGTAGACCGAGAGCTGCTAAAAAACCCGCCCCCCAGGGTATTTAGTACAGTAAAACCTGCATTAAGCGGCCACTTAAAAAGAAGACCAAAAATTGGTTTTCAAGACCGATTATCGCTTAATGCAGGTCAAAAGTATTGCAAAATGCTCCAAGGGGAGCATTCTTCAATACTTTCGATCTTCATTTAAGCTACCATCTGCCATTAAGAGCTATAATTTGTTTTGTCTATTTTCGAGTGGCCGCTCAAGACAGGTTTACTGTACGCTACTGTAAACTCGGAAATTTTCGCGAGAATTTCAATTTCGCGAATAGCTTTAAAAGACATATTTGCGATGTAACAGGTGTAGTAAACAACAGAGTGGTTTTGCCATTTCGTGAGGATTTTAATTGCACGAAACTCCGCACATGCATGCGGAGTTTCGCGAAAATAAAACCCTCGCGAAAATTTACGTATTTACAGTATATCTGGGCAAAATGACAGACAGTTGGGGAGTTGCCATGTAACGGTCCTTTTCTCAAGCCTAACATAGAACATGGTTTAAGCATTTATAATAATATTTCTATGTTCCTTTTGCTTTTCGTAGTAAGCTTTTATTTATCATGATATAATTCATGATTGGGTCTCGCCGCGAGAAAACCCGTCTTCGGTGTTTGCTAATAACAAAGGCGCAGACCATTCTGCGCATCTGCGCAGACTTATCAGCGCCTTTATTATTCGCCTTTTGGCAAGCATCATATCTCAACTTGCTACAGATGAAATTTTCATTTGCTAGCTAGTCTCTGTAGCTTAGGAGACTGATTCTAATCTCGCTTCGTCGACAGGTTTTGTCGCGTCGAGGTCCAATTATTTAACTTTTAAATTCATATATTAAATATTCATTCCAGTGCACGACGAGGGTACAAACTGTGTCTCGGATTATCAAAAAGCCCCGGTAATTATAGGTTTATATACTGACCCTGGGGCGGATTCATGATTTCGAGAAAGGGGCCTAACGCAAAATAGGACTGAACCTTAAATTCAACGCATTGTAACACATGCAGTGGCTCAGTGGTAGAGTGCTTGACTCGAGACAGAGGGTCACGGGTTCGAGCCTCACCGGCGTCACTTGTGTCCTTGAGCAAGAATATTAATCATAGGTTAGTACTGGTTCAACCCAGGAAGACCCGTCCCTTTATAACTGAAAAATTGTTGATGGGACGTAAAGAATAAAATCAAACAAACAAACAAACAAATACACAAACAGAAGACAGAATTTATTAAATGCAGACCTTGCGAAAATTCACTTATGGACTTCTACACAAAAGGAATCTTCTAACGCATACACGTTTGTTTTGGCATTTTCTTGAAAACTAGAATTTCGAATTAAGAAATATTTTGGAACAAATTAGAATAATGTTTTCTGGTAATGCATGGCTATTTTCAGAGAAAACTGACCTACAGTATTTTAAGTATTGAAGTTTGAGGTTAAAACCTCAAAAAAACGAAAGTCGCAAAATTACCATTTTTCAAACAAATCAATACGGAAAACAGAATAGCAATTTGTCAAATGTATTCCAATAATGAGACATGAATCATTTTCTTTTTCAAAGTAAGTCAGTCTGTATTCTTTATTCATAAAATAAGAAAAACACATCCAACTTCTATCTTCTACATCTATAAAAGTGAACGGACAATGCGCACACACAAGTAATTAATAGTCTGCAGCCTATAATTTCTAAGACCCCTAGAAAATGATTTTGATGGCATTTTTCGTTAATGCTCGGCATCCATGCTAGAAATACTCTTTGGGGTATGACAAAGTGCCCCAGGGTGGATGCCACGTCTGAAACCTCGAAGTAAGGTCACAGCAAGGTCAAAGGTCAAAGAGGTGCATTTTCTTATTAGAATCGTCATTAGGTCTTTTTTACATTGCTATAGATGGTATCTAAATCATTCTGATTATGTTTGATATGCTGAAAACTAAAAGTCAGATATAGAAATGTTGAAAAGAACAGTTTGTGGAATGTTATAGCTATAATGGGATAGAAAAATATACTTTCTGCAGAAAAATCAGTGGTTTTGGAGTAGATTTTTTCATATTTACAGTCTTTTTTTCAACGACATTTTCAATCATACCTTAGTTATAGACCACTCACAAGCAATGCTTGTACATTGTATTATTTGAATGGAAATAGGGTCTGCAATATAGTTGAATGCTGTTTTATTTTGCCCAAAACACAATAAATGGGGGGGGGGGGGTTAGTGTTTCACAATTCTTGACACAGATTGGCTCTTGGTCATGTGAATGATATGAGGTGTCTGGAAAAGGTACATTCTTTTTTGTTTGTTTGATTTGATTCTTTACATCCCATCAACAATCTTTCAAATATAAAGGGGCGGGTCTACCTGGGTTGAACCAGTGCTAAGCTAGGATTAATGTGTCTTGCTCAAGGACACAACGCAGTGACGCCAGTGAGCTTCGAACCCGCGGCCCCTCGGTCTTAAGTCAAGCACTCTAACTATGAGCCACTGCAGCAGCAAATTACAGAAGAAGACCCCAATTTGAAATAATGAAATACCACAGATATATTTATCAAGATGTCAGTCATTCATTTATGATGTAACAATGCATCTTGATCGCTAATTTTGTGTGCTCTTTAGATATAAAGGTCCCACTATTCATGTATCCAGTTGATTAATCTGACCATGCCATTCCCAAATTTTGACAAAGGCCACAAAAAAGGTTATTCTTCAGAAAGTTCCTCTGAAGATGACATGATGACAGAACACTCATTTTTAATCTATTACTAGAACTGCTTTATGCTGTCACAAAATTCATACTTATGGCTGATCTGATGAAGACACCTGGTCATGCTGATCCGTTGCAATGCAAAACCAAGAGCACGTTGAAAAGATCATTCCTAGGAGAGTGTTCTTGTTTCTTAGTCTCCTCTTTGATGGCATGGATATTTTGGCGGACTTGATGGAGAACCAGTTGGAACCGTGATGCCATAATGGCTATAAAGACGTAATATATGGTGTGTCAAACCGCAAAACGTTTGACACCAAAGCATATAGGTGAGGAGAGAGCTGGTTGATTTACTTAAATTGCCTTAATGATGTAATGTGACTGTTAGTGTTATGTTATCTCTGTCTTCCTCACAGTGCCTTTGTTTGGCCTGCAATGCGTGATTGTGGTATTTCCTGATCATACTCACCTACTTTTAATGCTTTTGGTCAAGCTTTACACCAGGCAAGCAGATTGGAAAACCTGGTGCAGCTGTTCAATGCAGAAAGTCACGCTATTAGAATAAAGCCAGTCCTTGGAATTGATGATGCGATTGCAAAATTCGTTTTTGACAAATGTGTCGAAAGAAAATGGATATGTATATTTCCCTTATAATATTGACACAGAATGACTCATACAATTTTCATGCGATAATATTGCTTTCCTAAAAGCAACATTGGGTAGTTTGACAGAAAGCTTTGTACAACAGAACAACATACCTACAAAGCTTGACCAAGTGTTAACCTGTTTTCACAAGCTTGATAAAGCAAAACTTCCATCAAATGGAAGTAAGTAAGGGTGCAAAGATCAGGAATCGATACAATTAAGTACCACACCTGACTCAAGACTCAATCGCCGTTTTTATAATAAAACAGAGTATGAAATAAAAAAAAAGATAGTTACAATTGTACGTAAGAAAACACATACATGTTTGTTCGCTTATACTAACTTGACACCGGTGTTTTTAACAGTTTTTCAGGTGCCTAGAAAGTTCCAATCTGAGGTATAATAAATAAAGAAGTTCTGGGGAATTCTTACAATAGATCAAGACGGTCCTTTAAACATTTTTGTATTTTGGTGTTTTTATCGCTTTTTATTAAATTCACATGTACAAAATACATGTTGGAAGTAGTACCAGGAAGCTCAAACACTGGTACAGTCATAAGGTAGAGGCTTGCAACTTTGGGAAGTTAAAGAGTTTGTTTTTCCCTGTATAATGCTGTATGCGTGCTGCGTTGAAAGAGAAAATGTAGATATTGATTTGGTACAATTCAATCTTTTCTTCTATGTGAGAAAAGGGTTGAACCACCTATAAAGATGCCTTTGAATTGCACTGTTTGAGAGTTGATTATTAGGCAAAATCATGAACAAATTGATAAAATACCCCCAAAGACAATAACTTTCATAAATGAGACGCTGTGATCTATAAACAGTGTGTGACACACTACAACCCCAAGGTGTATCCACACACTCAATTTGGGATTCCTACGGCCAATAATATAGGAGATGTGCCAGCGGTCAAGTTCAAAATGACCCCCACCAGTACGGGATACTCTGGCACCCTAACATGTATTCACAATCTAACTTTGGGACTCCTACCTTAAAACAATACAAGATATATGCTCTAGACACGGTTTTCCTAGAACTAGGGTCAGAGGACAAGGTTGAAATCACAGTAACCTCAGAAACAGTATGTGACACTCTGTGACCCGATGGTGTTTCCACACACTAAATTTGGGGTGTCTGTCTTAAATTGTATAACAGATATGCTCTGGACACAATTCAGGTTCAGACTGACAGATTGTCACCTGTGTGTCCGGCTTGCATGGAGCTCATCACCACTTGTGGCTGCAAAAATGAGCAGAACCGTCAGATGTAAATGTTGAAGGCTATTTAGATCTGCATGATAGAATGTGCATACAATGCAGTGGGATGTGCCTGTCTTATAGGACTATTAGTAGCCCCGGAGGCTTGCAACTTTGGGAAGTTAAAGAGTTTGATTTTTGCCTGTATCATGCTGTATGGGTGCTGAATATCCTGTCTGTAGATACTTAGGTTACCTGCTAATATGAGTCTAAAATTATATATAGGCACATATTCGAAGCTAGGTGTATGGCAAATGAAGTCCTACACCAAATTGATACAATGTGAATTAGAATTTCCTTGGATAACGTAAGATTATATATCAAATCTATAGGGTCATGTTTCATACAATTTACATATATAGTACTAGGCGGGGACAATTTTTCATGGGTGCCGAATTGTTCATTAGAATCCCCAAACACCCCCATTCTTCTGAATTGCATGATAGGTAGCCATGGAAACCATTGTAATTTCATATTTTCCTATGGGTTTATGACAATATTTTTGTCATTAGGGCGACCCCACTAAACAAGTTGACATACACGAGAAAATGTCCTAGGGGTGCAAGGAAGGTCTTAGTACCACATCCCCTTCCCCTCTTCCAAGGTTTATAGTTTTTATATGACTTTCCTTTAATAAGTTAACACATATAAATTTATGGATATGCAATTGAGACAAATTACAAAGAATGAAATTGTTCAATTGTATCACTGATGACATAGCAAAATGCATCAATAATGATATGCAGATGCAATCTGCTTATTTATGTTTTTAATGATTTTCCTGATTTTAAACGTTTTTATTAATATTCATGAAAACGCAAATTATGTAGATAAGATAATTTTGCATATGCCACAAATTGATAAAATGCCAATGCCTAAGCTTTAATTTGGTACCAATTTTAGTAGGTTGTGATAAGAAGAAACTGATAAATAATTTATTTTGTAGGTACACCCCCATTCTTGAATCACATTTTAATATTTTTATAAATAGTTATGCAAATTAGATAAGTTAGATAATTTGCATAAGCGACAATGGATGAAAGGCCTCTGTCTAAGTTTTAATTTGACACCATGTTTAGAAGTCTAGGACAAGTAGTTGCTAAGATATGAGTTATTTTGTAGGCACATCACCATTCTTGAATAGCATTATGGGTTGCATCGGAAACCATGCATTTTCACATAGCCAAGACAGGTTCATTTTAGAACTTTATTTTGCATTTAGGGGGTCTAAATGAACAATTTGGCACTCAAGAAAAAATGCCCTTGGGGTGCAAGGTAAGCTTAATTGGCCCGGACTATGTATATTGTTCTTTAATTTGTATTGAGCCTGAACGTGTATTATCATAAATACGGTATTTTTTGCAAATGTCAATTTGGAGGCTGTGGCAAGCCTCTGTGCCATTCTATTCTCACGTGCAAGTGTTTTTCTTCATATTGGTAGCATTTTGTGATTAAAAAAATTATTTACTATATTTAAATGCCATTTTCATGAATAATTGCACTTACTTGACCTTTGACCTCACTGTGACCTCAAATCGAAAAATCACGCTTGGCATCCACCCCATATATTGTTTGTAATAGTCCAAGGAATAATTCTAGCCTGGATGCCGAGCATTAACAAAAAATGCCATCAGGAGTCTTCGTAGAAATTAAAGGCGGCAGACTATAAATTATTCTTGACAATCGCATGGCATATTTGCTCGATTGGCTTTATATCTGGGGAGCAGAATAGCAATGGTTAATCATTTATTCTGCTAGCTAGCAGCAGAGCCCTGCTGATGTTACTCACAGTGTGGACTTTTTATATTTCTTTTGTAATCAATTGTTAATTATTTCGTTTCTAAAACAACATCAGCTTATTTAAAGCGATATCGAGTAATCTGCTGCGCACACCTTCTCCATCATTGGTAATAACGTAATTTATGTGAAAATCATTGGTATCTGCCGCAAATGGCATTTTTGAGGCGCCCCCGCCTCGACCGGTTTTGATTCAGAAATATCTGAAGGTCCGGTGAGATTGAGCACATGTTCAGACTCGTCCGATATTTTTTGTTGTCATCCATGTGACGAGTACCAAATTCAGATAAATATGCTATATACTCTCAATATATTTGTTAAAGCTGCATAGTCTGTAACTTTTGATCTTTTAATTTTAGAACTAATGTTTCTATTTTTCAAGAACACAGTAAAAAACTAAAATTCAGGTATACATTTTACCAATTTCGTAAATATTAACAAACTATCAGTATCGAAACAACAGCATTTATGTTAAAATTAACTGTCTATAATTATTGGAGGGACGCAAATAATTACCAGCACGAGAAAAACACACCTGTTTCATAAGATAATTCACTTTTCCGTGCAGTTTTCACCTTTAGTGAACAGATTTATTTTGAAAACATAAATTAATTCAACTTTTACAAATGATTTAAAAAGAAAATAAAAAAATCGAAAATTGTTCATAGTTGCAGACTTAGTCTCTTTAATTGATATGTACTACACTGTTTTCTGCCATGTATATGTATATATGTTGTATCCTCGTGGGCATTTATTGCCTTTTGGAATTTTCAAATAAACCATCATATCATATTTCAACTGAGCAAAATCACATGAAAAAAGTAGTTAGAGTATGGTTAGGAAATACCACACTTCAGACAAACCAATGCACCGTGATGAGGAGATACAGAGCAATAACAGTTACATGACATTAAAAGCAATTTTTAAGCAACCATCTATCTCTTCCCCAGTGAGATGATTGCAAAACTAGAAATGACACTTAGTAATACACAACAAACAAGAACCAAATACAAAAACCCTACAAACAATAGGGGCAACAATAAACAATGAATCAACAACAACATACACATCGCCTTAGAACGCTCAGTCGAAGTTACTGGGGGCTTAGTGAATTTTACTGGCCAAATCTTCGCCCTACATTATGCTGTTGTCAAACAAAAAAAAATGTTAAGCTCACACGGAGGCTTCCTTATTTATACACTGTATCATCACAGGGAAACAATCAAATTATTACTGTGATGAATCAAAGAACATGGCTCTGAACTCACAGACAGTCAGAGCTAAAATAAACCCTCCCTCAGTTGAGCCACGGTGGGCCCATCCAATAATAAACACCAGGCAATGACCCGCCAATGAATTTTTTTTTGCCAAGTTCGTCATTATGTCTGAAGCCTAACCCACCGTGAATTTCTTGCAATTCTTATTACAAAATGGCGTTTTTCATTGTTCAGCATGACAGATGAAATAAAAATTGCCCCACTGAAGTGCAGACATGTGCATAAATTCCATTTTTGTGACTTCCGATTTTGACCCTTTCAAATTAAATAAGCTGTAATTTGCATAATACCCAAGGTATTGTTTTGAAATTTTCACGCATGATGTGAATAATATTGATTTTTGTTTAACAACAAAACATTGAATACTTTTAAGGACATATGCTACTAAATACTTCACATGTTGAAATATGTTCAATACTTTGCATACAGTTTGTTTTATGCATGGGCTACCCACTTATGAAATAAAAAGGATATGCCACCGTGCTTATTTTTTCATAATCTCAAATGGAAGTTTTCAGCATTTGACCAATTTTCTGAAAATATGAAAGAGTTAGGCTGGTTCTAAAAATCGAGCTAAATCTGTTGTAATCTTCAGCCAGCTTTCTTTTAGCTTAAATTATTGCCCATGACATCAAACCTTTTAGAAAATGTGCAAGTTTATTTGTTATTCTATGCTGTGACAAGATACTGCATGATATATTTTGGCAATTCGTCGAAAATTGGAATTTGTTTTTAGAATAAATCATATATCAAAAATTCTGATCATCCCGGTTGAAAATCGTAAGAATTTATTTTATTTCATGGACTACTATAATATCTTTCAGAAAAAAGAATAAAAATCTGGGGTCACCGAACTAATTCTCCTTTAGGAGGGCTAAGTTTAACCCCACCCAATAGTTTTATGCGTTATTCAATATAAAAAGTTTAGGAATGACCATTTCGGTCGTTTTGATGATGCCATTTTACCTGTATATGAAGGAATTTAGCATTAAAATTTTAAAAAAGAAAGAACACACACTGAAAATAGGTGCGCACCTGGGAATCGATCCAGGTCCTCTGGCTTAATAGCCACACACGCTAACCACTAGACCACGTGGTCAAGTCGAGCGCAGCTCGAAATAACTGTACAAATATTAGAGACTCGGCCACTTTCGTATCTGTAACCAGGGTAATTGTGTATCACCTGAGCTACATTTATCTGTCTTTGGTACTGAGACGATCAGTAATACATATTTCGGACACACATTAATAACTTTATTTTGTCAAGAAATGTCGACACAACGATATGACATCAGAAAATCTGAAAGCTGTGTTGATCCGAATCCATAAATTGATCGAAAGCCTGGACCCAGACAACATTACCTGTTTTCAGACGCGGGGAAAGGTGCGCATGGGAAATATCCGCATATGCCTTTAACATTATTTAGCGTTTGTGGTAAATTGTTTACTGTATGCGTTGGAAGATTCCTTAAGTATAGATGGCTTGTATCTTATAATCCCTCTAAATCTGAACCAATGACACTTTACACGCAAACATAACAAAACTCTACATCCTCCTTTGAATATGGCTCAACTAAATATCAACGAAGTCACGTCGCATATAAACATTTAGGACTTATTTTTTCTGACGATGGCAGCTGGCATGAGCTCATTGACCATCTTATGGCCAAATCTTGGATTAGACTAAACATCATGCGTAAGCTGAAGTTTCAGCTGTACAGAAAATCACTTGAAATAATATATACTTCATTTATTAGACCCCTTCTTAAATATTACAATGTAGTCTGGGACAACTGCACTCAATATGAATCAAAAGACCTGGAAAAATCTAAAACGAAGCTGCCCCTATTGTTACAGGAGCCACAAAATTAACATCACTACAATCTCTCGGCATAGAAACTGGCTGGGAAAGCCATGCTACTAGTTGACAAAAATCAAAGCTTGTCCTCTTTTACAAAATGCATAATGAAATGACTCCTGAATACCTCTCATCTCTTGCACCTCCTACTGTCGGTAGTACAACTAGATATAGATTGATAGGAATCAGACCACAATTATGTCCCTTGATTGGTTGAATAGAATAAGGATGTTCTTTCGCGCAAATAGTTCCCCTTTTAGTGGGCTGTAAATCTACCAATTCATGTGAGCATCCTTGTTATTGGGTATGTCTGAACTGCCCAATGAATAAGCTTTCAGAAAATGTTGCTTCTGTCCCGGTAACTGGTAATTCTAGGAAAATTGAGGCCTCTGCACACCTAAGTAAAATGCTGTTAAGATAGCCAACACTACTGCTGTGTCACATAGGGTTTGTCTAAACTCCTGTGGTTCCAAAACGAGCCGAACTTGCCCTATCTAGTCAGTGATTAGAATGACTCCCAGGCCATGTTTGAATGGGGAAAAGCTTCAGAAGAAAGCCAGCTTCATCATGTATAATAGGAGGTGCTGTAATGAATGATTAAACTATATAGTAAAATTAATTGTGGTCTCGCGCCTGTTCTGAGCGATCTGGCAGTTGGAGCAAATTTCTATTTTTGGGTTTTTGAGATGCTTAGGTCCCTATTGACATGATATCTTGCCTAGAGATATGAAATAAGCTCAAGTACAAGCTTTTGAAGAAAAAATGAGCCATATTTTTGTTAATATTTGGTTAAAACTGAAATTTCTAGGCTTTTGTACGGTGTCGACAATTGGTACATGTCGAAATAAGGTGCAAAAGTGTATTCCTAATCCATCTAGACTGTAGATTCAAGCCTAAATGGAGTTGTTTGTTTAAAATAACAAGCTCACTCTGAGACAGGCAGGTCCCACCTCAACACTGGCCAGCTACTTTGTGGCCTCGGACAGCTCAAAAATGCCTATCGGGACAGTGAACAAGTCCGAACTTTATAGCCCTTGTCAAATGTTGAATCAATATCTACTGTTGCTCCAATTTTGTGTGTTTGTATGTGCCGAGTGGGGGGGGGGGTGTAACTAATTTACAAGGTAGTTTATAGTGTCCTTCCTTATTTTTTAAAAATTTGTCTTGCTGAGTAAGAGAGCTGCGGTCAGCTTTTATTGTGTTCTTGCTATTTTGTGGGTGTCTGTGTTAGAGTGTCTCTTCCTTGGGATGTGATGGCTGGTTGACCTGTGGTTTGTGATTGTGGCATTTCCTGACCATGCTAACATGTTTTCTTGGCACTAGACTTAAATATGGTAATTACCGTATTTACTCTAAATATTGGCACACCATAGCTTCTCTGCAAGCTTATCTTGAAATCTTTTGACCCCCCCCCATTTCACAATCGGATGAGTTGTGATATAGGCAAGTTATATAAGCCCTGATCAGACTGCTCCTATCCAAATTGTTTGATCTTGGTTGAAACTACTTGCTCATGCCTACCAGATGGAATATTTAGGGTAAATACAGCATAACCAATGTGATCTCAAATGGTGTTTTTGTCCATAAATAGTTTGGACTCTGATCAAACTGCTGTTGCTCTTGGGGTCTCTGATAAACTGATTGAAACTAAAAAAGAAACTCTGTACCACTTGTCAGACAGTGTTTCAAGGAGTAATTAATTATTCTTATTTATCTATGATTAGGTTATGGAGCCTATGGGAAGACAATTAAACAAGTCCACTGGTTATAAGTGACAACATCATGCCAGACTACACAGTGGTTCTTCTATATTGAGCAGTCACCGTCATATAACAAGAAACCGTCGATTCCAAAACCTTTGGTAAGATTTTTTTTACTGAATTACTAAGTTCTAGGTGAATTATATACCTCCTTGGAGTCTACACAAGCATCATTGGAGTCTGCATATTGAGTGGATATGCCCTGGAAGGACAAAATGCCCCACCTTGAACTGTGTCTGACACTGCTGATTATGAAAAGGATGAACAAGGACTTTCCTGTCACATTTATACTCATTTTTGCATGGTGTCAGAATTGGGGGATTTCTAAGCAATAACAGACATCATCGAATAAGTGACCCTGTCACTTTTTATGAAAAAGAGCTGCATATGCATATGTCGTCCAGGTGGTGTTTTGTATTCCTGTCGACAATTTGTTGACGGCTCACAGACGCATGCTGTGTTTGACTGCTTCACATTCTTCAGCATCACACACACATATGATGGACGGCCTCCTATTGTATTTGGCATTGTTATGTAAGTAATCAAAACTAAAATTCAGCAGTTTTGATTGTCAATTTCCTCTTTAAATTTGAATTTAAAGCTTGAAATTTATTAAATTTAATAAAGATTACTGAAATTTAAGTTTAAAATTGCCATACACCTACTGGGCAGATATTTTTCCATCACTTTTGGACTATGTAGAGAGGAGGAACTTCAGAGATTCTGGCATTTTTTAATTCATTCTAAAATTTCAAGAAATAAGAAAGATATTGCAAAAATACTGAAGTCTCGGCCTGGAAAAAATGCCCCCTCTGAAGGCTGTTTTTTCCGAAATATTTTATGTGTGTTCGATTGGCTGTCACATCTTGAATTCTCATTCTGTTGTTCTCATATTGCTTTCACAAGTTCAGTGAATGTATAGTTGTTGGTATATAGATTTATTTTCTCAATAAAAAATAAAATTAGGGTCTGATAGGAATCAGACCACAATTATGTCCCTTGATTGGTTGAATAGAATAAGGATGTTCTTTCGCGCAAATAGTTCCCCTTTTAGTGGGCTGTAAATCTACCAATTCATGTGAGCATCCTTGTTATTGGGTATGTCTGAACTGCCCAATGAATAAGCTTTCAGAAAATGTTGCTTCTGTCCCGGTAACTGGTAATTCTAGGAAAATTGAGGCCTCTGCACACCTAAGTAAAATGCTGTTAAGATAGCCAACACTACTGCTGTGTCACATAGGGTTTGTCTAAACTCCTGTGGTTCCAAAACGAGCCGAACTTGCCCTATCTAGTCAGTGATTAGAATGACTCCCAGGCCATGTTTGAATGGGGAAAAGCTTCAGAAGAAAGCCAGCTTCATCATGTATAATAGGAGGTGCTGTAATGCATGATTAAACTATATAGTAAAATTAATTGTGGTCTCGCGCCTATTACGCAATGAATCAGACCTTCAAACTATTCCAATACTATCACTCGTTTCTGCCCTCAGTAACACGAGCCTGGAACAGATTATATGAAGAAACAAAAACCTCGCCTTCTATCACCGCATCAAACACAAACTTAATAGAGACATAAAAAAAGCCACCTTAATATTATTTATTGTGGTAAGAGACTAGACCAAATACACCATACACGCCTACGACTAAATTGTTCTTCTCTTCAACAAAATATATTCTTAACAAACATCATAAATGATCCCCATTGTGAGTGTGGAGAAATCGAAGACCAATCTCTTCCAAAACTTGCGTGAAGGGATAAAATTTTGAGCAATAATAGTGATACCACTCATTATGACTTAATCATAAATTATAACAAGGCTGTTTTGACATACAAGGCCTTAAACAATCTAACTCCAGCATATATATCCGATTTACTGACACCGACAGCTATAGCATATAACAGAAATCTTAGGTCATCAGAAAATGGCTCATTAATGGTACCAAAAACCAGGACGTCTTTTTACACCGGCTCATTTACAGTTTCAGCCCCTAAGCTATGGAACACTTTCCCTACATCAGTTAAACAAGCAACTTCCTTGAATACATTTAAAAGAGCTATGATAGAATTTATTTCATTTTAGATACTGCAATCTTACTTATGAACACACTATTTTTATGTACCCACCAGAACACATCGGATGTACAATGTAGACAACAAATGTGCCACCTGACGTAAGACTGTGTGATACTTTTAATTTGTCTGAAATTGCATTGTTATCCTTCTTTTAGCAATGTCATGCATGCTTGTATATATGTTCATAATACCGTTCGTTTATTTCCATGTTTTATATATCAGTTATATGTTCAGAGGGCCATATGGTAGACTGGCCGTCGAGCTAAATATGTCACCCTCTTGAAATATTGTATAAATAAATAAGTATAAATAAATCCAGGGGTCATACTGGACAGATCAAAGGCTAATCATTGAGGTGATTACAGGGGACAATTAAGTGGTCACATGGTGGGATTATGTATTTTCTGATAAAATATTTATCTTTATCTTAGTGAAAGAAATTGTGTTGCATACAGGTTATTCCCCTCTTGAGGCCCCTTAAAGTTTGTGAGATACTGAAACTGTCCCATATCAGTAAATCCTTTAATGATCTCCATAGGACAGTAACGTTAATATATGTCACCACTTACTGTCAGCCTAAATGTACCCCTGTATGGAAATGCTTATTTATCAGAATCGGAGAGCAAAACTATTTTTTCTGCGGGTCAAGAATTTATCTTGAAGACTAAACGCTTCTGACAACAACAACAACAACAACAACAACAACAAAAACAACAACAACTTATTTTCCAACACAATAAATTTGTGATCACTTTAGTTATTTATGCTTCGTGTTTGTCATACTTTCTTGACAGTTCTTTGCGGCCTAGTGGTCACCTGCTGGAAAGGACTGGTGTAATTCTTTAGTGTATCGATTTCTGATCTCTACCCCTTACTTACTTTTATATCCCTACACAATAATTGATTTGGCCTTACGAGCCAACCATTTGAGCTAGACTCAATATCATACTTCCACATTATCGTATAGTATAAGTTAAAAGAATGGAGTAGGGAAGAATGAGCTACAAAATGAAGTGCACTGCTTGATCCTGTTATCGCGTTGAACCTGAGTCGATAAAAAAACCTAAGTTCCATCCCCGTGGAACGATATGCTGACACAGACTTTATATTATAACCAATGGTTATTAAAAGATCTAAAATATTATTCGCATATGGCATGAATACTAAGATAATCACAACATCTTAGCGTTCATTGTACTATTGAACATGTGAGGGATACAGATTCGAATAAGTCTTCGGACTTCCTTTTGAATCCCGTTTGTATAATGCTTATATATATTATTACTGTGTTGCTTTGTAAATATTCATGTATTGTACAAATAAAATAAAGTTTAAACCTAGAATGCAGTCGATGGTACACCATCGCAAATACCCGCTTTTTCATTTTTGACCTCGATCTTGGGGTCATGGTTACACAAAATGTTGCCGAGTACCCTCCACATCATGTGACCCATGGACCTGGGAAGTTTGAAATGGCTACATTAAACGGTTAAGGAGATGCCTTTAAAAGAAAATACATTCTTTGACCTTGACCTTGGCATTAAGGTCACACTAAAACTTGCCCAGCACCCTCTACATCATGTAATCTGTTCACCTGCAAAGTTTTAAGTTGCATTATACCACCTTTACCAACTTTAGCATGGAATATCACTTGATGTGCAAGGTCTACACTGATGTAGGTGGCATAAAATAGTTATACCATGTTTGTCCACCTGAACGTAAGATAATCCACTCGCTAAAGCTCGTGGATTATCTCTACGTACAGGCGGACAACCCATGGTATAACTATTACATAACCCACACTTTTGTGAGACTCATTCCCATAACTTGATGAGAGGAAATTGCTGTCCAAAATGTTAATTTCACCAAATTTATTTTTATTTTTAGAACCCTAAATAAAACTGTGATCAGAATATTGACACAAAATGGTGTAAATTTCAAATGTTAGCTGATTCACAGAAAATAGGCGACTGCAGAAAACACTGACTAGGCTGCACATGTAAATTGAAGCCTGATCAGAAATTACACTGCTTGTTCCAAAACGCTTTTTGAAAGACAGCATGACCAAACGGCACATGAATATACACGCTGATCTGAGTGTCTCCACTGTTTGAGAATCAGGGTAGAATGCACAAACAGAAGAGACTGATCAGCCTGTACATCTGTAACGTGTGATCAACGAAATGCTTCCTAAATATTTTTGAAAAATAAATCTCACAAAAATGCTGCTAATAAAATCCATTTGTCCCATGTGAACGCATCCATGGCTAAAGATGAAATGAGACTCCTAAACGAAATGCAGCAAAATGCTACATAATGTGTACATTTCAGGACACAGGAAACAGCTGGGTCAGGGCTAAATATGTTATACAATGTTTTGTGTTTGTTATGAAATATACACTCCGGAGCTCCGCTCCCTCGTATATATTCCATAACCAACACAAAACATTGAATAACCTATACATGTCCTAAGGTTTAGAAAGATAATACATAATTTGACCTCTGACCCTGACTTCTGGGTCAAGGTCACACGAAATGTTATCCAGTTCTCTTTACATAATGTGACCTATGCAGCTGCAAAGTTTGAAGCTGCTACCTCTAACGGTTTATGAGGAGATGCATTTACATGAAAAAACATTATTTGACATTGTCCTTGGGGTTAAGGGCATACAATATTGTCAAATAATGTTTCAAATAATGTGACCAATTCAGGTACAAAGTTTAAAGTTGCTACGTCTAACGGTTTAGGAGGGGCTGCATTTACAAGTAAAAACATAATTTTACCTTGACATTAGGGTCAAGGTCACTCAAAATATGTATAGGTTATTCAATATTTTGTGTTGGTTATGGAATATATATGAGGGAGCGGAGCTCCCGAGTGTATATTTCATAAACAACACAAAACATTGTATAACCTATTTAGCCCTGACCCAGCTGTTTCCTGTGTTGATTTCACGTCCTGAAATGTACACATTATGTAGCATTTTCTTTTTTAGCCATGGATGCGTTCACATGGGACAACTGGATTTTATTAGCAGCATTTTTGCTAGATTTTTTTCTCAAAATTATCTGGGAAGCATTTCGTTGATCACACGTCACAGATGGTTATGCTAATCAGTCCCCACTGTTTGTGCATTCTACCCTGATTCTCAAACAGTGGAGACACTCAGATCAGCGTGTTTATTCATGTGCCGTTTGGTCATGCTGTCTTTTTCAAAAAGCATTTTGGGACAAGCAGTGTAATTTCTGACCAGGCTTCAATGTACAGGTGCAGCCTGGCCAGTTTTTTCTGCACTGAGTCACCACTTTTCTGTGAAACAGCTTACACTTGAAATTTACATCATTTTGTGTCGATATTCTTATCCCAGTTTTATATAAAACTAAATTTGGCAAACTTAACATTTTTCGACTGCAATTTCCTCTCATCAATTAAGTTATGGGAATGAGTCTCACAAAAGTGTGGGTTAAGGAAAATATACCTCACTGAATATGGTCCTTTTCTTGCAACTGATTGGCTGAAAACAAAAGGAAGTGGGCGGGTCATGGGCTAATACCCAGTACCCTCTACATCATGTGACCTATTCAGGTGCAAAGTTTGAAGTTGCTAAGTCAAACGTTTTAGGAGGAGATGCATTTACAAAGAAAAACATTATTCGACTGTTGGTCTTGACCTTTGGGTCAAGGTCACACGAAATGTTGCCCAGTACCCTCATCTTCATGTGACCTAATCAGGTACAATGTTTGAAGTTGCCACGTCTAACGTTTAAGGAGAAGATGCATTTACAGGAAAATACATAATTTGATCTGGGTCAAGGTCGCACAAAATGTTGCCCAGTACCCTTTATTGTTTGTTTGTTAGGGCCCCGCCAACGAATGTTGGCGGAGCTCTATTGTTTTCGGCTTGTCCGTCCGTCTGTCTGTCTATCTGTCTGTCTGTCTGTCTGTCCGTCTGTCCGTGGTCACTCTAACTCAGTCATTTTTAATCGAATTTCGTCCAAATTTCATATAAGGATTGCTTTCATCCACCTCTCGTTCAAGTTTGAATACGGGTTTTGTCCGACATCCGATAACCAAGATGGTCGACAAAGTGGCCGCCACTTATCAATATCCGCTGTCGTGGTCACTCTAACTCAATTATTTTTAATCGGTTTTTTCCAAATTTTATATATGAATTGCTTTCATCCACCTCTCGTTCAAGTAAGACTATGGGTTTTGTCAGACATCCGACAACCAAGATGGCCGACAAAATGGCCGCCACCTATCAATATCCGCTGTCGTGGTCACTCTAACTCAGTCATTTTTAATCAGATTTCTTCCAAATTTTATATATGAATTGCTTCTATCAACCTTTCGTTCAAGTTTGAATATGGGTTTTGTATGACATCCGATAACCAAGATGGCCGACAAAATGGCCGCCGCCTATCAATTTGCTTTTGTTGACAATCTACCTTAATCATTTATTACCCGGTTACCTCCAAATTTCATATCAAACTCTCGGCTTGTCCGATAACCAAGATGGCCGCCAAAAATAACCAAGATGGCCGCCAAAATGGCCGCCACCTATCAGTTTACACTTGTGGACACTCTAACTTAGTCAATTATCACCCAATTTCTTCCAAATTTCATATATAGACTACTTTCATCAAACTATTCCCGTCTGAATATGGGTTTTGTCAGAAGAATGATTATCAAGATTTTCGCCTAAATGGATATCCCCTTTTCGCTGCGGGGCATAAGGCCGGGCCCTTTGTAGGAGTCCGACTGTTCTAGTTTGATTTGAATCTTTACATCCCATCTACTATCTTTCAGTTAAACAGGGACGGGTCTTCCTGGGTTGAACCAGTACTAAGCTAGGATAAATTTGTCTTGCTCAAAAACACAACGCAGTGACGCTGGTGAGGCTCGAACCCGCGGCCCTTCGGTCTCGAGTCAAGCACTCTACCACTGAGCCACTGCGCTCCCTCCAGTACCCTTTGCCTAATGTGATCTAATCAGGTAAAGAGTTTGAAGGTGCTAGCTCTAACGGTTTGGGAAGAGATTAATGTAAAAGAAAATACACTATTTTACCTTTGACCTAGGGGTCAAGGTCACATGAAATGTTGCCTAGTACCCTCTACATCATGTGACCCATTTAGATACAAAGTTTGAAGTTTCTAGGTCTAACGGTTTAGGAGGAGATACATTTTCAAGAAACGTAACGGACGCACGCACGCTCAGACGGACGGACGGACAGACAGAAGGACGACGGATCGAAGTTGGTACGAAATTTATATACCCTTTTTCTAAAGAAAAAAGCGGGTATAATAAAAGACAGGACACCCATAGCAGTTCTTTTTCAGTCAATACATGCTTTATCCTTACCTGATTGAGTTACAACAACATCTGAAATAAACTCTGAACAGTATGATTTCGACGAGTCCTCGTTTTCTAACTATAAATGATTACAACATTTTGCGTTGGAAGTGTCGGTCAGTATTTATTCTATTTGGACTGGGAGATTGAATAGGACATTCAGAAATTTAGATAAATTTTACAAGTAAGGTGTACTTTCAATAACATGCCCGTTCAAATCAATGCATATCAAAAACAAATAAAAGTGATGTCAATAACTAGTCAAATGATATGATATCAATCACTAATATAGTGAAGATAAGCCTATATTTCTACCGTAGCGGTTCTTGGATTACCCCTGACTTTTCCATTCACTTAATGCATTTTACTTCAGAACTTCAAACGCCTATAACTGTCTTATTTGTGAACGAAAACATCAAGTGTCGGTATGCATTTTCTTAGTTAGAACGTGACGAATATTTTGGTACCAAAGTTATTTGGGTTTGCTAAAATCTTTCCTTTATGCGTTTGTAGCACCTCCTTTCTCAATGGGTGAGACATTGCATGTAGCATATAAAAGTATAAATAAAAAGAAAAGAAGTTGTTCTCACGGTTAAGGCATGAACTCTCCCTAAAAGTCATTTGTGAAAAGTAAAATCTTCAAACAGTGATTTTTGCTATACTTGTCGTGACTATGAATGGTCATACATATAGAATATTCAAAAACATATCAAATGATTTTCTAACCGAGGGCAAAGAGGAGATAAATATTGTTTAACATAACTACTCCAAAATTTGGATTTTGATACTACATGTATATCAGTAGAAAGGCTAAAAGCATGTTTTTGATTGATTCCACAACTGTGTTACACCACCAATGAATGTAAAATAGATTAATCTAAGAACGTCTGATTCGATCTGTCTGATCAGTATGCTTGCGCACGATTTAAGCGTGCAAAATGCATTTAATACTTCCCACTGTAAAAAGACACACGTGAATGCTTATAAAAGCATGTTACCCACCTTGACCCAGCAAATGCTTCAAAAGGTAAACGTCTTTAATATATTTACACAATATATGTTAGTGGGAAGCTGGATCAAGGTGGGGATCTTACTTTTATACGAAAAACAACGAAGCATCCCCGTTTGTCTATTTATAGTTACTGCATTTTGCACGCTTAAATAGTGCACAGGATTACTGATCAGACAGATCGAACCAGATAGTGAGATAAATCTGTTTTACATTCTTTGATGGTTAAAAACAGTTGCAGAATCGATTTAAACATACTCTTTTATCCCTTCAAACTGATATGGTATCAAAATACAATTTTCGCAGTAGTTATGTTAAGCCGTATTTATCTCCCCTTTTCCTCGATTTGAGCACCATTTTATATGTTTTTGATTAATTTATATGCATGCCCATACATTGTCACAAAATATTTCAAAACTCACAGTTTGAAAATTAGACTCTTTCACAAATGACTTTTAGGGAGATTTCACGCAACTCCTTTACTTCTATTCGGTAAATACCTAGCATATTTCATCTCGTGAGTTGAAAACATCAGAATTTTCACTCGTGTTGCGCACTCGTGAAAATTCTGATATTTTCAACAAACTCGATGAAATATATTTGGTATTCACACCAAAAAAGTAAATATTCTCTATTTCTTTCGCTGTTTCTCTGCCATAGGCCCACCTTTTTGACGTTATCCACTACATAACAGTAACTACTTATGATAAATTTCGTTATGTTTAAGAAATAGATTCGCACTCGCAGTGATTTGTTGCTTAATATATCACTGGCTGGAGGTCAGTCATTAAAGTAAATTATATTATGAGACCCGAAGTATTCATGAGTCCACGAACATTCCAAAAATGAATTTATTGCTTATATTTACATTTTATTAAAAATGTCTTAAATGTGAAGAAATATTTTTAATTGAGGAATTTAAACATTTTTATTTTTGAAATGTAATCGTATGAACGGCTTAGTCGGAGAGTAAAATGGAAAAGCGGAACAGCCAACTTGAAAACGGACAGCCAATGGAGCAAACAAGAAGCTTGTTTTGCACGTGCGACTCCGGTGTGGCTCGCTGTCAATCACAACACCAGTATGAGTTCGATGTTCGAAGCGTATTGCACGGGCGTATTGGCAGCTGTCAATCAAATTTGTTTAATTCATGAGGCTATGAACGGTTGCAAAAATCTAAAGATTCATTAAAGCCCCATTCTCACTGTGCCGGTGTAGCCACGGTTTATCCCGATGCAGGACAGCCGGTATACCGTGATGCACCGGGGCACATTTCATAAAAAATAAATTGCGTTCTCACCTTGCCGGCGTTACCCCGGTATAGCCCCGGTTCTCGAGAAAGCAAGACGCCGGTTGATCCCCGGTTCACCACGGAGCACTTACGGTGCAGCACGGTGGAGCCACGGTTCGTGCCGGTATACCCCGGTGTTACCCAGGTTGTTTACGGTGATGTCTCGGTAACTGCCGGTGGCGCCACGGTTACATGCCGGTAGGGCCACGGTTGCGTCCCGGTGCTACTCTTCACTATAAAACCAGGATAAAAACGTGGAGTAACATCAGTTTTCTTCTGTCTAGTTATGACACAAATTGGACTGCACAGCCATATCACGCTTAGGGATGTCTGTTACAACGCAAGGTGGTTCTGGACGACAGTGCGTTACGGGTTCCAGACGAAATATTTCTAAATATAGGTTTGTGCTATTGAATGTGTATCGTTTTCGGGAGACTTAAGACACAATAAACCGTAAGCATCTTATTTTGTCTTTGTATATTTGTCCACGACACTTATCTTAACCTAATCAATCCTGTAGAGCATGGCAACTGTATCCAGTTAACGCGTATATGATACATTATTATTCTTGAAACAGTATTTTGCTACTATACATGTCCTCATATCCTTATTTAGTACTTTCACTTTCGTTTTCTTTGAACATTTTATGACTTGATGTGATTAGACATTGCATTGTCAATCACATAGACCAAGAAAGAACTTTCTTATAAATCTGCTTACTTTAGAAGAACGCGTTTTTAAAACCAAAAGGAATGTACTGCAGTCATTTTTCCATGTTACAGATGTGTAACGACTGCAAATATTTTGTTACAGGTTATTGTCGACAGCGTAGCAGGTGGAGACGACAGTGATAGATTTATTAAATATATCTTACACCCAAGAATCTTCTGTTTTGACCAAGGGTGAAATGTCATTTACCGTGTATGAGAATACAAATATGGCCAATACTCGGATTATGTACATCTACTGTTATTTCGAGATGCGCACGATTTGACATCGTGGCCTTGTGCTTAGCGTGTCAGACTTTGGAACCTGAGGACCATGGTCGATTCCAGGGTGGGCACTTATAACATTTTTTTTCTTTTTCTTTTTTCCTCTTGTAATGCAAAATTACTTCATACAAGAAACATGGAATTATATAAATGACAAAAATTACATTCCTTAATTTTTACATATCCTTAAAATTTGTAGGGGTGGGGAAGATAATTAGTCTGGTGACTCCATTTTTTTCTTTTTTCTAAAATGTCAAATGATAGTCCATGAAACATTAACAATAAATAAGGTTTTTAATGTCAGATTTTTATATATAATTTACTCCAAAAATTGAAATCCTTTTATGAGGGAATAATCAAAATATATCATACAGTATCTTGACATGGGTTGGGAAAACAAATATATTTTTACATTTTCTAGAAAGCTTGAGGTCATTAGCAATAATTAAAATTAAAATAAAGAAGCTGGATGGCGATTTTAAATATTTTAGCTTAATATTAAGGACTTGGATTTTTTCAGAAAATTTGTAAAATTCTGAAAACTTCTATGTGAGATTATGAAAAATTGAGTGTGGTGACATATCTTTTTTATTTCATAAATTGACAGTCCATACTTAAACCAAACTGTATGCAAACAATTAAAACGATTTTAATGTGGGAAGTAGTACCCGCAATTGCCCTTAATAAGCTCCAGGTCTGACAAAGTGTAAGTCACATATCATACATGGTCAAATAAAATGACGTTTTAAACGTACCAAAGCTGAAGGCTCCAAGGTGAGCTAATAGTATACAAATGACTCCAGCCTCCATCTGTCTGTCTGTTCGTCAGCTTTTTCAAACATCTCCTTTGAAACCACAATGTCAATCGAATTTCATATGGAGACTCCTTAGGATGGAGGGATGGTAGTTATTCAAATGATCTTAAAATGTAGTTAAGTCCCCACCCGTTGTTTAGGCTGCTGTCTGTTCTGAGGCGGTGATTCTATTGTTGTTGATCTATTGTTTAATGTACTTCTCAATATGGGGGTTCTGTTTTTGTCTTTGTTTTGGTGTGCATTACTTTGTGCCCTTCCTAGTTTTGGAATCATCTTGAAGAGGAAGAGAGAGCTGGTAGCTTTGCTTTTATTGTCTTACGGATACCTTGCTACTGTAAATGTTCAGTGGCTTTTCCTCATGATGTAGTGAGCTGGTCTGGAGTTTATGATTGTTGTATTTCCTGATCATACTCACTAACTTCTCGGTCCTGATACCAAGATGACACCACGCTCAAAAAAGATAAAACCCCTTTTAATTATTCTCTGGAACCAGAAGACTAAAATGCTACCAATCCCATATATGTTATTAACCCTAAAATTCTTCTGATTACCAGGGGCTTGGTATGAACGTTCGATGGGAGGTCGCACAATGCTGAACTACTTCTTCAGGCGTTGAGTAGGCTTCAGAGCAGTGTTTACATATACTCAAGTGTTCATGAAAGAAAGAAAAAATGTCGTCTCACATCTGTTACAGAAATACTGACGTCGTCTATTGCCTGTTACACAGTCGTCTCTAATCAGTAACATTAGGAAGATGAAATTTTGAGGTTTTCAGTTTTCTTTTAAAAAGGACATGTTAAAATTGACTGAAAAATCATGTTAGATTTATTGTCTGACCATTTATGCTTATTTCATGATGAGAAAGCAAGTAATTAATCACAAATTACACATTTCTGAAGTTTCTTTTCCAGACCAGAGTTTTACAATTTAACTTCAAATATCTATGGGGTTTGTACCTCTAATGTCAAACTTACAAACACTAATATGAAAGGAATTATTTCAAATAGCCAAACACACTATATTATCATTTTCTGCGACGTCTGTGTGTGTAACCCCTTTCCACTGTCGTCCAAAACCCTAAATCTGTCATCTAAAACCCGTTACCTGTCGTCCAGCACAGGTAAGCAGTCGTCATTGGCCTGTAACGAATTGTCGTCCAGAACCACCTTGCGTTGTTACTGACATCCCTAAGCGTGATATACGAGTTACTAGAGGAATCATGATCTGTGTAGCGAAAGCAAATGCCTAGTTACCTCGCAACTCATTTGCATGACAAATAAGCAGAAGCAGAACTGTTTTCTTACGACGAGGTTTAAACGTTGTTGATCTGGGCCCAGAATTACAATGCCTCCTTAAAGTTAAGGAAGACTTCATTTAAGTATTGATACTTCAACATGTACATTAAATGCTTAATAAATTGCCAAGACCGATGCAGTACTCATGGTCAAAGATATCGCTGTGATCTACAGAAAAAATGAAACTATTTTGGTTTTAACCAGTTTGGAAACGTTATTTTTCGCATCCTTGAAATTCAATACTTAACTTAGTACTCCTTAACTTTAAGGATAAGGATACATTGTGATTCTAGGCCCAGATTGTCTTGCTTTTTTTGTAAAAATATATAAACACTTTGAGCGGGGCATGTGATTTCCAACAATGTGATATTTTGAGAAGTGTAGACTCAGACAAGCATGTGCAGTCCCCAATTAAGCTTTAAAGTTGTTCGGTCAGTAGCTTAAAAGTCATAGAATAATCAAGCGACTAGCAAAGGCTCTGATCAGACTGCGCATAGGCGCAGGCTGATCTGAGGCTTTGCTAATGGGAACTAAAACATTGTTGGAAATCTCATGTCGTGGCTGATATATGCTTGACTCTTCAGTAACTATAAGTGCATTTTTTCATAAGCTTTGTAAATGAGCACATTTATACTGCTGACAATTTAACCAACTTGTGACAAATGGACTTTCCCATCCTTATCATTTGGATGAATCCACTTTCATTTTAGGTGCAGCAGGAGTGACTTTTCATTTTTATTTTGCATTTTATCACATAAACATAGGCAGTGGAACCGCACGGTTTATCACGGTGGAGACACGGATGTTCCCGGATTGCGCCGGTATCGCCCCGACGCCGTCCCGGTGGAGACACGGTTGCTCCCGGCGTCTTCCCGGTTTATCACGGTATTTGACAGCCTTCCCGGTTACTTCCGGTGAGTCCCGGTTGTTTTAAACATTTTAAAACAACCAGGGATATGAGCCGGTTTAACACGGTTCAACACGGTTCATCCCGGATCTCCAAGGTTGTCCACGGTGCCGCCACGGTTGTGACACGGTTCATCCCGGATCATCAAACCGGGATGAACCGGCACCTTAAACCGGGACAGTGAGAACGGGGCTTAAAGGATTGCTGCGAAAATGTAAATATTGTATATTTTGTCACAGGTACTACATGTATTATACAGACAGTTTATGACAGTGACGTAAGGTATTACTTGACTTTTCGCTTACTGTAAAGGCGGTAACTTTAATATTCATATCTGGCTGGGTCCGGCTATTTCATCTGCTAAGGAAGGGAAATCAGGCTTTATTTATAATTTGGTAAAGAGTTAATAAGTTTTTCGAGCCGCACAAACGTGCGTGCATTTCATGAAAATCCTATCCGTATACACACTGAACTCACATTTATTAACCCTTAAAGCGCATAATCACAAAATGTATGTTTTTTGTCGTCCATTAAACAATTTGAAGCCCCATAGATAAACAGTGTGGACCCATATCAGACTGCTCCTGTAGGAGCAGTCTGATCTGGGTCCACAATGTTTGCCTCCCTGCTTATGTTAAATAGACATATTCAGATACAATTATTTTGCTGGCGTTTTAAGGACTAAATAATGACTGAGGTTGTGGCACAAGGTGATACAGTTACTTTTTAATAAAACCACGCCTCCTTTTCAGCTTTTACCTATGCCTAAGGTTGACTAGTCCTAATTACGCATTCATGAGGCGCCGCCTTTACAGTCAGCGAAAAGTCAAGTAATATATACCAAAACCGATACAGACAGCATACAGTGTCGGGCCACCATCGGATCACCAGCGAAACGCCATTTAAATGGCGTTTTGCTGTTCATAGGTCCGCTCTAAGATATTTACTGGGTTTCTAAATAATTCTAAGATCTGCTGATACTTTATTTTATTTGACGTCACAGTCTTAATCCCCTTGTTTAATATACTCATGCTAAGAAAAAGAAGGCCACCCTGAGCTTCGTATAAGGTTCATTAGATTTGCATAATAATTTGGGGATCACTTACAGGCCAACGCTATGTGGATGAAGGGCTTCATACACATGACATGCCAATCTATCAGGATGATTGAAACAATTTTCTCTTCCAGCAAGACAATGCCAGCACACCTGCAATATGGCAAGGAACTGTTTGCAAGCTGGCCATACTATACCCCTTGACCAGCCTCCCAGGTCCCAATCCATCTCTGATCGACCACCCCTGGGATAATCTGGACTGGTAGGTACATGATCGTATCCCTTCCCAGCCGTCACATTTCCCGGATTGGACACTAGCTAGTTGAACAATAGGCAATGCATTCCACAAGGGGTGGGGTGGGTACAACCCAAGGCTTCTTTTGAGCATGCGCTAAAGGCTCATAGAATACATTCATAAAGGTGGCGGTAATACAAGACATGAACTACAATATATACTATGCACAATAAATTTTGCAATTGTTTTGTTTATGTGAGCCCATCCACATCAGATCCCGAGTTTCATTTGCTGTCATGAAGATACAAGCGCCGATCATCTGACAAGATTTTCCATTTAAAAATACAGAATTACCAAACACAGCGACCGTGCTAAAATGACGTTTAATTTTAAGACTAGCGGGTAACGTGGGTATTTCTGATCATTGGGGGAAGCTGAAACCATTTTCAAACGAATGTTTGGTCACTGAAAACCAAAAAAGCGTAGCAAATGATGCAATTTTCTGAACTTTTTAGAGAAAAAAAGGACCAAGTTTACACAATTTGACGTTTTTACTTATGCGTTTACGTTATCGCATTTAAACGGTGTTTCTAGTCGGGTTTTCTTGAACCACATTAACAAGTAAAACTTCTTGATGCCTTCCAAAATATTCAGACAAATACTGTTGAATGAAACATCTTCACAACTACAGTGCACGAGCCGAAAGATACAATCTAACGCCACCGTTATCTCGCAAATGCGTTGCACCATTTTTCAGTGACTTAAGGTTTTAATCAACCATAATATGAATTACATTGTAAGCCTATGACATCTTTGTAAACCGATACTCTGTTTAATTGAAATGGCAATTAACATAAGAAGTTTAATCAAATGATGACTTCGTTTTGACGTCAATGATGGCGGCTGATGTTTTTCAGCATGAAATCTCTATCACTTTTGCCACATAACCAATAGTTTTTATAGGCGTATGATGCATGAGGAAGATGAAAGACCACCAGTCGAAAAATCACATGCTTATCATTTTAGCATTACTTACAACGGATGTGATTTTTGCTTAATGACCCCTTCTACAATTTTTGCTCTCCCCAAATTCCTATTTAAAGGATGGCGTCTGGAATTGTGTGGTTTCATTTGCCTAAGATCCTGTTCTCGTCATTGCAATTGAAATTGATCGGAACTGCACAAAGATTAGCACAAAAAGATGCGAAACATAAGAAATTGTTAAACTTATTGTGCATAGTATATATCTTTGTTATCATAACACATTCATGTCTTTAGTTGACGTATAATTGGGGTGGTCTTCTTTTTATTAACATGAGTATATTATATATTGTCACAGGTAGTACTTTTTAAAAAATATATTCCTTTCTCTTCAGATTGATTTTGTCTTAGCAAATAGTGTAGACCCTGATAAAGTGTCGCATTATGCGGACTTTCATCTGAAATTTCACTGTTATTGTACTTCTAGTCTTCACAGCGGATAGGCGGCAATTCAAAACGCTCTTAACAATCAACGAACGATTGAAACAGTGTTTTCGAGTGCCATTAGTCACCAGTCAGGCGACAAATGGCAATCGAAAACTCTGTTTCTAACTATTCTTTATCTACGTTCGTCGAAAGTATTAACGTTTTCGATTGCCGCCTATCCGGTGTGGTCTTCAAAGGGTTAAATGAATATATTTCAGTATACTTCTTTATTTTTCAGATGTTTAATTGTGGTTGCATACACGGAAACGACGTTTAATTTCCAAACAGAGACGATTTCTACCAGTGTAATAGAATAGTCATGGATTGCCGAAAAATCTGTGGATCATTTTATCTATTTGCCTTTATTTGTATCTTTATATTGATATTATTTCAATATGGGTCTGTGACGCATTTGATGCTGATGTGGACAGGAAATCGAAATATTACAGCGTTAAATCAGTCAGATCTTGTTCAAAAAAAGAATGAGACGCCACAACAAAAGGTTGATAGTTTAAACAAACTTCAGGTTGAAATAGAATTCCTAACAGACAAGATGAACAGAGAGGCTGCTATGTCAAAGGGGAATATTGACGATTATGATGTCGAAACAGTGATTGAGGGACCTTCAAATGATGCAATCAAAGCATATGTTGAGAAAGCAGATGAAGTGCATTATAAAGATGTTTCGCTTGTTGATTCAGATGTAGAAGGTAATCCGAATGAATATGAAGGTACAGGTGTAGTTGACAATAACACGTTTTCTACTTTATTACTTTTGTTTACGTCGTGGTCTTACAGTTCAGAAAAAGTTAAGGTTCACGAAGCCTTGCTCAACATCTGGTCTTCATGGTCGTTCTCAATTGTTCGGCCTTTAATCATGACAGAAGATGAGAAAGCCCGTGATATGGCGTTAGCCTCGAACTGGAGTGTACTCCCCACTTCAAAGAAAAATCGTGCGTGCAGAGGACCCCCGATGTTACCAAGCATGTTTCTTGACACTATGGTAAAATTTGATGCTTTTTTCTATGGCTACTCAAATGCGGATATAGTGTTTGGAAATGGACTTGTTCAGACGCTAGATTACTTACGGAGAACAAAGCGATGGGAGGAAAAGCCATTGTTAGTAGTTGGACGTAGATCCAATTTTGATTTTTTACATTCTAATATTCATTTGCATAACTCCTCCCAAGTGAATGGGATGCTAAAAAATGGTAGTCTTGTCATACGCTCATCAGACTATTACTTCACAAATAAAGCGTTCCCTTGGAAACATATTCCGATGGTCAGCATAGGCCGAATCTATATTGTACGTACCGTGATAGGGTATGCCATAAAACACCACATTGACATCATAGAGGCAACACAAACTATTGAGGCGGTACATCTGACGACGGAGGATGGTAACAAAGCCGCATATAATAAACCCGGATTAAACTGCAATAGAAATTTGTTAATTAAGCAGCGTCAAAGACTGCCATTAAGGGTGGGGCATTGTGAATGTGCTCGGTTAGAGACAGTCAGGGACAAGAAAGGTCTTATGCTCTTACGACCAAGGAGGCCCTCAAGAACTCTTTGCCCTGGTTTAAAATGATGACGTGTATTAACGTTTGCCAAGCACAAGTGTGGTAATGTGTTGCAGCACGAACCGCTAACGTTTATTGGGAAAAGAATGTTATATCGTCATTGTTATATACCTTCCTTTCCAGCACACCAGGCTTAAATGACAATGAAGCTGCCATGTATTAATGTGAATGAAGCCCACGCCCAGTAATTGGTCAACGATCAGCCGCATTGCGACACGTTAGATTTAGATTAAATGTACAATTGTCAGCGATTAAAACACTGCAAGTTTCTATAGTAAACACCATGAAGCTAGCTTCATAACTTTCTTTACATATATGCTACGACACAATGTATACCTTTCTAGAAAGAACTATTTGTCGCCTTTAAAATTGCACCAAATATAAAGAAACACTCACTATATTTCTCGAGTTACAGACGCTTTTAAAAAGGCCATTCCTGTATACTGGAGCTTCTCTGAAGCAAATTGCAAAACACGTTTTGGTACATGTGCGGATATAGTGTCATATCTTTGTAAGTTTGAGACAAAAAGGCAACCAATTTTAGATGCCAGTTTAACTAACAATCACAAAGTTGCTGGCAGGATTTTTTTTATATAAACCTCTTTCAATCTCGAGTAAATAGGCACGTTTGTGACGTCATTAATTTTATAATAAACGTCTCTTTGAAAAATCTACTGGTGATGTAATAATGAACATCGATATTTCTTTGCATTTTACTGAAAATATGCTTAATATGTCATAAGGGAGTTTTCAGAATGCGCCGTCCTCTATGAAGTTATCACAATTTATCTCATTTTTCAAGCATTTTTCGGCTTCTTATTGATGTGTTTTCATTAATTAGAACTATGTTAAAGATGTCGAGTAATTTTATCATAAATAATGCCTATAGTGGTTAAACTTAAAGTTAACGTTCAAAGTTAGAATACGGCCGCTTTGTTATGAATTTTAGGTTTTCCAACAATTCTTTTGAATTTATAAACTAAATCAACATAAAATATAGGTTCTGATATGCCCTGTTGCAGAAGAATTATAAATTTATGTTGTTTTAAATAATTAACTATGAGTGGTTGTGGTAGAATTTAGAAAATGCTTTTCGAATTTTATAACATCTATAACCTTGTTTTAAAAACTGAGCAGTCAAAATAGGTTTCTGTTGTTGACATCGTCAACATTAGAACTCACTCTCGCAAAACGAATAAGCTGCGAGCTATAAACACCATAGGAAGGGGAACGAGGAACATCTCCATCAAGAAATGAGAAATTTTGTCAGTTATACTTTGTGTACTTTGTATTGAAAACAAAATAAATTTTGCAAACCAGAGCACTATTAATTATAGATAACTATTAAAATCTTCACATGGAGTAGAATGAGTTAAGCATGAGTTGACGTTCTGGCTGATTTTTTATTGAAAACAGTGGCAAATGAAAGATTAAATTACATTGAGAGAAGAAATCAATCAAGTTTGTGATAGTAGACTCACTACAATGAAAAAAATAGCATGCCTTCGACAAAATATGAGGGGTTGAGATACCCCACAAGCATCTTCAAAAGTAGGGGTAGTGTTTTAGGGATAATTTTCTTGACTACAGAACTAAACCAGTCAATATTTTTGCGCAACGTAACGTTTTTTTAAATTCATTATTTATTCAGGGTCTTTTTATCATTTCCATCGTCAAATGATATCAAATTTCATTTAATTTGACAGATATGGGCTAAAATCCTTCGAACTTAGGGGAAAGTTGGTCCGATGCTCAGTGGGGAAACACGAATCTAAAAAAGAAAATAACTTTTCAAACAAAATTTTGGGCTAGAGGGGACGCTGAGACATATTTACACGGAACCACATTGTCGGATTTCGCCATTGTTCGTTCTTAGTTGTAAAATAAAACAAAAATGAAAGTGACACCAACCTTTCTTTATCCAATTTTCGGCCTGGAAACTACCAAGACGTGTCCCGGATGTGGCTTGGGAACAAAAATACGTTAACACAATTTCGTGGTAGTTCCTAGGTTTACCACCCGTGTCTGTAGAAACATATAGTTCTCTGCCAAACATCAGATTCAGGCGTCACTGGTAGTGAGGAAAGGTATTTGGTTAATGAATCTTGTTGACAGAACACTCATATTTATGAAAGCTTGTTGCAGTAAAACACATAACATGAAGAATGAATCACCTAATTTCATCAAACGCTTATTTAGTTAAAATCTTGACAAAACTGTCCATTACATCATTTTGAGTTTTGGGACAGTTTACGTGCAAGTTATTGTATGGTTTGTGCGTATGTACGGAAAGATAATCCACGAGCTTTAGCGAGTGGATTATCTCCCGTACATACGCACAACCATACAACAACTGCATTATTGTACCTGCATGCATGTGCACTTTGTGCATTGAGAGATATTGGATGTAAAACATTGGAATATCACTTAAATGTGCAATAATTTGCATAAAGTGTTTTAAATTTTATGAGTTTTTTTACAAGATACATGATAGGTAGAGATATTGTATATAGGGGATATCTTAGTAGGTCTTGTTTTAACATTATGGCAACTGGCATCTGTTTTACTAGGGTACTAATTTACTGGAACTGATGCGCTTTGATTAGAAAACAATTATAGTATCCGATTGGATATGCTCTAAGACAGTTGTTCTGCGTTAAGTTAAATTACAGTAATGTAATTCACAATAGCGTAATTATTTTTTTAGAAGAGATTGATTTGCTAAAGTTTTCAGGCCTCCAGATAAGACTTCGAACTGGAAAGTTATTTTTCTCATTTCTCAACCAAAATGTATGTTGTGGGTACTCAAGAGAACCGTCTCGATGAGACGGTTCTTTTGAGCAAGCAAAACACATGTTTCAATTGATGGGTAAGGAAATAAATTCAATGTGCGGTGCATAAACTATCCTTATCTGGACCTATGTTAAACGATGGATGCTTCAATTCTTATGGTACTTTTGAGTTAAAGACCAAGCTTAATGTGAAAAATGATTTTAGTTATTATGTCTACAGATATCATTAAGATTAAAAGATACAGGTAACGTAATTTACATTTTATCTTGAATTCTCTGTTGTTAAGGTTGCATGTTTATTTTGTAAAGCTGATGAAGATAAACAAGCAATTGTTTTGTTTTTGTTTTATTTGATACACTAATAACAGATGTTTACAACGCCATATTAGCTGTACTATACACATTGAAAAAAAACGCTAGTCTCTGGAGAAATGTTTTGAAAATTCCAATTTGCCATTGCCTGACGATAGTGGATTTTATGAATATACTTCAATGCATCATCTAGTTACAGCCAGAGTTATTGAAGTCCAAAAGATTTAGTTTCTGAATTACAGAGGGTACAGTATGCCACACGTGAATACAGTGAGCCACTTTAGTTACGCAACACTTATAAAATGTAAAATTATTCAAAAAAGAAATAGGATATTTTTAATCTGAGACTACCAGCGTAAAGCGCATCTATAGTTGCATTAGCCATTGAAATTTTATTGTGATCAGATCAGAAACAAATGAGAAAATGGATCTTGAAGGGCACTACCCTCAAAATATCATTTCACATTGCATTATTTCGAATGAAACTCATATCACATTGCACTTTTTTCAGGGTCGAATTTCTGCTATGCCAGAGATAAGAACCGACTTATTCTTGGCAATATCTAAGACTGGAATGTGTTTGTTAACTTTATAAAAAAAAATTAACGTTTAACGAGTTTGGTTCCCAGCTGGCCAAGGTTTGAAAAAAGTTGATTTTAGTACTTTTTTAAAAGTTAGATAAAATTTCGTATGATTCTTAGTAAACCTGTTATCAAAACACTTCTTAAATAATTTCATTTTAAACAACCATGTATCCGCCATTTATCTTCGTAAAAAAAAATAATGGATTTATTGGCGTTACGGTGTTGACGTTAGTGATGAAGCACTACTACCAAGGCTATTAGACGTGTCAATGATAAGATGTTTTAGTGTTTGATACTTCTATGTCAACAAGTGACTCATAACAAGACAATTTACGAAGGAAGATCTGTTTGATTATTGTTACTGACGTTAATATGACGTCAAAACGAGCATTTCTTCAAACAGTAACAGTGTTACTGATTTCAACGACCGAAAAAAAGGGGTTTACATGAATTAAATAATTGTTTTTGGTGTTTTTCTGTCACAACGATCACCATGGATAATGCCTAGCGCAAAACGCAAATAGAAAATATAGACGTTCAGATTGCACGTGCAGTCGTGCACTTTTGTCAAAATTGCCTTGGGCGTAGCAGAATGATTCACATGAGTGATTCCGATATCTATTTTTGATGTCATCAAACAGATAAAATGCCAATAAGTAAATTATCATAGAGAATGTTCGATTCAAGCATTTTTGTGAAAAAATGTGGGCCCTTAAAAATGGTGCGTAACTAAAGTGGCTCACTGTAATGTCAATATTCCTGAAAACAAGTCTACCCATTTGTTTCTGGACACCACCGAAAACACAGATTTTGGAAAGGAAATTCAGCATGAAATAAAAGAAAGGAGCATTTAATTTTTGATGACAAAAAGAATTTGGTATTGAAAAATAGACTATAAACAGCGACCCTTTAAAATGACCAAAAATGGTTTTCAAGACCAAGTATCGATTAATGCATGTCGAAAGTATTGGAGCATTCTGCAATTATTTTGACCTGCATTAAGCTGCCATTTGGCATCAGTGTCAATTTTTGATTGGCCCTTTTACACGGGTTTCACTGTATGTGAAAATGACGAAGATTCACCAACACATGCGGTGAACAGTGGCCATCTTGGATACAGAAAATTCGTTTCTGAAGACCTCGCTAAAATCTTTTTCGATAAGTTACTTCTATGTGGTCTAATTGTCTTATTTATGCACGTGCATAAACAGTAAGTCAGTATGATTAGGAAATACCACAATCACCAGCTGCAGACCAAACTACAGCACCGGGAGGAAGAGCCACAGGACATTTACAGTAACAAGACATCCGAAAGACATCCGAATAAAAGCAAAGCAACCAGCTCTCTTCCTCGTCAAGACTACCGTGGTCAAAGTATGTTAATCAGACTGTCAACTTCAGGAATTCTGTGTTGGTCGTTACTTTGGTATGCATTACTTTATGTCCTTTCTGTTTTTGCAACCATCTTGGACTAGGCGTGGGCTTACGAATCGAGATATTTGTTGCTTAAAAGACTAAATGTCAAGAAAAACTGTCGGGTAACCGCTCTGCAAGTCGCTCTTTTTTCTCTGTCCAATTCTTGCTCAACAGATCAGACGGCGCAAAGACAATTAAATAGAAAAATCTTAAGATCCATTTTGTTCTGGCGTGTAAGCGTGTTTGACTGGGTTTAAATAAACTTGGTATATTAGGCCTTGAGCTGGCTATAGACCCCCTCGCCCCAGAGGGAATTTCGTACACTATGATTTTCTGAAACTGCATTATTAAGACACGAACTAAAAGATGTAAGCCCTCTGAGAGTGTAACATCACGTTACATACGTTACCCCCCGAAATAGCATTAAACGTTCCTGATAATGTCTCAGCCATGACATTTTCGTATAAATTTGCATGCTGACACCGGTTTATGAAGTTCTTATAACACAAATACATATTTCTAGTATTAAGTTTATAATTGTCTTCAGTTATTACAATTGTATACGTTACTTAGTGTTTCCTGCGATATTTCCGAGTACCAGTATGGTATCTATTGACTATACGTGTATCACATCTGTCACAGAATATAGTAAATCTATAAGGCTGCTACTTAAATGATTTAAAGTTCTTTATTATGGTCGCTTACCGGCACTATTCTTCAGGCCCATGTTACGTATGTTACCATCAAAATAGCATTAAATATTCAAGTTAATGTCTCTAATGAGATAATGTATCTGTATAGAAGTTGTTGGCTATACATGTATTAAGTCTGTCAGAAAATTTAGAAAATTTATAAGGCTGAAATAAATTGAAGTTCTTTATTAATTTATGGTGGCTTAAACTATTATTATAATGTGATCTATCAACCTTCGCTGTTTGCTCACATAAACAGTAGATACCATGCATTCAAATCGGAAGTTCTGAAAGACAGTCACTTTGAAACAGCTCAGTTCTGGGCAAGGTATATGGATACCATTCAGATGGTGTTGACACTGATTAGGGCTACACGAAAAACAACTTTAAATGCATGTCAGCTCTATCTGTTTGCCTTGTTCCCAATGTACATTGCACACAATCACAACAATTGCCCTGAATATGTACCTGTGTAACTGATTATACTAATAAATTTGCCTGATACACATCGCAGGTGCAAAGAACTTCTCGAACAACATGGGCTTAGTGTGCCACAATCATTGAGTCTTTGCTTGAGAAATGTTTTTGTCATAACTAACAGGCAAACAGTAAAGAGGTATTATAGGCTTCAGCAGCTAGAACAACGCTTCGTACTACAGATGGAATGGTGTATTACTCATCACATCAGAGCTCAATATATTGAAACAACTCTTCAATGCACTGAAAAGAAATATTTAATCTGCTCAAATGCAAAGTAGGACGAGTACTAGAGGCATTTTCTGGCTTCACCAATCCTTTTAGGTCCAGTTTTGAAGACAATGAACTGTACTTTTTGTCTTTCGGTGTTCCTGCCAAGCCTAACATAGCCAAGGATCTTATTGAGGCTGATGACATTTTGGCAGGAAGGCCATTGCAGACTTCATTGACTCACAATAGCTTTTCCTGTCACCTCCAATGATCTGATGGAACCAGTATTCAACCAGGCACTAAAAGCAGGGCATGTTGGTTTTGTCACTGAAACAGGTATACAATGTATAAGCAGCAGTCTATAAAGTCTTACAAACATTCTTGCAGAGGATAACCTGGGTGTTTTGTTCAACAATGGTGTATGTAACAAAAGGTGCACCTTCTGAATGTCAACAACTTTGGCCAGAATATGGGGGAAGAGATCTACAGTAATACACTGTTGAACAGATTGTGACACTACCAATGTGCCGATGTGTTAGTACCACGGAAAGGTTATTCCTATCAAACTGATAGAGAACCCCTCCCCCTCTAGTTCATCAACATTCTAAGCAGGGTAGGAAAACAAACAAAGAATTACTCTATGCACTCACCAGTGACATGTAGCACTAACATGTGCTATTTATGTAAATGTGAACAAGCTGCAGTACGACATGTTTCTGAAACAAGTACCGAAGCCATACACATATACTGACTATTTCAAATGGCATGAACATGAGTTTACTTCCACCCTGCTTTTCTGTGCTCAAGATGTAAATGCAAAGATTGAACTGTCAAGCCTTTCCCATGAAAACAAGTGAGGCTTTCCAGATATGGACAAAATGTGTTGAAATACATGGGAAGGAAATTGAGTACCTCTGGGGAAAGAAAACTTGATTGTACCCTAATAAAAGAGCCACAGTATTATACTTCACTTTTTGTGTGATGTGGGGTTACCATGTTCAAAACTCAACAACTCAAACCTTATAACAGATGGAATCATAATAATCATAACATTTGCAGTTTCCAAAAGGTACATAAACATTCTTTAATACACAATGAATTAGTTAACACATTCACTTTAAAAAATATCAAACTACATGTATATTTGTTTCATAAATCATTTATATAGGATAAATGAAAAAAAGTGTAACATACGTAACACTTTGGGTGCATGTTTGTTTTCAAAGGTCCATATCTGTGATGCGAAAATAGCTTACTTGGATGATATAGCCAATTTGGAAATCTTACCTTATGGTTTGCACTTTTCAGAAGTCATGTCATTTACTAAAATCAATAAAGATGGTGATTGGTTATATATGTAGTTTGCTGTTACAAGGTAATGGTGCCATTACCAGAGTGCTTGCATGTTGCAAAATCCTTTCAAGATTAATCTGATAGATGATTAATAAGCAGTATTGGAAAATTCTTTAGTTTTAACTTTATTTCATTTGTACAATACATAAATACTTACAAAGCAAAAAGGTTATGATATATATAAGCATTATACAAACGGGATTCAGAAGGAAGTCCGAAGACTTATTCGAATCTGTATCCCTCACATGTTCAATAGCTAAGATGATGTGATTATCTTCGTATTCATGCAATATACAAATAATATTTTGGATCTTTTAGTAACCATTAGTTATAATATACAGCAACGATTGCATATCGCTCCACGGGGATGGAACTTAGATTGTTTTTTTTTATTTTCACACAGGTTCAACGCGATAACAGGATCAAGCAGCGCGCTTCGTTTTGAAGCTCATTCTATCTTATACTACGATAATGTGGAAGCATAATAATATGTCTAGCTCAAGTGCTTGGCTCGTCCGGCAAAATCAATTGTTTGTGTAGGGATATAAAAGTAAGTAAGTAAAGGGCAAAGATCAGAAATCGAAGCAGTAAAGTATTGCACCAGTTTCTACATGCAGAAAATTCTTTAAACCCTTGGATAATATGCTAAGAGTTACTAGCTTGGAAAAAAAACCCAGCTCTATAACTTCTACCTGATGGGTTTTCTTTGATCTTTTAAGTTGTTCTGACTCGCATATTGCACTGTATGTAACAAACTTTCCATGAGTATTATGGTAACTATATTTGATGTCTCTATAAAAGAAAAGAGGGGTTATGGTAGTTTATGTTTTGAGTTACTTCCTCAGCAAATAAGCTAGAGTAAAGAGAAGTACATGGACCTGTGCCAGCATGCAAATAAGTACAAGCAGGTCGTGTTGGAGACCTTATCTTGAACGTTTAAAAGTATTCAAAGAGTAACGTATGCAACCTGGGCTGTAAAATAGTGTAAGACATCGTATTAAGAACCTTCAATTCATTTGAATAGCAGCCATATATATTTGCTATATTCACTGACGGGTGTAATACATGTATAGTCAATTACTGCCATACTGATACTTGGAAATAACATATGAAACACAAAGCAACATATACAATGGCAAAAACTCAAGACATTTATAAAATAAATGCCAGTATTATGAAACTGTGTTATTAGAAGTTCTGTCATGTTGGAGACATTATCTCCATTATTATGGAGTTATTTTACGGGTAATGTACATGTACGTAACATGATGTTACACGCTAACGCTGCCACTCTCAGAGGGCTAACATATTTTTGTGGCTTATATAATGTAGTATCTGGTAATCATAGTGTACAAATTCACCCTGGGGGAGGGGGTCTATAGCCAGCGCAAGGCCTAGAGAATTATATTTTACATTTTTGCGTGATATGGGGCTACCGCGTTCAACACCTAATAACTCAGAAAGTATATAAGTAAGAAAAGTTAATGCTTGCAGTTTTGGAAAGGTTAATAAAAATCCTTTAATATAACACCAAATTAATGAACATACACTGGTTTCAATAAAATTTAAGACAAACTATATAAGATTCATTTATCATATAAAAGGGGCTTATGTGAAAGAATGTAACATACAATACATCGAGGTGACCATATTTGTTTTCAAATGTCAATATATGTGGCCCAGTAATAGCTTTCTCAGAAAATATAACCACTTTGGAAAACTTACCATATCTTTTGCACTTTTCTGAAGTCTTAAAAAATGTCAATTATCAAATATTTTGTAGGGTAACATATGTAACATGCTGTTACAGCTTAACGCTGCCATTGTCAGAGGGATAACATGTTGCAAAATCCTTGCAAGACATTGAGCTTCAAGAAAAATATGGTCAACGAAATCCCCCCCTGGGGGGGGGGGGTAAACCATATTCAGCCAGTGGCCTATATCTGATAATGAAAGGCTGCTCGCGCTTTTCTTATTTGCACGTCCGACATCTTTGAAGGATCTATACTGTATCCAAAAAGGTCTATTCGATATCACGTATACGACTGTGATATATTTATTACACAGCAATGAAACTTGGCGAAACTGGGCAATTTGGGGCGGCTTTCGTTTCTTATCCAGTCGTTCGGCATAATTGGGCCATTATTTTGAGACCATGTGCGGATCCAGACCGGTGCGGGGGGGGGGGCCCTGGAAAAAGTTGATATATGTTCCCTTATAGGTACGGACATCCACAAGAAGCAATAGACTCAATTGCTTCTCGAGGGAGGTCCGGACGGCTCTCTGTGATCAGGACTCCCTCCCTCTGACGGAATTTTCTTGTTCCGCGCATGTTCCTATTGAAATTGTACATAAAACTGGGTTTAAATATTTATAATTATTGTTCTATATTCTATATTTGCCTTTCGTATTTACTTAATATTATTTTATTTAAGAAGTATTTTAGATAAACAGATGGTACTTTGACAAAGAAAAAATTATCATGAGATATATTTAACTCCATTCTTTACACGAATTGCGAACGAACTGTGTCTGGATTAGCAAATGGGTAATTATAGTTATCTTTTTTTATTTATACTATTAATAAGGTGTACATGTACATGTGCTGTTCCGATGATTGCAGATAAGATCAAGTCGACCGTCTCGATTATCAAATTCCTCAGCCAAGCTCGATCAACAGCTTGTACACTGACTGCGACTCGACCATGCGATTCAGTGGCGGATCAGGATGGGGTTCATGGGGTTCGCTTGAAATCAGGGGGTTCAATCCCCCCCCCCCCCGTTTTTAAATAGCCAATGAAAATGAAATAATTTGGTCTCAGTGAGACCAAATTATTTCATTTTCATGGGCTATTTTAGAAAAAATGAGATAAAATCAGCAAAGTGAACCCCATACCTTTATACATACGAACCCCCTTTCCAGAAATCATGGATCCGACCCTGACATCTTGCCCATTACACGACTACTCACAGCTCTTCAAAGGCTTGAACCCGTGATCCAGAGCACTCATTCCGATTCCACGATCTGTACTAAAACCGATCGACCTCAGCTTAATACTTTCACGTCCGCCTCTTGTCCAGCTTGAAATCGTTTCGATCTCGACCTGGGACCAAGATTACAATGTCTCCTTAAAGTTAAGGTGGACATTAGTTAAGTATTCATTTTCAAGGATGCGAAAAATAACGTCTCAAACTTAATAAATCAAAATTGTTTCATTTTGTGCGATCACTATGATATCCTCGACCATAAGTTCTCATCGATCCTGGCAATTTATTAAACATTTAATGTAACATGTTGAAATATCAATACGTAATTTAAGTCGTCCCTAACTTTAGGGAAGCATTGTAATTTGGGGCCCCGCTTTCCAATTTTAGGTTTGTTTGGTGGTATTTTTTCAATTTTATCAAAATTTTGATGGATCATTCTGTAAGCAACAGGGAAGGACTCTGATCAGACGCCACATTCTGTGGCATCAGTGATCTGGGTCTGCACTGATTGCGGACGCTGGTCTTCCATGGGTTAATAATAAGAGGCACATTGCCACTCATAATCAGTGGATAGCTCGCTTTCTGCTCTAGAGAACAATGCAAACTCTAGTGATCTAAGTATACACTGTTTTTCATTTTTTCTTATCACGGCTTTTGCGTCACGTTATTGAAAGAAATTAAGGGCGAAAACCTGTTATACAAGCGGCTATGAGTTGTCTGATCTTGGCCCCAACAGACTCGATTTTGTTAAACAGCTAAAAGTTATTTTCTCAAACGGGTAGGCGGTGTAGAGCCACAAAATGCTCCCCTACACAATATGCTCCTTTTAGGAGCATATTGTGTACCATGCATACACAATATGCTCCGCTGGAGCTTTTTGTGTACCCTGCATACACAATATGCTACCAGAGGGGCATATTGTGTAGGGTCGGTACATATGTTATTTCAATGGTCGTCCGAGGGTACACAATATGCTCTTCTTGAAAACATGTCTCATGGTATTTTTGCTTTTTATGCCCCCGCCATGACAATGGCCGGGGCATTAAGTGTTACCCCTGTCCGTCCGTACGTACGTACTTACGTACGTACGTACTAACGTACATACGTACGTACGTCTGTCCAAACGACGTCCGCTCTCTAAATCAAATACTTTTGATCAGAATTTTATGAAACGTGTTCACATTGTTTTGTACCATGATGTCTTCAAGTTCGATAATGATCCATATTGCACCATTCTTTCAGTAGTTATGGCCCTTTGTCTATGAAAATTCACCATTTGAAACGATGTCCGCTCTCTAAGTCGAATAGTTTTGATAAGAATTTTATGAATCTTGGTCACATTGTTTAGAACCATGATGTCTTTTTCAAGTTCGATAATGGTCCATATCGCACCATGCTATCAGTAGTTATGGCCCATTGTTTATGAAAATTCACCATTTGAAACGATGTCCGCTCTCTAAGTCGAATATTTTTGATCAGAATTTTATGAAACTTGGTCACGTTGTTAATCTTCAAGTTCGATAATGGTCCATATCGCACCATGCTTTCAGTAGTTAAGGGCGTTTGTTTATGAAAATTCACCATTTGAAACGATGTCCGCTCTCTAAGTCAAATATTTTTGATCAGAATTTTATGAAACTTGGTCACATTGTTTTGTACCATGGTGTCTTCTTCAAGTTTGATAATGGTCTATATCGCACGATGCTTTCAGCAGTTATGGCCCTTTGTTTATGAAAATTCACCGTTTAAAATGATCTCCGCTCTCTAAGTTGAATACTTTAGATCAGATTTTTATAAAACTTGGTCACATTGTTTAGTACCATGCTGTCTTCAAGTTTGATAATGGTCCATATCGCACCATGCTTTCAGCAGTTATGGGCCTTTGTTTATGAAAATTCACCGTTTTAAATGATGTCCGCTCTCTAAGGTGAATAGTTTTGATCAGAATTTTATGAAACTTGTTTAGTACCAAGATGTCTTCTTCAAGTTTGATAATGGTCTATATGGCACCATGCTTTAAGGAGTTATTGCCCTAAGTTTATGAAAAATTGTCGGTTGAAATGACGTCTGCTCTCTAAGATGAATAGTTTTGATTATAATTCTATGAAACTTGGTCACATTATTAAGTAACATAATGTCTTCAAATTTCAGAAAGGCCCATATCGCATCATGCCTTCAGGAGTTATTGCCCTTTGTAAAGGACAATTCCCTATTTATGAGAATTTGGCAATAGCGGGGGCATCCGTGTCCTATGGACACATTCTTAGTTTCTAACTGTCCTTTCGACATCCATCTGTCTGTCTTACGAACCTTGTGTCTAAAGCCATGCCCGCATCATAATTGTATTATAGTGGTCTTTAATCCCCATCAAGAACATTTTGGAGACGTTGTCTCCAAATTTGGCTTCATACCCGACATGAAATCACCCTTTGAAAACCGTAGTAAGGAAAAATGGGGAAACTCCGGGGGTTAAATGTAGAAATGTAATGAACCTGTATGAGTCGAGGACAACATGGACATTCATAAATGCTATACCTGTTACATTGGAATATATAATATGATTACCAATGTAGCGATTTTGATATCCTTCAAAGACCATCTTTTCCCACCCCTACGTCAGATTGAATCTAAAATTGGTTGGAGGGATAGGGGCAACATGGAAATTCAGAATTGTTTGAATCATTCGATTCTGATATCCAATTTGGCTCCCATGACAATAATCTTGATTTTTTTCAAAAGGCATAACTTCCAAACCAGACATGTATGTCAGGTTATACTGAAACTTGTTGGAAGGCATAGGTAACATGGGAATAGAGACTTTCACTTTCTGAACGCAGTTAATTCCGGTATTGACAACAGAAACATACAATGTTCTGCACTGACACTTACTAATATACAGTGTTCTGCACAGACACTAGTAAGCGGGCGCTCACAAAGATATGAGACGATTCATTATAGAGGTGAGGAATCATTTATACATGTAGTATGTTTTAAGATTATAATCAGAACTAATACTGAGGTAACTTGAATAATGTATTTTGACAATTTGCTTGCTACTGACCGTTTTGTGGTGATGATTTAATAAATGCGCTTACTTCATATCCTTCTGCGCAGTAGTTTCTTGCTCTAAAAATTCTTAACATATAGCGTTATCTAACACTGAATAGTATACCGTCAAAATACTTCTACCTAAGTGACAATATTCTGAACCGTACCTACACAATATGCTCCCAATATCATAATACTGCACAGGAAGCATATTGTGTACCCTACCTACACAATATGCTCCCATTTCCTTTATACTGCAAAGGTTGCATATTGTGTACCTTACCTACACAATATGCTCCCATTATCATATTACTACCCCATTATCATAATACTACCAAGGTAGCATATTGTGACCCCTGCATACACAATATACTCTCACTATCATAATACTATCAAGGTAACATATTGTGTACATTCTCTACACAATATGCTCCAATTATCATAATACTACCGAGGTAGCATATTGTGTACCTTACCTTCACAATATGCTCCCAATATCATAATACAACCAAGGTAGCGTATTGTGTACCCAACCTACACAATATGCTCCCATTATCTTTATACTGCAAAGGTAGCATATTGTGTACCTTACCTACACAATATGCTCCCATTATCATATTACTACCCCATTATCATGATACTACCAAGGTAGCATATTGTGTACCCTACATACACAATATGCTCCCATTATCTTTGTACTGCAAAGGTTGCATATTGTGTTACTTACCTACACAATATGCTCCCAATATCATAATACTACCAAGGTAGCATATTGTGTACCCAACCTACACAATATGCTTCCCAATATCTTTATACTGCAAAGGTTGCATATTGTGTACCTTGCCTACACAATATGCTCCCGTTATCATATTACTACCCCATTATCATAATACTACCAAGGTAGCATATTCTGGTCCCTACATACACAATATGCTCCCATTACCTTTATACTGCAAAGGTAGCATATTGTGTACCTTACCTACACAATTTCTCCCATTATCATATTACTACCCCATTATCATACTACCAAGGTAGCATATTGTGTACCCTACCTACACAATATGCCTCCATTATCATAATGCTTCCAAGGTAGCATATTGTGTACCTCACCTTCACAATATGCCCCCATTATCATATTACTACCCCATTATAATAATACTACCAAGTTAGCATATTGTGTACCCTACCGACATAATATGCTCCAAATATCATAATACTACTGAGGTAATATATTCTGTAACTTACCTACACAATATGATCCCAATATCGCAATACTACCAAGGTAGCATATTGTGTACCCTACCGACATAATATGCTCCAAATATCATAATACTACTGAGGTAATATATTCTGTACCTTACCTACACAATATGATCCCATTATCATTATACTACCGAGGTACTATATGGTGTACATTACCTACACAATATGCTCGCATTATCATAATGCTTCCAAGGTAGCATATTGTGTAGGTAAGGTACACAATATGCTACCTCGGTAGTTTTATGTAATTCGGAGCATATTGTGTAGATAAGGTACACAATATGCTACCTTGGTAGTATTATGATATTTGGAGCATATTGTGTAGATAAGGTACACAATATGCTACCTTGGTAGTATTATGATATTTGGAGCATATTGTGTAGATAAGGTACACATTATGCTACCCCGGCAGTATTATGATATTTGGAGCATATTGTGTAGATAAGGTACACATTATGCTACCTCGGTAGTATTATGATATTTGGAGCATATTATGTAGGTAAGGTTCACAATATGCTAGCTAGGTAGTATTATGATAATGGGAGCATATTGTGTAGGTAAGTCACACAATATGTTACCTTAGTAGTATTATGATATTTGGAGCATGTTGTGTAGGTAAGGTACACAATATGCTAACTTAGTAGTATTATGATATTTGGAGCATATTGTGCATTTAAGGTACAAAATATGCTACCTCGGTAGAATTATGATATTTGGAGCATATTGTGTGGGTAAGGTACTAAATATGCTACCTTGGTAGTAACATTATAATGTGGGCATATTGTGTAGGTAAGGTACATAATATATAATACCTTAATAGTATATATGATAATGGGACCATATTGTGTAGGTAAGGTACACAATATGCTATCTTGGTAGTATTATGATAAATTGAGCATATTGTGAAGGTTAAGGTACACAATATGCTACCTTGGTAGTATCATAATTTAAGCAAATTATGTAGGCAAGGTACACAGTATGCTGCGAGCATATAATGCACACCAGCATATTTTCCTTACTTTTGATGTCCGATTACTGGTTTGTGCAGTCCGTGAACCCAATCAGTCAGACCACGTGATTGGCCACCTTAAAGTAAGTCTACACTTCTCCCCCTTTAATTTGATATGCTTACCACTTTCAGCTTAGAAAAAGAAACTGAACTTTTGAAAACGCCCCAGGGATCTAGTGTGGGTGCATCTTTGACATTTGTGACTTTCAGTGTGCTATACACTCCCTGCCTAAAGATTCAAGTGGGCAGGGTATTTATTTTTACATTTTACACCGTCATACTTATCTACAGGCTTTTTATACATAATAACTTTGGGGAAATGTTTAGATCGTTACTCTAAGAAAGCCATTACAACGTTTGCATTATAATTGCCAGAGCAATAATGTTTTTATCAGTTGATCTTGACGAAACTTATAGGATATAGGACTGTCCATGGTACTATCCATTCATACAGGGAATGCATCAAATATGACTAATAGGTACTTAGGTGTGTTTCTGGAAGGACAGGCGGACAGAGAGGCAGATAGACAGAAGGGTGGACAAACGGCCGACGCCAAAACAATATCCCCCGACTTCATCGGGGGAAACCAGTACTGAGCAGAGGATAAAGTGTCATTTTTAAGAACACAACGCAGTGCTTCAGGTGAGGCTCGAACTCGCAACCCATCGATATCGGGTCAAGCACTCTACCATGACTGCGATCATCAGCTAGGGAGCATATTGTGCCGGTATGATACATGTCCTACATAATATGCTCCCGATTTAAGGGGGAGCATATTGTGTATGCAGGGTACACAATATGCACCTCGAGGGAGCATTTTGTGTATGGAGCATTTTGTGACTCTACAAGGCGGCTGTAGATATTTCGAACGCATTAAAAACTGCGCTTTCGTCAGCCAAAAATACCGTTTTGGATCCGAAAAATACACACATTTGCGTTCTACGATCATCGTTTTGGCGATCGAAAACGTTGTTCATGACGACCGAAAGCACCTTTTTGGATATAGATAGTGCATAAGCGATCGCCGCCTACCGGGTGTGGATATGAAAATCTACTTGAAAAAGTCGCGAATAGCGTCAAAATAAAGACCCATAGGCATTTCATTGCCTAAACAATCAACATTTAATTTTACTTACGCGTATCTTATAAAAATATCTTCAAATTTTGATTGCTGTAATTATGTGTATTCATAATGAAGAATTTTTAAATTGACTTAAACGTTAGTATAAAATTTTTATAAGTGTATGTGGGTTTGTTTTTCTCTCAGGAAACCGTGAGTAACTGTTTCATTGGTTTTTTTTAAATAGTTTTGCTACAGTCGCCTCTCATTAACTCAAAGTCATCGGGATTATATATTCATTTCTAGTTATAAATAATAGAGTTAAAAGTAGTTTTATACATGAATAATATGTCCCAAAATGATTATTGCATTTTAATTATTGTCAAATATGTATGTAAGTAGACCAAGATCTATTAATCCTTTGTATATTGGAAACCCCAGAACAGGTTCTTTGGCAAACAGTGAAGACTCAGATGAAATGCCACATAATGCGGCATTTCATCAGGGTCTACACTGTTTGCTAAGATTTATTTCATCAGGGTCTACACTGTTTGCTAAGATTTAAGCTACCTTCAGAGAACGTAATGAGGGTTTGGGTTGGAAATTGTAACCTGTATCCCCTTAATATATACAATAGACCATACCACAAGTGGAAGAATCATCAGAATTCAAAGGGTCAACAACCTCGTGATATGTATAGAATAACCTTCACTGATGACGTATGCGTTGACCCTTTGTAGTCGGGAAACCCCTACACGAGTAGTTTAGCAAACAGTGAAGACACAGATGAAATGCAGCACCATGCTGCATTTCATCAGGGTCTTCACCGTTTTTAAAGACAAAAAAAGATCTTCAGACAAAAGAATACAATACATTGTTTTGAAAATTATAACCTGGCGTTCCTGGATATTTACAATGGAATATCCTAAGTTTATTATATCTAACCAGAAGGAAGAATCCATTAGTATAGGAAGGGTTAAGTAATAATTATATCATGGTTTGTCCGCCTGTTCGTGCAGATAATTCACGAGCTTTACCGAGTGGATTATCTCCCGTACATGGAGACAAACCATTGTATAGCAGTAACTATTTTATGCCTCGTACAACAGTGTAGACCTTACATATTACGAGATAGTTCGTGCTTAAGTTAGTAAGGGTGGTTTAAGTATCCAAATCTCATGTACGTTCTGGATACTAACCCATGGATATAACGCTGCCGGAATATCTCGGTGCCTTAGTGGTAGAGTGCTTGAAGTTGGGTCGAGGTCGAGGGTTTGCGGGTTCGAGCCTGACTGCGTTGTGTCCTAGAGCAAGACTCTTTATCCTCTACTCAGTACTGGTTCAACCCAGGAAGGCCCGTCCCAACATGACTGCAAAAATGTTGACTGGAACGTAAAGAATTAAACCAAGCAAACCATAGTCTGATTATATGGAATTGGCCGAGGAGTTCCGAATGTCTTATAACGATAACCAGCGATATTGGTAGTAAAAAATTTGGCGGGAAAGGCAGTACGGTTAAGTGAATCTTTTCAGAATTACTTTCTAACTTTAGGAGAAGGACAGACCCTGAGATAAAAACTTTTTTCATACTCATCTCAACTGAGCATGAAATTTTTACCTGCTCATAAAAATCAAAATGCTGAAAAATAAATACCTCGCATGCTTTCAAACTCTCAGATGGTGTATTTATCTTGCTAATAAATGTTAAAATGCCAATAATAAGCATGATAAATTTCATGTTTTGTTGAGTTGAGCATGACTAAAATTCGAATAACCCCGGGGCCAGATCTCCGTTATGGCACCAACTCTTAACCCTTAAAGCACCAATAAAAATGCATTTGATAATGTCGTCTGCTGAAGTCGTCTGCTGCAAATAATTGCCTAACATTACTGACGAATTGAGTTTTGGAGCAAACAGCGTGGACCCAGAACAGACTGCTCCTATAGGAGCAGTCTGATCTGGGTCCACACTGTTTGCCATAGAGGCTTCTTTAACATTTCAGCAGACGAGAAAAGCAGACGACTTTTTGTTGCGATTGGCGCAATAAGGGTTAATTAGTTTACTATCTTTTTATCTGCAGATTATATACTAGCCAAAAGTTCTAACCGGCCACCTGCATTTTATTAATTTTCTTCAAAACGTAAAATGAAATGACTACTCTTTTTGCATTTCGAGATAGCCAGATGTGTAATGTACGAGACATAAAGATATTGACAAAATGTTCAACAGTACATACTGGATGCAAATATGAATAGCGGTACCCCCATTTTCAAATTTCGCATTTTGGCACTATTTTGAGCCATGACTTTTTGAAATAACCCCCTTTCACACGAAACATGTTTTCATTTTTAAAAGGCAAACTCGTATTGAACATTTTTAAAAGTGCTGAAATGAACACTCTATCTGCATGAGACTCGTTGCCATATATGCCAAAGTATCAAAAATTACCCCACAAACCAATGCAAATTCTTGCGAATTTTAAAGTTGAGGATACGTGTGTTCGGTAAAGCCTCCCGGATACAATTTAATTAATTTTGCTTAACCGTTTTCTGCTATCGTTTACTGATAGGCTGGCTTATTTGGTTATACACCTGAAGTTTATTTAGTGCTTATAGCTTTTCAGAAAATCGGTTCAATACGTGTGGCGGGTTAGAACTTTTGACTAGTATATTTGCTTTTTTGCGAGAAGCCTTTTATTGGAAAAGAAGTATATCAAGAGAAGAGCGGCTGTCGTTTATTCGTTTATATTGTTTGAGCCACGACATGTGATTTCCAACAATGTGGCATTTTGACAGGTGTAGACTCAGACGAACCTGTGTAGCCTCCTTTTAAGCACAGAAACTACAAATGCAGTTAGGTCAGTAGCTTAACAGTCATAGGATATTCAAGCGACAAGCAAAGGCTCTGATCAGACTGCGCGTATGCGCAGGCTTGTATGAGCCTTTGCTGGTCGCACATACCACATTGTTGGAAATCTCATGCCACGGCTCGTTTATGTATGTCGAGTTTAAACCAACCTTTTATATACCGAGAGACTTTAGAAACGCACCACCTGCTCAAATTCAAATTTATAGAAAATAAAATTCATTATGTGAAAACCATAATTGAAATGCCCCGTCATTTAGCTTGCATTCAATAAGAAAATCGAAACGCTGTGGCTTATGGTCGCCGAGACGTCGCGATAATATTGAGAAAAGCCAATTGAAAAAGTCACAGGGTAAAAATACCTTACATAAATAGCTCATTTTTTTCAAGCAGACGTTCGTTCTCGAAAGCATTAGGAAAGGAAAAATCAAATTATGAAGTTTATGCATCTGAATATTTTCATTTTTTTGTCTACGCGACGTCATTACTTTTTGATGTAATTGGACGTCTATATCCTAAGGACCAGGAATACTCGAGATCTTAAAGAACCACTGTTATTGCTGTTTGACGTTACCAAAGACACGCTGCGACTGGCAGTGCAACTTCGAAACCTTTCGTGTTTTCCCATTGGTTTAGGCGCCTGACTACCAGCGCAAAGTGTTTGTTTTCAAATTTAATTAAGCTCAAATTATGGCAAATCATGTTCCATTGTGCAAGAGGGTAATCAATGAGAAAGGAAACGAAATGGTGGTGCGTTTCAAAAGTCCTTCAGCATAGTTTATGAAATTTCAATGACTATCATTAAGTAAATTTCGCTTATTTTTTCAGATGTTTAAACGTGGTTATTCACATAGAAACGACTTTTAGCTTCCAAACAGTTTCGATTTCTACCAATGTGCTTGAAAATTCTGAATATGATAGTCATGGACTGCCAAAGAATATGCGGATCATTTTATCAATTTGCCTTTATTTGTATTTTTATATTGATATTATTTCAATACGAGTCTGTGACGCATTGGACACCAATGTGGGAAGGAAATCGAAAGATTATAGCGTTAAGTCAGTGGGATTTTGTTCAAAATAAGAATGAGCCGCCACAACAAAAGGTTGATAGTTTAAACAAACTTCTGGTTGAAATTGAATCACTAACAGATAAGATTAAGAGAGAAACTGCTATGTCTAAGGGAAATATGGACGATTATGACGTCGAAACTGTGATTGAAGAACCTTCAAATGATGCAGCCAAAGCTTATGTTGAGAAAGCAGATGAAGTGCATTATAAGGATGTTTCGGTTGTTGAATTAGATGTAGACAGGCCAGAAGGTGAATATTCAAATGATGCAGTCAAAGCAAATGCTCAGAAAGCAGATGAATTGCATTATAAAGATGTTTCTGTTGTGGACTTAGATGTAGAAGGTGATCTGGGTGCATATGAAGATACCGATGTACTTGATGTGGTGGAATTAGAAAAACCTGAGAGTGATACATCTTCCACTTTATTACTATTGTTTACGTCATGGGCATATAGTACAGAAAAGCTAAAGGTTCATGAAACGCTGCTCAAACTCTGGTCTTCATGGTCGTTCTCAAGTGTTCGACCTTTAATCATGACTAATGATGACAAAGCGCGCGAAATGGCGTTAGCCTCAAATTGGAGTGCTCTCCCCATTACAAAGAAAATTCTTGCGTGCAGAGGACCTCCGGTGTTACTAAACATGTTCCTCGACACTATGGTAAAATTTGATGCTTTCTTTTATGGCTACGCAAATGCGGATATAGTGTTTGGAAATGGACTTGTACAGACTCTAAAATACTTACGGAGGATCAACCACTGGGAAGAAAAGCCATTGTTAGTAGTTGGTCGTAGATACAATTTTGATTTTTCACAATCTCATATTCATTTGCACAACTCTACCCAAGTGAAAGGGATGCTAAAAAATGGCAGGCTAGTCATTCGGTCAACAGACTATTTCTTCACAAATAAAGCGTTTCCTTGGAAACATATTCCGATGGTCAGTATAGGCAGACCCTTTGTTGTACGTGCTGTGATAGCGTATGCCATTAAACACCATATTGACATCATAGATGCAACAAGAAGTATTGAGTCGGTACATCTGACGACTGAGGATGGCATCTACGCCTCATGGCATAAACCAGGAAAGAACTGCAATAAAAAATTATTAGTTAAGCAGCGTCAAAGACTGCCATTAGGAGTGGGGCATTGTGAATGTGCTCGGTTAGAGACGGTGAGGGACAAAAAAGGTTTTTTGCGCTTACGATCAAGAAGGCCCTCAAGAACTCTTTGCCCTGGTTTAAAATGATCTCTAATTACAAACTCCAAAAATCAATTGAAGGATTTTTTTTTAGATTCAACTCAATACATTGAAAATTCAACTAAATATACATGCAGTTCATAGTTCGAGATATCTGCAATCCAAATTGAGGTTTTATTTAAGCGACGCTTCAATGGTTAAAATACAGTACAGTTCCAAAAGTTTAAACTCCATACTATTAAGTCACAAACATCAAAATTGATTAAACCCCATTTTTATCGTTTGTAATCCATAATGAATGATTTTTAATTATTGCTGGCCCTCAGTCAAAAGTCATTCGGGAAAGTCCGCCACAATTCGAGAATCGAATCATGGCTCGGTGTATGTAAGGAGCATTACGTGTAGTACTATGTATCAAAAAGCTCCATTTTGTTAGCCGGAGCTGGTGTATAGAAAACAAGTTCTGTAGCATGTGGGTTCTGCTCTATTGAAATAGATTATTCTGATTATTCGAAAAGTTAAATCAGCAGAGACGTTACTGGCCTTGTGTGTACCATTATTAAACTAATAAGCGCATTATGCCAATACATTTTTCCTAAATCTTTTAAAAACAACTTCATTTAAGCTTTTCATAGTGCACGCATAGTACTTTCTGACCCAGTGATCGAGGCATCACCTGCATACATATTGGCTATATTTAGACCCTCGACTACTGGTACAATGTCCTTGACTACTCAAATTTGACGTACAGCTACAAAGTGGCTCGCAACTCTGCACATAATAAACAGAAAATGCAAAACTTTCTATTCCTTTAAGAATTTTATCAAACATGCATATTTTTGTTCGATCACTGGTTCCCCTAATGCATGCTAAGTGTACCTAATGTCTAGACAAGCAAATTGTTTACTTCTGATACTGGCCGATAACCAGAAAGTGTTTGATAACTGCTACCCGATCGATCTATGTTCCCAGATCGATCACTGGTCCCCTTGTTATGTAATAAATATGATTTTGACATTTTGAGGCGGACTTGATTTGATAAATTTAGAGTACTCGGAGTACGCTGGAACAACCACCTAAAACAAGCAAAATTGGGCACTTTGGAGCAATTACTGTTTAAATTGTGAAAGAAATAACACAATCCGATTGCCAAGAAGAAGACAAAAGAATTACAAAGTACATATGCTTTCAATCCCTTTTACTAATGGGCTTATTTTTGCCATATGAATAATTATCAGAACCTATCGAGAAAGACAGAAAAATATCTCAGTACAGTGTAGACATTGCCCCCATCTTGTTTTGGAACAGATCACGTGACTGTTCTGTCTACACCGCCTCGGATGACCTTTTTCATTTCATGTCTAATTCATACAATGGTCTATCCACCTTGTCAGAACGGCGTCACTGTGTTGTGGTCCTTGAGCAAGACACATATATCCTAGCTTAGTACTGGTTCAACCTAGGAAGACCCGCCACTGTTTAACTGAAAGGTTGTTGATGGGACGTAAAGCATCAAATCAAACAAACAAAATCGAATCTTGTCAGAAGATGTTGCCTCTATTTTGAACACTGAAAACATTGAAGTATTTTCAAGCTATACTTACTGCTGTATGCAGATGACACAGTTATTTTTGCAGAGTGGCCTGAAAAATTACAAACTGCCCTTGATACAATGAAATTGTATTGTGACACTTGGAAGCTACACGTGAATACATCTCAAGCTGAAATAGTAGTTTTTTCAAAAGGAAAAATAAGGCAAAAACCTGTTTTTATTATAATTGGCAGTCTATTGAAATTGTGGATGATTTTAGTTATTTGGGTATTAAATTTAACTATATAGCAAATTCGGTAAAACCAAAAAGCATCTAGTAGACCAAGCTAGAAAAGCCATGTTTTCATTGGTTAGAAAAGCTAGAAAATTATTTTTACCTTTTGACATTCAGTAACATTTGTTTGATAGCATGATCACACCAATTTTATTGTATGGTACTGAGGTTTGGGGTTGTGAAAATGTAGATATAATTGATCAATTTTATCTAAAATTCTGTATGTCTTTGTTAGATGTAAAGCAAACAACACCTAGTGTCATGATTTATGGAGAGCTTGGTACGACACCATCACATTTGAAAATAAAAAACAGAGTTTTGAGTTTTTGGTACAGAATAGTAAGTGGTAGCAAGGATGAAATATGTTACAAATTATATCAACTTATGCATTATCTACATGAAAATGACTTGTTTCATTCTGATTGGATAAAAACGGTACATAATACACTAAACATATTTGGACTTTCAGATATTTGGTTGAGTCATGATACCTTCTATTCACAAGCAGCCATTGAAAATAAAGTCATTGGTGAATAAGAAAAAAATGTTAAAATTATAGATTATATAAAAATAATTTTGCTTTGAAAACTATTTTAACCTTTTGCCATTGCCTCTATCCAAATATATACTGAGGGAAAAAAGTTTAGCAATGTACTTTGAGGATTCACAGTTTAGAAGAAATAGGACTTTTATTTTCATAGTGTCAAAAATACAAACGTTCACGAGTACGATGACATTAACAGGTTGAAATTTCACATAATGTAAAGTCTGATTTTATGCCCCCTTGCTAAAACAGCTAATCTGGCAATAGTGCGAATAGTTTTCGACTAAAAGTTTCATTTTTTCTGTCCAATGTTTAGATCCAAAAGCAAGAAGGTGAAAAACGGTTTAAAAAACTGAATGTTATGTTCACCCTTTTCGTACAGTTTTTAGTTGAAAATCGTATTTTCCAAATTACCTCCCTTTCAATCGAATAACGTTTGAAATTAAAATGCTCAGCAGATCAAATCCTCACTATGAAGTAGGATTTTGTTTCTTTTGACCACTTGTGGATAGCCATTAGGTCAATTTGAAACAACTGACATGTTTGCTAACCTGCCAATTAAAAAGACCCAATGCTTCAAAGATCACCTATGGGAAACCACATTATAAATAATTGCTAAACTTTTTTCCCTCAGTATATATGTAAATTTAAATGTCTCAGTCATAAATTACCAATTGAGAAAAGACGCTTTTTAATCATTGAGAGAAATGAACGCATTTGCCTATTGTGTAATAAAAATGAGTTAGGAGATGAGTTTCACTATCTGTTTAACTGTGAGTTCTTTCATAGAAGCAGAATCAAATTTCTCCCCCTTTGGAGCTTCAGATCACCTAACAGTCTAAAGTTTGAGAAATTAATGAACTCAGATGATAGAGCAGTCTTGACTAAATAACACTTTTTATAAAGATAATATTCACTAAATTCAAATAATACAGAAACTACCATCTTCCACTTGAAATAAATATAACATGCAGTTTTCTTTTTCTTTTCTAAATTTTACTCTTTTCCATACAGTAATTGCACTTAGTTTTTGGATTGATATGTCTGGAGGCTGTGTAGACCTGGACAGACTGTTTCTGTGGGAGTAGGCCTGTCAGGTCAGCACTGTACCAGACCTCTGGATAAGTGTGTGTAATTGAAAATTAATTTTCTTATTAACGAAGGAAAACATATGTCTTTGGTGCTCAGAGGTACCGACTCAGAGAGACGGTTCTTTTGGGCGCCCAAAACAGTTGTTAAAATTAATTGATAGGAGAAATTTTCTGATTTTACGTTAGTCGGGTTCCTGCCTATGAGTGAAAACAAATATTGGTGGTGCTCGGGAGAGGCGTCTCAGTGAGGGGGCTCTTTTGAGCACCCTGAGCAAGTTTTGAAGCGGATGAATGGAGAATTTCCCAATTTTAGGCTAAACTTATCGGTGTTAGAGTTGGTAGATGTGTGAGTTTCCCAATTTTAAGCTAGGAAGGTTGATCTAATTATTTAAGTAATTGTAATTGGGCTTTCATATAAATTTATGATTTAAAACATGTTGTGGATGCAGAGGGATCGCCCCAGTGGGACGGTTCTTTTGAGCGCCCACAAGGGCTGTTTGAATTGATGGATAGGATAATTTCTCCAGGTTGTCCGATTCCGAGCCAGGTTTCTTGTTATGTCATGGATGCTCGTGAGGGCCGTCCCCTTTGGAACGGTTCTTTTGATCACCCATGACGAATATTAAATTGAATGGATTTGAGAACTTTTCTAGTTGGTACAATATCTAAGGAGAATGGCCTCACTGTTGAGTAATTGAAATTTAGCTTTCATATTTATGATTACAAACATGTTGTGGATGCTCAAAGGGATTGCCTCATTGAGGCGGTTCTTTTGAGCACCCTGAACAGGTTTTGAAGTGGATGAATGGGAGAATTTTCCAAATTTCACGCTAAACTAATCAGTGTTAGTGTTGGTAGATGGGACAGTGCTAGGAAGGTTGGTCTAGTTATTTGAGTAATTGCAATTGGGCTTTCACATAAATTAATGATTTAAACTATACTGTGGGTGCACGGAGGGATCACCCAGGTGGGACAGTTCCTTTGAGCTCCCACAATGAGTGTTTAAATTGATGGATGGAATAATTTCTCCAGGTTGTCTGATTCCAATTCAGTTTTCTTGTTTGTGAATGAAAACATGTAATTGATGCTTATGGAGACCGTCTCCTTTGAGATGGTTCTTTTGAGCACCAAGTACAAGTATTTGATTGGAGGGATTTGAGAACTTTTCTAGTTGGTAGATTGGAGAATAGCAAGGGGGAATGGTCTTAACTGTTTGAGTAATTGAAATTAAGCTTTCATATTTATGATTGAAAACATGTTGTGGATACTCCGGGGTAGCCTCATCGAGAGGGTTCCTTTGAACACCCAAAACAGGTATTAAAATTGAAACTGATGGATGGGATAGTTTCTCCATTTTGTTTAGTTGGAGGGCGGTTGTCTTAGCGGTATTTACAAATGAAAAAAAAATGTCATGGATGCTAACGGGTCGTCTCCTTGGAGACGGTTGTTTTGAGCATCCAGGACAAATGTTAAAATGGATGGTTTTGAGAGTTTCTCCAATATTATACACATTGTTTGATCAGTGTGAATTTAAAGTTAGAGTGATTGTGTACTGAATTTGATGGGTGGGATATTTTCTCCAGTTAGCCAGATTGAAGGCGGTTTTCTTATTAATGAATGGAAAAATGTCATGGATGCTCACAGGAGCCGTCTCCTTGGAGACGGTTCTTTTGGGCACCCAGGACAATTGTTAAAATGGATGGATTTGAGAGTTTCTCAAATATTACACATTTTGTTCGAGCGAGCAGTGTGATATTTAAAATCTAAGTGATTGCACTGAAATTGATGGATGGGATAGTTTCTTCAGTTTGCCAGATTGAAGGCAGTTTTCTTATTTACAAATAAAAAAAAAGTCCTGGATGCTCACAGGAGCTGTCTCCTTGGAGACGGTTCTTTTGGGCACCCAGGACAAATGTTAAAATGGATGGATTTGAGAGTTTCTCCAATATTATACACATTGTTTGATCATTGTGATATTTAAAATCTAAGTGATTGCACTGAATTGTTTTGTCCAGTTGGCCAAATTGAAGGCTTTTTTCTTATTATTTACGAATGGAAAAATGTCATGGATGCTCACAGGAGCCGTCTCTTTGGAGACGTTTCTTTTGGGCACCCAGGACAATTTCTGTTAAAATAGATGGATTTGAGGGTTTCTCCAATATTACGCACGCTGATCTGTGTGATATTTAAAAACTTAGTGCATAAATATGTTCTTCACATGCCATTTTGATGTTTGTAAATATGTTGTTTCATGTTCCATTTTAGCTCGTATGCCCGCAATGGGCCTGAAGTAAATAAAAACTTGTTGTTGAAACTTGTTGTTGAAATACACTGGAGATGATCCTGTGCACTTGATTTGTGTTCTGTCTGCCCGGAGTAAGGAAGCAGCTAAATCAAGTCCATGTTATATTTATAAGCAAAGACAAGCAATGTTTACAATGTATAAATTTTAATTATGCATAGATAATGTAAATGAAACTACATTAATCAGTCATAGCTGAGTAGTACCAGTGGTGGATCAAGAGGGATCCAGGGAATTTGCTTGACTCCCCCTCCCCCCGTTTTTAAATATCCTATGAAAATGAAATAATTATGTCTCAGTGAGACCAAATTATTTCATTTTCATGGGATATTTAAGAAAAATGAGATAAAACCAGCAAAGCGAACCCCTAAATCTTTATACATGTGAACCCCCTTTCCTAATATCCTGGATCTGAGTACCACAGAAGGGGTCGAGTAGGATTAGTGGTTTGGAATCGGACCCCAAAATCACAATGGTTCAACCCAGGAAGACCCGTTCCTACATAACTGAAATATTGTTAATGGGAAATAGAGATTCAAATCAAACAAATCTTCAGTGAAAGAAATGCCATGTTTTATTTAAGTTATAACCTGTGACCTCTCACCATAATTGAGCCAGTGCATGAAATTTCCAACAATCTTGTATGTGCGACCAGCAAAGGCTCAGATCAGCCTGCGCATACGCGCAGTCTGATTAGAGCCTTTGCTTGTCTCTTGAATATTCCGCACGGCCTCCAATCTCGGCCTCCTTCTCCAAAAAGAGCAGAACGTAAAGTGAGGCGAAGGCCCTTCCGGGAAGCAGGCAGTGGGCAAAACAATGGAACACGGTAAGTTGTGTTGACACATTTTCAATCATGAGTAAATTTTCAGCGCAAAACTCGAAAATCTAAGAATGCTATGCTTCGGGCAATTGTTCAAGCTATCCGTAGAGCATGCTGTTTGCACATTTGAACTTAGTTTGTAAGCGTGAGAGCTTTTCTCCCGTTGCACAGTTGTCCAAGAAACGGTGGTTCCCGCATGGTTTTGCCTTCTAACCAAACGTATAGTAGCGTTTGGACCCTTATTCATACTACCGAGGCCCCTCCACACCCATGTTGTCCCAAATGCAATTTTTCGAGATATTTCAATGATAATTGAGTGATTTAGAGCCAAATTTCTTTAGGAGCAGGAGGCGAAGGGCAGGAGAAAGAGGCTGGGAGAGGAGAAGCAGGCGGCGATGATATCAAAATTTGCATTGATTTTGCTTATTTTTAATAATATACTTATCCAATCTACAGTATAGCTCCGGTGGTTTTTCACAGACCCACCCAAGCTAGTGGGGAAGGATTTTTAGCCCACCGCAACCCCACCCGATGTTCCGTGCAAGTCTCCACCGCGGGAAGGATTTTTCCCGCCGTAATTCCACCGCAACCACACCGCGGGTCAACATTTTTACCTGTATGACCGCGGTCGGTGATAAAACTGCTGGCGTGTGACGTCCGAATGATTGACAGCTGTAAAATAGATTAATCAATAGAGATGCCATACATGCAGAAAATAAATACAATTTATGTACATTTATTGTTCAGTGTTTTCTTTTATCTTCTAAGTATAATCCATGATCCACAATTATCGCCAAGTTGTAATTTTAATTTATTTGACAAGCGATGCTCATAATCTCTATGTTTGCATGTAAGCTCAGAAACTTGTGACTAATTATTTCACTACCTTGCTTGGAGGTGAGGTCATTCGTCTTACGTGTACACTGAAAAGACATCCAATTATATGCAAAAAGCAGTTGATTGGCGACTACAATGCGTGACAGAGAGAGCATAGCATATTCAGGAATATTTTCTTCTACATTGTCTGTTGCAGAAACTTCCAATGAGCGCATAAACTGTCCACTGTTTTGCAACGTGCGTTGAGTCACGTAGGCACACCTGGCCACGTGCAGAATCACCATCAGAAAAAGGCCATGTCGTAGTGTAATGCTGTACATGAGTTCCCTACCGTATTAACCAAAATTCTCAATCTACTGACCACGTAATTTAATGAACAATTTTTTTCCCATTTAAAATGATTTTGATGTTTAGAATCGCATTGAAGACATGCGCGGACCTAGAGGGAGGACAGGGACTCCCAACCCCCCCCCCTTTCGTTAGCATCCCTGGAAAATTAAAAATGTCGCTAGCGTTCACTTTAAGTGGCATTTGGATGCTCTCTCAACTCATCAACTAAAAACAGTTGTCAAGAGTTGGACCCCCTCTGACCCCCTTTCTGGATCCGCGCATGGAAGCGACGATTCTAAGGAGTAACCACAACATATTCACATGGGTGAAATTTCAAAAATTCCTAAATCCTGAACTTTAGGAAATTCAAATATTAAAACTTGCAGGATGCCTACAAAAGGTTAAATGATCAAGTGTGTTTAAATTATCTGAAAACTAATCAGGGACACTGTCATAATCTGCATAATTCGGCATTTTGAGGTTGACTTTCTATGGAAAGTCAGCCTCAAAATCCTGAATTCAGGATTAATCCTGAAAATTTTCACCCATGTATTCAGAAGACGGTGGTTCCATATAGTTATGTGAGTTTCCAGGGGGGGGGGGGCGCCCTGTGCCCCCTCCCTCTAGATCCGTGCACGCAGCGAACTAACGAGAATGGACCTTTTAGCACATGAGATTTTTGTATTTATACTGCAGAAAAAAAAGATGCAAGACCAAAATTTAGACTTCTAGTCACGCTGAATTGATTAGCATGAGCATGTAAAGGAGTCCTTTGCGCTGCCGCATTGTGCATACGCGTTACAAAAGAGAATCTCCCACAAGAATGATTATTTTTCAGTATTTCATATCATGTTTTCTGTGTGTTTCAATAACCACCAAACACTCCCTGATCTCTAAATCCACTGTATCACATTTGAGCTCGCCTGAACAACGGTCAGTACGTTTCTATTATACTTAAAAATTGATTCTATTACGGAGAGCTGCCCTTCTCGATGAAGATGGAAAATATGCATGTAAAATAATGTTAAAAGATACAAAATACGGACCGCCACTCCCGCAAAAACGGTAAATATCCTACAATAAATATAACGTACATGATTGCCTGCGATATTGTACTTGTGTAAGTAGTGGAAAACTAGAACGATCTTTACCAGAGTCGGTCGTTTTTGTCATTACAACGATGGGAAATGTACAAAGTATGAAACCTGTGCACATTTGCTTATATAGGTTTTATATTTTGTTCATTTTCAGCGCTTGCACTCGTTTAAATCAGCTGTATGACATGGAGTCATCCTCGTTAACCCAGGCGTGAGTCGTGACCCGTTCCGTACCCACTACATTCCGTACCCACTGGGGTGAATAATGGGTCACGCCTGGATTACCGAGGACGTCATCGGGTTTGATTCTTAAAATATATCGGGCTCTTGCACGGCGCAACGAAAACACGTGCAAAACAAGGGTTTCAGATGTCTTACTGTTCAGCATGCGCAGATCCAGAGGGTCAGGGGTTCAGACACCCACCCCCCCCCCGAAAATCATAAAACTACCAAGCCTACATTCAATGTAGGAGCACATTGGTCCGCAAGCGAAGCGCCATTTAAATGGCGTTTTGCTTTTTGTGGTATTTGGATCCTCTCTACCCATCAACTAAAAAAAACGCTGTCAGAGTTGGTGCTTCAGTGTCTAGGTCAGTTCGAGAGGTCAAAGGTCCCATGTGCAGAATTTTTCTGCTTTCCACTGTCTGCTTCTACACAATAGTTCACAAAGATGTCCACCTTCTTGAGACAAGTTTTCAGACATCCTCTGTCAAGGTCATAGCGAGAGGCCAAAGTTCACCACTACATACGAGCTGCGACGTGCGATTTCTTCCAACAATGTGGTATTTTAACAAGTGCAGACTCAGATGAGTCTGCTCAACTCCAACTTCGGTACCTTAAAGGGACAAATATTTGAGCAATAATACTGGTACCACTCATTATGACTCTCTCCAGGGGTCATACTGGGCAGATCAAAAGAACAGCCATAATGAGGTGATTATGACTTCCTTACTGGGGCAATAAAGTGGCCCCATAAAGGGATTAGGTATTTTATGATAAAATATTGATCTTTATCTTAGTGAATGAAATTGTGTTCCATACAGGTAAGTCCCCTCTTGAGGCCCCATTAATTTTGCGAGGTACTGAAACTGTCCCTTATCAGTTAATCCTTTAATGATCTCCATTAGACAGTAATCTTTGTCTTTAATTATAGTATAGTCAAGCGACTAACAAAGGCTCTGATCAGACTGCGCGTATGCGCAGGCTGGTCTGAGCCTTTGCTGGTCGCACGAAAATCTCATGTCGCGGCTCAATTATCTCCGATTCTTGAAGTAATACATACATGTCAACACACCTTGCTACAGAGCATCTGTGGAACCCCAGTTTGCAGATACAAAAGTACGCAGCAACGAGATATAATGTCATTTTTTTAAAAATGTTTTCCGTGCATATATAGAAAGCAAACACCTTTTGTTGTGGTTGGTTCTTTAAAGATTTATGAAAAATTGCATGATCTGGGGTGGTATGGGCGACGGCTCTGTGGAGACTCCCCTACTGTGTTTCTGTATGAGGTGGGGGCATGCGCGGATCCAGGAATTTTTGCCGGGGGGGGGGGGGGGTCCAGGCCCGACTGCCAGAAAACAGCTCTGACAACTTTTTTAGTCCTCAACTTTACAGAGGGTGTCCAATAGTTATTTCAAACAAAACTATCATTTTCAACATATTCCGGGGGGGGGGGGGGGGGTCCAAATGCTTATTTCTATAGAAACCCATATAACTTATGATTTTCCGGGGGGGGGGGGGTCCGGACCCCCTACCCCCCTCTGGATCCGCACATGGGGAGACTGTGCGTGTGCACATGCCCATTTTGAGCCTTCGTTGCTTGCAAATGCAACAAGTACACGGATGAGTCTTGTCTCGAGAGACGCTTGCAATGAGCAAATGATCAATTGTAATTGTACACATCAGTCTTCATCTTCGCAAGCCAAGGGTACTAACTCCACTACGTTCCTGGTGTTAGTACCCTTGGCTTGCGAAGATGATCAATCTTTTGAAAACCATCCTCATATTTGGACCTGCTCATGAAATTTTTGCTGTTATCGCATATATTTGCCTACTAACTAGTGTCGGACGCTGATAACCTTTGCAAATAAGTTGGACCCAGATCAGACACGACAAGATGTCTGGCTTGATCTGGATCTAAACTGTTTGACACTTTGATAGTATTCCTGAAAAATTCAAGGTTGTTTTGAAAAAAAAAATAGACGACAGAAAAGCATGCATAATCGGTCACTTGTGAGCGATGAAGACCCTGTCCGAGATATACATGTATGTTATTCAATCGCAGGGCCTTTCATTTATACACAAGGGCGATTTTGGCTTTGTAGTTTGAAGCCGACAAAGAATGTTTCAACCTCAGACGTCAAAGATCATGTCAAACTTTATAAGCGGTGTTTCTGTAAAAATCCATGCTGTGGGCACTCCTAAGAAATGTCTCTCCAAGGCGCTTCTACCGAGTAGACTCAACATGTAGGATACACAACATTTTGTCGAAAATAATTTGGTCGATACGATTTTTGGTTGTACATACGATCTTGAATCGATGGATCTTACCGTCGAGTACGTTTGCATTTAATGAGTTGAGAAATTTCTTAAGAAATAAAATTTGAAAAACATACGAGTTTTTTTCATGTCGATCAATTTTTTGGACGAGTTTTAGACAATATGACGCAGTCGATTGAACGTCAAAACTAATAAAACATCGTATCGACTGTATGTCGCATTCGAGCAAACGCCGTATCGACATAATATCTTTCGACCAAATGTCATAGAAGCATGCACCCTCGGAATATGCAAAAGAAAACTGCATTTTATATTACTTTACTGTCCTGCCAGCCAAGAGTGACTGACGATGTTTTGTTTACAAAGTTATAAGGGGATCACTTATTTATTTATCCTATCCGCAGGATAGGATTAATACAGAAGAGATCTCTCGATTCGTGTATGTACAAGTTAGTGTTTTACTTAACAATTTGTTTACACAATATTTCATCACTGTCACTTTTGGTTGGCACGACAGTAGTTATCGTCAAATATGGCTGCTGATTGGCGGAAAATTAAAACAAGCCAGGCGTCGTGATAATAAATCAAAATAACGGATTAATGGATTAATAAGTCATTTACAGGTAAGGACATTTTGTTACCATTTTCTGGACCTATCTCTTGGGATACCGATTTTCACGTCAGTTTGACCATTCAAACCGAGTGAAGAAGGCAGCATGCACACGAGGGAATTAGTTCATAGGACAGTTTTGGTTTTGTTCAGTATCTTGATTCTTCGAAATGCATGTAGCCCATGACTGTCATGAGGTAGGGATATCACATGGGCGAAAGATCAAAAATTTCAAAATCCTGAACTTTTGAAATTCAAATCTTAAAACAAGCATATCAATACTTCCATGTTTCAGCTGTCATAAAATGTCTTAAGATAAACTAAAAATAAATCAGAAAAGCTATTTTAATCTACTTCATTCAGGATTTCTGTGGAAAGTGGATAGTCGACCGCCAAATCCTGAATTCAGGAATAATCCTGAAAACTTTCACCCATGTCATCAGACTGAGAGGATGCACAGGCTGATCTGCGCCTTCGTTGTTCGCGAACTCCCGTCAGGGTATCAATATTGTTTCCCCATCTTCCCCATGTAAAAACTTTTAACAAACTGATAGTTCCCTACCTACCGTCACAATTTTAATATTGAATGTAATCTGAAACACGCATATTTTTGTTTGGCCATAGTGACGCATTGCACACTAGCTTAAAGCACACAGTGAAATGAAACGCTAGTTGATCTGGGTCCTCATTGTTTGTTTAGATACATGACTCCTCGGGGGTTGAACTATAACTTTAAATTAAGTTAAGATTTAAAGTATTTCAGTCATGTCGGACTATCAAATTAGACAAGATACCTAATATCTTTTTTAACATATCTTTTACCCTATAATTCGCATGTGCTAGCAGTGAAAGGTCTCGTGTGGAAAATAATTTTAGGATCATGCCCAAACCACCTGCACGTTTAAGACCATATACAAAACATCTGCGAAGTTTCCAAATTATCGGAGGAGTTACGCTCATAAATAAATACACATTGTATCCGAGATTGGCACAAGGTACAAGTTCACAAGTCGAAAAAAGTGAAAAAAAATAATTTGACGATAATGGACCAAACCAAATGCACATCCTCAGTCCATGGACAAAACATCTGTGAAGTTTAAAAAAGATCGTACTAAACATGTAGGGGGGAGTTGTGCTCATTAAGTTAAAGTACCCCCTCATTTCACCAACGGACAAACTCATTTTAATAGTCTCATTTCATATACGTCAGGAGACAATTAAAAAATCTCCTTGCCGTGAAACTATTTACTACTATATCCGTTTTAAGCAAAAATGGTCCAGATTCCTTGAAAATCTGTAAGCATTTAATATTGGCCAATCATCGACACGCCAGCGAAACGCCATTTTAAATGGCGTTTCGCTGGCGGGTCGAAAATGGCCCGCTTGTAGTAGTATTTTGATCATATCTCCCTCCTCACCAAAGTACGAATACCCCCTCCCCCAAAACAACAATAACAAACAAACAACAAAAAATGTACTTATGTTTTTAATGGGAGTAGAAAAAGCTTTGACGAGACTGCGCAAATGCGCGTTTGTTGCTCGCAAATGCAATATAAATCACAGTCGTCTTCTAAATCTATAGTTATTTTTAATGGGGGTAGCGAAGGCTCTAGCGAGACTGCGCCCCTGAGCTTTCCTTGCTCGCGCAGTCAATCAAAACACCAACAACTGCATGTCGTGTACGTTTTTTCAATGAGAAGAGCAAATAATAATGGGCATTAGTTGCTCGCACATGCAATAAAGCCACTTTCCACTTATAAATGTATAGTTATGTTTTGAAAGTGAGCAGCTAAGGCTCTAGCGAGGCTGCGCATCCTGAGCTTTTGTTGCTCGCACGTGTAATAAAACCCCACCATCGATTACATGTATATATCTACCAGACGTCTTTAAGTTTTTAATTGGGGTAGATAATGCGCTAACGAGTATGCGCAAATGCGTATTCGTTGCTCGCACATGCAATATAAATCACCGTCCATTGCGTGTCTACGTCTTCTTAATGTGCGTATTTACGTCTCCTAAGGCCATCCTTAAAATACATTTGTTTGCCGTGCATTTCAGTTTGGGTAGATAGTTTTTTTTTAGAAATTCAAAACCAACAACTGCATGTCGACTACGTTTTTTTATGAGAAGAGCAAATAATCTTACGAGACTACGCAAATGGGCATTTGTTGCTCGCACATGCAATAAAGCCACTGTATAGTTAGGTTTTGAAAGTGAGCAGCTAATGCTCTATTGCGAGGCTGTGCATTTGCGCAGACTAGCCTAAGCTTTTGGTGCTCGCACATGCAATATAAATCACCGTTCATTGCATGTCTACGCTTCCAAAGGTACGAATGCATACAATAACAATCAATGTAACCTTTCTTCAATATTCAAATACAGCTTTTAATGATTTTGAAGACGAGTTTGTTAACAGAATTAGAGAAAAAATAATAAAGATTCTCAGAAAGGCAATAATTTTTTTGGGGTAGGGTCTGTTTTGGGTGGGAAGGTAGGAGCACGGCAAACCAATATTTTTTAAGGTTGGCCTAAATGTATAGTTTTGTTTTGAATGCTCAATAGCGCTCGTTTCGAGCTTTCCTTGCTCGCACAATCAATTAGAAAACACCAACGACTGCATGTCTATATATGTCTACTAAATGTACCTATATTTTGGAGAGTAGAAACGGGTCATCATCGGCCCACTAGCGAAACACCATTTAAATAAAACATGACATTAAACCATCTATTAAATTTATTTGTATTATTCATGTAGTTTGCATACTGCGCAGATCTGGACTAAGTTTGCCAATCTCGGGTATACAAGGTCTTCACTTCTACGTATGAAATTAAGACTTATCTTAATCAATCACTTTACAGCGAAGGTTAAGAATGCGGACTTGGTTGATGTGAGAAAATTAAAAAGACAGAATAACAATTCTTATAAAAAAATAAATCATTATTTCATCAACAGAGAGGGAAAAAGACACAGCATCCAATAATAAGTAGTATTTTAGTTCACGCTGTCGCCAACGGCGTGTTCTAATTAACTAGCTAATTGGACCATGGATCCTTTATTCAATATAGGGTCGGTGATTGGACATTATTGTTCTCGCTAATTAACAAAACTAAACGCCTATTAAACAAACTAAACGTATAATAATTGGGCAATTATCGAAACTGTTAGAAGTAAACCAAATGGGTTTATTTTGCAAATGTCTACCTAAATACTGATGGTAAGAATGGGTTTGTAGGCCCCCATCGGTAAAAAGATGTGTTTAAATATTTAATAATTATGTTGATTTAAGTAAGAGTCTATCTATTTATGATTTATAGGCGTAGGAGTCTCGTAGAACGGTCAGTGGGCGCCCCGATGTGCAAATTTCAAGGAACACTTGGTTTGAATTCCTCTTTTTTCTGCGTCTAAGTATTTCGCACCATCAGTAATTGTTGCTCTTAATCAAAGCTTGAGAGGGGGTGGGTATAAAACAGAGGTTCGACCCAGTCTGAGATTTTTGATAATCCTTTTCCCAAGAACTTAGGGAGAAATACACAAGTATCACTAATCTGTGAGCATTACATGATTCCAATGAGAAAAAAAGTGAACCACACATTACGTTGGTGGTGGCATTTAAAGCGAAGTAATTTCGATTTATTTAAATGGTTTGAAATATTCATACATGCAAGTTTGAAATAGATTGGATAAGTATATTATTAAAAATAAGCAAAATCAATGCAAATTTTGATATTATCGCCGCCTGCTTCTCCTCTCCCAGCCTCCTTCTCCTGCCCTTCGCCTCCTGCTCCTAAAGAAATTTGGCTCTAAATCACTCAATTATCATTGAAATATCTCGAAAAATTGCATTTGGGACAACATGGGTGTGGAGGGGCCTCGGTAGTATGAATAAGGGTCCAAACGCTACTATACGTTTGGTTAGAAGGCAAAACCATGCGGGAACCACCGTTTCTTGGACAACTGTGCAACGGGAGAAAAGCTCTCACGCTTACAAACTAAGTTCAAATGTGCAAATAGCATGCTCTACGGATAGCTTGAACAATTGCCCGAAGCATAGCATTCTTAGATTTTCGAGTTTTGCGCTGAAAATTTACTTATGATTGAAAATGTGTCAACACAACTTGCCGTGTTCCATTGTTTTGCCCACTGCCTGCTTCCCGGAAGGGCCTTCGCCTCACTTTACGTTCTGCTCTTTTTGGAGAAGGAGGCCGAGATTGGAGGCCGTGTTCCGGGCTATGAGTGTTAAGCTACTGACCGAACATCGTTTGGAGGTTCTAAGCTTAAAAGGAGGCTGCACAGGCTCGTCTGAGTCTACTCTTGTCAAAATGCCACATTGTTGGAAATCACATGCCGCGGCTCATTTATTATACAATACAATGGATCATCCTGGATTAAATTTATGGAACATTGAGCTAATGGGCCGCGTAAGACCAGTGAACTATATAAGTCTTATATAGGTCACTGTTAGGACTGCTGAGTTTCTTCGTGCGCATAAAGAAGACTGATCAGATTGGGTGGATGCCCTTGCTGATTGGAGTCTTAACTGGCCGCACAGCTCATTCTATTGTTTTTTTTATTGTGTCTACAATATAATGACCACATAACTACATGTAACACATATCGCCGGAATAACGCCGTTTCTACGTCGATGTGAAATAGACATTGATATGGATGTCAAAAACATTATGCTATGGTGTGACAAAAAACCCATACAAATGCTCATGTAAAATACATTTTGACCATTTTCACAATTTTGATTTTAAAGATTTGCATTTGTCACTTTTACATTTTCGCGTTTGTCACACGTTTTCAACATGTGACGAAGAGTTTTCACAACATTTTATTTGGCACCATTTTCACATACGACGTCCTGGCAAGGTCAATGAATTACAGGCCGGCCGGTGAGGTCGATTTTTCTGAGTTACTATTATATAATGATATGCTGTGAGAACAGACTGTGATCGACATGACATGAGCAATACTGAATGGGCAGTAACACCACACACCATTAAATACAAAACAAGCAGCCAATATTGTATAAAACACTTTATAAGCGTAAACATGAGTAATATAAAATATATACAATTACACAGAAGCACAACAAACCGCTATCTCACAAATGAGTTTCTCATAAGAGCCGTGACATGTGATTTCTAACATTGTTTTATTTTGACAAGTGTAGACTCACACGAGCCTGTGCAGCATCCTTATATGCTTAGAAACTCCTAATGCTGCGCAGTATGTAGCTTAACAGTCATAGAATATTCAAGCCGAGATTCAAGCGCCGGACCAGCAAAGGCTCTGATCAGACTGCGCGCACGCGCAGGCTGGTCTGAGCCTTTGCTAGTCGCATATACCATAATGTTGGAAATCTCATGTTGCGGCTCAATTATGATAGATTATACATTGCAAAACACAACATTTGAATATGGCACTTAAAGCTGCATACTCTATGACTATGAACATTTTTTGAAAAAAATTATTTTCTTTTTAAATCATTTGTAAAAGTAGAATTAAGCTATGTTTTCACAATAAAAATGTTCAGTACAGCTGAAAACTGCATGGAAAAGTGAATTATCTTATCAAATAGGTGTATTTTTCTCTTGTTGGTAATTATTTGCGTCCCTCCAATAATTCTAAACCGTTGAATATTAACATAAATGCAGTTGTTTTCATAGTGATAACTTGTTAAGATGTACGAAAATGGTAAAATGTTTACCTGAATTTGAGTATTTTTACTGTGTTCTTGAAAAATAAAAACATCATTTTTAAAATTAGAAGATCAAAAGTTACAGACAATGTAGCTTTAATTAATAATGGTGAGCATATCGAACAGAGAACTACGTCTATCGATTGGTACGAAAAATGTACTAAGTCCCAGAAGGCTTTCCAAACACGATAGAATATGGCACAAATAAAATGATGGCACTAAGGCCAAATTACAATAAGAACAACGCAACTAGCAATTTAGCAATATGCTCCCATGAAACATCTCAAGATAAGCTGTTAGAAGCATAAAATAGACAGTCTATTACTGTCATCCAGGTGCATGACAACTTACATGAAAAGTTGTTCATTTCTACATTCTCATTTCTTTAATTAAACGAAAGTGGTTGAGAATTTGTTTGAAAACTTTCGGTGAAAAACTCATTTATTGAAAGGACATATGGTGTATGTATACATTGGAATTGCCTCATAGAGGCAATTCCAATGTATATCCTACAAAATATATTACTAAACATAAGGAAGAAAACATTTGGAAATTTACATTTTCCAAGTATCATGTCCATTGTCTTTACCTCTTTTAAACATCACAAACTGCCAATCAGTATTAAAATTCCTGTCACTACTGCAAATTGTTTATATTTGCATGACAGCTATGGCTCAAAATTTGAGCTTTGCTTTCCTGCTAGTTTCGCGGTTGTATGTGTTAAAGTCTAATTATCAAGTTATAATGTTATCATATGCATCTAAGGGACGTAATCATATTGCAATGATGTCTAATAACTCTATAGAGTTATCTTACGTTGTATTATGACGTCATTTAACGTTATGTTGCTTAGTGATGACGTTACCTATCAGTTTGTGTTATATAGTGTTGTCAGTAAACATCTGTTATTGGCACTGAGTGTCTTGTGTTTATATTGAGGAATTAACAATGGTAGCAGAGCGAATATAATGATCTCTCAGCGTGGATTTGAGGATCTAACATGTAACCGGTGGTAAATTAATGGTGAAAATTCTTTAACAACTGGTATTTGGTGGAATTGTGGTGGAGTAGCTGGTATCAACTTGTTGGAGTATTGGAAAATTGGTGGAACTTGCTGTGATATTGGACTATTGGTGGAACCTGCTGGGGTATTGGTGAAACTGGTGGAATATTGGTGGAACTTGGTGGAATATTGGTGGAATAATGTAATATTGGTGAAATATTAGTGGAACCGTGGGTTTATGGTGGAGCTTGCTGGTGTATTGAAATAATTGGGTGGAGTATTTATTGCTGGATTTATTCAAGACTGTTTTGTGTACTTTTACAGAATAAACTGGGTGGAGGACATAAAACTAAATTTTGACCAGGTTATGGTTGAGTTGTATTGTAAATGACTTCAAACACATAATAAAGCCAGTTGCTTATTTTTTGAAGTAATATTGTTTATCAAATGGCAAACAAATGACCATTTGAAGAGGATTATTTAAAGTGTTGTATGTTATGGAACTGTAAAAAAAAAATGGTGGAATAAAAGGAAAAGGATATTTATTTAGATATGTCAGATGACAGCAGATGATGGCTGCAGAGATAAGAATTCCTACGTTGACAGGGTCAAGAAATTACGAGTTGTGGAAGCTGCAGACACAGGCCTGGACATTTGTAACAGAAATGAGTAAGGAGAAACAAGCCTTAGCAGTGGCATTGAATCTTCCAGAAGATGACAAGTGGAAAATAAAGGAAAAAGTATTTGGTGAACTGGAACTGGATGTACTAAACAGTAAAAAAGGTATCAGTGTACTTTTTGAATTTTTGGATGAATATTTGTTGGAAGATGAGCAGATGGATAGTTGGAATAAATTTGAAGATTTTGAGAAATTTGAGAGGAAACATGGTCAGAACATTAGAGAGTATGTAGCTGATTTTGATTTGAAATTCAGAAAACTTGAAAAACTACACATAAAACTACCACCTGAGATTTTGGCATTTAAACTGCTCAGAAATGCAAACTTAAGTAAACAAGAAAGAATGTTTGTTTTGACTGGCGTGGACTTTGCAGATAAAGAGAACATGTATAAGGAAACCAAACATTCTTTACTAAAATTAATGGGAGATTTGACTGTAGGAAAAGCAAGGACTGGATTAGACATAAAATTGGAGCCAGCATGGAGGAAGTCAACTAGCAGCAGTAATAGAACAGTACAAGAGGGTGTTCAGCATTGTAACAGTGGGTGGATGAAAAAGAAATTGAATCCTTTAGGGTCAGATGGAAAGATTTTATTTTGTTATTCCTGTGGGTCCTACAGGCATCTTATTGCTGAATGCCCAGACAGCTGGGAAAACATAGTGAAATGGAAAACCAGTGAGTTTAATGTGGAGTTGAGGGGCCAGAGCGATGAAGATAAGCTGAAGGGGGAAGAAAATAAGAGTGGAGAATCATTCAAACTTGGAGAAGTGTGTGGATCATCAGTTGCTAACAAACAATTAGCTGGAGAAGTGACGCAACTGAAGATAGAGTTAAGAAATTTGAAAGCTGAAATTAAGGAAACAAAGGCAGTAAAAGATAAAGAACTGAAGAGACAGAAGGGGGAATTTTTAAATCAAGAAGGAATCATTGAACAGGAGAATGAAGGACAACAGAAAGCGATAAAGCTTATAGGGACTGATGATTATGATAGACAAATCAACAAGAAAGAAATGAAGACATTAGGAATACATCAGAAGCTAAATGAAAATAACAGGACAAAGCAAAGATTGTTAGCAAAAGCCAAGAAAGTCAAATTAAAGCTACAGATGACTCAAGGAAGGACAAAGACAACATCATGGATAAGTGACAAGCAAATGAAACTGAAATTGAATACTGATAAAACTAACCAAGTAAGACAGTGGTTTTGGTGGCCTATAGAGAGGCAACAGCAAAATGATATGGCAGTTCAAATGATCACTGGAAACTGGTTTCCAAAATTTTTACACAACAGAAATGTAGTAAATGACATTTAAGAAGATACACGGAAACCTGTTACAAAATAACTATTTCTAGTTCTATGTGTCATTGATATTCATATTCCCATTTATCATTTTTAATAGACATCCATTGATTGCAGCGAGAATCACTAAGCAATATTTATTTTATTTCCATTCATATTAATTTCAGGTAATTCTTTTCTAGCATCAACAAAACAAAAGAAAGAAAATATAATTAATGTTAAAGTCTAATTATCAAGTTATAATGTTATCATATGCATCTAAGGGACGTAATCATATTGCAATGATGTCTAATAACTCTATAGAGTTATCTTACGTTGTATTATGACGTCATTTAACGTTATGTTGCTTAGTGATGACGTTACCTATCAGTTTGTGTTATATAGTGTTGTCAGTAAACATCTGTTATTGGCACTGAGTGTCTTGTGTTTATATTGAGGAATTAACAGTATGTATGGTTCAGATTACACTTTGAAAAAGGATAGGTTAGATAGGCCCTATATCTGCACTATGTTCAGTGTATGCTCGGAGTCGCAGGCCTCAAGAGAAGAGTGCAGAATTGAAAATTTGTTTTCTTATTTCTTAACCAAAACATATGTTGTGTGTGCTAAAAAAATCGCCTCAGCAAGACAGTTCTTTTGAGCCACCAAACTATATGTTTAAAGCGATGGGTAAAAAATATTGACAATTTTACATTTATCAGGGCCTATGTCTGGTATTCCAGTCAAGATCTTTGTTTTTAGAAATAAATAAAAAAAAGAAAAGAAGCAATAAAAAGTTGCCTTGACCCTTGTCCTGCCGAACTCGGATTAGTTGTGTTTGTTTTTAAATCTACTGTTTACCCCCCCCCCCCCAAAAAAAAAAAAAAAGAAAAAAAAAAGGAAAATAAATATCAGGAATATCAAGCATCCCCAAGATTATATTTGAATTTTCGCAACTTAATAAATATCCCGATTCTGTATATTAACCTTAAGAAAAGACACTAAACTACATAGAAATAACCCCCTAAAACGAGTCCAATTTTGGGATGATCCCCAAAAAATATCCACACAATTTTCATACCCACACTCCTCCCTTAAACTTTACTTATAAAAATCTTAAAAAATAAGATGTTTAGCCCTTTAGCTTTCTTTTTCGGATGACCCTTTTCATAGGATTTTCTGATAATTTTTCTTCAAACTTAAAATATTGAAAATCGTAAGGCCCTGGAAGGGTTTTTAGGGATACAGGGATATTGGCCAAAAACATAAAGGGATACGGGATAATTTTGTAAATATTTAAAGGGAGAAAGGATACATGGATCAATTTTAGGGATATGAGGATACAATGCTTTCTGAATTTTTGGGATATTTGCCATGTTTATTTTAGGGATAGGGGATATTTTTCAAAAGAATTAAAGGCCCTTTGGATATGCGATACTGGAGCCCCCACCCCTTCCAGGGCCTCAGTGGTCATATCAGCTTTTGGGAACATTGATTGTTCCTACATCAAAATCTCAATCAACACCATAAGAGGAAATGCGATATGCGCCATAAGACCGATATTAAATATAATTAAAGCTGCATAGTCTGTAACTTTGAACATTTTTCGAAAAAAAAATCTTTTCTTTTTAAATCATTTGTAAAAGCAGAATTACGTTAAGTTTTCACAATAAATCTGTTCACTGTAGCTGAAAACTGCATGGAAAAGTGAATTATCTTATAAAAACCGGTGTTTTTTCTCTTGTTGGTAATTATTTGCGTCCCTCCAATAATTATAGACAGGCAAGTTTTAACATAAATGCTGTTGTTTTGATATTGATAATTTGTAAAGATTTACGAAATTGGTAAAATGTATACCTGAACTTAAGTTTTTTTTACTGTGTTCTTGAAAAATGGAAACATTATTTCAAAAATTAAGAGATCAAAAGTTACAGACTATGCAGCTTTAACATTCAAAAGCGTTGTAGGGCATAATCTTAACATAAACCACGCATATTTCTTTTTGGCCTTGTGAGATATAATAAGCATGTTCTACTGAGTGCATTTATATGGCTTTCATTCTAGATAACATTACCTAATTCTAGCTTGCCTTATGCATATCATCTAATCAAAAACATATATATTAGTCCGCCAGTGAAACGCCATTCAAACTGTTAATTTTCAATTGTTGGCACGAGCGCGCGTATACAGGCGCACACTATCAGTGAAGGCTCTGTCGAATTCAAAACTCTGAGGCTGACTTTCCATATGGAAAGTCAGCCTCAAAATCTTGAATTTGTAACATCCCTGAAAACTTTCACTCATGTATTACAAAGCTATATACTGCAACAGAGTCAGTATCATAAACCCTAATACAGCCTGCCCACTCATCCTAAATGAAACGGCCATTGATGAAGGCTTTTTAGTGGTACCCGACCCTGTACCGCCGCCACTCTGTTGAGCTAGGTATTCAGTGAACCTGACATCTTGCTCCTTGCCATTACACCAGTCGGAAAAGCACCAGCATCGATATTCACCAGGAAGTGACGTCTTTTTACATCTATCTGTTGGGTCTTCTGTATAATAACCACTTTTCTCTGTTCTGCAACTGCGGATGGTATCTGCAAGAGAATCATATTCATGTAGAATTAGGACTGAAGGAAACCTCCATATTACTTGACTTTTCGCTTACTGAAAAGGCGGTACATCATGAATGCGTAATTAGGACTGGTTAACCTTAGACATAGGTGAAAGCTGAAAATGAGGCGTGGTTTAATTCAAAAGTAACTGTATCATCTTGCGTCATTACCTATATATAGACGCAAAGTACATTATTTAGTCCTTAAAACGCCAGCAAAATAACTGCATCTGAAAATGTCTATGTAACATAGGCAAAGAGGCAATCATTGTGGACCCAGATCAGACAGCTCCTACAGGAGCAGTCTGATCTGGGTCCACACTGTTTGCCTATGAGGCTTCAAATATTTTAGTGGACGACAAAAACATACATTTCGTGATTATGCGCTTTAAGGGTTAATAAATGTGAGTTCAGTGTGTATACGGTTAGGAGTTTCATGAAATGCACGCACGTTTGCTCGGCACAAAAATCTTATAAACTCTTTACCAAATTATAAATAAAACCTGATTTCATTTCTTTAGCAGATGAAATAGCCGAACCACGCCCAGATATGAATATTAAAGTTACCGCCTTTACAGTAAGCGAAAAGTCAAGTAATACATAATTAGATAAGAAAATTAGAGATCGTTGCTGTTGAAACAATTGTAAAGAAAGCGTGTGGACAGGCACAGCTAAACATGCTATGATTTGGCGTTTATAGTTCTTCAAACATCTGTGAATGCGAACTGAACTATTGACCTGGTTGTATATTATTGTCATAATTATGAGATAATGCAGTCTGTAAAGTGACATTGACATCATTTGGACACAGTCCATTTAAATTAAGAATAAGGCACGACTGAGGTTTAAGATCCAGCAACATAAAAATAGTAGGTTACTTGCTAGTGCCTGAGCACCTTTTCACCATCACCGTCCAAATGCATACACTGTCAGTCTTAGATACTGTATACTACTCAGGACTATTGCAGCTTGGAATGCATTTTGAACAGAAATTACCGAACTGTTAGGATTGTAAGAACTGTAAAAATGTACATAAAAAATCTCAAAAGCCACTGAGTCAATTAAGCTCACTTTCTTGGACATGAGGACACAAAAGTTTTGCATAAATTGTCGAAGTATATTATCAAGATTGCCGCCATAACCTTAATTGGTTTAAACAATACATATTCTGTGCTAGACTCTCATTCAAGAGACACCTTCTGTAAAAAGTATATAAAAGAGAATAAAGGCCTATTTTTCTAATCTTAGGCTAGAAAGAGCTTGTGACTATTTACTGTGATCTTGACAGCCTGAAGCCTCCATGCGAGCTTAAAAGTTTTGTGCTTCAACACAGCAGAATCTAGGGCGAAGATTGCGTACCAGTATAATGCATTTAATCCCCCAGTTGCTTATGTTGCTGTCTGTTCTAAGGCGATGGCTCTGTTGTTGTTGATTCGTTGTTGATTATTACTCCCATTGTGAGATCCTGTAATTGTCTTATGTTTTGTTGTTCATTACACATGTCCATTCTAGTTTTGCAATCATCTTGATGGGGAAGTGCTTTGCTTAGTTTGTCTTCCTGGTGTCGCGTGATCGATGTGTGGTTTTTCCTCGCGATGTCATGGGTTTGTCTGAAGTTTGTGATTGTGATAGTTTCTGATCAAACTCACTTACTATTTCTGAATACGTGCTAAGAACGAGGAGTTTTGCACTTTTTGGGTTATTCATTGCTAGGCAAGCCCATCTTTGAAAAAGGAAAATTTATCTTTGGTTATTATATAGGCGGCATTCGAAACAAGGCATATCTTTAAAACGAAATTCTGCTGTATTTCAGTTGTGGAATTTGTTTTATATTTATTGCAGTTTTTTTTACTTACAGTCATCGACATGGGTAAATATAGTTAATACCCCTATGTATAATGAAAACAGTCCCATAATTTTATTATTGCAAGAATTTTAAAGCCAATACAGGGCACTAATACAAAATCACAACTTTGGTGCACTTGCAAAACAAAGAACAGCCCCTTTAAACATAACATAAGCCTCATACAATCTCAATATATGCAAACTATGTCACTATGTGTAAAGCTTGGCATCAGCTCAGCGAGCGCCCGATGGTGCTCGCATCGTTGAACTCGCCTCCGTTCTCGCATTAAAAGACTTTGCCTAGCTCAAAGCGGCCTGCTCGGCTGATGAGACTGGCTTGAATGTTCAACTTCTGTATGATGCAAATCCATTGTATGACACGAATAACAAGGGCGCTGATCGGACTGTGTGGATGCACAGACTGGGCTGCGCCTTTGTTGATCGAGGTTCTATCGTGCCACATCACAATTATTTTTTAACATAGGAAAGGATAACTATATTTTGACGCTGTTTCTAAATCGATTCTCGCAGTATCTGACTTTGCCGTGCTCGAACCGGCCTGCTCGGCAAGAATGTTTAGCCTCTGTAAGAAGCAAATTAATTGCAGGATGCGAACAACAAATGCGCTGATCGGACTATGCGAGTGCAAAGGCGGGTCTGCGCATTTGATGTCCGCAATGATAAATATCGGGCTCTATCGTGTCACGCCACGATTATTTTCATGTTTTATAATACCAGAGTCAGGCAACTATTTTTTGACACTTTTCCTAAAAATTGATGTTTAGCGAGAAAAGTTGTCCCCGCTGCTGTTCTCGGACGAGCCGGCTCGGCGGATGATATTGGCCAGAATCTGAAATTACGTATGAAGCAAATATTTATAGGACGAGATCACAAGAGCGCTGATCGGACTGTGCGGATACTCAGGCTCGTCTGCGCCTTTGCTGACGCCAGGATCCCTCACAATAAATATAACCAGAGGGTATCATATGGACCGCGACGCGAGAAAACCTGTCTTCGAGACTCAAACCAGCCTGTTCAGCTGCAGAGACTAGCCAGAGAAGTAAAATTTCGCTTGTAGATACTTTACAATAAGCGAATAATAAAGGCACTGATCAGACTGCGCGTATGCACAGACTGGTCTGAGCCTTTGTTGTTCGCAAACCACCGAAGACAGGTTTTCTCGCGCCGAGGCCAATATAAGACTCTTATTAGCAGTGCACAAGCTGCGTGGCAGTCTGATTGGACATAGAATGGGCACCCATCCGGATAAGTCTGGTCTGTGTCCATACACTCTGCAGTTTTACAACAATAAATGAAATTCTCGACCCATTGAATATATATTCTCCATCTGCTGTAGGTGTTATGTATGTTTTACCATGCAAATATATGTTAAGCCTTCGGAGATGGGACGTATTGTTTCGATGAATGGTCCAATTATATTACAAATGAGTCCAAGAAAAGTGCTTTGGCTTAAGTACATTTATCTCGTTCTCTGTTGTTGTACCTGAACTATATCATTAATATATATATATATATATATATATATATATATATATATATATATATATATATATATATATATATATATATATATATATATATATATATATATAATAAAGTATAATGTATAATCACGCCTATGTACTGAGTGTCCCAGCTCTTGGCTCTTAAGTGCACTTTTGGGCGCACTAGAACATAAAAATTCAATGAAAAAGAGATGGCTACTGTGTATTTTGTGGAAACTCAGGAATATTCATAAGTTTGCATACGTGTTTTGGTATGCGGGTAGCAAGGGCTCTATGATAACTGCACAAATATACAGGATCGTCTGAGCCCTTAGCTATTCGACACGAAGGAACATTGAAAAGTGTTAGGACACTCATTGCATCGGGCATTATATTTTTGTGACTTGCTGTGTACATAGCAATATAATAGTACCTTATCATATATCCAAAGCCTTTTAAAAGTATTATGTATCTTACTATGGAATTTCTTACTCTTTCTCTCTTCCTATTTCTGTCTCTTTTGTTAGGCAATATGAAAGCGAACGTTGAATTCAGAGAACTTACACATTGCATGTTTGCTAAGTGCTGCAATAAAATTACACACATAGAATGGTAGATCCGTGGTGGCCAGACAAGTTTTTTCTTCAGTATTTATTGTCCTTGGTTACTCTATGAAAGCAAAACACCCTGATCGAAATTGCTTGTCTGGCTATTATGGTATATCCGTATCCGCCCAATTCCAGAAACACAGGACCATAGCCCTTAAAAATAGTTTACTTTTCTTACTCCCATTGTTCATGTACAGTTTGATAAGTACTTCCAATTCCTCAGATTTGACAGTCAGTGTAATGAAGGTCAGCACAAGTATAGCGCTACAACGCAACACTAAACACGCAGCCTACATAACAAACCCATACGCTCATCAGCACAGCGCCTCATTTCATAATAACTATCTCTTCACAAAATTTCTAATCCAATGCTTTCTGGAAAACATTTTCTGGTTTTATTTACTTATCATTCTATCTGGGGATGTTGAGACGAATCCAGGTCCAGACAGTGTTGATCTCTCTTCATTCTGTAGTTCTTGCTCAATCGATACAAACTTGTCTCTTTTCGAACAAAACTTTTCAGTGGTGCACTATAATGTTCAGAGTTTATTAGCAAAGGTTGATCAACTGCAGATGGAGCTTTCACATTTTGATGTAATTGCGTTTAGTGAAACTTGGCTATCTCCAGATATTCAGGATGACAAAATAATGTTTCCAAATTACCAAAAGCCGTTTCGAAAGGATAGACCAGATGATGCGTATGGTGGCGTAATAATTTACGTTAAAAACATATACCCTGTAAGCGTAGAACAGATTTAGAAGTTGATGGAGTCGAATCTGTATGGCTAGAAATCAAACTGAAAAACAAGACCGTCTTATTTGCTACCTATATAGAGCTACTTATAGAGCACCAAACTCAACTAGTGAAGTGCAAAACAAAATAGAAAGTTCTTTGGATTTAGCTTATGACACTGATGCTTCCAATATCATAATAACTGGTGATTTTAACTACAACTACTTAAACACAGCAGGCCAGAGAAAAGCTACCTCCATCTTTGAACCATATGGTCTGGTCCAACTCATTGATGAGCCTACCCATTATACTGAATCTTCTGAATCAATTATTGACCTCTTGCTTACTAGAAATGCTTCCTCTCTTCTTCTTTGTGGTGTTGGCGATGCTTTTCTAGACCAAAACATAAGATACCACTGCCCTATATATGCAATTTTTAACTTTGACAAGCATAAACACATTTGTTATAAAAGAAATATTTAGCAATATGAAAATGGAAATTACGATCTTCTTAAACAATATGTTAACGAATTTGACTGGCTCAGCTTAAAAAGTGACGACGTCAATACCTATGCAGAAAATGTAACCTCAAAAATTTTAGAGTTTTGTAAATGCACCATTCCAAATAAAACGATTACCGTAAGACCCTTAGATCCACCTTGGATCAATAATGAAATTAGAAAAATCATAAGGAAACGAAAACGTGCCCATAAACATGCTAAAAAAGTGAATACACCAAATAATTGGGAAAAATTTCGAAAACTTAGAAACAAAAGTATCTCTGCCTTGAGGGAAGCAAAAAAGGAATATAAAATCAAACTTTCAGAAAAAATCACATCAGGGAAATTTTCGAGCAAAGATTGGTGGAAAACTATTAAAACTCTTTTAGGTAAAGACAAAATGGATGATATACCACCACTAATTAAAAACGGGCAGCCCATAAATGATCCAAACGACAAAGCTAATATTTTTAACCAGTACTTCCAATCACAAACAGAACTAGATGACAGCAACATTCCAGTTCCAGAACTACCACAATCAAATTTTTCACTTTCCTCTATTGAACTAACCATTGAGGAGGTTCAAAGCACATTGAAATCTCTCGTCACTGGCAAAGCTTGGGTCCTGATCAAATCAATAACCGAATATTAAAAGAACTATCTATTGAGCTTGCTCCAGTTCTAACTGACTTATTCAATACATCTCTATACATTGCACAGTACCTGATATCTGTAAAAAAGCTAATGTTAGCCCAGTCCATAAAAAAGATGATAAAAGTTCAGTAGATAACTATAGGCCCATATCTCTCCTAAGTTCTGTTGGTAAAACAATGGAGAAACTAATCCATAAACACGTACATAACTACTTATTACATAATAATATTATTACTTGTTTTCAGTCTGGTTTCACTGATGGGGACTCATCAGTTAATCAACTTGTTGAATTGTACAATACCTTTTGCCAGGCCTTGGACGAAGGCAAAGAAGTCCGTGCTGTTTTCTGTGATATTAGTAAAGCCTTCGACAGGGTCTGGCATAGGGGTTTAATTGCTAAATTGAAGCATTATGGTATATGTGGTCCATTACTGAACTGGTTTATTAGTTATTTAACTAATAGATTTCAAAGAGTTGTTATACCTGGTGGTGTATCTGGTTGGCTTGAGATACTGGCTGGCGTGCCTCAAGGCTCTATTCTTGGCCCCCTTTTTTTATAATGTTTATAAATGATATAGTCAAAGAAATCCATTCAAACATACGTCTCTTTGCAGACGATACCAGCTTAAATATAATTGTTGATTTCCCGGACTCTGCTGCTCAGATACTCAATTTGGACCTAGAAAGACTCTATAACTGGGCAGTGCAGTGGCTTGTAAAATTTAATCCCATTAAAACCGAATCATTGTTGTTCTCTAGAAGGGTTAATCTACGAGATCACCCAACTCTCTTGTTTAATGATGTTCCAATACAAGAAGTTGTATCTCATAAACATTTAGGTGTGTATTTATCTCAACGTTGCGATTGGCAAAAACATATTGATTTTATCAAAGAAAAAGCTTGGTCTCGAATAAATCTCCTTAGAATGTTAAAATTTACAATCAATCGGAAATCTCTTGAAACTATCTACTATGCTTACATTCGCTCTTTATTAGAATATGCTGATGTCCTAAGGGACAACTGTACGCAACAACAGTGTAATGAAATTGAAAAAATCCAACTTGAAGCTGGACGTATTGTCACTGGCGCTACAAAACTTGTAGAAATTGACAAACTTTACAAAGAGCTTGGATGGTTGAAACTCTCTGAGAGGGATCTTCACAAACTTTTCTTATTCTTCAAAATGAATCATGGTTTATCGCCTCTTTATCTATCTAATCTTCTACCTCTCCACGTTGGAGAATTATCTTCTTATAGACTTAAAAATGCTGATAACTATGTAGGCATTCATGCAAACACTCGTGCTTATGCAGAATCCTTTCTCCCTTCAACCTTACAGGCATGGAATAATCTACCTGAAGCAGTTCGATCAGCAGATACTCTAGCTGCATTTAAACACTTCCTTACCCTTGATACACCTAAAGTACCCACATATTACGACTGTGGTGATCGACTTGATCAAATCTTACATACACGCCTTAGAACCGAATGTAGTTCCTTAAACCAGCATCTTTTTAGACGCAACCTTGTACAAAACCCTTATTGTTTATGTGGTGAAATTGAAGATAACAAACACTTCCTTTTGACATGTCCTCGTTATAATCAAATGAGAGCTGAAATGTTCTTATCAATACAACGAAAAACAAACGTTGAACTAACCACAGATGTTTTGCTTTTTGGCACTGACGCTGTTTCAGAAGAGGTTAATACATTTATTTTCAAAGCAGTGCAGAAATATATTAAACTCTCTAAGCGTTTCTCTCAGTAAGAACAATACAATTATAATGACACTATTTGATAGATTTCCTGGATATTTGGGTGGGTGGTGAACAAATTGCTTTGCTGTGTGTGCTTGGTATCTGAATTCAATGATAACGCTATAAGACTCTTTCATCGTTTAGTATGACTCGCTTTCTTTTATTCTCTCTCTCTCTCTCTCTCTCTCTCTCTCTCTCTCTCTCTCTCATACATTTATTAATCTATCTCAGAATACTGAATTATTAAACCTCTTATAACTTCACATATATTTATAAAATCATATAAAATTTCAAAGCTGGACCACACTGTCAAGATCGGGGTATTGATAACGCTTGAGCGTCCTGTGCAAAACACCTGGACGCTGATACGTTACCAAAATGACGATATGACGTTGTTAATTATAGAATTATACTTTGAAATATTGCACCAGCTATAAACTTGGCATGCCATTCACATTGCTTATACCACGCAGGAAATGATTCATATAAGCAGTATTGCTTGTTTTCAATACCTGTTATTTGCTTATATATTATTGTATTGTTGAAACATGCTTTGTACTTTCGAAATAAATATTGTTTAAACTAAAGGTTTGCAGACGAAATTTTAACATTGGTTAGAAATATAATGATAGGAATATGGGGGCAGGAAATTTGAGCGAATTAGTGAATTTTCAAGACTTAATAATGTCATCTCTGATCTGCAGTTAATTAAATATGTTTTTCAACAATATTATTACGTCTACTCTCAGTTTCGTTTTTCTGAGACGGAAAGTGCAGAAGTACTCAATTTCGCATTCGTTTTCCGCCGTCTGATGACACCTTTCTAAATTTCAACCAATCAGGAATGGACAGAAATTTGCATATAAGAGTACATGCTAAAATATGAAAAATCCCATTGGTTGTAACCAGGCTGTCCATACAAACGCATTTTGAGGTGACATCATTCACTGAAAATGAGTGCAAAATCTAGGGATACAGACTGATGAAGCCAAAATATATTCCGCACTGTTATTTTCAGAAAAATGACAATAAGACAGAAAGTAGTCTTCTATTTTTAGACAAATCTATTCATTGCAATGCCGATCAGAGAGGTCACTGTTGAAAAACATAATTACATGTTAGACATGAATTTCGCCATTTACACTAAAAGAATTCTTGCTCCTAATATGTAGCTTAATATTTTCACATCATTACGTTTCCAAACAATGTTAAAATGTGATCGGCAAATTTTGGCTGTATAAGGCTTTAGTTCCGTTTAAAGTGGCTGTTTCTTATAATGATTAAAGAGGGTTTTTAATTGCACCAAAGTTATGATTTCTGTATTGGCTTAAAACCCCTGGCAATAAAAAAAAAATATGAGCCCGTTTGCATTGTAAGACTGAGTATTAACTGTATTTTCCCAAGTCGGATGACCTTGTGCAACAAACAGCAATACATATACAAAAAAAAAATACAAATTTTAAATGCAACCAAATATCTTTTTAAAGATATTTCTTGTCAGTGAATGTTTTCACCCAGAAAAAGTTTGTATGGACAGCCTGGTTATGATGGTATAAAAAAACCCTGATTATTCCTGGTTGTAATGAAGGAAGTCGAAGTTACATGACATGGCTAGCAGTCGAAAATTAGTGTTTAGCATTTTTGATAGGAACTCCACAACTGCATACAGGATCATCGGGCGACGGTTGGTCAACCAAAAAACTATGTTTGGTGCTGGTGATCGGCGAGATAAGTTTTTAATGTAACTGCTCCAGACGACGGCCAACTAAAACAATGCTTATCAGCTGATCAACACGAAAAACATCAAGTCGACCGACAGTCGGTCTTAATATAACCGAAGCATAATAACATTGGTATACTTACGAGCTTCATTCGTGGAATACAGAGTTACACAATATTCACAATTTATATTTTTCGATGCTCCTAGTTCGTTCATGATATCCCTCTTGCATGCTCGCTCGCTTGAATAACAGGCAAAACATCCAATTTGAACGCCATTAGCTGAAATAGAAATAATCATAGGTTCAGATAAGAAAGATTTTCTTACCCATTAAAGATACTGACGTCAAATAAAAGCACCGCAAGCACTGCATAATACCCCACCACTGCTGGGGGCACCAAAAGTTATTTTGTGAGATTTATAATGCCTAAATAGCAACAGAACTGAGATAGACAGTGATATGACGTCCTTAGTCACAATATGTAACCTTTGATGGTCAACATATCTGTGAAGTTTCATTCAGACATTTCATATAGTAAAGGAACTACAGGTCAAAAACATTTTCCAGATTAATCAAGGGCGGATAACTCATGAACTGGAAAGGTAAGAGTGACGGTCCTGCGTTGTAATATGTAACCTTTGCTGTTCAACATACCTGTGAAGTTTCATTCAGATATCATAAACAGTAAAAGAATACCCCGCCACACTTTAGTGTCGTACCTTTCGGTGTCTGTCCGTCCGTCCGTCCGTCCGTGCTCACCATTTCCGATCGATAACTTGAGTATTTATTCACGGATTTTTTTTCAAATTTTGCATACATATTGTTATCGGCGATGAGGGGTATGGGATTGTTAATGGGCAAAATCCGTCCATTTTTAACGGAGTTACTGCCCTTTTTCGTATAGGAAAAATGGTTTCTGGCCTGTTATTCCTTTACTGTTCATGATATCTGAATGAAACTTCACAGATATGTTGCACATCAAAGGTTACATATTGTGACTAAGGACCGTCACTCTGACCTTCCCAGTTATCCGCCCTTGATAGGTCTGAAAAAAGGTTTTTGATCTATTGTTCCTTTACTATATGGAATATCTGAATATAACTTTACAGATATGTTTCACATCAAAGGGAACATATTGTGACTAAGAATCGTCACTCTTACCTTTCCCGTTTGTGAGTTATCCGCCCTTGATTGAATTAAAAAATGTTTTTTACCCGTAGTTCCTTTACTATGTGGAATATTTAAATGAAACTTTACAGATATGTTTCACATCAAAGGTTACATACTGTGACAAAGAACCATCACTCTTACCTTTCCAGTTCATGAGTTATCTGCCCTTGATTGATCTGAAAAATGGTTTTTGACCTGTAGTTCATTTACTATATGGAGTATCTGAATGAAACTTCACAGATATGTTTCACATCAAAGGTAACATATTGTGACTAAGAACCGTCACTCTTACCTTTCCCGTTTGTGAGTTATCCGCCCTTGATTGAATTAAAAAATGTTTTTTACCCGTAGTTCCTTTGCTATGTGGAATATTTAAATGAAACTTTACAGATATGTTTCACATCAAAGGTTACATACTGTGACAAAGAACCATCACTCTTACCTTTCCAGTTCATGAGTTATCTGCCCTTGATTGATCTGAAAAAATGGTTTTTGACCTGTAGTTCATTTACTATATGGAGTATCTGAATGAAACTTCACAGATATGTTGACCATCAAAGGTTACATATTGTGGGTAAGGATCGTCACTCTTACCTTTCCAGATTGTGAGTTATCCACCCTTGATTGATCTGAGAATTGGTTTTTGACCTGTAGTTCATTTCATCCGTCCGTGCTCACTGTTTCCGATCGATAACTTGAGTATTTATGCACAGATTTTTTTCAAATTTTGCATACATATTGTTATTGGAGATGAGTGGTATGGTTTTGTTAATGAGCAAAATCCGACCATTTTCGATGGAGTTACTGCCCTTTCTCCCTTTAAAAAATGGTTTCTGGCCTGTTATTCTTTTACTGTTTATGATATCTGAATGAAACTTCACAGGTATGTTGAACAGCAAAGGTTACATATTACAACGCAGGACCGTCACTCTTACCTTTCCAGTTCATGAGTTATCCGCCCTTGATTAATCTGGAAAATGTTTTTGACCTGTAGTTCCTTTACTATATGAAATGTCTGAATGAAACTTCACAGATATGTTGACCATCAAAGGTTACATATTGTGACTAAGGACGTCATATCACTGTCTATCTCAGTTCTGTTGCTATTTAGGCATTATAAATCTCACAAAATAACTTTTGGTGCCCCCAGCAGTGGCGGGGTATTATGCAGTGCTTGCGGTGCTTTTATTTGACGTCAGTATCTTTAATGGGTAAGAAAATGTTAACACTTCTTTCTTATCTGAACCTATGATTATTTCTATTTCAGCTAATGGCGTTCAAATTGGATGTTTTGCCTGTTATTCAAGCGAGCGAGCATGCAAGAGGGATATCATGAACGAACTAGGAGCATCGAAAAATATAAATTGTGAATATTGTGTAACTCTGTATTTGACGAATGAAGCTCGTAAGTATAACAATGTTATTATGCTTCGGTTATATTAAGACCGACTGTCGGTCGACTTGATGTTTTTTGTGTTGATCAGCTGATAAGCATTGTTTTAGTTGGCCGTCGTCTGGAGCAGTTACATTAAAAACTTATCTCGCCGATCACCAGCACCAAACATAGTTTTTTGGTTGACCAACCGTCGCCCGATGATCCTGTATGCAGTTGTGGAGTTCCTATCGAAAATGCTAAACACTAATTTTCGACTGCTAGCCATGTCATGTAACTTCGACTTCCTTCATTACAACCAGGAATAATCAGGGTTTTTTTATACCATCATAACCAGGCTGTCCATACAAACTTTTTCTGGGTGAAAACATTCACTGACAAGAAATATCTTTAAAAAGATATTTGGTTGCATTTAAAATTTGTATTTTTTTTGTATATGTATTGCTGTTTGTTGCACAAGGTCATCCGACTTGGGAAAATACAGTTAATACTCAGTCTTACAATGCAAACGGGCTCATATTTTTTTTTTATTGCCAGGGGTTTTAAGCCAATACAGAAATCATAACTTTGGTGCAATTAAAAACCCTCTTTAATCATTATAAGAAACAGCCACTTTAAACGGAACTAAAGCCTTATACAGCCAAAATTTGCCGATCACATTTTTACATTGTTTGGAAACGTAATGATGTGAAAATATTAAGCTACATATTAGGAGCAAGAATTCTTTTAGTGTAAATGGCGAAATTCATGTCTAACATGTAATTATGTTTTTCAACAGTGACCTCTCTGATCGGCATTGCAATGAATAGATTTGTCTAAAAATAGAAGACTACTTTCTGTCTTATTGTCATTTTTCTGAAAATAACAGTGCGGAATATATTTTGGCTTCATCAGTCTGTATCCCTAGATTTTGCACTCATTTTCAGTGAATGATGTCACCTCAAAATGCGTTTGTATGGACAGCCTGGTTACAACCAATGGGATTTTTCATATTTTAGCATGTACTCTTATATGCAAATTTCTGTCCATTCCTGATTGGTTGAAATTTAGAAAGGTGTCATCAGACGGCGGAAAACGAATGCGAAATTGAGTACTTTTGCACTTTCCGTCTCAGAAAAACGAAACTGAGAGTAGACGTAATAATATTGTTGAAAAACATATTTAATTAACTGCAGATCAGAGATGACATTATTAAGTCTTGAAAATTCACTAATTCGCTCAAATTTCCTGCCCCCATATTCCTATCATTATATTTCTAACCAATGTTAAAATTTCGTCTGCAAACCTTTAGTTTAAACAATATTTATTTCGAAAGTACAAAGCATGTTTCAACAATACAATAATATATAAGCAAATAACAGGTATTGAAAACAAGCAATACTGCTTATATGAATCATTTCCATCGTGGTATAAGCAATGTGAATGGCATGCCAAGTTTATAGCTGGTGCAATATTTCAAAGTATAATTCTATAATTAACAACGTCATATCGTCATTTTGGTAACGTATCAGCGTCCAGGTGTTTTGCACAGGACGCTCAAGCGTTATCAATACCCCGATCTTGACAGTGTGGTCCAGCTTTGAAATTTTATATGATTTTATAAATATATGTGAAGTTATAAGAGGTTTAATAATTCAGTATTCTGAGATAGATTAATAAATGTATGAGAGAGAGAGAGAGAGAGAGAGAGAGAGAGAGAGAGAGAGAGAGAGAGAGAGACAGAGAGAATAAAAGAAAGCGAGTCATACTAAACGATGAAAGAGTCTTATAGCGTTATCATTGAATTCAGATACCAAGCACACACAGCAAAGCAATTTGTTCACCACCCACCCAAATATCCAGGAAATCTATCAAATAGTGTCATTATAATTGTATTGTTCTTACTGAGAGAAACGCTTAGAGAGTTTAATATATTTCTGCACTGCTTTGAAAATAAATTTATTAACCTCTTCTGAAACAGCGTCAGTGCCAAAAAGCAAAACATCTGTGGTTAGTTCAACGTTTGTTTTTCGTTGTATTGATAAGAACATTTCAGCTCTCATTTGATTATAACGAGGACATGTCAAAAGGAAGTGTTTGTTATCTTCAATTTCACCTTAAAAAATTGCAGACTAATTTTTCCGACATTGTCCCTATTTTTGGACAGTACCAGTAACCAACACAACACTAAACTATAATAATCAGCAGACCTTAGTATAAACTTAAATTGACACTAGCTTTAAACAAGTACAGACTTTTGGGGGGGGGGACTCACAAAACAGTAACAAAACAAACAGAACTTCTATAAAATAGTTAATTACTACCATTGATGGCAACTAGAGTTATGAAAGTTCAAGACACCTTTCTCTGACTCACGCTCAATAATCCTAAGTTTCAAGGTCGCTAAACAGCTTACATTGATAGGCTTGGTCGTACCACTTGACGCAGTAGGCAATGACGCTATCAATAAAATCTGTTTAAAAAAGTGCATTGTTCAGAAATAAGAACCTGGATTTGAGCGATTTTTGGCATTGTTTGGAGGAAAACAAATATAGTAAAAGTCACCTCGCTGAAGATTTTTAGTGATTTTCAAGATGAGAAGATATAAGCATAATCATGTTTACAAGTATCAGCTTTTGTAAAAAAAATTAAAACTCGCCGGTTTCGGGTCATTTCGGCCCATACCTATTTGGGCCCATGGTCATTTCGGCGACTAGAATCGCCAATACAAGTTTCAGATTTCATAAAGCTGTGAAAAATTAACACACATGAAAGGGGGATACAAGTTTCAGCTTTTTTAAATGCAAAATAAAGGTAAATTGACAATCATGAAATATTTCCGCGCTTGCGTGGGCTCTTTTCTAGTATAGTAAATCTATACCCTATCAATATTATAGAAATGTTTTAAGAGATCCCATGCCATAATCTTTCTGCCATGTAGGCACTCTTCGTAGTAGGGATGATCATCTTGGGATGGAGTCTGCAGCCATTTCGTAAAGATGACGGCATTCAGCTGGCGATGTGGATGTGTGATTCTCGCAGCTGGATGGTGACATACTAGTAGCTGATGGTTGTTGAGAATCAAAGTCAACTGACGTCTTGTGTCCTGGCTGGTCAAAGGACCTGGCGTGCAATGTGAGGGAGTGGGTGTCTGTAACGAGAGTAAACGTCCTGTTTAAAGACTTATCTATTGATGGGATGGTAGAGGCCTGATGCTTTGTCTGTTGTCAGGCCCACTGGGGTTTACCTGTTGGATTTCTTTGCTCCGGTATTCAGTTTTATGTACTGGTGAGTCCTTATTTTTGCTTTATCTCATTTTAATATCCTGCTTTATATGTTTTGAGATAATGCATTTATAAGCTAGGGGTCTGAACTAAGGGTGAGATCGCGCCGTGAAACCGGTTTAAGCCCTACAGTGATATATTTTTACTGACCGTTCCAATGCGGTACTTCTTTTGTGAATCATTTGTGTTTTTTGTGTCTTGTGTTTCTCATGCTTTTGCGTCTGTTCATTGCTGTCTTGTGGTCACCTGCTGGGAGAGGGCTGACCTATTGACTCTTGTTGGTGATGTTTATTGTATTTTGTTACTTTCCTATGTGGTATTCTGGGTCACGTGTGGTACTTGATTGTATCGTTTCCTGATCTTTGCCTCATTTCTTACTTTCATGCAAACCAAACATATATGTGCTTTGATCCACATCTGAATTAAGAGTGAGGTTGGCGCTTTGAGCCCTCCAGTAAAATATTTTACTGACCGTTCCAAGGCAGTACTTCTTTTGTGGATCATTTGTGTGTTTTTGTGTCTTGTGTTTCTGATGCTTTCACATCTGATCATTGTTGCCTTGTGGTCACCTTGTTCGGAAAGGACTGACCTATTGGCTCTTGTTGGTGATGTTTATTGTATTTTTGTGACTTTTCCATGTGGCATCCTGGGTCAGGTGTGGTACTTGATTGTATCGTTTCCTGATCTTTGCCGTCTTTCTTACTTTTATATCACCCAGAAGATTAATCTATATTTCCAGGCCTGTGAGTCCTTTACTTAACACATCACGCTTAATGGCTTCAGTGTAATTAACATCCAAATCACAACCAGTGCATTTTACTATAAACTTGCAAACATTAGTCTGACCCTGGAGCCTCGAGTCAAAACTATTCACTGTTTCGTCATTATTCTGCCACATGTTGTGCAATTTAACTCTAGTTACCATAGTTCTTTCCACTCGAACTGCCAGCTTAAGGATTGCAGCAATTGCGTCAGCCTCAGCCTTGTATGTGAGTCTTCCACTGGATCTTGTAAGGCCCTTGCGAAAGGGCTCGTCACAACATTCAAGGAGCTATATTACCCCAACTCGGCCATCAACCTTGGTGGCATTGACATATTCCTTCCAACGACGTAGAACATAAGACTAGTCTGCACTGGTTCCTGCAGCTGAAAGGATTGGTCTTCTGACATGTTCTATCTTAGCGGCAGCAACAGGGGCAGCTGCTACAGGCGGGTGTACCATGCTGTGTGCTGTAATGAGTACTGATACAATCGCTGCTTCGAGGCCTGTTGGCTTTTAGTCACAACCTGGGTTTGGGCATGCTTCTTCTGGCATCTTGGTAGTATCTTGATCATAAATAAGAATTTAGTTCTATTAGTTGGATTCAGTCTAATGTCATCTGGCAACAATGATCAAGGTCTGAAAATATACAGATAATACATTATTGACCTAAAGTATGATAATAAAATCCTCTAGTCAGTAGCTGACTGTTATTCGTCAATGAATTTCATGCTGTCACCTTGCCATGCCCAGCGAACTGACTTACTGCATCACAACCAGTAACCACATAGAAAACAGGTAATACAGATTGTAAGGCAGCATCTTGTTTCATTTCATAGACTGGCACAAACTTTGTCCCTGACATATATCATATTTCCATTGGCAGCTGACCTTTGAAATGAAGCAAGGGAACTAGCACATCCGTGTTTCTACAACTCGTTCGAATCTATCTAAAACGCATCTTTTTTGCACAAAACAGAATGCGAACATCTGCTTCTTCATGTGTAGAGCTTAGTTTACACTTTAGCGTTTCTGAACTCTCAAATCAGCCAGCAGTAACGATGTCTCCATCTGCAACTTAGCAAGATTTCTCCTTAGATAGTGGTCTTGCCAAGTCTGCATTATTTTCTTCCAAAATAGTAAGTGAGTATGATCAGGAAATACCACAATCACAAACTGCAGACAACCCCGTGGCACCGCGAGGAAGAGCCGCTCAACCATCACGAGACACCAGGAAGATAAATTAAGCAAAACAACCAGCTCTCTCTTCCCCATCAAGATGATTGCAATGCTAGAATGGACATAAAGTAACGCACAACAAAACATAGAACAATTACAGACTCCCACAATGGGAGTTACAATAAACAATAAGACAACAACAACAGAACCACCGCCTTAGAACGGACAGCAGCCTAAGCCACTGGGGGAGGCTTAAATGCATTTTACTGGTACCAAATCTTCGCCCTAGATTCTGCTGTTGTTGAAGTACAAGAAATGTTCAGCTCGTATGAAGGCCATCTAACTAATCTTTAAATTGTTTCCAGCTGTTATTCAAAGGAACTTTGCCATTCATCATCTGGCAAACAGGTCATCTGCTAGTTTAGTTTAAACATAAGTTATTGCCAAATATATACAGCAACAGGGTTGGGACACAAGTTCTCACAAATTCTCACAGCATTAGTTATGACCCTTCATCTACTGGAGGCCTATATATGGAGGATTTCTCATATCTGTCAAATACAATATCGACTCGTGTGGATTGCTTTATCATATAACTGAGACAAGTTGATCTGATTCGTAACAGGTCACGAAATGTTTTTGCGAACTAGATTTTCCAATTGCTTGGATAAGAGCTTGACAATCTAAGATAGTACATTATATGTTTGTGAGTGATCTATCTCATCAGTCGTATCTGCAAGGGATGAGGGCACAGGAAACAGTTCGTGCTGAAGAATCCTAGGCAAATCTATGTTTCGTTCGTTGGAAATGTCTTCTGTCAGCTCTCAACCATTCTGCTTTCCCTGTCGCTGTCGTTTTCTTTGGCTCAAACATTGACTATAATGTTGGTGACTTTGACTTTAAAATTGCACCATGACAGCTTACTTAGTGCAATTTCAGGCGTTTATTTACATAACTTGGTCAATTCCACTAAACTCTGCATTAAGTAATGCGCTCTGGGGATCTTCTGATGCTACATCTTGGCTAGCAATAGCAACATGGTCTTGCTGGTCAATACTGAATAGATGGAATCCTTTAAGTTGCTGTTCAATAGACCTCAAGTCTTCCTCATCCCTTCTAAATCGTAATAATCCTATCACTTTGGCTTATACGTCTTAACAGTGTCATCACTCTGTAAGCCATACATGTCCATTGTTTGCTGGGCAATATCGCTTCTTTGGTTGAAAGCTAAGCACCACCTTTCCTTTGAATTTTCAAGCCGTGTTATACCTATAAGACCGATACTTTACAGATTTTAGTGACGTGCTCTAAGACTTGGTCTGTAGAAATCTGATTGAACCTGTGACTGGTTTTCTTCACAAAGATATCTGGGTGCGTTTCTTCTACATTTTCATATCTGCCAAATAAACAACTCTCCACCTTGTAAATAGAGAATACTAGGTGAGTGTCTTTCGATATCATGTTTACCAGGCAAGGCTTTGAGAATGCTTGTTGACATCGCGAGGCTTGGCGAGCGATTCAACATGCGTTCTCAAAGCCGAGCCTAGTAAACTTGATATCAAAAGACGCGAACCTGGTATTCTATTTATCAGTTTACCCATTAACTAGCGATTATGACGTATTTTTTAATTTTTATCTTCATTCAGCGTCATTAGCGACGTCATTCAAAAAGTGCAACGTCCCTGATAAATGTAGGTTATGCTGTAACAATTCAGTTAATATTAGGTGTGACTGATAAAAATTCTTAAAGTCGGTCGTAGATTGCAATCCAGGGTAACATTTCAGCAAATGACGACAAATGCATTTCCCAGTTGCCTTCTCATTCAGCTCTGATGAACCGTACTAATAACTGAACAAGACGCATATATTGACGCCCATATACAAATGTTGGATTTTGATTTTATTTGTCAAAATCTTCAATTGAACACAAAATATGATTTTGCTTCAATGCATCTAGAACGTCATCAAGCATTTGTTAGAGCTCTCTATATAGTTTCCTTTTGTTCTTACAATGCTTTAGCTAACACAGACAGAGACTGATAAATCGTTTCAGTATCAACTTCTTTCTTATGCAGTCAGTACAGAAATAGCTTCTGATAAAGATGGCAAACTGCTTTATATTATGTCATCTTTTGTGCTCTCCTAGCTTTGTTATATGATTTTACTGCCCGGATATTGCTGTACCTATTCTCGCCATAAACGCAACTTTCAGCCTAAACCTCAAGTAAACCTGATTACGTGAAATGTTGTCCAATCACACGCATAAAGCATAATGTCGTGTGGAAACTTCCCAAGCATACTAAAACAGCATACTAGAAACAACCACTGCAGCCATATAGTCTCTCACTGACAAGGGGTCAAACGACGAAAATTAAATTTATGATGCATCCCTGATTTGTTTCATTTGGGTATTAGATCTAAGGGAGACCAGAATAATCACAGCAAGTTGCAAGTTAGACCGCCTATCAATGTCATTGCGATTGATATTCTATTCTATTCTATCTTTGTTTGTTTGTTTGGTTGGTTGCTTTACGTCCCAAGTCAACAGCTATGGTCACTGCGGGACGGTCAGTTCACTTAAAGCTGCATAGTCTGTAACTTTTGATCTTTTTATTTTAGAACTAATGTTTCTATTGTTCAAGAACACAGTAAAATAACTAAAATTCAGGTATACATTTTACCAATTTCGTAAATCTTAACAAATTATCAGTATCAAACCAACATCATTTATGATAAAATTAACTGTCTATAATTATTGGAGGGACGCAAATAATTACCAACAAGAGAAAAACACACCTGTTTTATAAGATAATTTACTTTCCGTGCAGTTTTCAGCTATAGTGAACATATTTATTGTGAAAACATAACTTAATTCTACTTTTGCAGATGATTTAAAACGAAATTATAAAAAATCGAAAAATGTTCATAGTTGCAGACTTAGTCTCTTTAACCACACTTTTTCCTGGGCAAGCTTGAACAAGCAGTTAACCAGTACTTCGTGCACATACTTTCGCTTGTAACTGACAACAACCCTTCTTGAATGATTCAGCGGAAGGGAGGAGAATGGCCGTAGAAATTATTTCATGATCAATCTCCACGAAAGTATGGGACCGGGCCGGGATCGAACTCGCGACCCCTGGATCAGCAGTCAGACTCGCATCTGTTGCCAGACACGTTACCGACTGCGCTACGCGGCCCGGTTCTATTCTATCTGAAATACTGATTACTACATCAGTGGTAAGCATACATGGCATAAATAAATATACTGAACAAAAAAAGTTAAGGAAATCTCAGAAAACCATGCAGCATAAGGACACCAAAGCAAACAATTATTTGATTTTTATTTATTTGTTTAGATACATGTCATCGGTTGAGAAAAATGTTGACTTAAGTTTGCTAGCACCAATATCTTTGTTGTGGCACAGTGTTAAGTAACCTAGGGGTCAAAGTCATTTTTCGCAAAATTGACTACAGAGTATTCCCTCATAAACACATGAAAAACATGTAAGTTTTCAAAACTTGAAATGCAATTCCTTTGAATATCACATGGAATTAATTTAAACATCAAATTTCGAAGATGAGAATGCCTTCACCAGTAACGAGTGTGTCCCCCAGTCAGCACCAAGTTAGGACTAGCACCGGTTTCGGATACTCTAAATACTGATAATTTGGTGATGAGGGATCAGCATCAATATCTCCTGTAACACTATCGAGAGGCTGGGAGTTTCTTGGTGGCATGTTTTTTTGCGTTGGACCTGCTGTCCAAAAATGTCATAGACATGTTAAAATTTAAACATGTCTGATATGCGAACTGATCTGTCAATGCGCAAAACATTGTTTTTGCTGATTCTAGTAAGATGTGTTCTGGCATTGTCATCATAGGCCTGGTACTGTCACTGGTTTTCGCGCAAAAAGTCAGGACAACAGACCTCAACACCTAATCCATGTGCACTTGACTGATCAAGTGTCCCTCTTAAACCATTAAATCGGTCGTCCTAGGTTTTAAACATCTCCATCTCCCGAGGGACCTGGCGAACGTCAATGTCAGAAAACCTATGTTTGTTCCGTAAATTGAGTTTTTGCGAAAAACGGAGTGAAGACCAGTCAACTTTGACATGGATTTACTAAGCTGCTATTGGCGCTACCGAGCCATATAAAGCGTCATTATAAAGAAAAATGGTTACATTATATACTATTGTGAAATTCAAAAGTCTTTAAATGTTTTAGATCTTTTGTCATGGCCCCTCAAACACAATTTCCTTAACATTTTTTGTTGAGCATACAATAAAATCATATTACTAAGTTTATTTAATTAGGGGGTGCATTTTAAGATAGTGTCACATTAAAAATTTCCGGCTGTGACACGCTATTTGAAAGCTTAAATAACTTAAAGAGGTGACGGTATGTTTATTTAACATCAATAAAAATAAATTGCCTCAAACTCGTATATTCAATAATACTGCCCGAAGCTGCACATTGATAATATCTATATAATATTTCGAACATGTCACACGATGACCTAATTTTCATGATTTACCAACAACTGCCTTAAAGCAAGATATTTCTTCCTAATTACGGTGTCATCTTTTTTTTTCTTCTTTGGCACTTATCAAATAACTAGGGCCGCCTCTAGTTTACACAAGTTGAAAAAGGGAAACTTCGATATATAGTAAGTAAAATGATAAAATGCCCGCTCTACCGCATTAAAGCGCCAAGAAAAACATGCATCTGAAAGTGTCGTCTGCTGAAGTCGTCTGCTGCAAATAATTGCCTAGCATTACTGACGAATTAAGTATAGAAGCAAACAGCGTGGACATCTGATCTAGGTCCACACTGTTTGTCATAGTGGCTTCTTAAAAATTACAGCAGATGAGAAAAGCAGACGACTTTTGTTGTGATTGGCGCATTAAGGGTTAACAGCACTGAGGAAGAGAAAGAAAACGATGCAATATAAAGTTTCCTTTTAAAAGGAAGGTTCCCCTGGTTCTAAATGTGAAATTTCACCAGTCAATTTAGTCTTAATGCAGTGGAGAATCCCTCTCCACGCCACCCGTATTTTCATAGGATATTTAAGAGAAATGAAATAAAATCAGCAAAGCTACCCCAAACCTTTAAATATCTGAGCCCCCTTTCCTGAAATCCTGGATCCACCCCTGTAATGCACTGCACTAGCCGTCAGTGCCATTTACATCCCATCGGCATCAAATATGCACACCGAATATGGTATCCAAATAATAAAGCTTTGCATGTAGAATACTTAAAAAAAAAAAAAAAAAAAAAAAAAAAACAACTACCAAACCCACCAACTCAGCCAGCTACATGTATGCCAGAACCGGATGCTCGTGCAAAACCATAAAACAAATGGAAACCCCACACCAAGGGTGTGCATAAGTTTTTGCGCTATCATGATGCACATGTTTTATCGTGCGCAGCATCCTGTGTGCGATTATACTTTACATACATTTTGATCAGCGAAGAAGAATGTGAACCTTCACATATGCACAATCTAACAAGCATCTGCACACACGATGTATTAAAGCGTAGTGAGACTCGGACCTAGTCCATCTGAATAAACTTGTGTAGTGAGTCACTTTTCAAAATAATCATACTTACTTGCCATAAGTAACTACATTGAAACGAGCATGCAACTAGCGTTGAACGTCACCTCCTTCACATGTAAACATCAAACGCTAAGATCAGAGTGCTAGCGTTGAGGAAAAAACGTTGAGAAAAACGAAAACATTAAGGCCTGCGCAAGAAATATTATATATTTTGTTGGACAAAAGCATCTTATCACAATGTTGCACAGCAAAGGCTCCAGATCAGGAAATGAAGACTCCAGGGAGATTGTTCAACCTGGTCATCAAATGTACATCGCCGCAAATGTTTGTGGTGATTTTTTAAAAAAAATCTGGTTGAATAAAAACTTGTTTGTGACGATGGCTTTTATGAGCCTTCACCTGCATCCCAACTTCATGTATGCAAGCAGTAAACGTTCTGGCGAGCATGTGCGTTTGCAAAGGCTCACATGAGCATTCACAGCTCACATATGCGTTAAGTACCAGCATCTCATGAAAGGGCCCCAGTTTTAGACGATAAGGAGAATAATTATTTCACCTCTCCCTCTATGGCCTTATGAACAAGGTACCTTTTCTGAATTATTTCTTGCAGATGGTTGGGCTGTCAAAAATAATAAATGTTACCTTTTAGCCTCCATAATTCAAGGTCACCGACGACATACTTTAATCATGTTAATTAATGAGGCTTTTTAACAGGAGCTACTTTGAAGGAATGTGTGGTCACTTTGTGTGAGGGTGGTATGTGGGTGGGAGGGGGTTGATGAAGAGCATCGCTCTTTGTGTCCAGAAACAGGACATATAGGGCTAGACTGGCTCCAGTCCTTAAAACAATTTTTCATCAATATGTAATATCATATACTTGTAGCTAGGCTAACTCTGATGGCTCTGTTTTAAAAGTTTTATAGACTGGCTACAAGTATATGATATGTCATATTGGTGATTTTTTTAAGAACAGGTGCCAGTCTAATATATGGCGTATTCGATTACGATAATAGAAGCAGATGAAAATTTCATCTTGATTTAAACGACGACTACGCACATTGTTTCTTACCCAGGGAGGGGGAGGGGGTGGTACTCTCAATGTTTCTTGATACGTAGTCTTGGACCCAGCATCTACTGTTTACCAAATAAATTCAGGAATATCAGGCATACCCAAAAATATTTGAAATTTAGCGACCCCAAAAATATTCCAATTCTGTACCTTCAACTTAAGAAACAGCCCAAAACAGTATAGGTATGACCTATAAAAATAGTCCAGTTTTGTAATGACCCCTAAAAATATTCACAATTTCTTGATACCCCGAAAAATATTCATCAAAAATATTAATTTTTCGAAAAAACAAACAAACATATTGAATTTCAAAATTTTGAACCCCCCAAAATGGACCATGCCTACGTATATATGAAAATATCGAGTACACCCCCCTCTAGTCCGAGTTTTCTCTGACGTTTTAGTGGCTTTTCTTTATTTTGATATTTGCCACTACCGTCAGAGCAACTTAGCTATCGAAAATCCAGAATTCTCCCAGCCAGTTGTGGCCGGGCACTTGCAACGAAAAATATGGTAATTGAATGAAAGATAGGTGACATAAAAAGTTAAAATAGGGTCGAGTTATGATTTATCTCTAAAATAAAATGATATTTTTCATTAAAATCTTTCAAAGATGGAAATTATCCACACCTCATTTCCCATTAATCACTTGAAAAGTGAAACTACTTTTATTTTTCAGTTGTATGTTCATTAGTTTTATCATTCTAAGCAGTTGTCTAATGTTTACATCATTCATCTGTCAACATTTTTGGGAAAAATACCCAATATTTGATCGGTGAAGAAAATTCTGGATTTTCTTAATAGGAGTTACTCTGATGTTAGTGGCAGATAGCAAAATATGGAAAAGCCACTTAAACATCAGAGAAGGCTCGGATTAACCCCCCTCCTGCAGCTTCTTACTGCTACCAAGCATTATGCGATGTCTATATCTGTAGTATACTGGCCCAATCGCAGAAATTATCCAGTGTCTGATCTAGGTCTGCTCTGTTTGCCTATGTCCCTTAAAATGAACGCTAGGCTTATTATGGGTAAATGACAATTTTAAACCTTATAAAAGCAGAAAAAACGGATACATATCCATAAAGGTTGTCTCGTTGATCCATTTATCTTTTGACTTTGTATGAGCAAGTTTTTATTTGATTTTGATATTTATATTATCTCATTAGCGAGTAGCGAAGGTTCAGACGAATCTGTGCATATGCGCAAACTCAAGAGAGCCTTCGATGCTCGAATACTCTAAGTATGGATGTAGATGGAGGCTCAGATCAAAATGTAGACCTCTAGATTTGCTGAATACACGTCAGGATGGATGTTTATTAAAGGCATTTGCGCAATTGGTCTCGTGTGCTGGTCCTTTTCCTGTAGACATTTTGTATCATATGGTTCATTAAATGCTACATTGTCTTTAGATCAATATCTGGTTACTTACATGTACTTGGACGTGGAAACAAAGATGGACGAACGGACGGACGCATAAACATACACACATTCCGACCAATGCGGATTCCGACCAAGGCGGATCAAACAACTTTCTCGGTCAAAGGGAGATGATCCAAGGGAGGTAATCCGAATCATTTGCATATGCAATAAGTCGTGCTGGCTCATATATGCCAACTAGCAATAATTTCCTGTCGAAATCTTGTATTATTTACGAAAGGGTTTCTTGTTGTTGTTTTTTTATCAACATATGGTCACTTACTTGGGATGTGGAAACAAAGGCGGTCGGGGTCGCAAACGCATACTATTAACGGATGACATCCGACCAAGGCGACGGTCAAAGGGAGATGATCCAATCCATGTAAAACTATATATTTTGTATGAAAGCATACAGTGGTATATTTTCATGTAATTTAGCAGAATGTATCCTAAATTGACCTTGCTATAAAATAGCTTAATATTATGCTAGGGTCAGAATTAGAACATATTATAATTGGCCCAAGATACCAAGTTTCAAAGTCAGAAGAGAAGATGGTTTAAGGTGTTTACCAAATATGGATGTAGCGACAATCTTTATATTTTAACTGGACAATGTATGCAATTTTAGTGTCACCATGCCGAGAGAGGCCTGTTTGAAATTTGAGCTTATTTGGCTCAGTGGCTTCCGAGAAGATCCTGATATTATGTGCATTAATTAGATAATATTCGAAGCTGTGATTATTCGGTAGCTTCGGTATTAAGTCCATTCCAAGCTGCAATAGTCCTGGGGAAACGACATTATCTTAGACCAACAGTATATCCATTTGGATGGTGATTAAGAATTCTTGCTCCCTTTCCAAGCCTCCAGCAAGTACCTACTAGTACTCTTTGTATGAGACTGGATCTTAAATATGTTCTTAAAAGGGTATCCTTTGGAAGCAAAGACTGCACCAAAAGAACTGACACTAGAGTGTGCATATTTCCTGGGCAAGCTAGCTCAAGGTCAAAGGTCAATTTGGAAGTAACACAAACCAATATGACCCAACTGGATCACTAAACAAAGTAGACAGTACAACATCAGACAGATTTCCAAGTTGTTCTTCACTTTTGCTGAATTGAAAGATCAATCTGTCATCATATGATCATATGACAGACTCCTGTGCTACCTCTTAGTTTAACTAAGGCACATGGCAATAATTGAGCATGCAAATGCAAATATGGGTTTGCCACATGTAATACATTTCAACTCAATTACATATAAAATAAGAAAGATGGCAAATATCAGGAAACGATACAATCAAGTACCACACCTGACCCAGGATCTCACATGGGAAAGTAACAAAAATACAATGAACATCACCAAAAAGAGCCAAGAGGTCAACCCTTTCCCAGCAGATGACCAAAAGGCAGCAATGTGACCATATGTGGTCAATGAAGTGACCATATGCGGTTTACAAAAAATGCGATTTTTTACCATATTTTGATAATAACAGGAAGCTCAGTGGTAGAGTGCTTGACTCGAGACCATGGTGCCGCGGGTTCCAGCCTTACCGGCGTCACTGCTTTGTGGTCCTTGAGCAAGACACGTTTATCCTAGCTTAGTACTGGTTCAACCCAGGTAAACCCATCCCTATGTAACTGAAAGATTGTTGATGGAACGTAAAGAATCAAAACAAACAAAAACAAATACTCCAAAAATAACTCAGTTTATATAGTGCAATAGTGCAACTCACATGCTTACATCCCAATATGTAGTGCAAACCGACCTACCCATTAGCACTACCTCTTTCATAGCAACAAATACAGAAGCGAGCGTCACCAATTCTTTGAAATAACTAGAGATTTTCATCCACTTACCATAAATATATTAATATAAGGTAATGAAACTTTTGACAACCAATCTAATATAGAATTATTTAGTGCAGTGCACGATTATACATGTATAAAGAATACTAAACGTTTTTATAATACATGAGCACATTCCCCATTGATAAGAATGTCCAAATGTTATTTTATTATATACCTATAACTGATACGACTTTAGAACTGTCTGTTTTCTGGCCATCTGATACAGAAAGCCGGATCAACGAACTGAGGTTATCTGAATCCATATCACTATCCTTTAAAACGAGGCTAGCGTCGGTTACCTGCTTTTGCGGCAACGTAACGTAAAGTAAATTGCAAGCATGGAACCAGAGACGGAAAACATGTTGACGTGACGTCAAGAAACGTAACGTTATGGCAAACGTTCCCGCAATTTTCGGGATCAAAGACCAAAACAGGTTTTAAAATCAGAAAGAATGTCAGAAAAAGGCATATAATAAACATATTATCATAATAGTAACCTGATCTGGCGTACAGTATCATGTCTCGTGGATGAGGCCATACCAATGGATCACCCTCGACTCTACGCGTCTCGGGTGATCCGATGGTATGACCTCATCCACTCGACATGATACTGTATGCCAGATCAAGTTACTATTCTGATAATGTGTATATATCACCACTGTCTCTTCGACTATACCTCTAAATTCCCTTGTCTGTAGGGCCAGTCTGCTCCTTGGAACTGATGGGTGAATTTTGACAATGAAAACATAGACATGGAGTATTCTATTATCAAATTAAAGTATTCATGAACTTTGGGTGCAATTTAAAGAGAAGATTTGATGGCCATTTGTTCTAATTTTGTACTCAATGTTTTTTCAAATTATTTATTTATTGTTGAAGATATGTTTTATATCAATGTATACATGCTTAAAGTTTAGATTTAGATTTGTATATGTAGGAAGAGGGTCGTAACTAATGTTGCGAAAACTTGTGACCCAATCATATTGCTGCTATTTGTGGCAATAAAATATGTTAAAACTAAAAACTCACTAATCAGGCTATTTTTCTGCCGTCTTAGTGATTTTTGTTGTGAAAGGGTGGGCTTTTTTTTTTTTTTTTAAAAAAAAGCTGAAATCATTATAGGACTTAATGATATCCAAACATATTATCAAAAACATATAAAATATCACATACAAAACAGCCAAAATATCCATTAAAACAGGCCTGAGATTTCCTCTTTAGAGCCAGACCTGAAAATGTTTGCCATAGATCTTCATTATAGCGTGTATGTGAGCTGTGGACCTCACAACTCTAAAATCACAATGGGGCTTCCATAGAATTACAGATTGGATCTAGTTCAATCAACAAACAAGAATGAGATACCCTGGTGACTGCCATGTTTAACCACTTTTTGGCACCCTACATGGAATGAACTTTTCATTTGAAAGAATTATCAAAATGCAAGGTATTTTTTCTTAGCGACACGTGTAAACTTAGTAAACGAAATCAACAAAAGCAGTGATTTGTTGTTTCAAATATGTAGCAACTATATTTCCATCTTATAATATGATTTCTTTCCTGGACCAAATCCGAAACAATTTGCAACTTAAACATAGTGCCGAGCTTCCACCCAAATCTTTAGCCAATCACTTCCCTTTTTTTACAATTACAGGTCTGTGGCCGTAGGACGGACAGTGCGATTACTACGAGGGTCATCCAACAAAGAATGAGACTTTCTTCATAGTCTGAAACTCTGTTTGTGCATTTAGTTACAATTCACTATAATACTGTATGACACCTTAGCAATTCAGGAATAGAAACAATATGTTTGTGAGTGATCAGTTACCATATAAACGGAATGTTTTGTTGAAGGATTTGAGGACGCATGGCCTCGTTAATATTATGTTTTGCAACCTATGGTCATTCAAAGTCTTTTTATTTTCGATCACAGATATAAGTTAACCACTTGATATTATTTCTCAAACTGAACACTCTTAGTGTTACATAAAATGCTATAAAAGAAGGACCAAATATGCATATCCTTTATTTAGGTTGCCTAGCAACCAGTTTGCTCGATTTTTGAAAAACACACTACTTTGTGTTGCTATGGTAACTATGTTGGCGATGAATATCCTACAAAAAGTATATTTATGTGCAGCTGATTGTTATTTTGGTTATATGAACAAAACCATGTTCACGTTAGTTGCTTTTGACTATTTGATATTAACTTTAAAAGTCAAGAGGTTAGCGAAAAATATCAGATATTTCTTGGAAACTTGAGTTTTTCAGCTTTGTTTCCATGGTAAAAGCTGAAGAATCCGGAACATTACTTATCCCTATTGATTATAGACAGATTGCATGAGCATATACAAGTATTAGTAGAAAAATAAAATATACATCTTAATCTGTTGCCAACCTATCGTGAGCTGTCCACGCAGGTTCGTCTAGTCTTCTAATGTTGCCTAGCAACAAAAATTGGAACAATGTAACACGTCGAATATGATGCATGTGAACAGCTAAAAAGACTTGCTAGCTTTGGACGCGATGTCATAAGTCTAGGATGTTTATCCACTGCGTTATAGCAAAAGTCTCATTCTTCATTGGACGACCCTCGTATGTGACTCCCGTTAGGATATCTACTAATTTGAGGATATGGGCACATTTGTCCAACCTTTTTTTACGTCACTAATCACTTAGTGTCCAACTTTTGCCCAAAAATAAAAGTGTATTGCAGCGATTAATTTCTAGTGCAGCGTCAAGCCTAAGTCAACTACCTACAACATCCCAGAGAAGAAGAAAAAAAAACACTTTCAGTTATTTTAAAGTTATATGCAATTTTATACTCATATAAATTAGTGATGTAACGCTTGACGACACACTTAAAACAGGCTTATAAACAAAATAATTTCCCTTTTTCCATTTTTTGAACTACTGATTTTAGAAATTCTTCTCTAGCTGTATTTAACTGCTAGACAATAAATGTTTGTTTATTCAAAACTAATGTGTAAATGTACTTTAAGCACTTTTGATGTAACTGGACAATAAATGATGGAGTCTTCATTACATCTCTGCACTATATGTTTTATTTTACAAAATATTTCACTTTTTCCTGTTTTGATAACTACTGTATTTTGGAATCATTCTCTTGATATATTTAGTAGCTAGACAATATATATGTATTAACACAAAACTAAAGGGTTAAATTAAGCATTTGTGATGTAACTGGAAATGAATCATGGAGTCTTCATTACATCTTTGCTGTAATTGTGTATTTGAATAGAACTTCAACTACAAAATCCAAAAATATACTATGACTAGCCCAGTTTCAGGATTTCTTTTTTAATTAAAGAAGAGTTTCAAAGATATTATGTAGTTATTTCCATCAATAAATTACATAAAATGCGTTAGAGATGTAACAGGACACCTTTTAATTGCGCCTCTGTTACTCTCAATATATTTGGCTTGATTTAAAGTAACTGTAAACATACAGACCTGAAAAGACCTTAAATGGATTGACTCACAGCATTAACGCAGATTTCAGCATCACATCCTCATGTGTGAAGTAGATATCTCTTAAAATTAATATTCTCCTTTATTAACCTGGCTGTAACGGAGACACAAGAAGATATTGTCCCAGTTACATCATTTGATATTAGTCTCCTATTTATAAGCGTTCTCCGCTAAATTACATTTGTCTATGCATGAACAACACGCACAAATATGCAACACTTTGTATGTCAGTTCCTTTGCATGTTTTAGCTTCACTGAAATGAACAACCAGACAGTTTTTCTCTGGCCAAGGCGTAACGTCATGTTAGAATAAGTTAAATAGCACTGGGGTATTTTCTTCTCCCTCCCCCCAACAACACAGCCACTTATGATGCGTACAATATATTTCAGTTGCTTATAACCACGTGACAAAAAGCGCGCCAATCTTTTGATGATAAAGTGCTATGGTAGATTTATTTATCGATTTCCTCAAAACTTTCTGACGTAACATACTGGACTGGACACCTTGAATACTCCAACATTTAAGGTCGATATTTTTTCTACGGCGTTACTTATTAATGCATAAGTAACTAATATTAGTTCATTTATGAAACAGTGGTTACTTAGCCTATAATTGTAATTGGTTTTGAAATGGACTCTTCCGAAGAGGGTGTGATCAAAGTTATTGTTCAATGAATAATGTTTTGATTAAATTTTTCATTTTTCCAAGGGTAAAGTAAAACAAATGTAGACTTCTCTTATTAAAAGAGTATTTAAAACGTCTAAAATCAGGTGTCTTTTCAGTGTAAATGTCGGATGTTCAACAGCTGTTCTACCCACAGGCTGTACCTATTTTTCACCCTCGCCAGCCGGTCTAATGGTCTAACTTAGAATAACTTAGAATTGTAATTAATATTTCTACCAAGAAACTATTTCCGATTATGTGTTATCAGTGGTTTTGGGGCGAACTTATTGATAAATTTATTACTATAGATACGAAATTCTTTAGTATATATTAAATAAGTATATGAAGGACTTTTCTGTAAATCATTGTGACGTCATTCATTCTATATTTAGCAGTGTGCGAGGTTAAATTATTTCGTCCCACGATAAAAAGAAACGAACTTTTCACTTTATTAGAAAATAGAAGCAAGAAAATGTTAAACAAACGGACAACGGGCATACAAGCAGAAAATATATTTAAGCAAAGAAAATAACCTAAGAGAGATTAAAGGCAAAACGCGGAAAATAGGTCATTCCACTGGTTTGACCTCAGGTTTGTTTTCGATGTCATCGAAGCAAATTGTGTCAAACGATCATCATGCTTGTAGATTTTTCCTATCATCCGCAAATTCATGGCTGGGGTTGGATTTCTTTCCATCTAAAGGAGGAAAATGCATGGGATATTATTCTTTCGACTTGAGAAGTCTTCTTTCCCCGCGGACAAGTATTGGTTTTCATAAAAGACTGAAGATAACAAGGGGAGGGAATAAAAGCCGGGACCAACGCCTGAGACTAGTGACCAAATTCCGGGACCAAAGTTTGCAAGCATCAAAATGGTATTCAAAATGCAAACTTCGACCTAAAAATTGGATCACATGTTCATTATAGAGCCTCCTTAAAAATGCTTATAAAGATTCTTTATGACTTTTGATTTTTTGTTAATTACTAGCAGTAATACCGGACCCTGTCATGCATTTTATACCCGGTCCAGTTTTCGCGGTATTGAAGATGTCGAGTATATTCCAAAATTTGGCTACAGAAACCTTTTAAATCCCATTTTTTTCATATTATTGTTTAAAAAGATCCCAAAGGGTATTAAAATATAAAAAAATTTGAATTGATCTAATATTCTAAGAGAAAATTAATCAAGGGACCAAAATCGCCATTTATATTTCTATTGCGGCATTGACGATGTCAAGGGAATTTCAATTTTTGCCTACAAAAACTTTTTAGATGCCAATTATATATTTCGTTTTGTCATCTATACTGAAGGACTTTAAAAAACGAACCACTTGATAAATGCTAATTTATGTCGAAAATTAGATATTTTCATTGTGTGAAAAATAAAATTTACAAGTTCCGTCACTCAGCTAGCATTCAATAAGAAAATCGAAACGCTGTGGCTTATGATTGCCGTGACGTCGCGATAATTCTGAGACAACTCAAATTCAAAAAGTCACTGAGTACCCATACCTTCCATTATGAACGAAAAAAAAGTTTTCGAACTGATGTTTGTTCTTGAAAGCAAAATGAAAGACAAAATCCAATCATGAAGTTTTAGGCCTTTGGCAACGTTCATTACGTCTATATGACGTCATTGATTTTTGACGTAATTGGCCGTTTATATCATAAGGATCAGGAATAATAAAAAAATGTTGCCAACAGATACTCCTCAATCAGTTGCATAAAAGACAAAAGTATCGCGACATACGCGGACGTCACCCGTCTGTTATTGATGTTTGAAAATTTAAGACTGACGTTAGCAAAGAAACGCTGCGAGTGGGAGTGTAATAAAACGATTTTTTTTTTTCTGAAAACTTTTGTGTGTTTTTCCATTTGTTAAGACATCTGACTACCACCTAAAAGTGTTTGTTTTCAAATTGAATTAAATTTACATTTGTCAGACGACAATTGTTGAAAAACACTTACGTAGATATTACGTCAGAATGAACAGCATGAGCAAATCGAAATCATGGCAAATCATGGTCCATTTTGCAAGAGGATAAAAAATGATAAAGGAAAAGTCAGTATATAAAGCTCGCAAAGAGTATGAAAATAAAAAAAGTATATTTGAATTGGCCTAATTTGAATTCAGATAATAAAGCTATACGTTATGGCGGTTGAGTTTGTCAATGACTTGATAACCCACCTTTAACGAGAGTGTTAGGGAATTTAACTGATCACGCCCATAATTGTATATGATTAATTAATTAGCTAAAGAGGTTTGATTATGATAGGAGCTAACATTATTCTGAAGCATCATAGAAACAATGGACAATCAAGTTATCTTTGGCGGCCAAATTAACATGCAAAATAATATGCGAACTTTTCACGTTGGCATATTTCACTTATTCCAAAAAAACAAAAAAAAAAAATTCGACTTAGCTTTAAAATTTCGAAAAATAGCAAATTTCCATATTTTTTCTCATCTGATGCGAGCAGCGAAATCACAGGCGAGACTGCATGTGCATTGGCAAAAACTCGACTGAGCCTTCTCTGCTTGAAGATGCGATAAGTACCAAATTAGATTGATATCTCAAACGTTTCTGTAGGCTTAATATATTGAAATTCCCTTAACATCGTTAATACCGCAATAGAAAAATTAATGACGATTTTGGTCCCGGGCTGATTATCTCTTAGGGACACTTTTTTCAACACTGACTGTCTGTTTCTTTTTTAGAGCTACCCGTGTTTGTAAAGAAAAGTTGCGGTGGTATAGCAAGTGACCAAAATTGATAATATTTTGAACAATTAAATGTCTATCTAATATTTGATCGGCCCACTTTGAAGAAGTCTTATATTTTTGTATTCATAATCGAAGGATCTAGGTGACGCTGTGGTTTGAAAACAAACATAGGCTTTCACAAAAGCTTGCTTCCCCCATCACACCGTCTGATTGGATAGTTTATGTATTAACGAAACGTCAAGCATTTAATGACTCATTTCAAAGCCTCTTTAATGTATATCTCATTGCGAAAAAAAAACTTTATTATTATCCTTCATCTATTATGACTCATAAGAACCTTTCAACAACGCCGTTTATAACATGTAACACATGTTATAGTTTTTCTTGTTCTAGTTGTGTTCAATGTTCTAAGCATACTGATTGATCCCCGCGTTGTTCCCGACCTGTTAATATCCGTATTCAACTGGTGGCACTCTTCTTAGAGGCAGTATAATTGTGTTTAAGTACATTTAGACAAGACGTTACATGGTTGGACACGAAGTGTTACATCACCAAACAATTTTTGAAAGTGATTTTTTTATTTACAAAATTATGTAATAATTGATATTGTTTACGTTTCAATATGAAAGAGTGGGCTTTTAGAATGACACTATGCGCCTGTTGTATTTCCTAAGTCTTCATATTAAGTTTGCATGGGCGTGAATTTAAACCTGCATCTCAAAATATAACCTGAAATGTCCAAAATCGCCATTTAATTTTGTTTTTTTCCTATTTCATGCTCACACAAAACACAAGCTTTGGAGTTTTACAATAAAAGAAGGTACTATTCATTCGCTTCTAAACAAATTTTGTAATACATGGCACACTAGAGAAAATATACTATAGCATTTGGAGAATTACTGGTGACGTAACTAAAAGTGACTGGACAAAAAAGACGTGTCCATATATCAAACGCCATGTGATCAATTTATTTTGTTTGCCAACTCTACCAGCCATAACTAGTCATTTTGCAAGAAACTTCTGCAGGACAAAAGACTTCATCCATGCAATGACGACATACTGCAACACTGCAAACATGTAAATTACCAGAGTTTCCTGTGGACAGACATCTTCTAATGGAAGAGTTACAGGTTATAATGTAGAGTCAGTTCTCGTGACATAAGAATCTACACCAAGAAAATGACAAAAAATGGCTACAGGTAGCTGCAAAGTATAGTAAACCCTGTGTAAAACAGCCTCTTAAAATAGAGAAAGCAAAGATCTTAATGACAAAAGGTAGCTTGATGAAGGTTGGAAGTATTGCTCCTCTTGTTGCAGGTATAGAGGATCTTACATGAATTGTCATGTTTTATTTATTTTTTAAAACTAGTCGGGAATAAGAGATAAAATGCGAGGCTTGCTGAGCATTTTATCTCTTTTTTTTTGCAACGAGTTGAATAAATTCAATAATACAGGAGTACGAATGTCAGATTCTATTTATCATATGACATTATAATTACTGTGCAATCATCAAAATTTCATTTTTGGCGTGAAAAGGTTAGGGTTTTGTCATATAAACGTCATTGGCGTAGCTCTTATTACACAGTTACGCACATGCGTAATAAAAAAGTAACATTTAAGGGAGGCCACCTAATGTGGTAAAAGTGATTTTCCATACCATTAGGATTTGCTCTTAAAAGAAAGAATTCGCTCCCTCTGGGAGTAAATTCTTTCGTTTGAGAGAAGTTCTCATTTCGAAAAGGGACGCAATTGAAGAGAATCACCGCTCACCCAGTAGTCTCCCTTTGATGTGTGTAACTTTTTCGGTGGTCTGGCTACGCCACTGTACGTGCGTCAGTTCATAACGTTACCTGAAAATATGTAAACCACTAGTGGTTTGTCAAATTTAATATAATATTATGACGTTATTACACTCCTAGTCGCGACGTCATGTGATATCATTTTTCATATGTGTGTATTTGTGTGTCTGTGTTCTGGTGTCTCTGCCGCACGGTGCCACGGGTTGGCCTATGGTTTGTTGGTGTGGCATTTCCAGTCATGCTCACTCGTTTTGGGGTGTGCATATGAATTATGTAATCAGCTGGATGTAATGCATTTTGTTTGTAAGTATTTCCTGTAAATATTAACAATATTACTCATTGATAGGATCAGAGGATCAGATGACTTTAGTTTTATAGACTTAGCACCAAATTCAGATGATAACTAATAATTTACAGAACACAAAAGAAGTATATGGTACAAATGCAGAGTATGATGAGCTCAGTGGCTCAGTGCTAGAGTGCTTGACTCTAGGTCGAGGGGTTGCGGGCTCACCGGAGGCACTGTGTTGTGTCCTTGAGCAAGACATTTTATCGTCTGCTTAGTAGTGGTCCAATGCAGGAAGACTGTCCCAACATGAGTAAAAATTGTTAAATGGGACGAAAATGATCAAAATAAAATGTAGAGAATGCGAATTTGGTTGAGCGAAAATTATACAGAACAAGACAGATAGTTGATAATATAACTGACAAAGCGTCAAATCCAGTTATTTAAATAATGTACAAACATCAAAGCTGTAAATAAAATTAGAGCGCGCAGTCGATGGGGCGCCATCGCAGATCCCCACGCTTAAGTTTTCGACACCCCCAGTCCCAGCCCGGGGCATGAACCTGGCAACAGAATGAAAATTCTGTTCAATATGTTTTCCATCTTTTATTTGTGAAAACACACACAAATTTTGGTATAGAAATCTTTGAAATTGACATGTTAATGATGTTTGACTTTTTGACCTCACCCCAAGGTCACCAGCTTGACCCTAGGGTGAAAATGTTACTTGCATTTTGTTCTGCTCGTCATCCCCGTCGATTTGATATGCCACATGACCATGTTCGATGTTTTTTTGACCCCCTGGGCACCCCCAGCGCCCTTAAGTCCCAACCCTGGTGCATGACCCAGGCGACAGAATAAAAACAATGTCTGATATGTTTTGTATCAGATTCATTTGTGAGTACACACAAAAAGTTTGGTATAAAAAACTTGGATATTGACATGGTACCCAAAATTTAATGATATTTGACCTTTGACCTCATCCCAAGGTCACCAGTTTGACCCTAGGATAAAACATTTTACATGCATTCTGTTCTGCTCGTCATCCCCGTCGATTTTATATGCCACATGACCATGTTTGAAAACAAATTTTCAAGCGCCCTAAAGTCCCACCCCTGTGGCATGACCCAGGCGACAGAATAAAAATCCCATTGATATGTTTTGTATCTTTCATATATGAGAACACACACAAAGTTTGGTATAAAAATCTTTGAAACTGACTTTGTAATTGAAATTAAATGATATTTGACCTTTTGGCACCTCACCAGGGCCCAAGGGAGCGGGGCCAAAAAAAGTTTAACGTTGCATGCCCCATTCATGAGAGTTACTCACACACCAAATTTGGTTGAATTTCGTACAATGGTTTAGGAGGAGATAGCATGACGGACAGGCGGACAGACAGATGGACGGAGGCGATTACAATATCCCCTTCGCTTTCTTAAAAAAAGCGTGAGGATAATAAATGAAGAAAACACCATATTCTGTTGAGAGAATAATGGAATACACCAAATACATTCGATAGTATGACGTATCAAGTGCCAAATTCAGCATCAAAGCAGTAGATGATACAAATTCTGTTAAAACCACCAAAGAAAATCGATAGTATAGTAGTCCAAACGCAAAATTAAGCTGATTGCATACTAGAAATGTACATAACATCAAAGAGGTATATGAAAAAATTATGTTGAGAGAAAAATGGACATAGCACCAAAGAAGTCAATGGTATAACGGACCAAGTGCAAAATTTAGCTGATTACAAAATGAACATAACATCAAAAAGGTCAATGGAGTAAATGGAGAGAACACTGATTCTGTTTAGAGAGAAATGGACATAACACCCAAGACAGCCGAGAGTAAAACAGAGAAAGCATCAAATTCAGATGATTACATAATGTACAGAACATCAAAGAAGTCTATGGTATAAATAGAGAGAACACATACTATGTTGGTGGCAGAACAACAAAGACAGTCGATAGTATAATGAGCTTATTACCAAATTCAACTGATTACACTGATTACATAATGTAGGGGACAATAAAGAAGTATAAGATGCAAAGGGAGAGTACTCCGAATTCTATTGAAAGAATAATGGACATGGCACCGAAGACAGCTAATCAGTAGGAACGCAAAGAGCGTATTTTGAGTTAAAGTATTTTGAAATTGTAAAAATGCGCGACGCAAAATATTCCCTCAAAATGGCGGCCGAAAAATGGCGCCAAATATTCCCTTTTTTAAACGCTCTTTATTCTTAATTTGTAATAAATGACAGTGTATTCTCGCTATATATTTAGATTCTGCAACCTTTAATCGCCAATTTCCTTTTTTGAAAGTGTTTAATGATATATTGCTTTGCAACGAAATCAAGCTCTGAAATGCACCACCGTCAGGCGCTTAAAAACAGAAATGAAATATAAGCTCTGGCATATAATGGAACGTTTTTTGTCTCCAGAACCGATTTTGATGAAATAAATTAAAACATATTCACCTTTGCCCCGTCCATCTTTCAGCTGAGTATAAACGCGGGACAAAGCTCTAAAATGACGTAGTCACTAGTCAAAGTTGTCCCATATTTACGTCACAATTACGAGTAAACGTGTTGTAATCGATATGTTTTATCTATAAAAATGTGATTCTAAAGGAATAATGCCAATACATATTCTTCTGTAAAATGGCGAAGAACTGTGATGTTCAAAGACCTTATCTCTGGGGCCTCAGAGGTGAATCCTAGGTATACAGATTTCATTTTTAATTCGTTTCGTTCGCCTCAAAATGGGCTTTCCCGTTACTTTGAAATGAGAAATCTTAAATGTTCCCTTCTTCCCGGGCTGCCGATTCTTCCCCTTTCGACTTTCTTCTTTAGTCTTTAAATGTTATGCATGTGCAGAGGGAGGGGGGTAGGGGGTCCGGACCCCATCCCTGGTAAATCACAAGTTCTATCAAATTCTATAGAAATAAGCATTTGGACCCCAACCCCCTCGTAAATAGTTGGACCCCTCCCCGCATCCCCAGAAAATTTTGGACTAAAAAACCCCAAAACAAACATAAAAAATCAAGGCTGTTTTCTCGCCGTTGGGCTTGGACCCTCCCCCCCCCCCCACACACACACACCTCTGACAAAAAAATTTGGATTTGCGCATGCATTGACCATTCAACAGCTCCCCCCCCCCACCCCCGGGCTCACCAAATGTCAGAAGGAACTATATGGTTATGTCTGTACCTTGGCTGAATTATCCACTAACCATCGAGGCCCTCATGGGGGGGGGGGGGGGGAGGCTGAAATAAACTTGCTTGTTCCCCAAAAATCAAAAATTTGTTTTCCTGGGTTCCATGTTCCCCAACATTTTCTTTGTTTGCTTGTTCCCCTCAAAAGTTGCACTTACCTCTTCCCTTGAAATAAATGCCCCTTTACCCTGTTTCCAAAAACCCATGGAAGGCCTCACCAACTACTAACCTACACCCCACTCTCAATCCTCCTCTTGCTCTTATGTCTTCTTTTTTCCAAGCTGTTCCCCAATATTCTTTATTTTTGCAGGGATAATCCTGGATGGGCCTAATCCATTTTGTGAGAAAGTTTTATTGCTTTTAGAAAATGGACTTTACTTTTGGCTTGGCCCCATATAAATTTCTATTCAAATTTCATGTGAATTTTGCTCTAATGTGGATATTAACTGAAGGATTCTTGGGCCCATCAAATTTTGCAAAGGGCCCATAAAAATGTTAAAAGGCCCATTGAAATTTTGAAATTTGCATGACTTTGAATGGGATATATGGGTCATTGGCCCATTTTAAGGGCCCATCATCATTTTGGGCAAGGATTATCTCTGTTTTTGATTACTAAACTTTATCTTTTTTGTGGGCAATTTTGGTATGGGTGTGCGAGCCAGTATTTTCAGACCAACCCCAATCCGAATCATATACAAAAATATCCCTTCATATACTTGATTTCACAGAAAGTTGACCCATTCATAAACTCCCCCCCTCCCGCCCCCCCCCACCCCCTCCAAAGTAAATTTTATAAAAAGCCTAATAGCAGAGCTCACATTTTATTTAGGTGTACAAAACTAAGAAAATGGGAGCCAGTATACCCCTTATTTCAGAGTCAGTGGTAACTTTGCTATTAAATATGAAATTAAAATACAATTTATTGATAAAAGCATCCCATTATGACCCAGACCCCAATTAATACATCATTAATATTGAATCATACAATATTCAACCTTCAAACTAGACCTAACCCTAAATAAGAGAAAAATGTTTTTGCTTTATTTTTATTTCATTTTATTTTTTTTAAATGAGGTGCTTTGGGCTTGGAACAAAGACAACTTTAGTAAGAAAACATAACTATTTCTTGGGGAAAGGGAAGCAGGCTAATGTATGCAGGTAAACATTATGTAACATATCACAGACCCCACTGGCTGGGCCTCATTAATATCATTTTTGTAAAGTGTAGACTGAGATTGCTTTCAATCTGGATAAAAAGTTAAAGTGGATTAAGTATGTATTCCAAGTTGCAGCATACCAACCACTATATACATGTAATAAGCAGACATGTTCTTATTATAAACCAACAATGATAAAGGATTCAAAATAAGAATTTTTAACTGTCTTACAGGAATCTAAGTCAGACCCCCAAACATTAATTGGCCTTAAACTTCAAAAACTGGATGACAGTATAATTAAACACTGGTTTCAAATTTTAGAGAGATTTCATCAGCTGTTAACTGATCTGATGATTGTTTAGTTTACACAGAATAAAGTTCCTGTAAAAGTTACAGTTAATCAGAATGAAGCCAGCTGGTCTGGAACACCAATTTCCCTCATTTTTGAAATAGTTACTTCATTTGTACAAAAGTATGCTTATTATGAAGAATATGGTACTTTATACCTTAAGCTACTATAGCCCCCCTCCCCACAGCATCTATCACCAATATTTATAAGAGACTTCAGGCTCCCAGATAAGAGTGGGTAACTGAAATTTATTTTCTTATTTTTCAACCAAAACATATGTTGTGGGTACTCAAAAGAACCGTCTCGATGAGACGGTTCTTTTGAGCACACTAAACATGTTTAAACTGATGGATAACTGGCCCTGAGAGTATTAGATGTCAAAATAACTTGTTTACTTTCAATTACTGCAAATTGCAGAATAAGTCTGTTATATCAGTATTAAGTCTGTTTTGTTATTTTCTTTTTCAATGATCTGTTGGTTTTACACAGTGCTTATGAGAGTCAGAGACCCCCAAAATTGGTCATAATGCCAGCTAGTTATGGTCTCAAATTTGAGAAAGATCTAACCAGCTTTAACCTTTTACACCTTTGAAATATCATGTATTTGAAAATATTATGGAAAATGGAGCATTTGCTCTTTTGGAGCCAATGCTCCATTTTCCATTATATTTTCAAATTCATGACTAATTAGCTTCAATTTTCTTGAATTTTTTCAATGTTGTCTAAAAAAGAAAATAATGTCATGATCTAAATATAGCCTATGAAGTAAAGGATTAAGATGATAATAGAGTAAACTGAATTTGTTTTTGTCCAAAAAAGGGTGTGTAACACATATTTTGAGTTAAACCAAACTCTAGGAAGAATATATTTGTAGATTTTTTTTTTCATTTAGGAGGTCTTTTACAATAAAGACATGTATCTATTTAAATGAATTTAAGTATGCTTATTATGAAGGATACTTTATACCCCAAGGTTCTATAGCATTCCCTCCCCAAAGCACCTATCCCCAAGATAAGACTATTTATGTGTGATTGAATCATTTCTTAATCAAACATATATTGTGGGTACTCAAAAGAACCGTCTCAAAGAGCACCCTAAACACAGTGTCATATGTTTATATGATATTTGGATCATATAACTTTTGTATTTGTTGGGGTAAGGTAAACACTAAAATATGATTAGGGCATGGGTATTCATCCTATTTAAAGAATCAGGCAGTAACTTGGACCAGAAAATTCTTTGTCTTGCAATGTAAATCTGTCTAGAGTATGTATAGTGATACAGATGTAAGTGTTTTCTTGACATTTCTGATAAACTAAACAGGATTCTTTGGCATATTTTGAAGACCAATTTTGAGTCATGTTCCCAATTGCAAAAAAGTATGTTTTTTCCAATATTAAGGAGAATATTCCCAATTTAAGAAACAAAAAAAGTCACTATTTTGTGACAATGTACCCCAATGAATAGTACCTGTTAAATTCATAATGTTGAAATGTTCTTATTAGCTAAGTTTTGTTTGATTTGATTATAATATATGGTGTGAGTTTTTCCCCAATTAGTATAAAACTATGTGAAAAATTCCCAATTCTGGGGATTGGGTCATGTTCCCTAAATAGAGAGAAAAACCCCTGGGTCACTTTTAATAATAGGGACTGTAACAACGTTGTAGCTTACACATAACCTGTTCTGAAAATGAAATCAAATATGTTTTGGTATACTATTTTCATGTCGATTCAACGTCTGTGTTATTTGGGGGGGGGGGGGGTCCATCACCGAAGCCCTCCCAGGGGTTGGGGGGGGGAAGAGCATTCATCTCAGGGTAACAGAAGAACAAAGGGCCCAATTAATTTTGAGGGGAAGGGGAACATTGGGGAACAGGGAAAATATGGGGAACAAGGGAACAGGTACCATCTTCCCTCCATGGGAGGGCCTCATCAGTAGTTTGTAAAGTATTAATTAGTGCATAATTGGGTGTAAAATGGACTATCGCAAGTTTTATCAACCCCCATAGAAACAATCTGCGGGTTATATTTGAATAGTGCAAGACATTTCCTGATTGTAAGCAAGATTATTGAACAGGAACGGCTTTCTATACCGTGTGCACTAAAAAAAGATTGCTTACGTCATTTACATTTATCGATGTTGTCGTCATTAACCAGACGGTCAGGAAAGATAACGTTGTCATTGATTGAGAATATTAGTGAGACACGAATTTATCCGAGGTAAATAAGGCCTAGATATCCAATATATTAAATAGATCTATATTTTCATTTGAATTTTAATACATTAATTGTGGTCTAGATTGGTTTTGCGCGATATGAACTGGCTTTGCCAGTCGCAACCAATCCTCGTTTTCCGCCATCTTGGAAGTTTGACCGTTTGAAGACCGTATGACCTCTCGAAGATAATGGAACGAATTTTGTCTCCAGAACGATTTCGATAAAAAATTGGCACATTGGTAGTTGAAACCCTATATTTTTTCATGACATATATGCCACAGCGGGACCAAGTCGAAAAAATGAGAAATTTGATATCAAACGTGAACCATTTTTTTACAGTCACATCCATCTTGCAAGTTTTCCGTTTCGCCCATCTCGTTGTTTAAGAGCGTTGTCGTAGATTAAAAATCATACGCTATGGGAAAACTTGAACAAACGACGAACACAAGTGGCCAATTTTTAACAGAATAAGATTTGGGACATTCGTGCAACAAGCGGTTAAATTTGGGGTGTGGTTCCTCGCTTCGCTGAGAAAGCCGAAAAATTCGAACGTTTTTGTTGCTATGCATGTTTGATAATATTCATACGCCTTCACTACGCGTCCCGACTGAATAGGATAATGGACTAAGCGCAAAATTCAGCTGATAACATGGTGTTGATGGTGTTGGGAACATCAAAATGGTAATAAGGAAGAGGACACCAAATTCTGTTCAGAGTAAAATGTAAAGGAACCAAAGACAATCAGCTGATAACATAATGTATGGAACATAAAAGAACTTTATGGTATAAATGAACGACAAATTCTGTTAAGAGAAAAATGGACAGACCACCACAGACAGTCACTAATATAAAAGAGTAAGCGCCAAATTCAAATTCTTGCATGATGTGCTGCACATCAAAGAAGTTCATGGTTAAAGATTAGAATACTCCAAATTCAGTAATGGATGATGGACAGACCACCAAAGACAGTCCATAGTATAATGGATCAAGCGCCAGGTTAAGCTGCTTACTCAATGTGCAGAACATCAAAGAAGTACATGTATGTGGTATAAATGAAGAGAGCACCAAATGATGTTGGTAGTATAAAGGACTAACCATCAAAGAAGTCTTATCAAATAATTATGTGGTATAAATGAAGAGAGTACCAAATAATGTTGGTAAATAAAGAACTAACTGGCAAAGACAGTCTATAGTATAATGGACTAAGTTCCTAATTCAGCTGATTACATAATTTATCAGTCACCCTTAATATTAACTGAATTGTTTCAACATAACCTAATAAACGTTTCCTATCTCACGGCATGTTACCTTTATCAGGTCATGGTGACGTTGCACTTATGAATGACGTCGCTAAAGACGTTAAATCAACTCAAAAATTGAAAAATACGTCATAATCGCTAGTTTGAAGAGTGAAACAATGTGTAAACTGATAAATAGAATACCAGGTTCGCGTATTTTGATATCAAGATGGCCATGCTCGGCTTTGAGAACGCATGTTGAATCGCTCGTCAAGCCTCGCGATGTCAACAAGCGTTCTCAAAGCCTTGCCTGGTAAACTTGATATCAAAAGACACTCACCTAGTATTCTCTATATACAGGACGTTGGGGAAGTACGTGGTATAAATGAAGAGAACACCAAATTATGTCGGTAGTATAAAGGTCTAACCATCAAAGACAGTCGCTAGTTCCTGATTCAGCTAATTACATAATGTGCAGAACATCAAATAATTATGTGGTAAAAATGAAGAACACCAAATTATAATGGTAGGATAAAGGAATAACATGCAGTGACAGTCTATAGTATATTGCACTAAGTTCCTGATTCAGCTGATTACATAATGTGCAGAACATCAAAGAAGTGCATGTATGTGGTATAAATGAACACAGCACCAAATTATGTTAGTAGTATAAAGGTCTAACCATCAAAGACAGTCTATAGTTCCTGATTCAGTTAATTGCATAATGTGCAGAACATCAAATGAGCCCGTTCATGAGATTTTTAACAATGTGGCATTTTGACATGTGTAGACTGGAACAAGCCTCTGCAACCTCCTTTGAAGCTTAGAAACTCCAAATGGTGTTCAGTCAGTAGCTTAACAATCATAGAATACTCAAGCGACTAGCAAAGGCTCTGATCATACAGGCTGATCTGAGGTTTTGCTAGCCGCACATACCACATTGTTCGAAATCTCATGCACTGGCTCAAATAAATATGTGGTAGAAATGAAGAACACCAAATTATAATGGTAGGATAAAGGAATAACCTGCAAAGACAGTCTATAGTATATTGCACTAAGTTCCTGATTCAGCTGATTACATAATGTGCAGAACATCAAATAAATATGTGGTATAAATGAAGAGAACATCAAATTATGTTGGTAGAACAAAAGACAAACCACCAAAGACAGTCTAAAGAATAATTGACTAAGTTCCTGATTCAGCTGCTCACATAATGTACAGAACATCAGAGACGTATGTGGTATAAATGAAGAGAACATCAAATTATGTTTGTAGAATAAAGAGCTAACCACCAAAGACAGTCTATAGTAAGTAAGTAAGTTTATTTCTACTTTAACCATAACATGGTCATGTGTAGTATATATATCAATACATAAATACAAAATTCATACACACAGCCGAAGGTCATTGGTGTACTAACCCCCAAATTGCCAATCACAAAAAGGTTTAGCCTGTATTGCAAAACAACATGAACCCTGGTCTAGAAGCTCACTTAGGATCAGTCCGATCAGGGACCACACTGTTTGCATCGATTATCAAATTTAGTAAAGTGCCTTCAAACATGAATATATCCAATACATATCTGTCATATCTACAGTAGCAAATGATACTTATAGTACAAAAAATATTATTGGCATGATAAGGATTGACATTTGATATGCGACAGGACTCCAGTTAAGAGTACGTAACAGAAATTTGACTTTCCTATTTCTCAACCAAAACATATGTTGTGGGTACTCAAAAGAACCGTCTCAATGAGACGGTTCCTTTGAGCAACCAAAACACAAGTTAAACTGATGGGTAAGAAAATATTTACAATTTTACTCTGAAATCCTTGTTCATCCAAACCTATGTGCGAACACACAAGCTGTTCGTACTCAGTGCAACCATCTCTATGAGATTTTCCACTGGGCAGAAAAGCAAATGTTTCCCAATATAGTTATGATAGACAACATAATATCCACAGCCATGCATATGATGCCATCTACAATTTAGTGGGTTCAAATGGCTACATCGCCTCCAACAATTCAGAAAAACAGTAAGTGGGAGATACACATGTGACAAAAAACATGAAAACATAACATATATAAATGCTGTGCCTATTGACCTTATCTAATCTTTAAAGCCTTGAAAAAATATAATGAAAAATTACTTAATAATCTCTTTTTTGTAGTTGACATTAATTCCTTAAGTTCTAATATATTAGGTCTTTTCCAATAATACTTTTTTATATACTGATTTCTTAAATCGTTATAAAAGCTACACTCTAACAAAAAATGAAATTCATCCTCAAGTTTGTTACATTTTATACATTTTCTTTCATCTATCGGTATAGTATAATGGACTAAGTTTCTGATTCCGCTGATTACATAACGTGCATAATATCGAATGATTACGTGGTATAAATGAAGAAAACACCAAATTATGTCTGTAGAAGAAAGGACTAACTACCAAAGACAGTCAATAATATAATGATCTAAGTTCTTGATTCAGCTGATTGCACAATGTACAAGACGTCAAAGACGTATGTGGAATCAATTAAGAGAGTACTATATTCTATTGAGAGAATGAATGACAGTCGATAGTATAAGGGACCATGAGCTGATAATATAATGTACAGAACTTATCAATGGAAAAAACCACCAGATTCAGTTATTGATCATGGCCATAACACAAAAGACAGTCAATAGTAAAACAAACCAAGCACCAAATTCATCTACTCACATAATGTACAGAACATCTAATAAGCATATGGTATAAATGAAGAGAACACCAAATTATATATGTTGGTCGAATGCAGGAATGACCACAAAGACATTCCTTTGTAAAATGGACAAAGTTCCTAATTCAGTTGATTACATGATGTACGGGACATCAAAGAAGTAGGTGATATAAATGTAGAGCAACCCAAACTCTGTTGAAAGTGAATGGTATAATGAACAACTCGCAAAATTGAGCTGATTACATAATGTACAGAACATTAAAGAGGCATATGATATAAATTCAGAGAGCACCTATTCACTTACGGATAATGAGTAGAACACAAAAGACTGCTGATAGTAGTATAACGGATCAAGCGCCCAATTCAGCTGCTCACATAATGTTCAGAACATCGAAGACGTGTGTGGTATAAATGAAGAGAACACCAAAAGTTGGGAGACTAATACTAATAGACAAAATACTAAAGTCAGTGATGGTATGATGAACAAAGCACCAAATACAGTGATAGACATACAATGTACAGAACACATAAGACCGCCAATAGCATTTAACCCATTTCATTCTGGGTACCGATAAACGCATTCTTTAGCAAACAGTGCAGACCCAGATGAAATGCCGCTTAAGGCTTGCTAAGACAAAAACAATCTTAAGGAACAGAATTACATCATTTTACAGAAAGTTTGACAGGCAACACCTTTAAACACAAAATGGACAATAAAATTTTACATACAAACTGTATCAATATGTCGGAAAGAAAATAGTTACTGGGCATTATACATTACACGTAGTCGATAGCATAATTAGTGGTGCGTACGCCCAAGTCAGTCGAGGGGGGTTGTGGCGTAATGCCTAAGACAGATAATATGTATACGTTGTGAGAACTATAAACAGAATACAAAAAAAATGTCAATGGTAAAAATGTTATTTAAAAATGTCAATCGAGCGAATAATGGAAAGAGCCTCCAAAACAATGCCAAGACAATAGTAAGAATCGTGAATGGAAAATTTCAAATGCTCATAAAAATTTAAATGCTTCAAGGGGATAATGCTTTCAAGAGCTCTTACTTGTATGGAATTTTTCCTGTACAAATAAAAATGGTATTTTATCAAGGAGACGAATACCTTTGGCCATATTGCTGTATGAACAATTTATACATCTCACACAAGTCACTTTACGCCCAAACACACAGCTTTTGAGCAATCAGCAGCATGTTCATCAGTCGTCTTTGAGTCACTTCCTGGTTCTTTTCTGTTTGCAATATTGTGGCATACTGGGTGAATTTTCGTTCGTTTGCATTAGACAGATTTATAACGGACTTATTTTCATAGTGACTGGAGAGCCCTAAGCATGACATGGCATGTTTAACATCCTGGCACCAATTATTCTGATTTATTTCATAATCCGCGTTGAAAGCACATTTTGTAAGCCTGTCGTCGTCCATGAGGATAAGTCTGTTCCACAGCCGTAACATAGATATCCATCTCCTGTATACACTCGGTTGCCAACCAGTGTCTCCGAGCATTGCTAAGATCGGTGTGAATCGGTGTACGCCGAGGAAATAACGCATCGCCCTGTTTTGAACGTTGTCTATTTGCTGATAACTTTTAAACCCCCAGACCGCAGAACAGTAATCAAGGATGGGCATTACACATGAGGAATATAACTTTTCATAAGCTTTGAATCCAAATTCCTTTAAACTATGGATCTTACTTATTATGCTGCCAAGAGCTCGACCTGCTGCTTTTCCCAAAGCCTCACTGTTTATTGAATAATCTTGCTTTTCATGGAATATAACTCCCAAATATTTATATCTATCTGTAGTTTCTTAAACATTTTCACCGATTTTAAAGGTATATTTACTTCTATTAGATCGACCTCTGCGAAAATGCATACATTTTGACTTATTGGCATTAATTAACACTCGCCATCGTTTGCACCAACTATAAACACAGTTTAACATTTGTTGTAGGTTGTCTTCACTATTAGCCACAAGGCAAATATCGTCAGCGTAAGCCAGCAGGGAAATTTTACGTTCACCGACCTGAATACCAATGTCAAGGTCATTAATTTCTTTAACTAGGTCATTTGCGAACACAGAGTAGAGCGTTGGTGATAAATTGCAGCCCTGCCTGACTCCTGTTGTGCAGTCGAACCATTCAGTTAGCTTATTCTTATACGTATTGCTGACACGGTGCTGGTGTAAATAGATTTAATTGAGTTATAAAACTTCCCATCTATGTGATGTAACAGCAGTTTGTATAGGAGCATATCCCTGTCTACATAATCGAAACACCGTTTTAGGTCAATGAAGGCTGTGAACACGTTACTGTTATTCTTGATTAAACTGTTTAAAGTGAAAACGTGATCTTCGCAAGAGCGCTGTTTTCTGAAACCGTTTTGTTCGTCTGCTAACATATCATTTGTCTCGAGATATCCTGTGAGCCGTGTGTTCAGAAGTGAAGTATAGAGTTTGTTGATACAAGATAATAAACCGATGCCTCGATAATTCATTGGGTCGCGCCTATCCGACGGCGGATCCTTAAGAATTGGACAAACAATAGCTCGGCGCCACACTGATGGAATCACACCAGAATCAAACACATACTGGAAAAGCTGTTGCAAACACGCGATGATGACTGGCGATTTAAGTACTTCGTATGGTAACTCATCATAACCGCAGGCTGAGCCAGACTTTGATTTTTGAATAACGCAAGCGACCTCGTCTATCGTTACATTGGAATTTAGTTGAACATTTGGCTCATAAAGGGGGTCGTTCATATTATTTTCCAGGAGAAGTTTATGTACTTTTGCGCGATCATAATGCACTTCGTCAAAGTCTGATTCTTCTTTACAATTGTATAGGTTATAAAAGTCATGTTTCCATCGTTCGAACACGGTATATTCAGCAGTAGAAATACTTCCATCCTCATCCAGGACTTCGATTGGGATATTTCGGTCTCTACGGGGGCCTAGATGTTGTATTTTACGCCAAAATTCGGTTGGGTTTGTTGTAGACATATCCTCTATCTCAATGGCCTGTAACTTTCTGTATGCGCGCTCACTTTGTTTTAAGGCTTTGTCGAAACTGTTCCTAGCCGATGTGTAATCCATACGTAGGCGTTTTCTCAATTGGTTGTTATCCCGACACTTAAGGAATTCGTTCTCTTTTATACGCATTGTATCCCATAAATGTTGCAGTTCGTCACTCCAGTACGGTTTTCTGTTTTTAAAGCGTTTACTTGTACGTCGTGTTGCCTTATATCTCGGTATCGTTGCCTCCATTTCTGCCTTAATGGTGTGACACAAGCTATCATATATTTTATCCATGCTTTCTTGATTTTCTCTGGCTGTTTCAATTGATGTTATTTTATTCGAAATAGTCGCCCTGCACAATTCGCTGGTCATAAAGTCACTTGGCATTTTCTTAAGATTATAACGGTTTCTTAGGGCGTTCTCATTGTTAACCGCACAACAGTTACTATGGTCTGTCTGGACCTCTGTACATATAACGGAATGGTCAGGTAACCTTGATCTATCGCCTAATAATCCGTGTAAAGAATTCTCATCCACAATCGACTGAACCGTAATAACATTGAAATACTTATATTTGTTAAGCGTGTCATGCGGTACACAAATGTAATCCACAACAGCTTTCCCCTTCCTTGAGACTGACGTGAAGTTATCATCGCAATTGTCAAATCTACCATTAAGAACGCAGAATTTCGACTCGGTGAGAAATTCGATGAACTCGTGACCATGCTGGTTGATGCTTTTATCAATGAGTGTTCTTTCTGGAATGCTATCACAGTCGTATACTGTATCTGACATTGGACCAATGCGCGCATTAAAATCTCCCAGAATAATCATATTATCACAGTCACATTGCAGGTACATCTGTGCCAAGAGATGCGCAAAAAAGGTCTGTGCGTCACGTCCACGTGTCGAATTTTCAGGTGGAAGATAACATGAAAATACCACAAGATCACTGTCCGTTTCTTTATGAACAAATTTTACTCCAAGGATTCCATCGACTGTCTTGTCTATCACAGAAATATTGTACGTATCACAAACCCATTGTTTAACCAGAATACCTACACCCCCTGACGACTTTGGGGCATCACGATGTATGTCACGCCTATTATATCCTATCCACGTGTACGAATCTATTTCTATAATATTTTGTCCTGACAAATGCGTTTCACAGATAGAGTAAATATCAGCGTCTATACCGCGCACTAGATTCTCCCTCAATGTATGGTTATCTTTGGTCCATCCACAAACGTTCAAATGTGCTGCACGAATAGACCTACTGGGAAAGTAGCCAATGTTATACCGATTTTTAAAAAAGGTGATAAATCTCTACCTTCAAATTATCGACCTGTAGCACTCTTAAGCTGTCTTGGTAAACTACAAGAAAGAATTGTTTTCAAGAATTTGTACAATTTTTTAATTGATAACAACTTGTTATATAAATACCAGTCAGGATTTCTTCCTCATCATTCTACAGTTTTCCAACTGATTGATATATACCATAATATTTGCCAAGCTTTTGACAATAACCTGTTTTCCTGTATAGTTTTCTGTGATGTGTCTAAAGCTTTTGATAAAGTCTGGCATCGAGGTCTGCTTTTTAAGTTAAGGCAAAATGGTATTGATGGGAAGTTGCTCCAGTGGTTAAATAGCTATCTAACTAATAGAAAACAAAAAGTTACCCTCAAGTCCTGTGCTTCGACTATAAAGTCCATCCTTGCAGGAGTTCCCAAGGGATCAGTGCTTGGACCCCTGTTATTTCTAGTATATATCAATGATATTGCAAAGCAGTTACTAAGTTTAACACGATTATTCGCTGACGACAGTTCTTTATTCTATGCTGCAACACGTCTCTCAGACATAGCAGGTATTATAAACCATGATCTCATTATGCTTTCTAATTGGGCCATACAATGGTTAGTCAAATTTAATCCTCTTAAAACCGAAGCAGTTCTTTTTACTCTTAAATATTTTGAAGCTTTTCCTCAATTAATATTTGATAACACTCCAATAAAATTTGTTGAAGATCACAAACATCTGGGCATAACTTTCAGCCAAAACGGCCAGTGGCACACACATATTGAACAGATTGCAAATACAGCGTCGAAAATATTAGGCATAATGCGCAAACTCAAATACACTCTGAGCAGAAATGCATTAAATCAAATTTATCTATACCACTTATTACCCATCATAGAGTATGCATCAATAGTTTGGGATGGCTGCACACAACAAGACTCTAACACTCTACAAAAAATACAAAATGAAGCAGCTCGTATTGTTACTGGACTAACCAGATCGGTATCGTTAGTCAAATTATAGAATGAATGTGGATGGACTAATTTATTGGTAAGGAGACACCAACAAAAACTGCATTTTATGTATAAAGTAAATAATGGACTGGTTCCATCATATATTACTGATTTATTTCCCCCATTAGTAAGTGAAATTTTACGGGTACCCCCCTCAGAAACAACAACAACTTCTCTATACCATTTACTCGAACTAATATATCACTAAAATCATGTATTCCATCAGCCATTAGAATGTGGAACACTCTTGACGAAGGCCTCAAAAATCAGCCAACAATATCTTCATTTAAGAACAACCTGCAAATTACTACTTTTCCTAAACTACAAGTACCTATCTACTTCACATCAGGAAACCGATATCTATCAGTAATACATGCTCGAATAAGAAACAATTGTAGCAATCTGAATAATGATTTATTTATAAATCATCTTCGTGAAAATCCTCTCTGTAGTTGGTGCAATGAAATAGAGGATAGCAAACACTACTTCTTTCATTGCAACAACTACAGAAACGAGCGTCATCTATTTTTCGAAGCTGCAAGAGACTTTCAACCCCTAACTACACAATTATTGTTATACGGAAATGAAATAGTTGACAATACACTTAATTCAACACTATTTAGAGCAGTACATGATTATATAAAGAGCACCAAACGTTTTGACAATACATAAACATATTTTTCTTTTTGACTTGGAAATTTAAGTATATTTATTTCACTTTCTGCTATACTGAATCTTCCCTATGTCGGAGGAGCAGGCCTGCTCCTTAGAACTGGTGGTCCCAACAACTGGGTGAACATTAACATGGAGTATTAGATCATTGTAATAAATGTTTCACGAGTGTGAAAAGAATACAATAGACGCATATCAGATATTTAAAGACAAGCGGTTTGGATGTCGATCCACTAGGATTGGCAGACAGATTGTTTGCCTTTAAGGATCTGAATGATGCTAACCTGCACTCTAAAACGCACTCATAGACAGTTATTTATCTATTTATTTATTTATTTATTTATTTATTTATTTATTCTTTATGATTTTGTATAGTTGAAGATATGTTTTGTAGCCATGTTTACATGCTTTGATTGATCTGTATATGTAGGGGGAGGGTCGTAACTAATGTTGCGAGAACTTGTGACCCAACCCAATTGCTGTAATTTGTGGCAATAAAATATGTATAAACTAAACTAGACCTACTGGGGCGGGAATCATCCTATTGGTTACCACTGGCGTTTTCTGGTTTCTGACGAGGGCGTATACGACCGTTGGAGTCGACCCAGAAGTTATTTCCTTGTGGTATCTGACGGAGAATAGTTCTAGCATTCAGTTCAATCAACCGTTCTGCGTGCGACTTACTTCTTTTAATGTACACGTCCTTATAATGAGCCGAGTCCTTAAGATTTCTCTTATGTCGCAAGACAAGGACTTTTTCTTCAACATTTCGAAGACTAATTTTTACTAGCCCAGGTTTGCCATCGAATCGCGGTTTGAGCCTTGTAGCTCCTGTTATGACCACCTTTGACGACACCTCTGTACGTAAGGCTCGGATCAGTTCATTAGCTTTCTCAATTAGATTTTCTTCTCGATCAAAGGGGAGTCCATTAGCAGTGATGCAAATCTCTGGGTCGTCAAGATTGGTTTGAGTTGCTCGACGGGGTCTGTGATCGACGTCAAACTCCATGTGCTGCTCATGGTAATCAGGGCGTTCAACTGCCTCAAGTCGACTTTGTATGTTTTGTAGAGACGTCATTAAATTGTCTATCCTATTGCTCTCTGTGCTGATGTCCATTGCGATCTCATCTCGAAGAGTTCGAAGTTTTCCATCGATTGTCGCCATAAATTCATTTTTCATTTTGTCCAGTTTTGAATCAAACGATCGGCGCATGCTGTCTTGATTGCTTTTAATTTCAGTCACAGTTGATAACACCAGCTTCATCTGTTCATTAGCTGCTCTGTGGATCTGACGTAGCCATGTTTTCGCTGCTTTCACGCTGTGTACCCTTTTCCTTAAGCTGTTCCGCTGACACTAATACAAATTCACTTTCTGATCGATTTACTGGAGAGTGAGTTTTCAGTTACTGGGGAGTTCTCGTATAAAACACTATTTGCCTCCGATATAGCATCACAGATACTCGAACTCAGTCGAGCATCAGGTTTATACTGTTTATTTGACTGAGAGTCACTGTCGAAACCACTGCTTTTTCTTCTATTTTTCCTTTTTCTCTTCTTTCCTTCATTACCCGTTATGACTGAATCGCTATAATATCCATCCATGCGTAATTGTCTATAGCCACAGGGTATAACAGTTATGACTGGTACCCGAGTCCGATTATCCGATTTTGCGCCTAGTGCGCCCAGCAGAGCGGTTCATTCATGCGTGACGATTCACATTTTATAGGGGAGGTGTGAGCACTTTTCATTTGTCCAGATACGACCTTGACCCCTTATATACATATAAATTACCACAGCAAACAAACGATTTTCATCGTATTGTCTAATATGCACTATCTGCTACTTCATGTTTTGTGAAAATGTATTGTAGAGTTACAAAATGCACTTAGCTCAAACGAGTCCAAAATGATCCTGATATATTCCTAAATCCATAAAGAATTCACTTTTATTTCGCGGTGCCCAAATTTTCAAGTCTGTTATTACCGGAAACGGAAACTATATCAAGTATTAGAACAATATTGTTCATGATTCGGACAAAATGTGACTTTTGATTTGAACAGTACATTTACTCTAGCAGCTCCTGCAGTATCATCAAGGTGAATTTTCCCATGATATTTTAAATTGAATTAGCTACCAAAGGATATAAAATACTTTTTCTCAATGCCTTTTACTTTGAACAAACATCAAAAATGTAGGGTGGCCACTTATAACTTTGGTTCAGTATATATATCCTGCTAATAAATGTTAAAATGCCAACAATTGTTGGCATTTTAAGATCTATGAGCATGATAAGTTTCATGCTCGTTTTAAGCTAAGTAAAGGAGTTTTATAAATGCGGGACCAGGGCTTTAAATAAAGATTGAGGGCATTATTTACAGACTACCCAAAATCAATCAATTGTATTATGGTTGTTAAAAACGCCAAAATTAGTCGAGATGATAGACAGAGTCAGGGAAAATGTAAATGATTCAGAGATAGGTGTGATAAGAATGGATAGATGGATAGGGCACCATTGGCATTTAATACAAAAACAGAGGGTGGAACATCAACAAGAAATGAAGAGCACCAACAGTATGTGTATATACAAATAATGAATTCAGGGTACTGCAAAGAGGATTGCATGCAGAAAAAAAGTGTTATGTAAAAAACGTTTATCAGACAAAAGGTTTGCAAACGTGTCATATGAAATGTGGAATACAAGTAGTATCAGAAATATACCAACCAAGCTTAGATAATTTACATTCTATAACTCTGAAAAAATATTTTTTTTATGAAATTTCATCCAAAATGTGTGCATTTTTATTACCTAAGCACAACTCACAATCGGAACTGCCTCGGCCAGTTCCGTGGAATCAGACCCCAGATGTACATTGAGGATCTACTTTGATAGCGTGACGCTGACCTTACATAACGTGATGATGACGTCACAGCAACCATGACAACACAATAACAAGTGTGATTGCAGCAAAACAAACGGTTATAAAATAAGTTTATGTTTGAAAAAACATAAACTTCATTTATTCTGCTGATTAAACTTTTCCGGTAATCAGAAAAATGGACTTTAATAAGGCTGAACCCACATGCTACAGAACTAATTTTCCTAACGCCTGTTCTGTCTAACAAAATGGAGCTATTTCGTTCATAGTACTACACGTAATGCGCCTTACCTACACCCGAGGCTTGATTTGATTCTCAAATTGTGCTGGACTTTCCGGATTGGCACAACTCAGTGTGAACTTTTGTGGTCGTTGGATGTACCCCTGGGTATCACTTGGTTTAAACAGTGTTTTATTTTACCAATCACTGTTACATAAGTACAATATTAGACAGTAATTCAAAACGTCTACTAACGCCTATCTCACGTAATGGTGCCTCATTAACGTTAGCTCAACGTATGTGTTTCATTTTGTTGTTTTTAATTTTTACTGGTTGGCTTCAAGTACCTGCCAAATCCATTAATGTAATCAAAAACAATTGCAAAATCCATATGATGCACCCATGAAACAATAGCAAGTGTCACATTGGAGATCAGTGGGCACCCCAAAAGTCAGTGCATTTGCAAAGACTAACTGGAACCAACACATCGATCATGTGTGTACAAAATTATGAGAAGGGCTACGTTACAAATACATTTTGGACAGTTTCGCATACACAAAAACTGACCCAAGCACATATACTACTTATACCACTATCCCGTTGGCTGGATAGTTAAAATAAAATAGAAACATATAATATAGAGAATTGGCTGGGCTCCTATCGTTCTAGGTATGTAAAATATGTGGATAATACGCTTGGCAATTTTTAAATCTGCCTGACTTGACAATAAAATCTTGAACTTGTAAGAAAAGTGATTAGTTATCTTACTCTGTTACAGTTTCTTTTCCAAACAGAAGCTCTTGGGCTGTGAAATTTCCAAGATTGGCAGGCAAACCTCACATTTGTGAAAATTGGACAGTTAAAAAGGAAATGAGCTGCACTTTCAAACCCGAGGGACTGGGGACAATGTGTTTTCAGTACGAATCAGAGTTTAGAGAGCTTCACTCCAGCCTAAGTCTAAGCACTTTGTCCTTTGTGTGAACCATCATTGTAATATCTAAGTGGCGTCTTTAAATTTCTGCATAGTTTACATTTGAAGGAGGCAACACAAGGTGCGTTTTGAATATCATTAGGTAGATCATTCCATGCACGAATTGATGAAGGAAAAATAAATTACGAAAGAGGTTAGAGTGAGGTCTATAATTTTGAATATTGTCAGCATTACGGTGATTATAGGTAGTAGGGGAGGGGAGGGGCAAGGGGAGGTACAAGTTCTGAGAGGTAATTGGATGCAAGGCCATGGATAATTTTGTAAAGTAGTACAAGTTTGTGTTTGTCGCGGCGACTTTGACGGGTCTCCCACCCCAAGTCGATAAATAGTTCCTCTAAACTGCAGAGTTTTGTAGCACCTGCGATTATTCTAGCAGCCTCAGTTTGGATTGATTCCAACCGTTTCTTTGAATCTGAAGAGCAGTGGCCCAATACTGTGTCACTGTACTCGATCAGAGGGCGTATGTATGATATGTACATTTTCTCTAGTGATTTCCTGCTGACACTGAACTTATTACGAACCAGAATCAGATCTGTTTTTTTTTTTTTTTTTTTTTTTTTTCGTTGCTTTACGTCCCATGTCAACAGCTATGGTCATTGCGGGACGGTCAGTTCACTTAACCACACTTTTTCCTGGGCAGGCTTGAGCAAGCGGTTAACCAGTAATTTGTGCACATACTTTCGCTTGTAACTGACAAAGAATCAGATCTAAAAGAGATGATGAATGTTCGGTCAGATATTAACTGTTTGAGATTTTACTCAGATATTAATTTGCTCATTTTATCAGGGAGTCGTTGTCTGATATTAGGGTTAAGTCGGGTAAATTCGGACATCAGGTAAATTCGGACACACGTTTGCAACAGTGGGAATCCAGATGAGACGGCTCCTTATGAGCCGTCTCATCAGGATTTTCACTGTTTGCTTAGTTTTTTTTTTAATTTCAATAATTGAACTATGAAACAAACAAGGTGGCTGTCCGAAGTTAGCTGTCTGTCCGAGTATACCCGACTTTACCCTACAATTAAAATCTACTGTTATGGTTATGTTAATAATGTCTGTTTTACATGCTCTATTATACTCTTCTACTCAAAATAGTCTGGTGTGCTGTTTGGTGGTTTATAAAATCTGCCCACTAGTCTAGTTGCGGTCGGCCGTGGCCGGCCGCTTATATAAACATCAATGTAAACACACATCAAATTCAGGTTTTGACCGAACCTTTATGCCGTGCTCAGGCTATATTTTATTCGCTGCCGAACAACGAGTGGGGTACCAAATATCGTGGGTTGACCTACAGCGCGAAGTTAACTGTCCGTGAAATCTGTAGGGCTACCTATAGCGCCAGGCAAGCTCGTTTTCTAATTTCACAAAGAGGGCTTATATAAACGCTATAAGTATTAGCTTTTCGAAAAAGTTGGCGATAATAAAACGTCCCAAAGTCAAAACGTCCTTGATTGGCAAAGAGTGCGAGCGAACTTCACATCAGTTAACGTATTTATGTGATTGTCATCCACATCTGATCACATGGAATTACTATGAGTTCAGGCACTGTCTTATGGCGGTCATGACAAACAGGTTTTATGCCCCACAAAGGGAGGCATTATAGTAATCAAACTGCCTGTCCTTAGTGTCCTAAGTGTTTGAGTGTTCATATCATATCCGGAGTGTATGTCCTACATTATTTTAGGTAGGAATGCCAAAATTCGTGTCTTAATGCATTTAGGGTCATGGAGCGTCACACACCTTTACCACTGCCATCAGATCTAGAAAAATCGTGTCACGAGCATAAATCCTAGGAATCCCAAATTTGGTTTGTGAACACATCTTTGGGTCACGGAGTTTGTACATATACAGTTAAGCGACCATTGTGACCTTGATATTCTGGCATCGGTTTTAAGAAAAATGTGCTATCTTGTGTTGTCAAATGATTTTCCAAATGTCAAATGTGTCGCATGCTAGATACATTACCATAACATACCATGCATAAGCCTGTTGCTTTCAAAAGATCAAGCAACATACTTCCTGGAAGCATGTTTTAAATGGTAACAAATCACAGTTCAGATGTTAATAACCAGAGCTTAGAATAAATCTAAATGGACAAGCTCTAGAAGCTCAAAATGGAAGCATGCAGCGGGCAAGAATGCATACAATGATAGGGCTAAACGACCACCAGCTGTTTTGAAAAGCTAATACTTGTATCCTTTACCATTTCACTTGTATTTCGACCCAAACAGCTTCTATATCGCGTATTTCTAAGTCTGCAGTGCGACCCCTTCCTCTATACGACCAACCATGTCTTTCCTGAAATGAGGCTTTAAATTTTCAAAAATGAATTGTGTCATCAGCTATGGTCGGTTTTAACCAGCTTTCAAAGAAGACAAGGATATCGAAAGCATCGGCTTCACTTTGTATTATGTCCATTTTTGGCACGAGACTTTGTATACTCAAATGAAAAATGCTCAAGTGATTCGAAGGTGTTTCAAAAGAAGTCGCAGAGAGAATGTCACATGAAGAATAGCTGCCTTCGACAGAGTCTGGGCCAGGATTAATTTCAATATCACCACTGAGAAGCAAAACTATAGGTAGCCACAGAACAACATCGAAGTTGAACAAGGTTAAGTTTATGCATTGGCTAAAGACTCTGTTATTTGCATGGTTTCGACGACGTATGTAAGGGGACTTGATAGGTTTGTATAAGTCATTTCATCGCTGCATATCTAGTGCCAAACGCAGTACCTCTACCTGACAAGAATAAAGATTACACAAGAAAAACAGCAGCATATTATACAGCAGAATGTGTATGTTATGTTTAATCACTTTTCTTTATGCCAGCCTGGGTGAGCATGGCAATCCGAAATGACCACTGTTGCAGCAAGTTTTGTAATAATGTAATAATTTATTTCATTTTGATTTTTTTTATTTCATTTTGCGTCGCCAGCGTCGACGCAAAATGAAATAAAAAAAATCAAAATGTAATAATTATTACATTATTACAAAACGTGCTGCAACAGACCACCAAGACCGTCGGGGTATCGCTTGCATCATAAAGTGGTAGGAAAATCGGGTGGTCACTGGCACCCAAGATGGCTAGAACTAGCGGTACTTCTTAGAAAACCAGATGTAATGAGTGGTATTATCGGATTGTAAAAGGTACCCCAAATTATTGGTATACCTAATGACAAGTATTATCGGGACGGTACCGACACTCTTTAAATATGGTTTAGAAGCAAGACGCTTGAAAGTTTAAAGTTCACAGTAGCTTTCCACAAGGATAGTTGTGTCTCTTGTTGTAGAAGTATTACTTGACTTTTCGCTTACTGTAAAGGCGGCGCCTCATGAATGCGTAATTAGGACTAGTCAACCTTAGGCATAGGTAAAAGCTGAAAAGGAGGCGTGGTTTTAATCAAAAGTAACTGTATCATCTTGTGCCACCACCTCAATCATTATTTAGTCCTTAAAACGCAAGCAAAATAACTGCATCTGAAAATGTCTATTTAACATAAGCAGGGAGGCAAACATTGTGGACCCAGATCAGACTGCTCCTACAGGAGCAGTCTGATCTGGGTTCACACTGTTTATCTATGAGGCTTCAAATAGTTCAGTGAACGACCAAACACATACATTTTGTAATTATGCTCTTTAGGGTCAATAAATGTGAGTTCAGTGTGTATACGGTTAGGATTTTCATGAAATGCACGCACGTTTGCGCTGCTCAAAAAGCTTATTAGCTCTTTACCAAATTATAAATAAAACCTGATTTTCCTTCCTTAGCAGAACCACACCCAGATATGAATATTAAAGTTGTCGCCTTTACAGTAAGCGAAAAGTCAAGTAATATGTACATGTAACTGATACTCGGCTTTCTTTGATGTTTTTAAGCCCCACTTCGGAAAATAATTGAAGAAGTTTAAGGGTGACACGAGAGGATTAAAAATCTAAGGTTTCATAAAATCTTTTACTATAAAATGGGATGAAAAAGAAAATATCTTAGTTGATCGAAAATATTATGATATGATAAACCTGCCATGTAATGTGGTTGTTACTTTTCTTGGTCCTTGGGGAAAACAAAATGGCTAAATATTGACATAGAACATATAGATATATTTTGATTTGGCATATATACTTAAGTACAAAATGACGAGCTGAACCTGTAAAGAACCACTTGAAATATGTAGGAGGTGATACTTTGAAAACAAATTCAGGAGCAAATAAATATTAAGGAGCAAATAAAGCTTTATGGGCACATTGGCATAAATTAAAAGCCGATGTATTATACGCCGAGATGTCCCTGGTCCAAGCTTCACCGGAGCCACTGTGTTGTGTCCTGGAGCAAGACTATGTTGTGTCCTGGAGCAAGACTATGTTGTGTCCTGGAGCAAGACTATGTTGTGTCCTGGAGCAAGACTATGTTGTGTCCTGGAGCAAGGTAGCCACAGAGCAACATCGAAGTTGAACAAGGTTAAGAATATGCATTGGCTAAATGCCACGTTATTTGCATTTTAGTCAAATATACCCTTCAGAGCTCAAACTTAATAAAGCTAATAGCTCTGATACCGAGCATTTTAGTCAAATATACCCTTCAGAGCTCAAACTTAATAAAGCTAATAGCTCTGATACCGAGCCCACGTTTTTAGACTTGCATTTGTCAGTTTCTAATGATATTGTTTCTACCAAAATTTATGATAAACGTGACGATTTTGATTTTGAAATTGTCAATTTCTCATTTTCAGATGGTGATGTTCCTTGCTCTACATCCTATGGAGTCTTATATCTCTCAACTCATTCGTTTTGCTAGAGCATCTAGTTATGTTGCTGACTTCAACACTCGCAATAAATTGTTAACTCAGAAACTTCTTAAACAAGGTCATCGGCATCATAAACTTCGCAAAACCTTTTCTAAATTTTATAGACGATACTATGATTTGATATCTAAATTCCAAGTCGGACTTAAATCTCTCTTGTGCCAATGAATTTCGGAAGCTGAATTCTATGGTCACTTGGTGTATAAATTGACGAAAGATTGTTGGCTCTCATAATTTTTCAGTGCAGTTTATCAAAATATTTTCCCATTATTAAAAGATTGGCATTAGCATTAATGTATTGCAACAGACTGCATGCTTGGTGGTCAACCCAAACATGGTTGGCAACTTTGCTTTCCTCTTTAATTGCACGCCGTTGGGTCGGACTTCAGACTCCATGACGATTTCGACTTAAATACGTATCTATTGATGAGATGGTAGGGACCTGATGATTTGGCTGTTGTCAGGCCCACCAGGGTTTACTTGTTAGGTTTCCTTTGCTCCGTCATTCAGTTTTATGTACTGTTGAGTCCTTATCTTTGCTTTATCTCCTTTTTATATCTTGATTTATATGTTCTAGGAGATGATGCATGTATAAGTTAGGGGTCTGTCATGCAAACTAAACATATATGTGTCTTGATCCACATCTGAACTAAAGGTGAATGTGGCGCGCCGTGAAACCGGTTTAAACCCTCATGTACTATATTTTACTGACCGTTCCAAGGGGGTACTTCTTTCGTGGATCATTTGTGTTATTTATGTCTTGTGTTTGTCATGCTTTCGCGTCTGTTCATTGCTGCCTTGTGGTCATCTGAAGGGAAAGGGCTGACCTATTGGCTCTTGTTTGTGATGTTTATTGTGATTTTGTTACTTTCCCATTTGGTATCCTGGGACAGGTGTTGTACTTGGTTGTATAGATTCCTGATCCTTGCTGTCTTTCTTATTTACATTAAATCCTTTTTATATTAGTCTACCATACTTATTTCGAGTCGGCATGCGAAATTTTAGACTTCTGAAACGTATTTATTGACTTGTTTTGGCGAGTTTTCTGAGGGTACTCTCAGCAGCCAAATTGCCAAACTTCGATGCTGTTTAAAAACAGCAAATACAAGATGGCTTAATTTTTCAGACTTTTGAGACCAGTAATGACAACAAACTTTATCAAATCACGTGATCTGGTAAGGAGCATTTTGATAACAAAAATGTACAATGTTTTGTCATGAAATGTGTTAATGAAATGAAATTCAGTCAATAACTTTGTTATTTGATTGTTTTATGCGCCATTAATTGTTGCGAATTTTGAGATGTAAGAAAATACATTGTGGCATTTACAGAAAATAAGAGCTATGAAACAGATTTCCCAGGCAATATCCGATTACCAGCCTGGACTCAAAAGGTTAGAATTCGTTATTATTTAAACCCATTCAAAATCGCCAGAGTCATACAGCTATACCAGCGTGATTTAGCAGAGATGGAAATCTGAAAAATTTGATAGACAGTCAACCAAACCGTTTCTGAAATTTTGAGAAAATTATCATTTTTTTTATTTTGGGGTGTTTTAGAAGATACAATTCTCGGGTTGTCGTGACATTATCAGGATTGGAAGAGTTCTATAGTGCTGACTTTTGGATAGTTAAATAACCATACATTTTAATGTGCAATACAATACATGTATATTGCTAGACTTGACAGTCTGGTAAAACTTACTCACACCATCAAAATATTCTTAACTTTATGCCATTAGTATATATGAATGACCTCATTGTCTGATATATAAGAATGACATCCCCATTTTCGTGGTGAAATATGCCAAGCCGACTGCAAAGGATATTCAATAAAATATTTCTACAGTCGTCCTCGCATGCCCTGGCTTCTGCTGATTTGAAAAATGCATTTTATCAGTAAATAATGATGCTGAAAGAATTGGAACGTATATCCTGGTAAATTGACTGGGGTGTATAATGCTCTAAAGGACCAAAACGTATGAGAGTAGTAATGGGGGCCCTATTACTACTTATGAGCCGCGACATGAGATTTCCAACAAAAATAGTAAGTGAGTATGATCAGGAAATACCACAATCACAAACTGCAGACAACCCCGTGGCACCGTGAGGAAGAGCCGCTCAACCATCACGAGACACAAGGAATACAAATTAAGCAAAGCAATCAGCTCTCTCTTCCCCATCAAGATGATTGCAATACTAGAATGGACATAAAGTAACGTACAACAATACATAGAACAATTACAGACTCCCACAATGGGAGTAACAATAAACAAAAAATCAACAACAACAGAACCACCGCTTTAGAACGGACAGCAGCCTAAGCCACCGGGGGGCTTAAATGCATTTTACTGGTACCAAATCTTCGCCCTAGATTCTGCTGTTGTTGAAGTACAAGAAATGTTCAGCTCGTATGGAGGCCATCTAACTAATGCAATGTATCATCATGGAAACACTCTAATCAAATTAACACTCCATGATGAAACAAAGAAAAGGGCTCATGACTCACAGATAGTCAGAGCTAAAGAAAACCTCAAGTTGAGCCACGGTGGGTCCAGCTACAGATAAGCATCAGGCACCAACCCACCGATTAAAGCTTTACGTCAGAGCCGTCATAGAGTCTGAGGCCTGACCCACCGTCGTGCAATTAAAGAGGAAACCATAGCTATAAACCATGATTGGGTTTAAAACTAGGCATGCAGACTGTCGCATGATGTCCAAATTATATCCAACCCTTATATAACGTTTTACTATCTTTTTGAATTGATCACTAAAATTAGGTTTTCCAACAATTCGTTTGAATTTATAGACTAAATCACCATAAAATATAGGTTCTGATATGCCTTGTTGCAGAAGAGTTTTTAACCCAATGTTGTATTTAACAATTAACTCTGAGTGTCTGTAGTAGAATTTAGAAAATGCTTTTCGAATTTTATGATATCGATAACCTTGTTTTAATAATTTAGCTGTTAAAAATAAGTTTCTATTGTTGAAGTCATCAACATTAGAGCACACTCTAGCAAAACGAATAAGCTGAGAAATATAAACACCATAGGAAGGAGAGCGTTGAACATCGCCATCAAGAAATGGGAAATTTACTATTTCAAAATTAAAATCATCCCGTTTATCATAAATTTTAGAAGAAACTATGCCATTTGTTATTGACAAGTTCAAGTCCAAAAACGGAGCTTCAGTATCAGAAGAATTCGCCTTATTTAACTGAAGTTCAGTGGGATATATCTGACCTACCATTTGTTCAAAATAAGGATTATCAATATTAAGTAAGTCATCTAAATATCTGGAGGTAGAGTTAAAAGCTTCAATAATATCAGCTTGATTATTGTCTGACAGAGATAACATAAAGTCTCTCTCATAACAAAACAAAAACAAATCTGCAACAAGAGGAGCTCAATTAGTACCCATTGGAATACCGACAATTTGTCTATATAATTTTGAGCCAAATCTTATAAATATATTGTCCAAAAGATAATGGAGCGCATCACACATTTTCTGACATGACCACAATTTATGTCGTTTAGGTTGTTCAGAAGTAAAAAATGCTGTATGTGCAACCAGCAAAGCCTCAAATCAGCCTGCGCATACGCGCAGACTGATCAGAGCCTTTGCTAGTCGCTTGAATATTCTTCGAGTGTAAAGCTCCTGACACAACATTATTTAGAGTTTCTAGGCTTAAAGGGAGGCTGTACATGCTCGTCTGAGTCTACACTTGTCGAAATGCCACATTGTTGGAAATCACTTGTTGCGGCTCATATGTCAAAGGGTTGTAAATCCAAAACACAAAACGACAAATAATCCTGTGGAAGCTAAGTTATGCCAAAGGCTATTCCCCTCACCATAGTATTTACATCCCATCTGGTGGAAAGAGACGTACAGTTGTGTGTTCAGCGAGTGTCCAGACAATTTTGATCTCATGTTTATAATACTCTTCAGTAAAATGAAACTGAAAAGGTAAAAAATCAAATATTTCAAATAATAGCAGCTGCTGTGAAAAACAGATTGTTAAAACCCGCATCAAAAAATTCATATCCATTCAAAATTAAATTTCGAACTGGCAAGTTTTTTTCTAAAAACAGACTTTGATAACTAAAAATAGATTCTATTCCACAATGCATCATTCTGTGATGTCATATGAAGTTTATTTTTTTTTACTAAATCTAAATGTTTGCAAATGCAAAGAACCCGTCAAACTTTAGTATGCTTTTCTGCGACAAAAACGAAGGTTGATATTGCATAAATGGTTTTGTATGTGTTGAATTTCAAGTAAATCAAATTTATGCTTGAAATTTAAATGTAATCTAAAAGATCTAATTCATTTTTACTATGCATTTCTTATTCTAAATAATACAAAAATAGTAAATCTAAATGTCCATGTAAATTTATTCGCAACAATAAAATTTATAATCCAGAAACATATTGGCTTAATGAAATAAATAAACTTTTAAATGTAAAACCAATAATTAAATATTAAATTTTCTCGCTTTTTTACCCAAACTTACAAAAATCTTTTAGTCTTTGGCAATTAAAAGCATTGGTATTTCAAACTGAAGTTTTTAATTTCAAATAAAAAGTTTTAAATATATGAAGTTAAAACACTTTTAAATACTCATATATGACATCACAGAATGATGCATTGTGGGACAAAGTCTATTTTTAGCTTTCTAAGTAAGTAAGGGTGCAAAGATCAGAAATCGATACGATCAAGTACCACACCTGACCCAGGATACCAATGGGAAAGTGATAAACTTACAGTTAGACACGACAAACGAGAGCCAAGAGGTCAGCCCTTTCCCAGCAGGTGACCACAAAGCACATATAAACAAACGCGTACAAAGACATAGCAAACACAAAACCGAACAAAAAACATAAAAGATTCTTTTTGGAAAACAAAAATCCCAAACTTGCCAGTTCGAAATTCAAATAGTAGGCCACTGGCTGGATATGGTTGACCCCCCCCCCCCCACCCCGGGAATTTCGTATACTATATTTTTTCTTATAGCCCAATGTCTTGCAAGGATTTTGCAAAATGTTAGCCCTCTGACAATGGCAGCGTTAAGCTGAAACAGCCTGTTACATACGTTACCCTACAAAATATTTGATAATTAACATTCTTTTTAAGACTCCAGAAAAAGGCAAAGGATAAGGCAAGATTTCCAAATTGGTTATATCTTCTAAGTAAGCTATTACTGGACCACAGATATTGACATTTGAAAACAAATTTAGTCGTCCCCGATGTAATGTATGTTACATTTTTTCATTGAACCCTCCTTTAAATGATAAATGAACCTAATATAGTTTGTCTTTAATTATATTGAAACAAGTTTTTGTTCATTAATTTGGTACTATATTACAGAATTTTTATTTACCTTTTCAAAACTACAAACATTACGTTTCTATCTTATATAACTTTTGAGCTATTAGATGTTGAACGTGGTAGCCAAATATCGTACAGAAATGTCAAATGTAACTCTCTAGGCCTTACGCTGGCTATAGACCCCCCATCCCCCGGGGGGGGGGGGGGAATTTTGTACACTATGATTTCTTCCAGATACTACATTATATAAGCCACAAATGATATATGTTAGCCTTCTGAGAGTGGTAGTGTTTGCGTGTAACATCATGTTACGTACGTTACCCACAAATAACATTACATTTTCCTGATAATGTCTCCAACATGACATATCCACACGTTTTTTGAAGTCTGGCACAGGTTAAAGAACTTCTTATAACAAAGTTACATAATTTTAGAATTGATTTTATAAATTTCTTTAGTTTTTGCCGTTGTATATGTTACTTAGTGTTTCATTTTTTATTTCCAAGTATCAGTTTGGCAGTTATTGACTATACATGTATTACATCCGTCAGTGAATATAGCAATTCTATAAGGCTGCTATTCAAATGAATTTATGTTCCTTATTATGGTGTCTTACAATATTTTACAGCCCAGGTTACATACGTTACTCTCTGAATACCATTAAACGTTCAAGATAAGGTCTCCATCACGACCTGCTTGTACTTATTTGAATGCTGGCACAGGTCTGTGTACTTCTTTTTACTCTGGCTCATTTGCTGAGGAAGTAACTCAAAACATAAACTACCATAAACCCTATTTTCTGTTAGAGACATCAAATATAGTTAACATAATACTAATGGAAAGTTTGTAACATACAGTGCAATATGTGGGAAACCCCATCAGGTAGAAGTTATAGAGCTGTTTATATTTCCAAGGTAGCAACGCTTCGTATATCATCCAAGGGTTTAAAGAATTTGCCAATACAGCTTATTAATCCTCTATCAGATTCATCTTTTAAGGATTATGCAATATGCTAGCACTCTGGTAATGACACCAGTACCTTGTAACAGCCAATTACATATATTATCCATCAGCATCTTTGATAATTTTAGTAAATGATATGATTTCTGAAAAGTGCAAACCATAAGGTAATATTTCCAAATTGGCTATATCATCCAAGTTAGCTATTTTTGGACCTTTGAAATCAAATATGCACCTCAAAGTGTAACTTATGTTACTTTTTTTCATTATTTTTATATAAATGATTTATGAAACTAATATAGTTTGATATTTTTAATGTGAATGTGCTTACTAATTACTTTTGTATTAAAGAATGTTTATGTACCTTTTGGAAATTGCAAATATTATGATTTTATCTTTTATAAGGTTTGAGTTGTTGAGTTTTGAACATGGTAACCCCATATCACACAAAATGTGTATTATATTTCTGTGGCTCTTTTGTTAGGATACAATCAAGTTTCTTCCATCCAGATGTACTCGATTTCCTTCCCATTTATGTTCCACATATTCTGTCCATATCTGGAAAGCCTCACTTGTTTTCATGGGAAAGACTTGATAGTTCAATCTCTGTATGTACATCTTAAGGACAGAAAAGCAGGGTGGAAGTAAGTTCATGTTCATGCCATTTGAAATAGTCAGTATATGTGTATGGCTTTGGTACTTTTTTTAGAAACACGTCATACTGCAGCTTTTTAACATTTACATAAATAGCACATGTTAGGGCTTCATGTCACTGTGTAGTGCCTAGAGTGATTCTTTGCTTGTTTTCCTACCCTGCTTAGAATGTAGATGAACTGGTGGGTAGGGGTTTTCTGTCAGTTTGGTACTAACATGGTACTAACACATTGGCACATTGGTAGTGTCACAATCTGTTAACCAATGTATTACTGTAGATCTCTCCCCCATATTCTGGCCAATGCTGTTGACATTCAGAAGAAGCACCTTTTGTCACATACACCAGTGTTGAACAAAACACCCAGGTTATCCTCTGCGATAATGTTTGTAAGACTTTATAGACTGCTGATACATTGTACAGTGTATATATGAGGGCCTGGATGGGGGTCTGGTATTCATTATTCATTAAAAATTTAGCCCATTATTCATCTCATTAAAATTTTGGGTTATTCATTAAAATAAGACCAATTATTCATTATAAGTAAGAAAGATGGCAAAGAAATCTGATTATTCACTATTCGTTAATTTTTTCTTCAATTCATTAAAAATATGATTAATCATTATTTTTAGGCTCTCATTATTCACTATTCATTATTATTTTGGCTCATTATTCACTATTCATTATAAAAAAGGGCCATTATTCACTAATCATTATACCCCATCCAGACCCTCATATATGTATCAGTGACAAAACCAACATGCCCTGCCTTTAGTGCATGGTTGAATACTGGCTCCATTAGGTCCTTGAAGATGACAGGAAAAGCTATTATGCTCTTTTGTAGGCATTACCATCAAAGTTACGTGCAGCACTACGTACACGGCCAATCTAATGTTGGTTGAATGTGCGATTGCAAGCCATGCAAAAGTTTGGACTTGTCAGTTTTGGTGGAAATTCTATCAGGAGTTGACAGTGACCATGGTACAGGTCCAGAGGGAACAGCACTGTCAGCTCAAGGTTAACATTATGTCCAATAGAAAGAAGGTCATGCTGCCCAAACACGCTCCTTTAAACTCTCATCTGGCTGATTACGATTTGTAAATTGGAAAATTTCTTCTTGACCTCGCAAGCCTCAAAACTTTATTAGCTTGTAGAATTTTAAGGGGTTGTGAAAGACAGATTTTCAACTAAAAGTGAGTCAATGAAAGTAAGTAAAGGTGCAAAGATCAGGAATCGATACAATCAAGTACCACACCTGACCCAGGATACCAATGGGAAAGTGACAAACTCACAGAAGACACCACAAACGAGAGCCAAGAGGTCAGCCCTTTCCCAGCAGGTGACCACAAAGCACATATAAACAGACGCGCACAGACATAGCAAACACAAGACAGAACAAAAACATAAAGGATCCACAAAAGAAGTACCGCCTTGGAACAGCAACAGCCTTCCTGCCAATGTCATCAGCTTCAATAAGATCCTTAGCAGGAACACCGAAAGACAAAAAGTACAGTTCTTTGTCTTCAAAACTAGAACTAAAGGGATTGATGAAGCCAGAAACTGCCTCTAGTACTCGTTCTACTTTGCATCTGAGCAGATTGAATATTTCATTTCAGTGCATTGAAGAGTTGTTTCAAGATATTGAGCTCTGATGTGATGAGTAATACACCATTCCATCTGTAGTACGAAGCGTAGTTCTAGCTGCTGAAGCCTATAATACCTCCTTTGACTTGGCATTGGATTTATTGATTGCCTGATAGTTATATCAAAAGCATTACTCAAGCAAAGAACCAATGATTGTGACACACTAAAACCATTTTGTTCGTGAAGTTCTTTGCATCAAGCAAATTTATGACTGTGATCAGTTACACAGGTACATGTTGTGATCGTGTACAATGAACATGGGGAACAAGGCATACAGATAGAGCAAACATGCAATTCAAAGTTGTTTTCCTTGTAGCCCTAATCAGTGCCAACATCATCTAAATTATATCCATATACCTTGCCCAGGACTGAGCTGTTTTACAATGACTTTCTTTCAGAACTTCTGATTTGAATGCATTGTATGTACTGTTTATGTAGGCAAACAGCGAAGGTTGATAGATCATATTATAATAATAGTTTAAATCACCTTAAATTAAAAAGGAACTTCACTTTATTTCAGCCGTATAAATTTTCCAAATTCTCTGACAGACTTTATAGACAACAAATGCTATAAAGATACTCAGAATGATTTATGTATCATTTGGTAACACACATAACAGGTTGAGCTCAGGGCATTAGTAAATGAATACTTAAAATATGTAAACCTTGTTGTATGAAGTACATAAACCTATGCCAGTATGCAAATAAGTTTAAACAGAGCTTGTTAGAGACATTAACTTGGATGTTAAATGCTATTATGAGGGTAACATACGTAAAATGGGCCTGAAATATAGCGAAAGTGACCATAATAAAGAACTTTAAATCATTAAAGTAGCAGCCTTATATATTTACTATATTCTGTGACAGATGTAATGCACGTATAGTCAATAAATACCATACTGATACTCGGAAATAACGCAGGAAACACTAAGTAATGTATACAATGGTAATAACTCAAGAAATTTATAAATCAATACTAAAAATATGTATCTGTGTTATAAGAAATTCATAAACCTGTGTCAGCATGCAAATATGTATGAATATGTCATGGTTGAGACATTATCAGGGACGTTTAATGCAATTTCGGGGGGGGGGGGTAACTTATATAACGTGATGTTACACGTTAACGCTGCCACTCTCAGAGGGTTACATCTTTTATTCTGTGTCTTATATAATGTAGTTTAAGAAAATCATAGTGTACAAAATTCCCCCTGGGGGAGGGGGGTCTATAGCCAGCTCAAGGCCTATAGGCATAACTTTTTAATTTATTGGAAATATTTGATGCGGTTTTAAGCGTTTTGTTGCATGAAATAAGATGTTTCATTTCAATCATTTCTATAACCTCTTCATATGACCTTTAAAGATGGTAAACTTTTTGGAAAAACATTAAATTTGTGATTCCATATTTTCATCGTCGGACTCGTACAACAAGACGACTAAGTAAGTGGTCTCCAGTTGTTGTTGTTTTTGTTGTCCTCCTAAAATGCAAGAACGCCTTCGATATCACATACTTCATCCATGTGAAATTGTGTTCAAGAATCCCCCAGATGTTTTTGTTTGATTAAATAATTATTTAAATATTTTGCACTAATCATGACGAAATGGTTTATCGTCGCTACTACTATTTTGATTCAAATTTCTTTATCATTTTGCACAAAATAAAACTGCAAGTGCTTCTCCGGTTATTGTTTGACGGACTATCGGCATAGTTGCTTTTAATAGAATAATATTTGTTCTGCTGTTTTGTACAAGAGATAGGCTGAGTACACTAACTGCGATTTTTTGAAAATGGTGGACATAAAGCCATCGAGCGCTACCATTTTCAGGAATTACAAGATAAAGGACTGTTCGTGGCTTAAAATACTCCCCAACAAATTTTGCATTTAAACAGTGCCCTATGAAAGAGTATACTCTTATATACAGGTACGTCACTGATAGTCAGGAAAAAATATCAGAAAAGTTAACAAGTACAGGCATTTTGTGAAGAAAAGGGTTTGACACCTTAATTAGGGGTAATTTGGTATGCTGAGTCCGAAAACCAATGTTGGCAAGCTGAGAAATGACGTCTTAATGACCTAATTTGCATATTTTCAAAATGGCCGCCAAAAATCATGGAATTTGACATATTACTGAAATACTTTACTTTTTTGAGAATGTTTTTAATCCAAAATCATTAGTATTATGTCCTAAGATTGTTTTACAATTAGAGAACACGGTTTTGGCGGCAATTTACATAATTATTCCAGGATATTACCGTATTCATGGTAATAAATGTCCGTTTAGTCTATAGAATTAGATATAAACTCGCCTTATTCAGTATCCTGCTTTTTAAATGTTAGTTTTATTCATAGCACGATTTTGGACAGTTTACCAGCTTTTCAAGTTATAAATAAGAAAGAAACTTTGATAATGAACAAGTTGTTTTGTTTTAAAATAAATATGTCATATTGTCCATGCCGAAATATACGGTACATTTTGTATCAATAAAAAGTGAAAGAATACACATTCCTGAGTACCCTAGAATCCGATTAGACCAGCCTTGCACCATTTGGAAACTTCTAATGTGTGTCAAATTGTTTTGGGAGACCACTTAAATAGGGAAAAATATTGCCCTAAAGAATTAATCCATTTGAGCTATGTGAAATTGCATGGTTTCCATGGCAACGCATAATGCTCTTCTACAGAATGGGGATATCCCTACAAAAGTACTCATATCTCAGTAGCAACTCATCCAAACTTTTAAACTTGGTACAAACTGGTACCAACTGAATGTTAAGACATATGACTTTCATCCAATGTTCAGATATGCAAATGATTAAATTTGCATATTCATGTATATTAATGAAAACATTAGGAATAAGAGAAAAATCGTAAAAAAGGGGTGTACATGCAAATTTATCTACATCTCAGCTGCTTACTATCCTATACTACCAGCCTTGGACCTCTTGGCTCTCATTTGTGATGTCTAATTGTGACGTTGTCACTTTCCCATTGATATCCTGGGTCAGGTGTGGTGCTTTATTGTATCTTGTATCTATTCCTGATCTTTGCCCTCTTTCTTACTTTGGTACCAATTTAATGCTAATACATAGCATGTTTACTTAATGGTCCAATATGCAAATTATCTAAAAAATGTATTCATGAACATTTTTATTTAAGTATTAGAAATGAGAAAAAATTAGATAACAATTAATAGAATGTACATGCAAAATTACTCATATCTCAGCTGCTATTTATCCTAGATTTCATACCTACTTACTTTCTAAACTTGTTCCCAAATTTAAGTCCAGAAAAAGTTCTATAATAGTTTTGTTTGATATGCAAATTAGTTAATTTGTTTATTAATGAGTTTTTTTTAAGATAAAAAATATTATATGAGTATGATCAGGAAATACCACAATCACAAACCACAGGCAACCCCATGGCACATTATTGATTCGTTTTCAATTTTTCTTTAGTTTTCTATAGTTTTCATCAATACTCATGAATTTGTTTGTTAAATGATTGTATATCTGACCATTGGAATAAAATTCTATGTCTTAGCCTTAATTTGATTCTAACATTAATTGTCTAGGACAAGTAAAAGATGAGGTATGAGTAATTTTAGAAGTAGGCTCCCACTAACTTTTCTACGTTTTTTCTCTCATTTCAAATGTTTACATCAATATTTATTAAATTTAGAAATAGATAATTTCACTTGATGACTATTGAGTAAAGTAAAATGTCTTAGCTTTAAGTCTGTACCAAGTGTGGTAGTCTATGAATGTTAGCAGCTAAGATATGAGTACTTTTGTAGGTACACCCCCTTAATTTTATTACCATTTTCTTTCATTTCTAACATCTAAATTAATATTCAAGAATATAATCATTAACTGATTTGGCATAAAATGTGCTATGTCTTAGCATTTATTTGGTACCAAGCTTGTTGGTCTAGGAAAATTAGAGAAAAATATGAGATATAGGTAATTTTGTAGATTGCCCATTTTAATTTTTCAACAGTTTTCTTTCTCTGTTAAATGTTTTCATTAATATTCACAAATATGTAAATTAGATTTGTATACAGACTATGACTATTGAGTTAAAGTGTAATGTCTCACTTTTATTTGGTTACAAGTTTGGTAGTCTAGAATAGTTAGCAGCTGACATTTAGGTAATGTTCTACGTACCCTCCTTATTTTTTAACCATTTTTCTCTTATTTCTCATGCTTTCATAAATATTCATGAATATTCAAAGTAGATCATTTGCATATCGTATCATTGGGTAAAAGTACTTTGTTTAGGCTTTGATTTGGTGCCCAGCTTGATAGTTTATGATAACTACCAACTGACATATGTGAAATGTGTATTTTTTTCTATGAATTTTCTTTTATTTCTATTTTATTAATACTCATGAATATGCAAAAGCGAAAATTTGAATATCAGCACATTGAATAAAAAAACTCTGTCTGGGCCAAGGTCGGTAGTCTAGGATGAGTTGCTGCTTAGATAGGAATTATTTTGTAGGTACACACACTTTCTTTAGAATCTTATTGTGGATTTTCACTTCATGGGGGGAGGGTAAATTGTTCTATGCACGACTCCCTGACCCATGTTTTTCTTTGCTATTTAGCGACCATTTTGTTTTGCCAGTAACTGACAGCTTGCTTTTCTTAAATTAATGGAAGAGAGCAAAAATCCATGAAAAAAATGTGCGCCACGCAAGTGTCGATCTTGGGTCTGCTTGCAAATGACCCAGCTACAGTGCCCGATGGGTTGCCATGGAGACCATGCAATTTTATGTAATCCAAACAGCCTGAGGTTTATTTTCGGAGAAAATAAGAATTTTTGGTATTGAGTGGTCCCACTGAACAATTTCACACCCATGAGTAATTGTCCTTGGGTGCAAGATAAGTCTAATAAGCCCCCTCCCGAGGTGTGTGTGTGTGTGGGGGGGGGGGTGCTAAATAGTTATTCCATGATCTTACCTACATTTTAATTACATAAATATTCATGATTATGCAAATGAGAAAATTTTATATGTGACTATTGTTTGAAAGGACTTGTTAAATTGTATCACTGATGATATAATAACATGCAACAAGGACAGTTTGGGGCAGAATTCAGTTTATATTTGCTTTTTTCTATGATTTTCCCTTATTTTCTGAAATTTTCATCAGTATTGATGAATATGCAAATTAGATAATTAATCTGCATATCAAGCCATTCCATCGGCTGAAAGTATCATATCCAAGCTTTAATTTGCTAACAAGTTTAAAAGTGTAGGGCGAGTTGTTAATGAGATACGAGTCATTTTGTAGGTACATGCCCTCTTTCTTTAAAATCGAATTAACCCCCCTCCCCTAACTGAACCTTACAGAACGTTGTTTAAATTGCCATATTTTCCTGAAAACAATAGAAATATCATTACGATGCATTTTTATAAAGTTCTCAAGTTAATGAAATCATTCCTGACACATTTTGTCCACATAATATGCATGGACTATCATGAAAAAATCTTAACTAAGTCAGAAGTAAGATTTTTGCTCAAGTTGTCCCCCCTGATTACCTCTTGGTCATATTTTTAGTTCAAATTGCATAAATTGATGTCAGCGAAGACCTCCAATCATGAGAAGATGTTTTTGGATTGATATGTACCAGTTTGGCATCCTTAACACGTTACTCTACAGATTTTTATGGATTTTTCTTCAATTTGGCGGCCATCTTGGATATATGCAAATTAGATAGTGAAGACGCCATTTTCAGCTTGCCAACATTGGTTTTTGGATTCAGCATACCAAAATACCCCTAACAGGCATCTCAAAACCTTTTCTTCACAAAATGCCTGTACCTTCTTAAATAAGCGTCTTTTTCTGATTTTTTTCCTGACTATGATTTAAAAGACATTAAGGGCATTGCTAATTGTAGACACAATTTAGATAAACATGATCAAAATATAAAACATTCTCTTTAGGTTTAATAGAATTTTAAAGTTATAAATGGGAAATTGAGACTATTTGGAAACAACTCAAAAGTATAATTGTCTGTTTGCTAAGCAAGGATTCTCTATTTAGACATACAAAGTCTCTGTTCTAAGTAACATAGAAATATTCAAATGATAATTTAATGTCAATATATTTATGTTAATTTTAGCATAAAACTAGAGATAGAATAATTATTCGTGCATTGAACATTAAATCAAAGTCTGTTGGTATACAAAGCCCCTGTTCTAATTAACATAAAAATATTCAAATGATAATATAAATGCCAATACATTAAGTTAATTTCAGGATAAAACTAAAGATAGAATAATTATTCGTGCATTGAACATTAAATCAAAATCTGTTGGTATACAAAGTATCTGTTCTGATTAAAATAGAAATATTCATATGATAATATAAATGCCAATATATTTAAGTTAATTTTAGGATAAAACTAAAGATAGAATAATTATTCGTGCATTGAACATTAAATCAAAGTCTGTGTCATAAATCAATCAGGTGTAACAATTAGTGCTCAGCGAGGCATGTCACTAATTACCTTAATGTCTCGTCCTTAATGCGACTGAGACAGAATACACTCTAGTGAAAAATGTCACAATAAACTTCATCCTTTTCGCGCGAAAAGGGCCATCCTATAATTAGCGTCCAACGAATGCCCAGAACAGCCTGCGCATATGCATATGCGCAGGCTGTTCTGGGGCCTTTGTTGTTCCCCTCCATAGAGTAGAGCATCTCGAGCACTGTTAATTGAAGCCTTTGAGGAGTCATGAAGCAACAAATGAACGCGATCTCTAAAATGTAGACTTATGGCGCACCTCTATGCTCGACAGGTCCCTTTTCTAACGCCCTGTCACTCAAATTACAGGTATACAAAATAGGTCACATATAAAGGCTACGTTCTTTGCGCCTATTGAACAATTGAGGTATCTGAAGTACCCGTATTATGATTACCCGAACACTACAGGTGACATTGCGGATACCATATTCATTCACTCGGAGACGAAAGTGTTCGGCAGTTTCAGTTTTACCTTGTGATATCGCCTGGATCAATATCGCGAAATTTTACAAGACGGATAGTGTGTGTCTCTTTGGAAGGGCTCTTTTGAGATTTAGCTGGTGTTGAATATTTCATAGTTCTGAGGTGAGATATGTTTGCGCATTTTGTATTATTATTTGTATTACATGTATTTGTATTATTATTATTATTATTATTATTATTATTATTATTATTATTATTATTATTATTATTATTATTATTATTATAAGCAGATATTAATTTTACTGTTAACCTAGTTTTTACTTCATTTAGTGAAATTTTAAGCTTGAGGAATTAGCAATTAGAGAGAGAGAGAGAGAGAGAGAAAGAGAGATATTTGATACAATCTCAAAAGATAATACAACGTATATTGCTTTGAAATACAATTTGTTACTATGCACCATACTATGATGCATCTGCTGACAGCTTGGTAGATACCATGATGCGATGCATGATGCAAACGCGTTTCAAAAAATATATTTAGTTTTGCAGCACGGATTCTAAATTATACGTCACTGGTTGCAGCTAATATCTTTCAGGGTTTGAACAATTCAAAGTCACATCGGATAGGCGGCAATCGAAAACGATAATATACTATCGACGAATGTAGATCAAAAATGGTTGGAAACAGAGTTTCCGAATGCCATTTGTCGCCCAACTGGCGACAAATGGCACTCAAAAACACTGTTTCAAGCGATTTTTGATCCGCGTTCGTCGATTGTTAAGAGCGTTTTCGATTGCCGCCTTTCCGGTTTGAAAATGTTGTACTTGTGTCACTGCATGGAGATTACGCAAAAATTATTTTAATAACTCAACATTTTTAAATCTTACTACAAAATCACAGCAAACGTCGTCTGCTTTGTTATCTGTTAAATATCGACAAACAGTGTGGGCCCAGATCAGACCAGTCTCATCTGGGCCCACACTGTTTGCCTCTGTATTTGCATTAATCAATATTGTTAGCAAATAAGCCGGCGACATTTTCAGATGCATTTTTGCAGTGTATAAGTAACTTGTTGTTGTTTTTGTTGTTGTTGCTGCTGCTGCTGCTGTTGTTGTTGTTGTTGTTGTTGTTGTTGTTGTTTTAACTGCTTGTTGCATTTTTTCAAGTTTATTACAATGTATTTTATTCATATGTGGTTTATTATTGGTATAGCTCATGGGCGAATATGCCTTTTGTGTAATATATCTATCCATAAACCATAACCCTTTCTTGGCCAATGGAATCTTCTATCCTGTTAGGTATTCGAGTTGTCACTCTATATTTTGATTGGAACTTTTCTCCTGACGATGACTTTAATCTTATTAAAACATTGAATACCCTAATGAAATCCCTTGTTCAGTGGTATCTGATCTACGTCTACACAGTCAAAAAGAAATAAGCAAATCAATGTATATTGCATCTAGACAGCATATTGGAAAAGTTTGGTTGCCGTGTTTTGTCCCTTAGGAATAATGGGAGCTTACCTGAGCCCATGTCCGAACATTAGCTAATATCATATGTACAATACAATACAATACAATATATTTATTCAGCATTAAACATATAACAATGTTTATAGCCTACACATTAACATATATTAATGTAGTGAAAACAACAACAATTTTCCTGAGGAGCATCTAGCATTTCTTCTGATATGTTTAGTGAATTATATACAAGCAGTCCGGATCCAAGTCAGGTCCGACGGAACGTTGGTCCTGATCTGGATCCACACTGTTTGACACCCCGACGTTTTATACTGCTGTTTTATAGGTCATGATTAATCACCAAGCTGTATATGTACTATAGGCCACTGAACCTCTCAGCTGCATCCTGGCTACAAAGCGAGCAAGCTAAGACATAAATATGAATAAGAGACGCCATGCAAACTATGTTGTGGGTACTTGATTGAAATGTCTCGCCAAAGCATAATGTTTTTGGTACTCTTGACGTCTTACAACGGGCCACAACTCACGAAAACGCCGGGATCGAGGCATTGGGCTCAGGTTACATACCCTTTTGTTTCGCATGGAGAGGAGGCGTCGATTTTTGTAACAGAAATAAATCTGATAGCATTAAGAATTAGTCAAACGGATTATTACTAACCTTAATCTATTTACCTACAAGTGGCGTCTGCTGATGACCCTTGCAAACCGTTTGGACCCAGATCAGGCCCGACGAAATGTCGGGCCTGATCTAGATTCAAACTGTTTGACACCTTGAAGGTATTCCTGGAAGAATTTTACGAAAATGTTGATTTTGAAAAAAAATCAGCAGACGACTAAATAGCATGAAAAATTACCCAGCACGCAATGGGCTAATCTCCTATTCATTTGCCTGCCGTGTGTGTATTTGGATTGAAAATACCCCCTTGGAACTGCTCCAGGTCGAAACATAAGCATATGATTTTGGGTGCATCCCATTGTTTTATTTATTTGTCATGTGTACATTTATAATGCCTTCAATGTTTACCGTCGTGAGTTGGCTCCCGGTACCGTTAGTTTAACAGGTGACAGGGCCCAGGGCGACGACAGTAAACATTGGGCTTACAGTAATAATAACGATTTATTATAATCAGTGCCTTTTCTTTACTAAATTAGTTTATTGGTCTGTTTACCCAAACGATATTCCGCTCTGTACATTGACCTTAAAAAAGACCCTAAAATTAAATTCAGTTGATTATAAAATAACCCCAAAATTGTCCAAATCAGTGGTGACCGCCAAAAATCATTTTTTTCTGTTCCTCACTAATATCGAATCACAAAACTTTGAACGAATAAATCTGCCAAGCTTATGATGGCACGACTAGTCCTTGCTTAGGCTTTAGCATGACCTTACCGATGGGGGAACCCACAACCCCTCGATCAATTGATCATTTTATATATCCTCGCACAAACATATACATGTAGGATCGTCGTGTCAACTGCATCCCATCCATCGCAGACTATGGTTGTAAGTTTCATGTATATATCTGGTTATCAAAACAGATGGAAACTTTACCTCCAGACAAAACAAAACATATGTTGTGGGTACTCAAAAGAACCGTTTCAATGAAACGGTTCTTTTGAGCAACCAAAACATATGTTTAGACTGATGGGTGGGTCAGACAATAAATACAAATTTACGCTCAAAAGTTAGGTACCTATGCGGTAACAATATAATATATGTAACCTGAACCTTTAAAAGATATATGAAAATGTGTCTTTGTACTCCCCCACACCCCCCCCCCCCACCCCATACACACACCACACATACACAAGAGAGAGAGAGAGAGAGAGAGAGAGAGAGAGAGAGAGAGAGAGAGAGAGAGAGAGAGAGAGAGAACAAACAAGTGATATAGCGATATTTATGATTAATAATCATTAAAGCAGTACCATAATGTTTTATCAGTTTTCTTCAAAACAGCTCACTCTTAATTAGTTTGTTCACAGTTTTTGCGTCTTTGGTGAAACCTGTTCGATAACAGTTCTGATGTTTGTACAAAACTACCACTTTAAAGCAAACATTTTCATAATTGAAGAATAAAGGGCGACTTTTACTCAGGTAAACCCCTCTTCCTTGATTGATCTGTCATCATGGGCGGATCCAGAGGGGGGGGGGGGAGGGGGTCCCGACCCCCCTTAAAATTCACAAAAATATAGGGTTTCTAAGCAATACTGGTCCGGTTCCCCTGTAAAACCACAAAGCTTACAAGCCAGCATTCAGTGTTGGGCCATCATCGGCCCGCCAGCGAAACGCCATTTCGCTGACGGGCCGATGATGGCCCACTTGTAGTGGTATTTGGTATTTCTACCCTAGTCAACTAAAAAGAAACAAGAACAAATTTAAAAAAAAAAAAAAAAAAAAAAAAAACGTAAAGAAAGGTTGGACCCCCTCTGAAAAAACTTTCTGGATCCGCGCATGGTCATATTTGATTCGAAACCTTCTTTCGTACATGTATTGGATCAGGGTTTATATTGCTGGATTCGACAAGATTGGTCTTACCAGTCAGCATATTATCTTGGTTCATGCTATTGGTCAGCCATTGAATTCATTGTTTTACTGTGAAGCCCAGGCACAGTTTGACATAGTAATGAAACATTTCCTCATATATTGTACAAATCATTTCGCCCAGAAATGAAACATTTCTACATGATTTGTACAGAAATGAAACATTTCCGCATGATTTGTATAAATCATGTGGAAATGTTTCATTTCTGTGTCAAGCTGTGCTTGGACTGGACTACAAGTAAACTCGTTCCATATTAGTTATCAATCCGTCCATACTTGAGCTCTATTGCTGGATTCGACAGGCTAGGGTACTATCTCGGCCCACTAGGGGGCTGTTTTCTTGTGAAAGATGCCCCTTTGTACAAATAATTTGGGTAAGTTTCATTTCTGTTCGAATTTTGTCCCGGCCAAACTGTGCTTGGACTGGACAACAGGCCCCGAGGTTATAAAACTTTTTCCATGCTCAACTCAGCTGAGCACGAAATTTATCCTGCTCATAAATGTTAAAATGCCGACAATTGTCGGCATTTTAACATTTATTAGCATGATAAATACAACATCCGAGAGACTTAAAGTAAGATACTTCTTCATTTGTCGGTATTTTAGTTTTATGAGCAGTTGAAATTTCGTGCTCGGTTGAGTTGAGCATGAAAAAAGTTTTATAACCTCGGGGCCAGGTCTGAGACCCGTGTCATATTGGTTAGTCCGTCCATACATGAGCTCTATTGCTGGATTCGACAGGATTCACCTTCCCTGTGGGCCACTATTGTACCACCTGCGAAACGCTGGTGGGCCGATGGGGGCCCGTTTTATATGTTTGCTGAATTTATGAAAACAGGTGCACTAAGTTGAACGTTAGCTGGTGTAGTTCTATCGGACGTCATTTGACCGACTTCGGATCTGTGAACCTCTGACCCTTGTGGTTGGATACTCGTTTTAGCGGAAGAATTCTCGAAACTATTTACAAGTGTGGAAAGTCTACTGCTCTGCACTGAGGTTTATTTTTGCGGTTTATTCAGCTATGTTGGTCTGTTCGCCAGCAAACCGACAACAGATCACAGATAAGGCACCTGTGAATGGTCAGATAAAATGATGTTAGACTTAAACTGCACAAATACGAAATATTATGGGTCTTCACAAAGTCAATCGTGACTGAGTTTGTGATTCATGGCATACGATGTTGACTTATTGTTGTCTTCTTGGCCTGGCCGATGTCGCAAGTTTTGCTGCTTTTTTCAGCAGCTGTATATAGATCGTGTGTCCTACTGTTACTGACCACACAGGGTACATAATGGAATGTTTTCATCTTTTTGACAGGCGACCATTTTTAACCTGTCGCGATTAAATTCACACTATGTGACCCACAGTGATATGACACGTGTTTCGGCCCAGGCAACATTTTCTCAGCTTAGTTATTTCTTTCAAATATTTGAGCTAGGGTTCGTGGGACATTTTGACTTATATCATATGCGAACAGTAAATGCTCGGATGAGACTGCGCAAAGTTTCACTGCTGCACGCACGAATGATGGGTACAGATGAAGGCTCATGCAACACCCCATTAGATAGCTTAATATGCATGTATAAAGCTGGCCTATTTCATTTATCAGAAATAAACCACGAAACCTTTACAAAGTGTGCAATGCGATAGAGAGTGCCACGATCAAACTGTGCAGACGCTGCGAAGCTTGATCAGAGCCCTTACTGCCCTCTTCTCATAGGTAGCAAAAACCCTACCAATAGCCAAAGTCGTCGCCACAGCTATATTGATTAAATTTGCGTCCACATGTGCAAAATGTTGCGTTAATGGATTCGCAGGAAACATACACGTACGTCAATTTTGTGCGTGTGATTGAAGGCCTTATGCTGCTTATTGCTTACGATGCATGCGTGATCACGCGTTTTTTTTATTTAAATATTCGAGTGTGAAGGTTGCATTTTTTATATTGCCAACTACAACTATGCACGTACGCTCGTGGAAGCAAGAATTCGGAGACTCGTGAAGTGATAAATAGCGAATTTATCCAAAGGTATCTCCCCGTTTGAAGGTGTTTCCCCGTTTCAATATTAACCCTTAAAGCGCCAATTTCAACAAAGACGTCTCCTTTTCTCGTCTGCTGAAATGTTTAAGAATCCTCTATGGCAAACAGTGTGGACCCAGATCAGACTGCTCCTGTAGGAGCAGTCTGTTCTGGGTCCACGCTGTTTGCTTCTATACTTAATTCGTCAGTAATGTTAGGCAATTATTTGCAGCAGACGACTTCAGCAGACGACATTTTCAGATGCATTTTTTTCTTGGCGCTTTAAGGGATAAATAATGAATTGATCCAATGTGTTTCCACGTTTCAATTTTAATGCGTGGGCGAATGAATGACTTTCCTGACTGAACAAACGCCGTTTGTTTTAACTGTTGATCAAAGTGACTATTTTACAATAAAAAAAGAAAACCAAGCATAAACAAAATAGTGAAAAAAGCCCCCCACAAAGTGATGATGTTGCAGTTTTTGAGTCACTGGTGGTAGTGTCAAGTCTTACAGGGATTTCTCTCACTTTGCTTGGACTGTGCCCAATATAGCATTCAGAGTTTTTTCAGTACGTTTGTATTTTGTTACATAGCAATTTTACAGGTTCGACCCTGTGATGTTGCTGTTTCTAATGTTTGGACCCAGGTCAGGTCCGATGAAATCAGCAGACCACGAAAAATGCAGTAGTAGTAGCAGTAGCAGCAGCAGCAGCAGTATAGTAGTAGTAGTAGTAGTAGTAGTAGTAGTAGTAGTAGTAGTAGTAGTAGTAGTAGTAGTAGTAGTAGTAGTAGTAAAAGTTTCAAAACATAAGGGCAGTTCAGCGTTATATACTTTCTCAGCACAAATTCAAACTTTCACGGTTACATAGAGACGGTTTTCGTGCGTCTGTTCTTATTAATAAGATCTGATATGTTTAAAGTTTATATATAAAGACAATTAACCATACATGTATTGTATAAATAAATAAATAAATAAATAAATAAATAAATAAATAAATAAATAAAACTTGAAGTATTGCGTACTGCAAGCTTTAAAATTTGAATTTCAAAAGTTCAGGATTTTGGAACATGAGTACATACATAGTTATATGTAGTATGCACAGTCTCGTCTGAGCCTTTTCTGTTCAAATATTTGAAATGTGTTGGCCCATTATATATTGATCATATATCATATACCAAAATAAAAGGAAAAGCTCCCCACAGGATTAGGAAATGAACTGTTGTGATACAGTAGGTAGAAATTCTTGTATAGGTTAGTCATTCTTGCGGTCAGCTTAGATTACCCTCCGTTACCCGACTTGTCACCGTGACAGAACTTTGAACAAATATTTACGTTCAGGTGGCAACTCATTACATATACGTTCTGAATTGATTTACTTAAATATTATTGAAAGTTGCTATTGAAAATGGCTAATTATAATTCACCCGTCCTATTTCCCTAAACTGCTTAATGCTTCAAGAAACAATATCTAAAAACATAATGCCAGTCAGTGGGTGCAACGCATCAAGTTAGTTTTTACTGCTTGTTTTGCATTTGTCAATGTATGGATATTAATAACAGTGGCGGACCCTGATGGGGTTCAAGGGGTTCACTTCAACCCCCAGCCCTCCCCGTCCCCTTTTTCAAATATCCTATGAAAATGAAATAATTTGGTCTCAGTGAGACCAAATTAATTCATTTTCATGGGATATCTAAGAAGAAAAAAATAGATAAAATCAGCAAAGCGAACTCCCTCACCTTTATACACATGAAACCCTTACCAGAAAACCTGGATCCGCCCCTGAACATATACATGTTTTAGAGCTTTACGCGCAGTCCATTCGACCCCCTACTGCCAACAGTCGAGCGATATGGTAATATGAGATCATGATAAATGCTGCGATAAATGAGTGGAGCCCGGAAAACTGCAAATTGCAGTTTTCCGGGCAGCACTCATTTGGTAACAATATGCAGTAAGCAGTCAAAATGACAGAATTCAATCCTGTCACGATACTATTGCTATGATGCACGGACAATGAGCGTGTTCCAGTATGTAGAAGTTGATCTGCATGTACACGTTAAAATGGGGTTGGGGATGTGGCGGGTGGTTGAATATAAACACTTATTACGTTGAGTCATTTGCATATGAACAATTTTGATGTATGCTTTTAAGTTTTCACTATGTTCTGAAAGAGCCTTAAAGCGGATTCCAACATCATTGTATATCAACAATTTTTATGTATTTAATCAATTTTCATTGTGTTCTAAAAGAACCTAAAATGGATTCAAACATCGTTTTATAAATGTGTTCGTTTCTTTCCTCTCGCTTTCTAATAATAGAAAGCTACTTGTAAGACCATTTATCTTCTTTTAGCTCTGAAATCAAACCTTTTATTAATGAAATTTAATGTGTTATGTTTGAACATTAAAACTTAATTTGAGCTGTATATGTCTTTTTCAAGATGACGAAAAATAGAACGTCTTTTTTAAAAAGCTATGATGCGTCTCTTTTAATATTTAACCACGTCACGATAAAATGCAGTTCTCGGTGACAACAAATCAGATAGATAACGTATCAAGGCAGATTAGCGTTTGAGCGGATCCGTAATACGAAAGAGCAGATTTATTTTTACGAAAGAGCAGAGAACCAAAAGAAAAAAGAGCGGATGTTTAGATCATTTAAATGAGCGAATTTTCCATGTAATTTTCCATGTAGACATCCAGATGCAGGGGTGGATCAATGATTCCTGGAATGGGGGTTCATAAGTAAAAAGGTGTGGGGTTCGCTTTGCTGTTTTTATCTCATTTTCTTTAATATAAAAAAAATGAAATAATTTGGTCTTAGTGAGACCAAATTAGTTCATTTTCATAGGATACTTAATATCGGGGGGGGGGGGGGAAGCTTCTTGGATCCGCCACTGCAATGCACTCCCAATCACCTATTAAGCACTGAGCAATATTAGCCATTATAGGTAATACAACTGAGTGAATACTTATTTAATGGTCATTACCTGGAAAATTCGCTCATTTGAATGCATTATCCATCCGCTCTTTTGACTGTATGGTTCTCCGCTCATTTCATACTCCGTCACGGTATGATTTCCGCCCAAACGTAATTCACCCCGTATCAACATGATCAATCCTATATATTTGGATAGGTATGCAAGGCCCCGAGGTTATTTTTCATGCTCATCTAAACTGAGAATGACATCTCAACTGCTCATAAAAACTAAAATGCTGAAAAATAGACTTTTCTTGCTTTCGAACTCTCAGATATTGTATTAACATATTTTAAATTATGAGCACGATAAATATGTTCGTGCTCAGTTGAGTTGAGCATTAAAAGTTTTATAACCTCGGGGCCTTATCAAACAGCGTTAACCCAGATTAGATCAAGATTTACACTGCTTTCATTTGAAACTCCATACCTTTTCATTTTCAAATCAAATGATCAGAGAATTAATTCGGAGTTAAGGAACCAAAATTACAATGCATCCTTAAAGTTAAGGAAGACTAAAAAAGTTAAGTATTGATTTTTTGGATGCTCAAAAAATGTTTCGAAGTTATTAAAATCAAAGTAGTTCCATTTTTTGCTGTAGATCACAATGATATCTTTGACCATAATGTCAGATTTTTTTTATTAGTTGACTTACCAACCCGTCCTACTGTAATTTTCCAGAAAGTAGAGAAAAAAATAATGTCTGAAATTTTTATTTTATTTTATTCGCCGACTCTAAATATTTCTCATTTCGTTGAAAAAATGGATTTGTGAGATTTTGTCTGTGGTTTATTAGAGTGACACTGTTAAAAGTGATTGTCAAGTCCATTTTTGGGGGAAAATGATACAGAGAAGTAGACTAACAGGGCCCAGTAGCCCAGTGCCCATACATTTTGGGCTTGGCCCATAAAACAAAATATTAAAGGGCCAGCATGCCCCTGAAAAAAGGTTTGTATGTAAAAGTATGAAGCCTTGTCAAGTTGGAAGTTTACAAATCTTCATTCAGCTGATTTAGTTCCAAATACTGGAAAACGTGTATTCTGGTCACAGGGCCGCCTAATGCCAGTTGCTCTGGATCTACAATAATATCTGAGCCGTGGCATGAGATTTCCAACAATGTGTAATGTGCGACAAGCAAAGGCTCAGACCAGCCTGCGCATATGCGCAGACTGACCAGAGCCTTGAATATTCTATGAGTCTTAAGCTACTAACTGAACACCATTTGTAGTTTCTAAGCCTAAAAGGAGGCTGCACAGGCTCGTCTGAGTCTACACTTGTCAAAATGCCACATTGTTGGAAATCAAATGTCAAGGCTCATCTATAAGGGGTGTATCCTGGTTCATCAGGACAAGGGCTAATATCAGACTTACAACTCAACTTCAGAAACCCGATCTGTATTTTTCAATGAATTAAAAGTTGAGACCCTCAATAAATACACAGTCTAATGCATTATCATGAATACATGGATAATCTTACATACACTTTCCGTAATTTGATACAAAATGCCTTAAACCCCTTTTTCAGGTAAGGGTCATAACCATGTTAAAAAGACCCTTCCTCTCGATGGTCTTTCATTTGAACTCCTTGCATAGTGAAAAATAAAGAAAACACATTCTAATAAAGTCCCTGATGGGGTGTCTGTGTACATGAGAGGTCCAGGGGAAAATATTCTATAGAAAATTAGAGACACCAGAATAAAAAAATCGATGGTGATTGGCCCGAATCACGCCGCGGTCTGAGAAATCCAAGATGGCTTCCAACATGGCGGTCAATTTTAGCAAATATGAGTACATCTCTAAAATGAGCTGCTAAAACAGGTGGTTCGCACGTGACTTCGCAAAAATCAAAAACAGAAACGGCCAGCCTATACATTTCTGAAAAGTATGCTAAATATTTCCGCACATGGCACGAGTACGTAAAACATACAACGCAATGGTGTAAAAGAATGCCGAAAAAGTAACGCACGTTAAAGGGAGGTTACTGGATAAAACAGTGATTCTCTTCAATTACGTCCCTTTTCAAATGGAAACTTCTCTTAAAGGAAAGAATTTGCTCAGAGAGGGAGCGAATTCTTATAGTTTACCACATTAGGTGACCTCCCTTGAAATCACTTGACCACATTAGGGGACCTCCCTTGAATGTTACTAGTTTTACTACGCACGTGCGGAACTATGGAATGGGAGCTACGCCAATGCAACTTACAATGGTACTTCCGCGCACGTCAGATTGGTGCAGATCGCACCATAGGCTGCGTTACTAAACAGACAATTGGTCTAAGGGGTTTTCTTAATAGTGTGGCGCAAAGACTTCATTGAACTATAAGAGGGCAAAAAATAAATGAGATTTTTTTATCAATATGTCATCTTTTATGTCAAAATCTCTGATCAACACTGATATTTTTTGTGTATCGTCGAACGAGATGTTTTTGAAGTAAAAACATAAAGCGTGTATTGACCTATGTATTTTAGGGACAACCAGAGATTCCGAGGTTCTCCTATGTAAATATTAATTTTTCAGTTGATATCACCTCGAAAGAAAATACTTGAATAGTGCATCAAACCATAAATGCAAGGATATGCATGTATTGTTTAATGCGCGATTTTTATACATTTTCTTTCTTATAATAAATACAAATAGATAATAACATACTGTTATACAGAGGAGGTGGAAGGGACCTTTTCGCCTGTTGAATCTTACTGAAGAGTAATGAGATAATTTGTAGCTTTAAAAGTGGGAAAGAAATTGAAAGAAAGGTTAAAATAGGATCGCGACCCAGAAAACTGCGTTAGTGGAAATTTGATGTAATCTTTTAAAGCACGAAAGGCTTTAGCGCACGAAACTTTTAGGGTAAAATCTTTCTGTGCACATCCCTGAGATTCTGGATGGGTGGAGGGGGGTCTGATATTCACTATTCATTAAATATTTAGCTCATTATTCATCTCAATAAAATTTTGGGTTATTCATTAAAATAAAAACAATTATTCATTAAAAGTAAGAAAGGTAGCAAACTTTCTGATTATTCACTTTTCATTATTTTTTTTCTTCAATTCATTAAAAAAAGGATTATTCATTATTTTTAGGCCCTCATTATTCTCTATTCATTAATTTTTGGCTCATTATTCACTTTTCATTATAAAATAAGGCCATTATTCACGAATCATTATACCCCATCCAGACCCTCATCACTCCTCGAGTAATACTTAGGAGGTATAGTCCGTGGTCGATAAGAGGAGAGTGAAGAAACAGATTTACAGTTAGAAGTATGAAAGAAAAACCTATATTTGTCCAATCAGGTGAATAAAGTACCATAACGTGACCAACTACGTAACTCTACTCTTATCGAGTCCGGACTCTACAAGCCTTGCAATTTCATCGAAATATTAACCCATAAAGCGCCAAGAAAAAATGCATCTGAAAATGTCGTCTGCTGAAGTCATCTGCTGCAAATAAATGCCTAACATTATTGACGAATTTAAGTATAGAAGCAAACAGCGTGGACCCAGAACAGACTGCTCTTGTAGGAGCAGTCTGTTCTGTGTCCATACTGTTTGCCATAGAGGCTTCTTAAACATTTCAGCAGATGAGAAAAAAGCAGACGACTTTTTGCGATAGGGGTTAACCCATGATTAGGAAGGGCAATATCACGATCACCTTTTCAAGTTTGAACAGTAATTTTGGTGGTAATTGACCAAAAAAACACACCATCAGAGCTGAAAGCGATGTGTCGAAAACGCGAAGAGTCAATGCGAAGCATGTGATGAAACGCGCGTTGAGACTGTATTTGACCGTTTTATCTGCTACCCCCCCCCTCTCTCTCTCTCTCTCTCTCTCTCTCTCTCTCTCTCTCTCTCAGGTATATGCGATTATTTTTCCGAATACGCTGCTTGACAATTATTTCAGATTAAACAAAAGTCACAGGCATTACAAGGCCGAAACATGACAAAAATATCATTGTCCATGATATTATGGCATTTGAGTTTTAGTGTTTAGATCTGAATAGGTTTTAGAAATTTATATAAAACTGTGGCCATACTGACGGGTGCATTAAAAGACTGCACTTTTTTGAATGCCAGACCCCTACACCCAGCCATGAAAAAGATGTTCGTGCTAAAATTTGACCATATCAGGATAGAGACGATGGCTCCTAATGTTGGTAGATCTGATTTATATCATTATACCTGTTTGTTTTTAAGATTAACTCTTTGTATGCTGGGTAATTATGCATGTTTTTGTCGTCTGCCGTTTTTTTTTAAAATTAACTTCTTCAAAAATGTCTTTCGGGATTAATATCTATGTGGCAAAAAGGTTGGACCCAGATCAGGCCCGGACCCAGATCAGGCCCGACATTTTGTCGGGCCTGATCTGGGTCCAAACAGTTTGCAAAGTTTATCAGCGCCACTAACAGGTTAAGAGTTAAAACCTGTATAATTAGCATGTCAACAAACCAACAAAACACTTGAAACAACAACGCTGACATAAGAAAAAGTGTCACTTTTGTATAGTTTAGACAAGAAGGGTACTAATACAATAAGTTAGCTCATTTCTCTACAAAAAAATATGTTGTAAAGACTCTTAAGCATGCAGTGTCTCACTGAGACGCTTCCAATGCACAACTTAGCAATCTTTCCAGGGAGATAATTTTTAAGGGAAAACTCACGTTTTTTTTATTATTCTATGACCATGCCTTTATTCTATGGCCACACATGCATTAGTACAGTCAGGGACTCTCTATACAAAGAATATAGAAATACCCTGGTATAGTCAAAATCATATGCAAACAATAGAGTTTAAATCCGATTCTCTATTTGCATCATTAAGCAAATTATTAAAGAAAATATACCTATAATATATAAGCAAATTATTAAAGAAAACATGCTCATTAAATATGTGTCAACTGATATGAGAAAAATGGCCATATTTAACTGATGGGAGAAAACTTAGCGGAAAATACTGATGAAACAGCAACATGGGCACAAAAATACATAAAACAACAAATGAACAACAACGATTTGTTTTTAACTTTTTTATGATTTTTTCTTCTTAAAGCCCCCAAAAGGAATCCAGCCCAGCTCCCCGTCCCGTCCGTACACACACATAATCAAACCCTCGTCAGAGTATAGTAATGCTTAATTTCAAATTTAGTATCAACCATGCTGGTAAGGTGAACTGACCGTCCCGCAGTGACCATAGCTGTTGACTTGGGACGTAAAGCAACAAAACAAACAAACAAACAAACAATAATCAGTGCAGAAATCAATCTTTTCATTCTCCTTTTCACTCGGATTCTACAAACTGAAAGGTATCAAAACCACACAAAATCACAAAGACGGACACCTACGTGCTAACAGCGTGTTTTACACGAGCGAAGTGTTGGCATCTTCGCATCTAGGTGACAAACTCGAAGACAACCAAATGGTCATTCATAACGTCTTTGTTATAGTTTATCAGGCCACTTCGCGAGGAAACCCGACTTTGTAATATGCGAACAACAAAGGCGCAGACCGGACTGCTGATCAGCGCCTTTGTTATTCATTCCCTGCAAAGTATATCTACACTTGATTCATGCAACATGTCAACGTTCCAGCTAGTCTCTCTAACTGAGCAGGCTCATTTGAGTCTGACCTGATCGCAAACACCGAAGACAGGCGTCGGGGCATAATTAGGGCCACGTCGCCAGAAAACCGAACTTCTGTGTTTGCGATCACAGAAGTCTCGATACAGCCAGCTCATCAGCTACAGTGAAATAGCCGTAGAATTTGAAACTTTTAGATGCTATCATACTATTGAGGCAGCAAACAATGGCACTCTTTCGCGTGTGGCCTCAATAGGTTTTCTCATGGCATGGTCATTTATACGTACATATAAAATGCCTTTCGCGAGAAAAGTACCATTTTTTAAAACATTAAAGTCAAAGATCAACATGTTTTTTTCGACATTTTAACGATATTTCAAGGTCTGCTAAAACCAATTCACTGCTTTTAGCGTATATAGAATAACGATAAACTGTATATGTACGAATTTACTGCAAAAGCAAACACGATAGATATTGACCAGTCTACGCATTTAACGAGTATGGCCAGACCGATAATCGCATATGCAAAGGGGACATTTTATCGTGCTATGGTTAAATCTAGTCAATAATCGGATTTGTTTTTCAAAAAGTTGATATTTACACCATTAGGGTACGAAAGTTTAGTCCACGCCAATATTGAAGTTTCATGCGATATCGAGAGATGGTGTAAATGGATATGTTTTTGTGGCGTTTAGTTGTAACTCTGAGTTAGATGAAACAAGTCATTAAATTAATGGTGCGGTAAATGTCGACATTTAACATAACATTTGAATAGTTTAACTACGTTTGGAATGTGTGCATTGATTTTCTTTAAGGAATTATTTATTGTGTAAGTAATAATATAATGAGTAGAAACTTTCTCCCCCCCCCCTCTCTCTCTCTCTCTCTCTCTCTCTCTCTCTCTCTCTCTCTCTCTCTCTTAGCAGCATACATAATTTCAGACTAGATTATTATCATATTTGTTATTTCTTATTTTATACAAACCCAGTGACATATATTTAGGCCACTGGCATTGCTTCGTGTCGATTCTAGTTTTTTTGTAGTTTTTTTTATAAAGCTCACCTTGTTCCGAGAAGTCTTGGGTGCTCTACTGGAACAAGTTCGATTCACAAATGTTCAATAAAATTTAGATTGATTTTGCCAGGACGAAATCCTATTTATTACAACTTGACTGAATTCAGATTGATTTTGCCAGGACGAAATCCTATTTATTACAACTTGACTGAATTCAGATTGAGTTTGCCAGGACGAAATCCTATTTATTACAACTTGACTGAATTCACTACAAAGTACACTTGCTGTGAACGACCAACAATACTGTTTGATTTAAAAATTACATTGCAACGAGTTCCATTAAAATGACAAGACGGTCCCATCGGGTCTGGACTTCTCTGATACTTTGTATATATGCGAACAGCGAAGGCTCTGGCGAGCTGCTCGCATATGCGATATGTATCAAATGTAAAGAAAAATTAAGCCTTTTATGAATGTGCATATGAATTACAAATTTCGGACAAACAATAAAGCGACATAGTATTGCATTCACATTTGCTATTCCGTTTTTGCTGAATAAGGGTGTATTATGGTATACATGTTGAATATGAGTACATGAAGTTTATCTTTTTTCAATTTTAATGTATATCTGTTATCTTAACAGGTAATAGGTCAAATTTACGCTTTTTGGAGCAGAACTTAACAGTTTTTCCTCGGGCAAAACATACCTGTTTCATTGTAATGTTTATCTAAAGGTTGAGGAGATGGTGTTTTATTGTTGTCAGATTCTTTACCTGTGAAAATTAGCACTGATGCCGCGAGAAAACGTATTTTATCACGATGCCACACTATAGAAAAAAATAAGTGGAAATTTACACCAAATGTGGTGGTAGCTGAACTGCCTCTGATCTCGGTGTAACATTTCAACTGCTTTAAGGTTCCTCAGCACACTTTGGCCAATTTTACAAGTTATTGCTCATCATATTCAAGACAAACTAACTGTCTCTTTTGATTCGTCCTCCATAGGGCTGATTAGTTATAAGTGAATTCTAACTATTTATGCTAAATACAGTTCCGTAAAAACTTACAACGAGGAGGATTCAATTTTTTAGAGAAAAAAATACCTTTTCTAAATTTTCCAAATCCATCATCTGCACGTATATTTTGACATTATCCCCCTTCATGATATTACAAACTAGAGCTTCGCACCTGAGTGCACATGATTTAAGACTTTTTAGTACCATACATAGCGGCTTAGTAACAAAATGTCACTTGCGAATGTACAGTTCAATTGAATGGTTTAATAGATTGTTTTGATTCTTTACGTCCCAGCCAACAATTTTAGCTCACGTGAGCCAAAGGCTCAAGGTAAGCTATTGTGATTTGTCATTGCCTGGCGAGCGTCAGTCTGTCCATAAAACTTTTGCTTTAAATGACAACTGCTCCTGAATGACTGGTCCAAATTCAAACTAATTTCACAGAATTGTTCCTCAGGATACCTTCTACCAAAATTGCACAAATGTTTCCCCTCCTCTGAACAGAGGGACTGCCAGAGCTCTAGATGAGAATTGATTTAAACGACATCTCCTCCTGAACCACTGGTCCAAATACAAAATAAATTCACAGAATTGTTCCTCACACTGCTCTTTACAAAAATTGCACAAATGGTTCTGCTTCACTGAACAGGATGGCTGCCAGAGCTCCAAATAAGAAATCTTTCAAACGTTATCTCCTCCTGAACCACAGGTCCAAATTCAAAATATTTTTATAGAATTGTTCCTCAGGATACCCTCTACCAAAATTGCACAAGCAAAAATTATTCCGCTCAGCTGAACAAAAGGGCCACCAGAGCTCTAGATAAGAAATATCTTTAAACAACATCTGCTCCTGAACCACTAGGCCAAATTTAAAATAATTTCACAGAATTGTTACTTTTGATGTCTTCTACCAAAAATTGCACAAAGGGTTCCGCTCCGCAGAACAAAAGGGACTCTAGAGCTCTAGATAAGATATCTTTAAATACCAATATCTCCTGAACCACAGGTCCAAAATCAAAATAATTTCACAGAAATGAATCTTATGTTGCCCTCTACTAAAATTGAACATGGCTACCAGAGCTAAAAAAATAAACATTTTTAAATCCAATCTCCTTCGCCACAGGCCAATGCATCATCTATTTTGTGCTAGGACTCAGGTGAGCGACCCAGGGACCTAGGGCCCTCTTGTTTGTTTTAGTTGTCAAAAAGAGAGTGTGAATAAACATAAAATGCATTCTAAAATTTTTTCTAATTATATCTTTTATCTGCTCCTTGAACATTTTGTAGCACATAAAGAGAGTGCGGTACAATGGTGCATGCCATGCCACATTTCATCACAGGAAACATTAAGGAGTTTCCAGTTCATTATGGATTAAGCCATGCATTCTGGGAAACCCCTAACACCTAAATGGGTAATTTTACAAACAACATAGACCCAGATGAAATGCCGCATAATGCTAGTTTTCATCTAAGATAACACTGTTTGTAAAGGTAAAATAAAGATATTCAGACAAAAGAACACAATCATTTTTTAAAGTATAACCTGACACCCCTATGTACTATGGATTATTTGATACACTTAGCCAAAAGGAAGAATCCATTAATATACAAAGGATGAAGAATTCAGTGATGTGCCTGTATACTTATTTTATTACTTAGCCAGTATGTATGTTACTGAAATAGTGTGCACTCAGGTGAGACCTTTAGAAATATATTAATGCATATTACAAGGGGCGTTCAAAAATAATGCAAGTTAAATTACTTAGAATGCGTGAAGAAATAGAAAGTTTTATACTTTTATGTTTATTATTTGCGGAGCTCAGGACACCATTTTGTCCCTGTACGCAAAATTTTATGCAGTCATGGCAACTCTCAATTTTACTTGCTACGTAAGCCTAGACCAAGGATCTACTGTTTACCCCCCCCCACCCCCAAAAAAACAACAACAACAACAAATAGGACACCCACAAAAAATATCCCTGTTCTATATATTGAACTTAAAAAGACCTGTAAATGCATAAAAATGAACCCAAAAATTAGTCTAGTTTTGTGATTACCCCCCAAAAAGTATCCATAAAATCTGCATTCTCCATAATGATTCAATTTTCTGACCCCCCCCCCCACAAAAAAAATATAATAATAATAATAATAATAATAATAATAATAATAATAATAATAATAATAATAAATGAATATTGAAATTCAAAATTTAAATCTCCCAAAATGGGTCTAGCCTTCATATACATATATATGAAAATATTAGACTACCCCTCCCTCCCCACCCCTGGGTACCCATTGTGCATTGAGTTTCAGATGCTTCTTCAAAATTTTATGAACTTGTGATCACGACTTATTTGTGAACCGGGCTAAGTGTCTCACGGTAAACCATGCATCTTTTTAGAGCAATTCAAATCAAGGATTTTTGGATGTTACGTTTTGGGTGGTCATTATTGTTAATTTGAGGATTACCAGGACGAGCAGCATCCTGTTTAAGCGCTTGAATTTAGTCACTCACCTGTAAACCGTGGTTAAAGTCACTATAAATATTCCACACCTCTTATGAATATCCCACAACCTACCTTATATAGGCCATTATTTCAAGCACATTTTCAGCCTTTTCCCAGGCATATTGCAGCAGGCTTTTGAACAACGTACACTGTACGGAGGTCAGTGAAGCTATAAAGAGGAATTTCGCTTTTCCCTGTGTAACTGTTGGTTCTCAGTCTACTATTGGTCAGTAAGGTAAATACATGTAGCCAGAACCACCCCGCCACACACACAAGCACATTTACAGGTATTGGTGTGTGTGTGTGTGTGTGGGGGGGGGGTACTGGTTATCTGTTTTTTTTTCTATTTCTGACCACCTGTAAACCGCGAACCAGCAATTAATGTAGATATGATAAATGTTACGTTTATCGACACATGGTGGGTCTTTATCCCGGTTTGTGCACTTGGTGTGAAATAAAAATGAACTTGCAATATTTTTGAACGCCCCTCGTATATCAGGAGAGGGGATAATGTCAAAATATACATGCAGATGATGGATTTGGAATATTTTGAAAAGGTATTTTTTTCTCTAAAAAATTGAATCCTCCTCATTGTAAGTTTTTACGGAACTGTATTTAGCATAAATAGTTAGAAACCACTTGTAACCAATCAGCCCTATGGAGGACGCATCAAAAGAGATAGCTAGTTTGTCTTGAATATGATGGGCAATATCTTGTAAAATTGGCCAAAGTGTGCTGAGGAACCTTAAAAATTACGTTCTGTTTGATTATATTGAATATAAGAATAAACATAACAATAACAGGTAGAGTAGTTAACATTTATCACTGGAGAAACGTTGTCACCAAACAGTTTTAGTAGGAAATATCATGTAAGTTTACACCAAAAGTGGTGGCAGCTCACCTCTATTGGTGTAAACTTGCACTTATTTTCTACAGTGTACCTACTCATAGCGAATACTGATCTGACTGGCTGATTGGGGTCATCAACCCCTATGATCTGAGTCTTCTCGCATTGGCTCATATGACACAAGAAGGTTTTCTGGTGAAATGGCTCATTTTAGAGATGTCCACACCGCCTACCACAACGAAATGTGCTAATAATGCGTGAATGATCTCAGCTTAAAGGTGGACGTTTTTATTCAGCCTCATATGGACTAAGTAACATGTTGTGGATAACTATAGGGTTGTAGCAAATTGTTTGGAAGTTTTTATTCATAATTTATTCGGCCTCACGTGGACTAAACAACATATTGTGAAGTATAGGTTAAGTGTTGCTTTCTTTATCCTTTTTTTTTTTTTTTTTTTTTTTTTTTTTTTTTTTTTTTAAAAAGTCGATTGCAATTCACTGGTTTAGATATGCGAAACAAATCGGCAGTGAAAAAAATTGTAACTATTTTCTCTAATCCATTATTTTTAACATATTTTTTGGGTGCTGAAAAGAACGTCTCATTGAGACGGTTCTTTTGAGTACCCACAACATATGTTTTGGTTGAAGAATAAGAAACCTATTTTACTGTTACGCACTCTTAACGAGACTGGGGCTCTGAACGCAACAGAGCTTTTACATTCTTTATACCCTATTTTAGTTTGCGAAAAGGACATTTCTGTTAATTAATTCTATTTGAAATATGTTCTGATGTGCCTCAAGGTACATGTTCAAATTGACCGCATATGGCACAAATTTTTATACAATATTTTATCAATAAACCCAATTGTATGTAAAACTGTGTATCATTTTGTTGACAACTTATAGCATTTTAATGATGGTGACAACATTTGACCTTTGTATTTAGATCATCTTTTATAATTAAGTAAGTTTCATTTGATTCTAGTGTATACAGATGTCTTATCATTAAGTTGGCAGCATTTGACCCTAGTGTATAGATATCTTGTGTCATTAAGCTGGCACCATTTAGATTATCTTTTATAATTAAGTAAGTTTCATTTGATTCTAGTGTATAAAGATGTCTTATCATTAAGTTGGCAGCATTTGACCCTAGTGTATAAACATCTTGTGTCATTAAGCTGGCACCATTTAGATTATCTTTTATAATTAAGTAAGTTTCATTTGACTCTAGTGTATAAAGATGTTTTATCACTAAGTTGTCAGCATTTGACCGTAATGTATAAACATCTTGTGTCATTAAGCTGGCACCATTTGACCCTAGTGTATACTGTATATGCATCTTTTATCATTAAACTGACAGCATAAGTTGACAGCATTTGACCTCAGTGCATATGCATCTTTTATCATTAAGTTGACAGCATTTGACCCTACAGTATATATACATCTTATATCATTTAATTGACAGCATTTAACCCCAGTTCCTAGTGTAAATTCATCTTTATCAATAATTTGACAGCATTTGACCCTAGTGATTATACATTATTTATCATTAAGTTGACAGCATTCGACCCTAGCTTATAGACATCTTATAGCATTAAGATGACAAATGCTGACATTTAAGTGTATATGCAACTTTTATCATTAAATTGACAGAGTTTTACCTCAGTGTATATACATCTTTTATTATTGTTGATAGTATTTGACCCTAGCGCATATCAGAGTTCTCACTAACTCCAAAATAGTAAGTGAGTATGATCAGGAAATACCACAATCACAAACTGCAGACAACCCCGTGGCACCGCGAGGAAGAGCCGCCAAATTTGGATTATTTTACTCCATTTTTTTATTCTGACTCCAACTTTTTCAAAAGTGCCAATAGAAAAGCATGGTAAAACTCCATTTTTTTTCTGGCAAACAGCATTTTTACTCCTATTTTCAAAATCCTAGTGAGGACTCTGGCATATACATCTATTATAATTAAGTTGATAGCTTTTAGCCTAATGTATATACATCTTTTATCATTAAATTAGTAATTAGCATATGGCTCTAGTGCATAGATGGTCATATTGTATTCATTAAGTTGGCAGCATACACACAAGCTTATGCACAATCATAATGAGATACTTTGGCCATTATGTTTAGATAATTATTTAGTTGACACCATTGGCCATATGGACCAAGCATATGGACCAAGATTATGAACACTCTTTAATCATTTAAGTGGCATAAGTGTCAAGCATTTAGCACTAGTGTATAGACACTTTTTTATCATTTATAACCTTACGATGTTTTTTATCATTTAGTTGGCAGCATTTCACTCTGGTATAGAGATCATGTTTTATCATTACAATAACATCATACGTAGTGGATCTAAGCATTTAACCCCAGCATAAATATCATCTTTTACCATTAAACATTTGACCATAGAAGTACACATTGAAATATATTGGCTGTTTACTGGGCGTGTGCATATGCTCTGCTTTATGTCTACTTTCACATCTTTAATCATATTCATTTATACTTCATTATGTTTCATTAATATGACCACGTACAGAACAGATAAAATGTATTGCTGTAACAGGGATAATAATTATGAATCGTCAAGGTAATAATTAAACATGTATTGCGAAAATGGCCCTAATCTCAGGTTAAAGGTAAAATAAAAAAACACACACGCTCTGTTAAAGTTTGATTTGTACCTACTGTCTGGCCAGGGTCCCACTATCTACTGAAAATTTACACAGAGAATTTGTGAGCATTTATCTAAAACTTTACAGTCCAGCATTTTATCAACATTGTGTTTTACCATAAACCAATACTTGTTCCGAGAGTTAAAATGAGAGTTAAAATGAAATCCTGTCTTGGGTGTCTGATAATGGGTTTTAGTTAACATTTGCTGATGTAGGTACAAACCTGAGTTCAGGACCCTTTTCTTTGTTTCATCAAGGTTGAATGATTTGTTTTGATACCACAGTGGTGGTAAATTGGTTTGTTTGAAATGCTTCGATCCATGCTGACTAGGGAATTTTTGTGCTCTGGCCATAGTGGAGTCTGAAGCGAATATATGGCTAACGAGATATGTTTGGGAACACATTAGCTGTATTTCTGTTGTTAGTGGTTGTTCCCATTGTGTATGGGTTGTTGTGATTGGTCTTGGTTTTGTTTTCTGCGTTATTGTGTCCTTTCTGGTGTGGTAGTCGTCTTGCAAGGGAGGAGAGGACTGGTTAATGGCGTTGCCAAAACGCTGAAAAATACGAACATTAAAAGGGAGACTACTGGATCAAGCAGTGGTTTTCTTCAATTGCGTCCCTTTTCAAAATGGGAACTTCTCTTAAAGGAAAGAATTTCGCTCTCAGAGGGAGCGAATTCTTTCCTTTAAGAATAGTTCCTTAAGGTATGAAAAATCACCTTTACCACATTAGGTGACCTCCCTTGAATGTAACTATTTTTTTATTACGCACGTGCGTAACTGCCTTATGTGAGCTACGCCAATGCTGGTTGCTGTAATTTTAATTTGTTCTTGCTTTTGTGTTTGTCTTTCTTCGTCTGTGTTCTGGATTCTCATTCTCGCAGCGCCATGGGTTTGTGTGTGAACTGTGAGTATGGTATTTTCTGACCATACTCACTTGTTTTTGCGAATAAAATTTGCATGTGCAGATCCAGAAAATTCCATCAGTGGGTGTCCTGACAACATTTTCCCCTAGACATCAGGGTCTTTCACAGAGAGCTGTACGGACCTCCCTCGAGAAGCAATTGGACTAATTGCTTCTCGAGGGAGGACCATACCAGTATTTTTAGAAAACCGATAGCCACTTGTGATCTTCCAGGAGGGGGATCTGGACCCCCTATCCTCCATCTGGATATGCGTATGGTTTGGTAGAGGCTTCTTTGTCTACTGTACACTACAAGGGACACTTTCTAGTAAAACATCTCAATTAATCATTATGATAGTAACTATAGCGTGAATGAAATAGTTTTAAAGGTTGATGGGGTCTTAAGAAATATAACACGAACTTGGTGTAGGTGAAATTACATGGTAATAAATAAAGCAGGTGACTACACTATTAGTATAAAATAATTCCACCTTATTATTTTTGCTGTTTAAAAAAATCTGAAATCTTACTATTTCATTTTAAGTCGTGCTTTGGGTTCATGATTGTATCATAATTGATACTATGAGGCTATTTTGAAACTCGGCAATTGCTAGACTACTAAGGTACTCGAACCATCAAGGTTGACGACAGTTAGACGCTATACACGTCTCCGTGAGAGAGAGAGAGAGAGAGAGAGAGAGAGAGAGAGAGAGAGAGAGAGAGAGAGAGAGAATGTAAAGGCAACAATTAGGTGCAACGACGAAGAAGTCTCATATCAGCATGCACAGCAGTGTATACTGATCTAATACTTCATTGTTGGAACTTGACACAAAGTGGAGATATCCCATACTGCACATGATCTATGATTGATCTCAAACTGTTCTTATTATTTTCAGGTAATGCTTTATGAGCCAGGAGTCATCATCTATAGGGTTCCACACAGCTGCATGAAAGATACTATAAGCTGCAGGGTGCTACACAGATACACAAAAGAAGACCATTTGAATCAACTTAACTGGAATTGACACAAAAGCACAGCCCATTTGAAAATCTGAAGACTCTTATCAAGTGGGTCTTTCAGTTCTAACAAAACAAGAGCGAAAATTGTTATTCTTACGAAGCACGCTTTTATTTGAAAGAATTTGAATTTTAGAAAGGACAATCACAAACTTTTAGAAGAAAGAAAAGTAGATATAAGCATTTAAGTATTTGTAAAGGCTTCATTTAAGTGTAAGAATTCACCCAGACGGGTAAAACCTATTAAATTAGGTACTTCAGATTATAATCCCAAACTGATTGCCTTCAGGTACGATTTAAACGAATATGTGCGTGATCTTATACACAAACATTTAGTGGCAAATCGTTTTCGGTTATATTATGGAGGAAATCACGACAGTGCAGAATCGATTTACATAAAAGGTAACTGCACTTCATAGGCTACAATTCGAGCAACTGGAGCAGATAATTGTAATAATACTGCAAAGATAAAGTTCGTTACAGTATCAGATATTATATCGGGGTAATGATCTCACGGTAACAAAAGGACAAGGCTTTATGAAAACATCACGGGTATACGTCGACTGGGCCCTTGTTCTGTAAACAAAAGACATAGAGGTGCTATTGAAGATTCTGAATTATGTGTCCTTATATCAGATTGCGATAAACATCTCGATCAGTCAGCTGCAAGAACGGATAGAAGTGTAGTTAGTGTTCCCATGTATATTCTGTGTACATGCGCCCCATGGGTTATGACCAATGGAAGTTGAGACAGAAGAGAGACCAAACACATTGGATTATTGTAAACAAAAACAAACAAACATCGATATAGGCAATCAAGATTTAACAGATATGAAACAAGGAGGGTTTTTAACAAGTATGGAAGATAAGCAGATGATTTTGAATAGGAATGGGAGCGAGATACAAGGGGATATTTTAATGGATAAGCCATGTATGAACACGACGGTCGAAGATTGTAAGGACAAATCTGATATCAGGGAGTTATTGAATGATAACAGTAGCTGTCAGTTAACTAATCAGACACTTGGAACTAAGCTGTTAAGTAGTACTAATCCAAGTTTAGAAAGAAACTCTAAGCTCAGAGTGTCCGTGTTTGACCATCGGATTATACCCAGAAAGTTTATTACGAACAGGATTAATCTAAATCGAATTGTGGATTATGGAGGTAGTGATTTGGAGAGTGATGATAATATCTTACAATGTGCTAAAGACAATGAAATGAAAAATGGCAAGCGCAAAGGTCTTCAGCTGTCTTACGCACAACTAAAAAGAAGGAATAATTTATCTACTGACAGCTCAAAGGATTCTAGCCCTGATATGGATAAAGGTAATTTTAGGACACAGTTTGATGTTCTTTTACGAAGTTTAATTGGAGATGTAAATGATATGCAGATGGATACATCACCTATGACAATATCAAGTGGCTATGAAAGTGATTATATTCAAACTAAAGAGGCAGATATTGATGATATATTCAAGAAAAACACAGGAAACAAAGAAAATATAGAGGGCAAAAACGATGTTAAGAAATCTGGTGAAAAACAAAATGGTTACTTTTTAATGCCAGAAAAACGCGCAAATTCTGAAAGTATATCCTCATCAACAAATAAAAGTGAAGATCAGGTTACACATGGTCTGCGGACTGCATTTTCTTCAATGCCATGTTTTCCTACACAACCAGCCATTGATATAGGTTCGAAACAAATATCTAAAGAGGCCCCTGTAATTAGATGTGTCAGCCAAAACGATTCAAATGAGTTTTCCTATGCTCAGAGACATAACTATAAATTAACAAAAGTAACTCGTTCAATGTATGAGATAATACACGATTTACAATGTGGCGAAAAGTTACCAAATGACAATAAGAGGCGATCAAGAAAAGGTCGCCGTGCAGTGCAGGAAGGGAGTGCTAATACCGACGGAAATACCTCCGCGAGAGAAATTAAGTCGCGTGGACGACTTCAATCAGCGGATTTATTATCTGGTAATAATGCGAACACGTCATCATTAAACGCAAACAACAGGCCCAATATCTCAGGTTCAGTTGTAAGATGTGTTAGGCGCCCCCTCGCTAATGATTCTTCTCTTCTACCCACACCACGAATGCCACCCCGTGGTGAGGGTAATAACAAAGCGGAGAGCAACAATAGTGATAAAGTCCAGAATGATTTACGAAATCTTTTGTGTAGCACATCAGATGTACAATTATCAGGTGAGGACAATAATGTCCACTTTGATCCGTTCAATGGATTTTCAAGGATGGATAGCAAGCAAGACGTTTTCAAGGGCGTAATTGACAATAACAGTGACAACGTGTTTAATCGGACGAACCTTTCAATTAGCCATGATACGAGTATAATTGGTCAGGAGGGTCAGAAGAGACTTACTCTAACTGAGCAATTCAATCAAAGACTCAAAGCGGATGAACACGTTTATGAAACTATACCAGGGGACGAAAAACTGTATGAAGAATGGAAAAAATTGCGAGCAACATCCAGAGTTCCCAGAATTCGGCGCTTCACAACAGTGCCGGATTTACCTGGTACATTTGTACCGAAAGAGCCCCCTGCATTGCCAGAGAGAAGATATTTAAGTACAAGTGTATCCAGCCAAAAAGATAGTGAAAATCACAATTATATATTCATGGGTGATATCAATTCAAATATTCCAGCGAAAGCTAATAGTGAGCGATCTGACTCAGGGTATGCAAGTGTTGCTTCTGATAGAGTGCTACCCAATGGGCACACGGCGTTGAATCAACGTCGAAACGACGTTGATTCAACGCTGTGTTCCCATTGGGCTGATTCTAGAACTCCAAATTGTGATCCGTACCCTTTGCACACGGATCCAGTGATACACCAACACTATAGAAGTGACGAGACTTCAGATGGTTACTGCAGTATTGACAATCTCTCGCTATGTCAGGAACCGCTGCCTCATAATACGACATATCCGAGTCTTTCTCTTGATAGACGTATACCATCTACCTCAAACCGTCCTCCTCTAAACAGAAACGCTAGGAACGACTATTTGTCGAATCCCATCACCAGTAGACAGTCTAATATCGTTTCGGGTACATTCGGTTCAGATCCGAAATCTCGCCAGGTGAGATTCGAAACGAGATTTTTCGAGACTCGAAGATCAGACGGAAGTGAAAGTGATTCGATGCTTATGTCGTCTGCTTTCGATAGGGACAGTGGTAGAACTATTGTTCAAGGGACCTACGTGTAGCAATTCCCAACTATTGTTAAAGGGACCTACGTGTAGCAATTCCATGGGACACTATCAAATCATACCAGACTAATAACTAAATAGAGAGTGGCTCGTAAGAAATATGGACCCTAAAAAGGATTATATCTATTTGAACTTTATTCAAAACATTTGTGATTCTAAGAGGTGCTTTACTGTGACGATTCGACTGCATTTAGCCTATTTAAGATGCAAACAATGTCAGTTCATGCATTGTATGTAAGGAACCCCCCTCCCAGCTTAATTATGTGCTTATGTTTCTCAGAAAGCCACCAGTAGCCGTTTCTGCGTAAAGTGGACTGTAATTAACACTTTCACTGCCACGTGCAGCTGCAGTAAAACTTGTCTTAAGCGACCACTTAAACAAAGAAAAAAACAACAAATGTTTTAATGGAATATGGTAGCTTAATGAAGATCGAAAGTATTGCAGAATGCTCCACTTGGATATTGCAGAATGCTACACTTGGAGCATTCTGCAATACTTTTGACCTAAATTTAAGCGATATTCGGTATTGAAAACCACTTTTGGTGTTCTTTTTGAGTGGCCGCTGTAGGCGGCAGGTTTTACTGTAATGTCTTCTGCTGTTTATGTCTTGTGATGTATTTAAGAAGTCTCTGTAGCAAATCAATGATGACTAAGATCAGATTGCTCTCGGAGTACGACACTCAAGGACCAAAAGTAACCCCACAAAATTAGATTCTCATAGACTCTAATACAATTTTATACTATGTGACATCATTCCTTTGCACTTGTTCTAAAAATAGATGCACAAAGTATGCACTTTTCCATTGTCATCAATGGCGACATTGCCCCAAAATGGTTAAGAAAATGTTGCAAAATGTTTAAAGATCTGTAGCTTTTTAAAGAATGTATAGATAAAAATTAATGAAAAAGGTAAAGAAGCTCGCCTTATTCATGCTACTTTCAAATGATAAAAGAGCCCAAGAAGAAGCTCAATAGATTTTCTTATAGACACGAAAATGCATTGAAGTCTATGTAATTCCTGACGTTGTGGAATTACTTTTGGTCCCTGACTGTATTATGATCTGCTTCCAAACTATTCCCAACAAGTTGATGGGTCAGGTGTGGTACTTGATTGTATCGTTTCCTGATCTTTGCCGTCTTTCTTACTTTGAATGAGGCAAACAATTGCAGCAGATGATCAGCAGACACCTTTGTCACTTGCTTTATCGGATTAATGGATACACTTACAACAGCGGGTCATTATCAAAGCTAAAACTGTCTGTTTTGTCGTCTGCTGCTGTATCTTGGAGGTCTGTAGCAAAGTGTGACCCCAGATCAGACTTCCCCAAAGGGATAGAGCAGCCTGTTCGGGATCCGTACTGACTACATAAAGTTAAATTTAAACTATTGTTGGAGCCAGAATACAAAGAGATACCATCACCAGCAGTTTTGGCAGTTAATGGTTGAGTAAATGCCATGTAGTAAGCTACATACCGGTATATGGGCAATAATGTTGGTCTAATGAACAATAATTGCTTCTCTTAATCTGACAGCTTCGTCTGCTGATGACCTCTGCAAACAGTTTGCACCCAGATCAGGCCCGAAAAAACGTCGGACCTGATCTGGATCTAAACAGTGTGGCACTTTGTTGGTTTTCAGAATTTTTTTTGTGGAAAAGTTAATTTTAAAAAATATCAACAGACGGCAGAAACTTATCAAATTGATCTCAATATTCATACACAGTTTATAACAATATGTGTAGCATGTACATTTTCAATTTAAAGATTAAGCTAAAAACAAAAAAAAAATGAAGCATATGGCTTTTGTTAAAATGGCTTTTTGTTACCACAGACCCAATATCTGGGATAATCTCAGCAAATACACAATTACCAATTCACCAATCCACCTCCTTAATGGGCAAAACGCTTTGTTTCCTCGAATAGCATTGCCCAAATTCTAAATTTTGCTCTAAATAGCATTGCCCAAATTCTAAATTTTGCTCTAAATAGAATTGCCCAAATTCTAAATTTTGCTCTAAATAGCAATGCCCAAATTCTAAATTTTGCTCTCAAAAAGAGAGCAAAATTCAGAATTTGGGCAATGCTATTCGATGAATAACTCACTGAACTTTTGGAATCTAATATTGTTTTTCAAAGGATATTCTGCTGGAGAGTTCAAAACGTTTTAATAAAGAACAATGGCATTTTTCAACTTCCCAGAGCAGAATATTTAAATTATGTTGAAGGCAAATGCCAAGGCAATCCAGAATTTTAACAGTTTCTATTGGCATGAAAATCACACACACGATTTATTGATTTTAAGGTCCATTTCATTCGTATGAAACTGGGGTCCTTCTTCTTCATAAAACAGTATTGGTTTTATGTTATGAAGGACATGGATAATAGGTGTGTAAATACGCACATGAGTGATTGAAGGTGAAAGGGGTTTGCATATTCGGGGTAGTTTAATTTTGGAAATCCCAGTCTTAAAGTTGAAGCAATTCAGTATATTTTGCAGACTTTCATTGGCGTAGCTCACATTCCGCAGCCTATGCACGTGCGAAATAAAAATAGTAACATTCAAGGGAGGTCACCCAATGTGGTAAAAGTGATTTATCATACCATAAGGAACTGCTCTTAAAGGAAAGAATTCGCTCCCTCTGGGAGCAAATTCTGTCCTTTAAGAGAAGTTCCTATTTTGAAAAGGGGACGTAATTGTAGAGAATCATTGCTTGATCCAGTAGTCCCCCTTTGATGTGCGTATTTGTTTCAGCGTTCTGGCTACGCCATTGCTTTCCAATAGATCTCGGCACGAATTGCACGAGCTGTTGTTTAATGCGAGTTTCGTGATATGGTCAAAACAGACTTGACTTGTATTCACGTTAGCCCAGGCCCAACGAACGCTTAAATGATGGACGACCCCACAAGTACGTTTGTTTAACTATGTCAACTGGTATGTGCGTGTCAGACAGACGGGGTCCAACTTTGACAGCGTTTTAATTAATGAGGGGAGGGAGGATCAAAAAAAGCACTATAAGCGGGCCATCATCGGCCCGCCAGCGAAACGCCATTTAAACGGCGTTTCGCTGACGGGCCGATAATTACCCGCAATATTGAATTTGAATGCTGGTTGGTAGCTTTGTGATTTTTCAGGGGATCCGGACCAGTATTGCTTAGAAACCCTAAATTTATTGTGATTTTTTCAGTAAGCGGGGTCCGGACCCCCTGTTTCCACCCTCTGGATCCGCCCATGAATACCAAGCCAACCTAAGTGATATGTGATAGTTCTATTTTGCCGGTACACGTGCACGGCCTGTACAAACTATGAAACTTGTGCAAAAGTGTACAGGCTTTATGTTGTGTACATTTTATGAGGGTGTACACTTTTAACAAAGGCCAATCGTGCGCATGGTCAAATATTGAAAAATCCTGGGGGAAAAGTTGACCACGAAACTAAATACGCGACACCCTGGCCAAGATGTTATAGATTTTTTCATGCTCAACTCAACCGAGCATGTTATTGTTGGCATTTTATCATTAATGAGCATGTTAATTTCATGCTCCGTTGAGTTGAGCATTTTGTTTCGTGGTCAGTTGAGTTAAGCATGAAAAGGGACTGATTGTTTATATACTTCTAATGTATACATTGCTATGAGTAAGACCTCGTTTTATGTATATCTGCAATCTAACGTAAATTTCGTTTCAAATTTCACGTTACTGTATAAAATTAACTTAAATTTTTCAGGGAGACATTGCTGGAATTCTTTAACGCTATAATTAATGATTATTTAACATGTTGAACAAAATATACACCTGCCTCAGTTTAAAGTCAGGCCCGTAGGAAGCAATTACAGATTGGGGGGGGGGGGGGGGGGGGGGCACACATAAATTTTGGGGGGGGGGCACACATAATTTTTTTTTTATTTTTTTTTTTTTTTTTTTTGGGGGGGGGGGCATATTTGTGCAAATTATTGGGGGGGGGGGCACGGCCCCCGTGCCCCCCCCCCCCTATTCTTACGGCCCTGTTAAAGGTAAAACCAATTACCACTCATGACAGACAATGTAGCCAGAACGCTATAAACGTTACGCACATCAAAGCGAGACTACTATATCCAGCAATGATTCTCTACAATTACGTCCCTTTTCAAAATGGGAACTTCTCTTAAAGGAAAGAACTTGCTCCCAGAGCGAAGAGTAGTTCCTTTAGGTATGGAAAATCACTTTTACCACATAAAGTGAGCTCCCTTGAGAATGTTGAGTGTTACTATTTTTATTACGCACGTGCGTATACTGCGTAATGGGAGCTACGTCAATGTTTGGGATCATAGGAATCCAGGTTTTGGGGTTATAAACCTTTTTTCATGCTCAACTGAAATAAGCATGAACTTTCAACTGCTCATAAAAGTTTAAAAAACCTGAAAATGTGGGATTTTATTACTTAAAACACTAAGATTTTGTATTTATCCTGCTAGTAAATGTTCAAATGGCAACAATTGTTGACATTTTGACAATTATGAGCAGTAAAGCCAACACTTGTTGGCATTTTGACATTTATGAGCAGTTGACATTTTATCATAACATGGATTAGCAGGCTAAATTTCATGTGCGGTTGAGTTGAGCATGAAGAAAAAAACTTTTATAACCTCTTGCTTGTGGGTTGGGGGAACATGCATGGTGAAGATAAACAATGTTTTGAGCGTAAAATTGTGAATATTTTCTTATCCATCAGTTTTTACATATGTTTTGAGTGCTCAAAGGAACCGTCTCATTGAGACGGTTCTTTTGAGTACATACAACATACGTTCTGGTTGAGAAATAAGAAAACTAATGTTCAATTACGTTCTCTTATCGAGGGACTTGGGTACATGCTGACATGAATATTAAACAAAATGACACAAATCTATGTTTGAATATTGGCAGGATGTTCGAAGAGGCTGTTAAGTAGGGCTGAGTAATCTCGTATAGGGCTATTTTATATAGGGCTATGTGAAGGTTTTTGATCGAGGGCATTTCAAAAAGTTCTCAGCCTCATATAGAACAAATCGACATTGATACACGTACCTGTTGCGCGTATACAACTAAAATACAATCTTGTAACCAACATTTATGTACAAAATCTGCATATTGCAGCTTTTGTATATGGGTATGCCATTTTTTTCAAGCATATTGTCGTTTCTTCTAGGTGGGGCTGCAAACTTTTTGAAGCCCCCGTAAGATTCTGGGCTATCATAGAAACGAATATGACAAATGGACCACCACGCTTATCGCATGGGTAAAGTGCCTCCATAAACGTGCGTGCGCAGCTATCTAGTGGGTAAGATGTCTTATCTTTAGTCTGAGTCTCCCTGGACTTCTATATAGTTTGTGTGTACGAGCGACGAAGGCTCTGGCGAGACTGCGCGTATACGCAGGCTCGTCTGAGACTTGGTCGCTATACCAGAATCTCACGTGCTGGCTCATGTGTTAAAATATAGTAGTCTTTGAAACCATTCGGAACATATCGGCTCACATTTTAAAACCGAAGAGTTTCGAATGCTGTGAAACCAGTGGTTGTCATGTTTGAAGAGACCATTTTTAATATTATAAACCACATAAAAGCACTGTTCAAACAATGACAACCATTTGGCGCGAATTTTACACACATCAGTAAGTAAACTGTGCAATTACATTAATGCATTTACATATGTAATGACACGAATCAAAAGAACTGAACATGTAATGTCAGACATGACCTTGTAAAGCTTGTTTTGTCCAGCCATCTAAATCTATCAGGACTAAATCTTTGTCTAAGGGAGTCGTACCATGAGAAGATGGTACATACTTTTCCATTTGTTAACCCTTCAACGTTCCTCTTTGTAACTACAAGACGAGCCCTTTCCCAAGTTTAGGGTTGTTAGCATTTTCATTTCTGTTTGATTTTGAATTGGATTTACTATAAGCAAGCAGTTGGCGTCCTGATTGCGTTCTGCGGTGTCTTATCTTAGTCTTCCTTGTTTGTCTATATGGGTCATTATCAAAAAATGGAGGAATCCAGAAAGACTAAATCATTAAAAATAAGTGTCAAGTTTTTCAATCTTGCTGCAACATTTATACCAAACATACACGAGGGAACTAATATTCAAAATATGCGAAGTTTAACTCGACGAATAATCGGTCAGTTAATAATTTTATGCCTGCTACTACGGCTAAAATGTCAGTGCAGTCACAAACAAACTTTTTATCATTAAATCAGTCTCTGTCGAGATGTTCATTATCTTAATACAGTGATCTACAATACTGATCATAAACCTTATAAGACTCGAGTTTTATTCAATTTCGTTGTAACCTGTGTGAGAGAGAATTGTTTAAAGTAAACTTACACGAAAAAATTGTATTTTCAAAGTGTGGTGTTTTTATGTACAAAATTGTGTAGATTTATAATCTAAATGATTTCTGTCAAAAGTTTAGTATTTCATTATTGCTTAGTCAGATATAAAAAGTAAGTACATTATAGCGATGGACTCTATGTAATTTGAATTATACTTGAACGTGACTGCACTGACATGAATGTGACTGCACTGACACGTTTGTGACTGCACTGACATAACGTGCTCCACCTTGCGAAATGATAGAATTGAATAAAAGCATGATACATTGCATAAGATAATATGATACACAGTGGAAACTAAGATCAGTCCGTACATTAATGCAGCCTCAATGGTGCCATCGAGAATGATTTCCGTTTTCGGAAATTGACACTTACCAGGACGTACGAGGGTCCTTTGGAAAGTTGGTAACCTGGTCTTTTATTTCAGTAACCGAATTACAAACCCTAGCATGTTTGGTATCAGTTTAAAAAGCTGCATTTTCTTTATGTTATGGCACAAGTTTCATGAGGATGTTATGGTGTAGACACGAAAAAATATTATTGTAAATACATGTCCTGAATGTAAACGCAAAATTTCAGTGGAAAATATAACGTTTACCTTTTGAAAAGAATGCAAAACATTATCAACATTAATGAGTGCAGAACATTATAAGTGAAATTAGACATATTGTACAATTTGATAGGCCTCAATCTGGTTCAGTATTTATACAATTGATGAATGAGTTGGATGTTTCATGTAACTAAATATGGAAATGGCAATTCCAAAACCGTTTAGAAAGCAAAACAATGCGCTTCAGTATTGTAATGACTAAAATCGCATGTCACATTGCACATATTTTGAAAATATATAACCGACGGTAGTTTAAAAATGTCCTGTGTTGGTATTTTTGTCGTACATTTTATTTACACACTTTATGCTCTTTGTTTTGAAACCAAAAGAAACTGTGTGAACCATAACAAAGGAAAGGTAACTCTTAAAATCTTCCCATGGGACAGCATGAGTTTAGCTATGAGTTGACGTTCTGGTTCATTTTTAAAAAAAGTAAAAATACCCCTTGGGACTAGAAATCTATCAATTCGGTGATGGTTAAAGCGATACCATGAGAAGTTATTATGTCTTCGACAAAATATGAAGGGTCCAATTACCCCACCCACTTCTTAAAAGTAGGGGTAGTACTATTACGAATAATTTTCTTAAAGGCAGAACTAAAAAGCCGTGCAACTTTTGCGCGACGAAATGATTATTATGCATTGTTTGCTAGAAAATAAAGCAAAACATATACTCAATAGGCATTTTTAGCTCCTGTAGTGACACAATTTATAGTAAAAGTATAAAGCGAAATTGAAATAAGAAATGTCACCGTAACGTGATGGATACTCCCAAACGAATTGGTCTAGCATAAGAAACATTTGAGGTTTAGTTATTTGATATAAAGGAATAGATACGAAAAAACCTAGAATTGAGGCCAGAAGTCAATGTCAAGGTCAAAGTGACCCAAAATGGTATGCATTACTCCGTCATCCCAAGAGGAATCTACACACCAAATTTGGGATTCCTACCTCAAATAATATATAGGCTATATGCTCCAGATCCGATTATTCTAGAAACTAGGTCATAGATTGGTCACAGTGACCTTAAATGGTCCGCGACATATCACCATCCAAAGATGCATACATACACCAAATAAATTTGGGATTCCAACCTCAAATAATATAGGAGATATACTCCTGACACAATAATTCTAGAAAATAAGTCGAGGTCACAGTGAACCAAAACTTGGTACATGACACTCTGCCATCCCACGATGCAACCGCACACCAAATTTGGGATTCCTAGCTCAAATAATATATGAGATGATATGATATGATTGGATACGATTACTCTAAAAACTAGGTCAGAGGTCAAGGTCAAAGTGACCCAAAAATGGTACACGAAATATAACCATCCAGAGATGCATGTATACACCAAGTTTGAGATTCGTACTTCAAAAAATATGAATGATATGCACTAGACTCGAGGCAAATTCTAGAAACTAGGTAGGAGGTCAAGGTCACAGTGACCCGAAAATGGGACGGGACACTCTTTCATCCCAAGATGCATTCACCCACCAAATTTGGGAATTCTACCGCAAATAATATAAGAGATATGCTCCTGTCATGATCATTCTAAAAACTAAGCCAGAGATCAGGTTAAAGGTCACATTGACCCATAAATAGTAGACGACACTACTCCATCCAAAGATTCACCCACTCATCACCTTTCTGAAATGATACAAGCGATATGCTGCCGACATGATTATTCTAAAAACTAGGTCAGAGTTCAAGGTCACACTGCCCCGGACATGGTATGTGACACTCTGCCATCCAAAGATGCATTCACACATCAAATTTGGAATTCCTACCTCAAAGAATATAGGAGATATGCACCAGACTAAATGCCGATTCTAGAAACTACGACAAAGATCAAGGTCAAGGTCACAGTGACCCAAGGATGGCACGCGACACTTTGTCATCCCAAGCTGCACGCACATACCAAATTTAGGATTCCTACCTTAAATAATATGAGAGATTTACTCCAGACACGAATATTCTAAAAACTAGGTCAGGGGTCAAGGTCAATGTCACAGCGACCCGAAAATGGTACGCGACACTTTGCCATCCCAATATTCATCAAGATACTAAATTTGGGTTTCCTGCCTCACACAATATATAGAGATATGCATCGGACACGAAGCGGGACAGACGGACGGGCGGACAATGTGATTACTATATGCCTCCAAAAGTTCCTTTTAGGGCATACAAAGTCCCATGATTTTCGAAAGTTTACCATTTCTCTATTAGTCAACATTTTCCGAATGTAAAAAAGTACCTCATGCAAGCAGTGGTCGCATAATATATTTTAATAAAAAAGGCTGGCACCAAATAGTTAATTCGTCAAATCATTATCGTAAACAAGTTCCCGAATTTTCCTTCGTTTTTCCCTAATAATTTGCTTAAAATTTCGCCAGTATATAAACCTCTACGCATAATGAGCATTTTTTTCGACAAAAATAAGCCATCCAGTAGCCATTGAATTCTAGTTTCCTAAAGAATGTTATCAGCGCATTGTGGAGTTATGATGCCATGCTACGTGCACATCGTACAAGAACTGCATCTGTACAATTTGTTTCAGATTCTTTGCTGAATCTAATGATATGTTTTGATGTTTTTATGCCGTCTTAATCAGGTGATATTTTGGTGATTTAACGAGAATAATAGATGGGTAGGGGGCAGAGGCACGGAGGTGGAGGGGATATACTTTAGTCTGTAGACTGGAAAGTGAAAAAAGTATGGAATACTTGAATCTGCTACAGTTGTATGGTTTGGAGATTAGTTTGGCTGGAACCTGTGCACTGTCATATCGACAAAGATACATATAGCACACCTTTTCCCACTTAGCCACTTTCTGCGGTTATCAAACATCTCAATTCTGGCTTCAAAATCGAGAGGCTGGAAGAATAGTAACCAGAGATCCAATAACCTTGAAAACGCTCAACTGACACCAGGCCATAGTGGATCGTATTTGAATGCTTATATAGGCGTATATTTGCCCAATGGCAGTGACAGACGAACGAATAGGTACATCTATTTCAATGCCAACAGAAATCACTTTTCATCCAGCTATGCAAGACTAAAAAATCACACATTTCTCCTAGAGATAAAATCTAACCATGCTTTAAAATAGGCTTAGATGTACCTATTTTTACCACAAGGTTATTGTTGTGGCCATCTTGTCAAGCGTCTAAGTTGCCCCGAAGAAACAGGCAGGGAGGGGGTGGGGCATTGATAATTCTACTTAATCCTTAATATTAGCAACAGTACTCACAGTTTTGAACTCAAAGTGAGTAATGGTCAGTGCTGTCACACAACATGTCAGTGCAGTCACAATAGGGAACGTGATTGCACTGACCGTGACTGCACTGACATTCACACATTTATTCGATTCTTGAAAGAAAGGATTTCTTCGAAGTTAACCAAATCATATATCTGCTTCTACTCGCCCTCAACGCCAATTGAAACGTAGCCGTGGAAATGTACTCAGCGTCACGAAACGTGTCAATATATTCGTGATTGCACTGACAGATGTGGAAATGGCACTCAATTTATGACACGTTTGTGTGACATAAAATCTGTAAGATATAAATAAGCCAAAAAGTGATCCTATGTGTCCCCTCCAGGGGTCGTTGTCAACGAAATATCGTCATTTTTAAACTTTCAGAATAATGGGTTGCTCCACCAAACCCAATTTTCTATAACTGCAACTGCACTGACAGGTTCTCAAGGGACGGCCGTAAACACATGCTATCGCACTGAAATAGTTTATAATTACTGGCATACTTAATGGAAACTACTTATATACAGCTAGATGTATTAACCCATTAAATAATAAACAACTAAATATTTGTTTCTGTAACAATTAACGGCAACGGTTACCAACCACCCTCAAGTTGGGACACGCGAAAATTCGGAGAAAGTGCAATTACGTCAGCTTTAGTTTTCAAACAGCGTCGTCCAGAACCCGACAAAGTATTTTATTCTTGTGGCACATGCCGTCATTAAGTGTTATTGACAGAAAAGCAACAGGGAGGAGGTCGAGGATGTGAGAAAATCAGCAAGGACACAGATTCCTCCATTTTTTGATAATGACCCATATACTGTCAACTTAAAACGTGCTTAGACAGTACCATCTACGTATTTTATCCACCCTTTCAGGTACTTCTAAAATTCGTATGTCCTAGCAGCGGCCTACTTTTAGTTCTTTTATTCTTTTGGGCACCAGAACCAAATTACTCAGATGCAACCGTATCCATCGAAGATCAGCTTTCTTCTCCAGCAAATAGCTTATCGATGGCTAGGATGGGTTCGTCCAGCTCATTCACTGGAATATCAAGTTTTAGAAATTCTGCATGATCCTTTTCTACATGGGAGGAACCAATACCTGCTTCTATAAATAGCACTGTGCATATTCGCCGGAGACTGGCTTTGATAGTCGCCGATGAGTACCATCTTCCAATGTGGTGCCTTGATACTTATTATTATTATTGTTGTTGACAAGCTGAAACCATGTTTTGGTGTTTTTCGTGTATCCTAGCTGGCGCTTTTTGGGTTTGAATACATTCATTTGTTACACCTGTTATAAAGGTATTTTTGAGTAATGAAATGTCCATGTCAACGAGACATGTCCAGAAAGAACTAACTAAAAAGGACTTGTCACAAAAAAAACCTGTGAAGCCAAGTTAAGCAGAAACATTGTTCGCTCATGAACCACAAGGTGAACTTAATTTCATTTGAAAAATTACTGACCCACCCCCACCCTCAAAGATTATCCCACTTATGTAAATCAGATTCAGCTGTTTCATGGACGAGACTTTCTATGAATTTTCGTCAGAGGCTTCCCTGCTCGCACACACAAAGTATGGAAGTAAAGTAAAACCTGTCTCAAGCGGTTACTTAAACAGAACACCAAATATTGGTTATCAAGACCAATTATCGCTTAATGCAGCCCAAAAGTATTGTAGAATTCTCCAACATACTTTCGACCTTCATTAAGCTACCATTTGTCTTAAGACCTTTGGTTTGTCTATTTTTGAGTGGCCGTTTAAGACAGGTTTTACTGTGATTAAGCCTCTAGCACCACTCGACAGCTGCGCGTGCGAGTTAAGCTCTATGCATGCTGGGTAATTTTGCAAGAGTTTTGTCGTCTGCGGATTTGTTTTCAAAATTAACGTTTTCAAAAAAAAAACTTTTAATAAATACCATCAGCGTGTCATACAGTTTGGATTCAGACTGTTTTTATGGTTATCAGCAGTCGAACAAATGTCACCGGCAGCAAATGACGTTACGACAAATATCACGTCAGCTATGTTACTAAGCTGACACAGTAAAACCTGTCTTAAACGGCCACTGAAAAATAGACAAAACAAAGGTAAAGACAAAATGGTAACTTAATGAAGGTCGAAAGTATTGCAGAATGCTCCCCTTGGAGCACTCCGCAATACTTTTGACCTGCATTAAGCGATAATTGGTCTTGAAAACCAATTTTGGGTTTTCTTTTAAGTGGCTGCTTAAGACAGGTTGTACTGTTTTCTTTTTCCGCCAATTACGATCTCTTGTAAGCCTATATTGCAAACAATATGTACCCAGATCAGACTGCTCCCAGTCTGGTCAGGGTTCAATGTGTTTACCTCCTGGATCGAAAGACTTGCCTCCTGGACCGAAAGTAGTCTGAAGTGCATTGTATAGTTGAAGCAGGCAGATGTCATGTGCTGATCCAGAGGGGGGGGTGGGGACAGGGGGTTTAGACCACCCTGAAAAATCACAAAAATAGGGTTTGTTCGCAATTCTGGTCCAGATCCCCTGAAAAATCACGAAGCTACTGGAGCCAGCATTCAATGTTGGGCCATCATCAGGACGCCAGCGAAACGCCATTTAAATGGCGTTTCGCTGGTGGGTCAATGGTGGCCCGTTTATAGTGGTATTTGGATCCTGCCAGCCCTCATCAACTAAAAAAAAACGTCAAGGTTAGACCCCCTCTGACAAACTTTCTGGATCCGCGCATGGAAGACAACATTTTCAAGACAAACAATTATTGGCAAGATAAGCGCTAACTCAATCTCAGTGTCCTTTTCATATGGGAGGACGTGTATAATGGTGCAATTCTTCATTTTGATCCTTATTTTTGATATTAAAATGCTATTATTATTATGAACATGTCTTTGTTGTGATTATTGCATTGTGCCAAGAGCTATAGATGTACCACGGCCTCTCAGTAACTACCTCTGGATCATTCTATTTCAAAAAGTTGATGCGTAAAATGAGCCAGTCTGGCTGGAACATCTATGCGTGCCAAAATATTATAGTAAATGTACTAAGTAAATGCCTGAAACCCCTTTTCCTAGATCCGCATTTTCAATATTGTAAATACAGTCACGCCTCAAAGCTATTCGTTTATCTATATCTTGCATTTTCCCAGGAAACAAAGATCTCGACCCAAAGTGAAACCAACGTAAATACGCCTTTAAATGACTTAAGTCAGACGTGTGTCCATCTTCGCAAGCCAAGGGCACTAAGTCCACTTCAATGGGAAGCGTAATTAAGTATACTGGATCCAGTGCTTAAAACTAAAACTTAAACGGTGTCCTGTTGCATGTCCATTTCATATACTTGTAGCTAATCTAATTCTGATGGCTCTGTCTGGTCTCGAAGAGGTAAAAGAAATTGCAAATCTATACTGATAGACTTTAAAAACGCAACACTATCTTTATCTTTCAAAATACAGCTGTATGTAAAATTCCTTTGCTTTGATGCTTTTCGTGTTTCTTGATTTAAAGAAGTAGGGAATCTTTCACTCATAACATTTGGTCACATGAAACAGTTGACCCCCTGTCTCAAAACGTTTACATTTTAATGCGTTAAGTTAATCTTAGTTGGACATGTTTTCCATGCTTTACTTACAAACATACAATCAAAGTTATTTTTCTGCCTCCTTTTTCGAGACATAAATTAAAGCTGGTATCCAAGTGTTGCGTTTTTAAAGTCCATCAGTGTATATTGATTTTTTCTTCAGATGTTTTAGACTGTAGCCAGTGTAATAATTAGGCTGCACGAATAGATATTGTTTGCATATAAATTGGGTATTTTGTTGGACTTTCAAATTGTACCCTAAGTTAATTCAATATTCAAAATGGCGGTCTCCATATAACAGTGACCTATATGTGTGCTCAAACATACACCTTTTAGAACTCAGATTTTACATTTTCGAATTGATATAACTTGTCTTGATCAAATTTGCATAAAAATGTACACTGGTACTGAAGCATTTCAATTTATGTACATTGTAAATGAATAATGCTATTCCCTTTAACCCTTTGTATACTGGAAATCACTAAAAGGTACTTTGATAAACAGAGAAGACCCAGATCACACCATGTAGGCAGCAATCAAAAACGTTAATACTATCGACGAACGTAGATAAAAATCGTTTGAAACTGAGTTTTGGACTGTCATTTGTCGCCCGACTGGCGACAAATGGCAATCGAAAACACCGTTTCTAGCGATTTTGAACCGCGTTCGACGATTGTTATGAGTGTTTTCGATTGCCGCCTACCCGGTGTGCAGATGAAATGCTACAAAACGCGACGTTTCATCAGGGTCTACACTGTTTGTTTAGGTAAAAAAAAGATCTTCAGGCGAAAAATACAATATTACTTGATAATTATAACATGACACCCCTAGATATATAGAATGAGCCAACCCAAGTTTATTGTTTCAAACCAGAAGGAAGAATCCATCAGAATACAATATAGGCTAATAGGGGTTATAATTAGTATGGCAAATTGTGGTAGCACTTCACTTGGTCCTATTTCATCAGTCAAGGCTAGTATAAACCAATCACAGGTGCAATAACGATTTCTTCTTAAATTATAATATGCTTTTCTCCATAAATAAAATCGCAACAATGTCAAACACCCTCAGCACTAATCCCTCTTAAAAGAAGCCCTTGAAGATTAATCTTCCTTAACCCATTCACCTCTGAGTTTAGGAGATGACCTCTTCTATCCTGGATTTTGAACTACTGTCCTGCCAGCCGAGAGTAACAGTGACGCTATGCTTTATTTACAAAGTCATCAGGGACTTAGAATCGATAGATCACCTGTGTATTAATCCTATCCGGAGGATAGGATTAATACACAAGTGATCTACCGAATCGCGATAGCTCAAGTGAAGTGTACACGTCAGTGTTTAACTTAGCAGTTGTAAACAAAGTATTACGTTACTGTCACTCTTGGTTGGCACGACAGTAATCTATAGTTGGAAAACAAACAAGAGTTTCCCTGTGCCCTGTGTCGTTCTCTGGGCCCTGCGTCGATCACTTGAGACTGTTTATCTGGCCAGGGGGAATAGTTATCCCTGTTAACATCCAGCTGTAAATGTTGATCGATCAGCAGTTTAAATAAGACTTTACATCATGCGCGGATCCAGATGGGAGAGGGGCGGAGGTCCGGTACCCCACCCCCTGGAAAATCAAAAGTGGCTATATGTTTCTTTAGGGATACTGGTACGGACCCCCAGTAAAATAAGTTGATGACCACGAAAAAAACACGATGTCAGAACTTTGTCAGTTGGACCTGGTCCTGTGGTTATACAACTTTTTTCATACTCAAATCAACTGAGCACAATGTATGAAAGTTCAACTGCTTATAAGAACTAAACTCTGAAAAATAAAGACTCCCTGCTTTCAAACTCTATGATATTGAATTTATCATGCTAATAAATGTTGAAATGCCAACATGAGCATGAAAAAGCGTACATAGTTTGCAACTCCACGTATTTTAGTTTACCTAACCGCGGGACCTCACCCCCACCCCGTCAAAAATTCTGGATCCTCGAATGTTACATGGACAAGTTTCCGTAATGTTGATGAAAGTAACATGATGTAGAACCAAGCATGACTCAAATATGATCAACGGCTAAATAAAATTATTCCTGACAGGCAGGCAGAAGGCGGGCATAAGCCATGGTTTTGACAGGTCTGTATATTTTGAACACTTTTGGTAGTGGGTCACACAATAACCATTTGTAGCAAATTACTCACATTTTCTAATCTGTCGTGTACTTTTTGACAAGAATATATATTTAAGCCACGACATGTGATTTCCAACAATGTGGTATGTGCGACCAGCAAAGGCTCAGATCAGTCTGCGCATACGCCCAGTCTGATCAGAGTTTTTGCTAGTCGCTTGATTATTCTATTGTGTTAAGCTATTAGCTGAACATCATTTGGAGTTTCTAAGCTTAAAAAGAGGCTGCATAGGCTAGTTTGAGTCTACACTTGTCAAAATGCCACATTGTTGGAAATCACATGTCACGGCTCTTTTTTAAAAGTTGTCACTATATATAGGGGTAAATGTCACCGCACCCATGCTTTTCAACAGATTAAAATAAATTCGCCTTATACTCAGGGGTCCCTCATTCCATCCCCGGCTCCCCAGCCTGTCGGATGAGACTATAAGCCATGGCCCCGACTCCTGTGACGTTTCAAACGCAGAATCTCTGCCGGTGAGCCTTCGGGTGCTCTCGGACATAAAAAGAACAAACAAAAAACACGTTACACAAAAAAATTAGCTCGGGTCATTTTTTTGGTTAAAATTTTGAATTTCAATATTTTTTTATTTATTTATTTATTTTTTTTTTTTGGGGGGGGGGGGGGTTCAAAAAAATGAATATTTTCATGAAGATTTTGTGGATATTTTTTGGGGTCATCACAAAATTGGACTATATTTAGGGGTAGTTTCTATGCATTTTAGGGTCTTTTCATAAGGGCAATGTACAAAATGGGGGATACTTTTGGGGGTTGCTAAAATTTCTAATACTTTTTTGGACTGCGTTGAATTTGTAGGCTTCGTAATCACCCTGAGAGTGTCCACCCTTGTCAAAAATACCTTTAGATTTCCCATCACCAAAAACATTACTGCTGTACGTTCTTGGTTTTGTCTTATCAATCAGGCATCATACACATATACATGAGTGAAAGTTCAAAATTTCCAAAATCCTGAACTTTAGAAATTCAAATTTTTAAACTTGCAGGATGCCTAAAAATAATAATTTCATGTTTAAATGTGTTCAGATAATCCAAAAATTAATCAGATAAGCTATTATAATCTCCCTAATTCAGCGTTTTGGGTCTGACTTTCTGTGGAAAGTCAGCCTCAAAATCCTGAATTCAGGATTAATCCTGAAAACGTTCACCCATGCATATAGCATGACAGGCAGAATGCTCCCATTCTGGAATGTACTTAAACCTGGAACACTTTTCAGATGGGATCATCTGTTCTCGAACAGACATTTCGATCAGGAATCAAAGGCAGGGAGATAGAGCAGGATGTGCGTATTTTTACCCAAGTAAGCCAACGTGCTTAGTTTCTGACTGCTCAAAGAAGGGAATCGGATTCTGGTTGTCTCAGAAACATTGTAAGTGCGCGAAAATACCCCCATTTTGCTGTTCTGGTGGTTGGAAAATAGTTGGTGGGTAGCAGATTTCACTAGTACGACAGAATCTCGGTACACGCCTGTTGAAGGAGACGCCTTAGCTGTTGTAGATGCACTAAAGGAGGCTGGGCACTCTTGTCCTTGATTATTGTTTTGACCACAAGCCCCTTCTAATTTTCGCAGGGTTTCTCACGGGAGAATATTCCCAATGCAAGAAACCTAATGGAAAATTCTAAATGGTGAAAATATCCATGCGCGGATCCAGAAAGTTTTGTCAGAGGGGGTCCGTCCAACTTTGACGTTTTTGTTTTTTGTTGTGTTTTGTTGTTGTTTTTTTAGTTTGATGAGGGGAGGAAAGATCCAAATACCACTGTAAGCGGGCCATCAACGGCCCGCCAGCGAAACGCCATTTAAATGGCGTTTCGCTGGCGGGCCGATGATGGCCCAACATTGAATGCTGGCTTGGTAGTTTTGTGATTTTAAGGGGATCCGGACCAGTCTTGCTAAGGAATCCTATATTCTTGTAATTTTCCAGGGGGTGGGGGTCCGGACCCCCTGCCCCCCCCCCCCTCTAGATCCGCACATGATACCAGGCGCGAAACACTGTACTGATGATGCTGCATCATGTAAACCCAACTGGTGGTGCAGAAACCACTGTGATTATTGGCGTTAGTGTGCCCATTTCATGGGCGGATCCAGAGGGGGGGACAAGGGGTCCGGACCCCCCCCCCCCTGAAAATCACAAAATATAGTGTTTCTTAGCAATACTGGTCTGAGATCCCATGAAAAATCACAAAGCTTAAATGGCGTTTCGCTGGCGGCCCGCTGATAGTGGTATTTGATCCTCTCCCCTCTAATAAAAAACAAAACACAAAACAACGTTGTCAAAGTTGGACCCCCTCTTACAAAACTATCTGGGTCCGAGCATGCATTTCTTGGTATACTACGGAAATTTACCACATTAACATACTCTGATTATAATACTGACAGTAGTGATTCTGTTCCTGCCAGCATTGAATTCTATAACTGAACTTGAAATGTGTTACTTGGGGTAAGGTTCGTATTGCCACTGCAGATGTTGACATGCATCGCTTATTTAACACAATAGAATTGGGGATACCAGACAAATGCACTTCCCTCCCACCCTCGATTCGGGATCACTTTTCCTTTTGTGATAAGCTATCGACTGTTGAACGAGTTGCTATATACAGGGACTGCATCATAGTACCAACCTCTCTGCGAAATGACAAACTAACTGCCCTGTATTTAGCACACCAATGTGTAACATCTACTATGAGATAGAGTGGAGACATCTGTATTCTGGCCAGGCATCATATGGGACATTAACACTGTCAGAAACTTCTGCAACCGCATTACTCTAGTGCTACCCTAGTGCTTCCCCAATACTCATTTCAATGTGTAACATCTACTATGAGATAGAGTGGCGACATCTGTATTCTGGCCAGGCATCATATGGGACATTATCACTGTCAGAAACTTCTGCAACCGCATTACTCTAGTGCTACCCCAATACTCATTTCAATGTGTAACATCTACTATGAGATCGAGTGGCGACATCTGTATTCTGGCCAGGCATCATATGGGACATTATCACTGTCAGAAACTTCTTCAACCGCATTACCCTAGTGCTACCCCAATACTCATTTCAATGCGTAACATCTACTATGAGATTGAGTGGAGACATCTGTATTCTGGCCAGGCATCATATGGGACATTTTCACTGTCAGAAACTTCTTCAACCGCATTACCCTAGTGCTACCCCAATACTCATTTCAATGCGTAACATCTACTATGAGTTTGAGTGGAGACATCTGTATTCTGGCCAGGCATCATATGGGACATTATCACTGTCAGAAACTTCTTCAACCGCATTACCCTAGTGCTACCCCAATACTCATTTCAATGCGTAACATCTACTATGAGATTGAGTGGAGACATCTGTATTCTGGCCAGGCATCATATGGGACATTATCACTGTCAGAAACTTCTTCAACCGCATTACCCTAGTGCTACCCCAATACTCATTTCAATGCGTAACATCTACTATGAGATTGAGTGGAGACATCTGTATTCTGGCCAGGCATCATATGGGACATTATCACTGTCAGAAACTTCTTCAACCGCATTACCCTAGTGCTACCCCAATACTCATTTCAATGCGTAACATCTACTATGAGATTGAGTGGAGACATCTGTATTCTGGCCAGGCATCATATGGGACATTATCACTGTCAGAAACTTCTTCAACCGCATTACCCTAGTGCTACCCCAATACTCATTTCAATGCGTAACATCTACTATGAGATTGAGTGGAGACATCTATATTCTGGCCAGGCATCATATGGGACATTATCACTGTCAGAAACTTCTTCAACCGCATTACCCTAGTGCTACCCCAATACTCATTTCAATGCGTAACATCTACTATGAGATTGAGTGGAGACATCTGTATTCTGGCCAGGCATCATATGGGACATTATCACTGTCAGAAACTTCTTCAACCGCATTACCCTAGTGCTACCCCAATACTCATTTCAATGCGTAACATCTACTATGAGATTGAGTGGAGACATCTGTATTCTGGCCAGGCATCATATGGGACATTATCACTGTCAGAAACTTCTTCAACCGCATTACCCTAGTGCTACCCCAATACTCATTTCAATGCGTAACATCTACTATGAGATTGAGTGGAGACATCTGTATTCTGGCCAGGCATCATATGGGACATTATCACTGTCAGAAACTTCTTCAACCGCATTACCCTAGTGCTACCCCAATACTCATTTCAATGCGTAACATCTACTATGAGATTGAGTGGAGACATCTGTATTCTGGCCAGGCATCATATGGGACATTATCACTGTCAGAAACTTCTTCAACCGCATTACCCTAGTGCTACCCCAATACTCATTTCAATGCGTAACATCTACTATGAGATTGAGTGGAGACATCTGTATTCTGGCCAGGCATCATATGGGACATTATCACTGTCAGAAACTTCTTCAACCGCATTACCCTAGTGCTACCCCAATACTCATTTCAATGCGTAACATCTACTATGAGATTGAGTGGAGACATCTGTATTCTGGCCAGGCATCATATGGGACATTATCACTGTCAGAAACTTCTTCAACCGCATTACCCTAGTGCTACCCCAATACTCATTTCAATGCGTAACATCTACTATGAGATTGAGTGGAGACATCTGTATTCTGGCCAGGCATCATATGGGACATTATCACTGTCAGAAACTTCTTCAACCGCATTACCCTAGTGCTACCCCAATACTCATTTCAATGCGTAACATCTACTATGAGATTGAGTGGAGACATCTGTATTCTGGCCAGGCATCATATGGGACATTATCACTGTCAGAAACTTCTTCAACCGCATTACCCTAGTGCTACCCCAATACTCATTTCAATGCGTAACATCTACTATGAGATTGAGTGGAGACATCTGTATTCTGGCCAGGCATCATATGGGACATTATCACTGTCAGAGACATCTGCAACCACATGGCTCTAGTGCAACCGAGTGCTCCCCAACGCCTTCAGAGCCCTGTTTGGAGGGCAGTCTTACCCTGTGCTGCGACGGTCTTGCCATCGTAAAACTTTAGTGATTTTCTGCAGTGAAATCTAATTTGTATTTATACTTTTGCTGTAGTAGCCACATCGTCGACAGTATCAGTGAAGCATTGCTTTGAAATAAAAGTTATCATCAGAAATTCTCCAGGCATAATAAAAAACGTTTCTTCAAGCATATATAAATGACTCAGGAGGTGATAGATAGATGTATGACAAATACTTTCTAAGGTACTCAATAACTGTAGTTCTATGTGTTTCAGATCTCCATCATTCTAGATGTTGAATAAACAGTAATCTAACTATCCTAAGGACCTCTGACAGTGGTAATGGGAATCGCAGTGTATAGCTGCTTATAATTTTGATAAAAATTTAAGTTGGTCAAATGCTACCATCTTCATATATAAGTTCGCTGTTAGTCTCTATTTTACGATATCGCATTAAATTTCCTATTTCAAGGAATGTATGGCTTTATTGTTAGGCTAAAATAGTCATTCTTTGTATTAAACATATAGGAAAATATGTTTTTACTTTATTCCCCCAAGTCCCAACTAATCCTTTTGCAGGTAAATGTGTTCTCATATTTTACATAATATATGTGAATAGCGTGTCGGGACTTGGGGGGGGGGGGGGGGGAGATGATACCTCTCAGCCGAAAATGTGAAATGTGGGCGAGCCCGAACATTGGTATTTGGATTTTTGTGTGCTCTATTGAAAATCTTTTTTTCCCAATATAATGATATTATTAGTACAAGCCTGAAGTAAGTTTCTTTTTCATAACCCCTTACTCATGAAATACTACAACTTTTAAGCATATTTTTCTTTAGATTGAAAACTGTCATTTTACTAAATTCTGTTGATAATTTTGTACATATACTGTATCAATCCAATACACAAAAGCTACATGACCCCTGAATAGGTGTACTTTACGCATGGATGAGAATGCTTATAGTACATTGCTGCATAACATTGCACCAGAGGCGAGTTCAATAATGCGAGTGCTCGCCGAGCGCTCGTTGATTGGTACCTATCTTTATTCATAATGTGTAAAGCCTGACACCAGTACAACGAGCGCCCGAGAGCGCTCGCGTTATTGAACTTGCCTCAGGTAAATATATTGTCATCAAGGTAGAATACTACAGTTGCACTTCAAAATATTTTTTAACAAATCAGATCAAAAACAACAAAAATATTCATTAAAATGCTCATGATTTTAGACTTTAAATTCTAATCGAGTGTTGGTGTTATAATACCCTAACATGTGAAAACAATTGATTGCTAAATGTTTTTGTGAAGTCAAATTTTGAACCCCCTATCCCCTTTGGTAGCGTCTCCTGTTTTGTCATAGGGGTCTGCCTGTCTAATTATAAATTTTATTCCTTCCTAATACATCAAACGTCTTATTCAAATGGATACCAGTGATATCTTATGCATATGGAAGTTTTGGGAAGCATCTGAAAAATAGGCAGATACCCTATCAAAGTGTCAGAGGTCCTTTATATATTGCTAAATTGGTAGTTGTGTGGTTGCATCAAGATCAGAGAAAAACAGACACATACATGTAACTGGTAAGGTATAATTTTCAGAATAAAAACCCTTCCTTCATGCTATTCACATTTATTTGACTGCAAAAATCTTACATACATCCCTCCACGTTTTCTATAGGTGTCAGTATTTGATATACCATTTTATTATCAATTTTGACAAAATAACCAGAATATAAAACTTTTACTCTCTTATTGAAGGTCTGAGTATGAAAAACATATTTCAAGCCAAACTCCCCAACAGTGGCAACTTCAGTAGAAATTGACCGCGGTGTTTTCTGAAGGTCTCTGAACCGGAAGTACACCGCTGTGGGGAGTTTGATTTCAAGCATGCAACAATATACCTAACATTTAATGTAATCAAATGTTCAATGTAAATATAAACTAGTCAAAGTAAGTTGAGCCCTATGTCATTTTCCAAATAAGTGTACGAGGGCTGTTCAAATATGAATGCAAGTAGCTTCATAATTTTCTTCACATATATGCTACGACAAAATGCTACACATTTCTAGAAAGAACTATTTGTCGCCTTGAAAATGGCACCAAACATAAAGAAACACTCACTATATTTCTCGAGTTACAGACCCTTATATAAAGGTCATCCCTTTATACTGAAGTTTCTCTGAAGCAAATTGCAATGCACGTTTGGTACATGTGCGGATATAGCGTCATATCTTTGTAAGTTTTAGACAAAATGGCATCAAATTTTAGATGCAAGCTTACGTAACAACCCGAAAGTTGCTTGCAGGAAAAAGTTTATCTAATCATGTTTCAATCTCGAGTAAACAGGCACATTTGTGACGTCATTAATTTATGATAAACGTCATTTTGAGTATCTACTGGTGATGTAATAATGAACATCGCTGTATCGTTTTCTTTGCGTGCTTAATATATCATAAGGGAGTTTTCAAAACGCGCTGTCCTCTAAGTAGTAACGGATGGCACTATGGGTACCGGGACTTTTAAGCCTGAAAAGAACTTAGTTTTTTTTTCAGGATAAAAAGTCCCGGTACCCATAGATGCCTATCCTGGTAAGCTTGAGTGACTAGCTGTGAATAACTTAGTTTATTTTTAGGGTTGTTCTGGCTTGGTCTATGATTGTGATAGTTAACTGGGTTGTTGAGAATAACTTAGTTTATTTTGCGAAAAAGCGCAGGCTGATCTGTGATTGTAATAGTTTATTGGGCTGTTGAGAATAACTTAGTTTATTTGCGTGAAGATCGATCTGATTGTGACAAATTCCTACCTGGTAGGTATATTGTGGTCATCTTTTTATAAAGACTAACTTTACTTGCATCACAAACAACAGGGTTCCTAATTTGCATATCGTACATCTAGTACGTTGCAATAGCGAATTATATTTTACGTAAGGAATTTTGGGTTCATGAAGTTCTGCGTATCTTATAGTCTCTTTAGAAAAATAACTTAGATATTCAAGGCTAATTTCTGTAGCTAAGAAATATTACATTTAGCACAATTTTTCGCTTTTCGCGACTTTCAATGATAAGTTACGTCATATAGATTATACATGACGTCATTGAAAAGTAAGTAGTATCTTCTAAAAGCGACAACAAGTATAACTTTTCGAACCAATAGATAACTTGGTCATTTTAAGAGGAAAGGTATTCAGATATGATGGGCCTTTTTATTATTATTTTAGCTTTACATTAGCTTGATTTTAACTTAGTACTTTTAATAGTTGATTAGGGTAATTATATGCTAAAAGTTAAGTTGTATCGCTTGAGGTTGTATCTCAAGACCTCAACTCCTAGATGTATTACTCTGTAGAATCAGCTAGGACTTTGAAAATTACTGAGTCATTTTTTATCTAGAGTAGGTGTGTACTTAGCAATGATAAGTCTGCTTGAATGTTTCTAAGGATTATACTTTTTCAGGTTCTTGCATGGTGTCGTATTTGATAGCTAGTATCAATCTTTTGATTAAGTTAGAGCTTCTGTTGATACGTTAGATAATCATCATTGGCATGTAATAGTATTGGGGTTTAATGATAAGATGTTGGTGAAAGTGTCCATGTCACTTGAGATGTGGATGCAATGTGGACCTTCATACGTAAAATGTGGATGCAATGTGGATCCACCACATCTCCACATTTTGAAGGTGGATGTAATGTGGAGCAATGTGGATGTTTTGTGGAGCAATGTGGATTTCCACATTTCAAATGTGAATAAATGCAGATATATTGTGGGTCAGCATAAAGGAAATTTACGTTATTTCTTGGATAAATTCGAAATTAATGTGGACCGCCACACTAAAAATGTGGATCCACCACATCTCCACATCTTGACAATGTGGATCCACCACATCTCCACATTTCCACAATGTGGAGTTTCCACACCTACACATTCGACAATTTGACTTATACCCTCTCTCAATTTCAGGTAAACTTCAGCGCTGAGCTGAAATAACTATGATTGTGATAGTTTTCTGGTCGTATCCACTAGTTGGTCTATGATAGTTTCCTGGTCCTGCTGTGGTAATATATAAAATAACTTAGTCAAATTCAGCTTTGAAAATAACTTAGTCATTTAAGATGGGTATAGAGTGTCATATATGTGTGTGTAATAGTCAAGGCTACTAAGTTCTATGCGTCTTAAGAGTCTCTTGGTCAATCAAGACCTCAACTCCTGGAGGCATCACTCTGTAGCGTTAAATAGTGTATACCTAGCCGTCTCAAGCTTACTACTACTTAGTTTTTAATAAAAAGAACAACAAAGACAAATGAACATTTCTATAACTTTATTGCCCCGCTAACTATAACTCATTACAATGACAGAGGATTAGGGCCGTCCCTCTATTCATTGTTTACAATAAGAGAAATTAAAGAATATATGCCATCGTACAAAATAGAATTCAATTAGAATGTTTTAAGCATCGATCCAGGGCCTTTTTGGAAGTTGACTTTGAGTATGTCTTGGTCCAAAGTTGTTCTGTTGCAGCTGACTTGGTGCATATTTTGATCCTGAACTCTGTTGTAATGAATCTGATTCATCATCTTCACCTAAGGAATAGGTTGGTGGGTCAAATTCTTCAAGTTTCCCATCCAAGAGGTATCTTCGTTTTTTAATAGCATATTTTAAAGCGTCATCCTCATCAAAGTAATCTTCATCTCGTAGTCGTTTTGCTGTATCTGTTATCTTCTTGTGCAAGGGTTCTTTCTTCATTGCCTTGGATAATTTAAGGAAGGCCTTGTATTGACCAATGGCTTCTGCTCTGTATCGAAAGTCACCTCCTCTGCCTCTTCTGTGTCAATGTCTGGATTTTTCTCTATCATATGTTGTACACCTTCATTGAATGTGTCTTGTAGGATACTATGAGCTCCATCAACAAAAAATGTCCAAGGATCAAACTTGCTCTTTTTTCTAGAATAATGTTGGTCTTCATCATCTTCATCAGTACAATCTGTATCACTATCGTCATGAATACCATAATCTTTGTCTGTATATTTCCCAAAGATGTCTTCCTTTTGATGACTTCTGGAAGTCTCTGCATCAAATTCTTCAGACATAGTAGATTCTTCATTTTCTGACATTGTTTCTGACTCCATATCTTCACTGCAGATACCACTTGTCAGATGTCGTCTCAAACTGTCTGATCTTGCAAACTGTCGTTCACACTTTGGACACTGATGTTGACCCATTGAAATCGTTTTGGTAAATGAATAGTTTCTCCTTAATTGTATCTTTTTATACTTGTAGTGACATACAAATCCACAGTTTTGTCAATATTTCTCACAAAAATATGACATTTTCTACTCTGTCTTATTGTTTGCATGTACTTCTTTTGCTGCAACACTTGAGAGAGGACTGCATTTTCTTGTTTTGCTGCTCTCTTTTGCAGAGGAAAAATTCTTTCTTTTATCACATCTTTGTTCCGTTATATTTCTTCCCTTCATATATTTATTCTCTAATGGCCCTCTTTCTAGTTGGCTTCCAATCAGCTTACGAAGTTCTCCATGGCACATTCTACAGTACTTTGGTGGTCTTCCTTGCTTGAGTTTACTATCCAACGCTGTACGCAGCCTTTTCATCAGATATCGAATTTGTCCATAGCTCATTTGATATTTAGTTGATTTTTTAGAAGCAGGTTTTATCATATAATCATTGCAGCTTGTATTTTTCTGTCTTGCTGAGAGATCCATTCTTCTTCTTTTAGTGTTCGTAGAACAATAAGACATGTCAACCAGAACCATCATATTTATACTGATAGCAAAATTGATCAACTTTTTATACGTTTGAAGTGTAATTTTACTAAAGTTTTCCCACCAACAAAAGGGACAGACCTGCCAATTTCATCTTTGATATCAATATGAACCTGATCAATATAAGATTTTGCCAAAGGTACATAATGTAAATTCACAAATTCTTGATGTGATTGAGTGCTAGATTTGGACTGTTTATAAGAAAAAATTCTAAGTATAGGAGCTGTTATATTTCCAACGTAAGTGTAATCTGCAACATCAGAATAAACAAACATCTGATGGTGGGTCATGTTCAAATCAACAGCATATGTAAATGTCTGGTTATCATTCCCAATCAGTTTATTTGAAAGATCAGGATTCAATCCAAGTATTTCGTCAAGAGACTTTGAAAATCGTATTTGAACTCTATTTGGATTTTCAACATGTAAATTTACATGATTACCTGATTTCTTATAACTTAATGAGATCATACTGTGGATTTGACGCAGAATAGCTCCACATTTTTCTTCAATTGCAATCTGAATTTGCTCTACTATGTGCTGAGGCGAATTATAGTTTCCTGCTGGGATAAACAATTTTATTTCAGGACAACTTCCATCTTTCATGCATACAGTATTCATTTTACTTTTCCCCAGTCTTTCCAAAACATTCTCATCGTAGAAGTGAACATAAAAATAATTGCTGTTATGTGAAATGTTATAAACTTCCGAAGGAGTCATAATTTCTACCAACGCTACAACCCATTGTTCTTTCTGGACTTGAATAGGATGATTTAGCTTTGTGGTAAATGAGAACTGTTTATTTTTAGGGAAAATATCCATAGAACTATCACTCAGTAAGCTCAGATAAAATTCATCCATGATCGCATATGTGAAACAACCAACACACTTGATAGAAATATAATGACAATTAGACCTTGCTTAACGTCGTATATATGTAATGACTACTCTCATATTAATTATATGAAGATGGAATATATATCATGCAAAACTTTGTATGTTATGCAAATCTGAAATCTACTATGTGAAGATGTATATTCCACGTTTTAATCCTAGACATATTTATCAACTTTCCAAACATGTAAATGTGGAAACTTCACAGTCTAAACAGGTGTATAATTAAAATTGCTAGGCCTGAACATTTTTAATGACCATCAAAGGTGACTGATGGTGCTTGAACCAAAGATGTAGATTATCAGAAGTTAACTATTGAGAGATTGCAATATTTCAGTCATATCTGTACTTCTCCCAGAGAGAGCGAGAGAGAAAGGAAGAATAGGAATGAAGACTAAAAGGCCTCAATCCAAATTTGCCTCAGGTGAAGTAAATATCATCCTGCCAATATGTCGAATAAAATTGATAGGGCCATATCTCTGAAAGCTGCAATATTGTACCATGCTACTATCAACTTGAGAGATTGAGAGAAAATAGGATTGATTGAAGAGAGGGTATAAGTCAAATTGTCGAATGTGTAGGTGTGGAAACTCCACATTGTGGAAATGTGGAGATGTGGTGGATCCACATTGTCAAGATGTGGAGATGTGGTGTATCCACATTTTTAGTGTGGCGGTCCACATTAATTTCGAATTTATCCAAGAATTAACGTAAATTTCCATTATGCTGACCCACAATATATCTGCATTTATTCACATTTGAAATGTGGAAATCCACATTGCTCCACAATACATCCACATTGCTCCACATTACATCCACCTTCAAAATGTGGAGATGTGGTGGATCCACATTGCATCCACATTTTACGTGTGAAGGTCCACATTGCATCCACATCTCAAGCGACATGGACACTTTCATCAACATCTTCTCATTAAACCCCAATACTATTACATGCCAATGATGATTATCTAACGTATCAACAGAAGCTCTAACTTAATCAAAAGATTGATACTAGCTATCAAATACGACACCATGCAAGAACCTGAAAAAGTATAATCCTTAGAAACGTTCAAGCAGACTTATCATTGCTAATAGTAGGGGAGCCAGAGATTTAAAAATTGGAAAAAAGTGGCCGCAAAGTAGCAGAATTTTAGACTATGTCCTCATTTAGTATGGTGTTTCAGGAGTGTGAAAACAGATATTGCACAAATTTTAAGTCTTGCAAAAGGTGTTTAATTATGGGGTAACCATAGCTACCCTCATGCATGCTTCATGTAGTAGGCTATTCGTTACATTACTGAAAAGAAAAGTTATTTAGACCAGATGGGTCACATTTCTTACTATCTGCATATTGCTTTACAGTAACTTACAGTAACTTAATTAAAAGCACCAAACTGACAAAAGTTTAAATGACTTACGCTTACGTAATTGTTATATACGTTACTTACATTCAAATATATTACTATTGTTCACTTGGCCATGGGCTGTCCAAAAGACTTGTGGAAGGACATTTTTGTACATCAAGATTTTCTTAGCTACTTTATATACTATAAAATGTCTGTTAGCTTTTGATGGACATGTGCATTTACCATGTAATAGCCAAGTCTAATACGTTACCATTAGATAATAAGGAAACTCCTAGTATAGTATTATTATCGTTTGCATCGTTTTCTTACACATCGTTATGATTGATATTTTAATTAGATGCAGCTTAATAGCAGAATGATATTATTAGTTCAGGCACCTGGAAGATCTGTTATTTACGTTACTTTCATGTAAAACATTATTTTTGTGCAATGTTATGTGTATATGCGTTCAAACAGCTAGTAGCTGAAAATATAATTGACTACCATCTTAGTTCTCAAAATTAGATTGGAAAAATTGTATTTTTAATCATTTAATATGAGAGGTGCAACATCAACAAAATAATATTTGGTTTAAAGGGAAAAACTTGAAAATAAAGCACACAAATGCCATTAAGTACGTATATGTTTTAGGAATCATGTAAATAGGATAATTGATATCTATTTATTATCCATAACAAAATTGCTTCAAAAAGCTTAAATGATTCTTTAATATATGTGCCACTACCATGCTTTTGCTTCTTTTTATGCATTAAATGGCGTTAAATGACATATACAAGACATTTTCTTTCACCGTCAACGGCTGAATGAATAAATAAAAAAAACGCAGTAACATAGTCAGATCCATCACGCATGGTAAAGCCATCAAATATATGCATTTATAAACAGTTATTCGTTACAGCAGCTATATTTAAAACAATAATGCACAAAGTATACCTTAAAATTCTAAAAATGTAAGATATTCCAAGCAGAAGTCCAAATCAAGAAGTGAAACATTAAAGATACCTTCATCGGTGTCATGTGAAACAAAACTGAAGTTTGTGGAATTCGTGATGATTTCTGTCTCTGATTTAGCACCCGCCTTAGCTATCCTTGGAGTTATAATATCTTAGTATCTACAGCGTGTCCGCTTTGGAAAAAGGGTATTATTTATGTTGGTCACGTATATAACAAAATATAAAGATCATTAATTTAATCATTGTGTTGCCTGGTTCTACACGTTTGTGAAGCAATGAAACAGGACAGCATTTGTTCTATATTACCATTTTAATACTTTAGAAACAGACACATGTCTGTTAATAAGTTGTAAAAGCTCCCCTGCATTGTTAGTATTGTTGACTTCGATAATCAGGACCATGAGCAAACAACTTTCTAGAATAGGACTTGATTGATCATATATTCCAGAATGTTTGCAAACGTTTGCTTTTTAGTAATATAGCTTATCAGCGTACATGATAGAATCTGCTTTAATGTTTGTTTTATTCAGCAGGACACTATTTTTTTACACTCACAATAAGTAATCATAACAACAGTCATTCAGTCCTTAATACTAACTAATTAATACCCATAAAACATGTACCAGCTTGTTAAACGATGGTATATTTATGATATATTGATAGTTCATGTAATAGAAACAAAATCCAAACTTATGCTATTTTTAAAGAATACTTTCAGATAGTATACTCAACAAATGCTATGCTGTCTCATACTTACATAAAGTTTATTTGGCAATAGAGACAATGCTATCACTATCTGAGATGTATCATGATACTTTTACAAATAGAAAGAGGGACTATTTCTTATGCAGACGATTGATAAAAAAGAGTGACAGACAAATTAAACATGCATACATACTATTTGTTAAGTTTATACATACTTTCTTAGCATAACATGTAAAACTATTATTTGTGTAATAGGTAATGATGCTAACTATTGTGTCTTCTCTGTTGTCCATATTATTATTATTTTATTAGCACAGTAGATAATTTAATGTATGCCTTCTTGTCTCTATACCCTGATGTGTTTACAACTCCTCTATTATTTAACGCACATGAAAGGAATCAGCTGACAGGATTCTTGCAACAGTTTGTTTAAAATGGGGTCCAATGACTGCTATGGTATTATGAAAGAACTTAACATCAGCTATATTAGCACTAATTGCTAAAACTAAGTTTGATCTTATGACTGCTATTTTTACTCTTAGATATTACTATTCCTATCAACATTCTGATTAACATAAATAATCTTTTAAACAATAATTTTATTGCGTCCTAGTTAAATTTGGCTTAAACATTTTCTCTCTGTTGAAATTTTATAAATTAAATTTGGTATTGTAAATTACAACTGAAGAAATCTAGATTTCTTGGATATGATCACTGCCTTGCCATGTTAAACCCATCCTTATGGATGATTTCCCCAATTTCAACGGCAATAATTCATTTTGAATAACCCATTCAGTTTTAAAGTTTGCATTGCTTCAACAAATGATTAGTAGTGTTTAGTTAAAAGGACTATCAGTTTCATTAATCAAACAATGGAAACCGTGTTAAAAATAAGCTGAAATTAAAGTTCATAGCTAGAATAAATTCAAAAGTCACCTTCTGAAAATTGATATATGTATAAATAGATGAGGCTTAAACAATTTGCATAACAGAGCCAATCTCTTAAAGAATAAATGATAACAAACACTTATGATTCCTTAAATTTAATGTAACGTAAACAACATTCTATTTTATATACTCATATAGCAGTGGTGCTGTCTAGATTGCCAGCAAACTTCATCTTTCTATAAGTGAACATGACTGGGAAATGTCACAATCACAGACCCCTGACTGACCCACTGCACCTTAAGGAAGGGACAAGTAACACAGATATCTACAATATGATTAAAGTGAAGCAACCAGCTCTCTTCCTTGTCAAGATGATTGCTGAACTAGAAACAAATTAGAAAACAAAGGTCTGATACAAAACTCGCAATAGGAACAACAATAAACAAATTTTCCAACCTCCACACATCATTTCAGAAGTTCTTAGATATTTTATCATAAATGAATCTGATTTGATAGAACAGATATGTTATTTACTATTTTATATATTGTGATGAGTGTGAACATGTTTGACACAAAGCTTTGGCTGCTTCTGAATAGCTTATTAGAATGTTTTGTTCAATTAAAAGAAAAAAAAATGTACAAATATCTAAATTTGTTCTAGGTTTTCAGCCTAAGTTGTATATGGAAAACGGTTGAGACAAATATATAATCATGATATATATTTCATTTATTTATATTTAAATATGTTACTTTAGCACATTTGACTGAACAAGCTTAAGGAAATGTATCCTAGTTGAGATGTTGCATCAGCCTTATTATTTTATAAGTTTATAAATTGCATAACATAACATAGAAAAATTAGCAAACGATGTGTTTTGTTTTAAGTAAAGAAGTATACCATTTCTTAAAAGAAGAAAATACAACAATATACACAGTCTCCTAATTGGTACTGATATCTTCTTCTTTTGGAACAAATTCTCTTTTTACTCCTATCAAACACAGCCCCCCCCCTTTTTTTTAATGAAATAAACTTTCCAGTGATGTATAATTAAAGCTGTTCAGCTATATCTGTTTGTCTTCAACTTTGTTTTATACGTTACATATTGAAATTCTAACAACAAAATGATATTTTATCTCAGAAATATTGTTAAGTAAAACTCTATAAAATCAGCAACATCAAAACAATTATCATAAGGTGTTTGAACGCTAACAGAAAAAATTGCATGCTATTTTTCAAACTTAGGAGGTTCTGTACTTATATAAAGTTTTATCTATAGCCATCTAACTAAACAGCTTATAACTGACAAAGTATTTATGTTAAAGCGTATCTGTTTGCAGTTTTGAAATCGACAGTTAACGCTTTTTTAAATACATGTTATCCTAAATACATATTGAACATTTTGTCAAATGAAACTTTTTTAACAAATTATCAATATTTTTTAAGGGTATAGTTGAAAATGTAACGTAAATGACATTATAATGGACCCAAACAACTCTTAGCCATCAATATGTGTAGAGAAAAGCACGTTCTTACAAATTGCATAAATGTTTTGTTCATTTAAACATTTCAACTTCTACCTAAATAGACTTAATTACATATTTTTGATTTTAAGAAAATGAGGGGTAACGTATTAAACACACGGTTACAGGTATGTTTGCAAGACTTAAATTGAGTGCAATATCTGGTTTCATAGTGCCTATACTATGTACTTAAGGATAAAACAAGTGAAAATTCTGCTAAAAAGGGGACATACCTAAATGCTTATTTTTGACATTTTTGAACCCTGGCTCCTCTACTATAAGTACACACCTACTCTAGATAAAAAATGACTCAGTAATTTTCAAAGTCCTAGCTGATTCTACAGAGTAATACATCTAGGAGTTGAGGTCTTGAGATACAGCCTCAAGCGACATTCTATACAACTTAACTTTTAGCATATAATTACCCTAATCAACTATTAAAAGTACTAAGTTAAAATCAAGCTAATGTAAAGCTAAAATAATAATAAAAAGGCCCATCATATCTGAATACCTTTCCTCTTAAAATGACCAAGTTATCTATTGGTTCGAAAAGTTATACTTGTTGTCGCTTTTAGAAGATACTACTTGCTTTTCAATGACGTCATGTATAATCTATATGACGTAACTTATCATTGAAAGTCGCGAAAAGCGAAAAATTGTGCTAAATGTAATATTTCTTAGCTACAGAAATTAGCCTTGAATATCTAAGTTATTTTTCTAAAGAGACTATAAGATACGCAGAACTTCATGAACCCAAAATTCCTTACGTAAAATATAATTCGCGTTTGCAACGTACTAGATGTACGATATGCAAATTAGGAACCCTGTTGTTTGTGATGCAAGTAAAGTTAGTCTTTATAAAAAGATGACCACAATATGCCTACCAGGTAGAAATTTGTCACAATCAGATCGATCTTCACGCAAATAAACTAAGTTATTCTCAACAGCCCAATAAACTATTACAATCACAGATCAGCCTGCGCTTTTGCGCAAAATAAACTAAGTTATTCTCAACAACCCAGTAAACTATCACAATCACAGATCAGCCTGCGCTTTTGCGCAAAATAAACTAAGTTATTCTCAACAACCCAGTAAACTAGCACAATCATAGACCAAGCCAGAACAACCCTAAAAATAAACTAAAACTAAGTTATTCACAGCTAGTCACTCAAGCTTACCAGGATAGGCATCTATGGGTACCGGGACTTTTTATCCTGAAAAAAAAACTAAGTTCTTTTCAGGCTTAAAAGTCCCGGTACCCATAGTGCCATCCATTACTACTCCTCTATTTACAGAGCAATCACATTTTATATCATTTTTCAAGCATTTTTCAGCTTCTTAAAAACTTGTTTACCTTAATTAGAATATGTTCGTCCTCAAGACCAGGTGAGTAGTTTTATTGTAAATTATACCTATAGTGTTAAAACTTAAAGTTTACGTTCAAATTTAGAATAAAGCCGCAATGTTATTACAAAAAAGTTAAGTATAAATTTAATAACCCCTTCGCTTAAGGCATTTTTACTTAATAAAAATACTTTTCAGCGTTTAGAAATTACCCACTATTCATCAATAATTTGTAACAACAACTCAGTACGAGCGATCAACATATTGTCTTTGAGTTAAAAGTAGTTTGGATGTTGTTTCGTGCATTTTGCTTGAGATAAGTTTAACTGAAAACTGAAAGGTGGTGTTTTGTTTACCATTTATTTGCAAACATAAGGAAACTTTAGTGAAAACTATTCATTGTAATTTAACCAAAGCATGTCGGATTTTCGCAACTTTCACAGAATCATTATTTAAGAATATGGGGGTACTTCCTTAAAAATTTCAAGAAATTTCACCTGTTTATCGAAGAATTACACGCTCGTCTATTAGATATCACTGGTATATGTTCGAAGCATTGAGTTTGTAAGTATACTTACGTGACCCTCATTCAAAGGACTATAGCTCGATAAGTATACTATATGTTTTCTTTATGTCAGGTGCCAGTTTAAAGGTGACGTATAGTCCTTTATAGAAACGTTTACCATTTTGTTGTAGCATATATGTGAAGAAAGTTATGAAGCTACTTGCATTCATATTTGAACAGCCCTCGTAATTATGCTAAAATAACAAACGGAGTCGTTAAGTACCAAACTAAATACTTAACTGAAGTACCACTGCAGGATTGTGTGTGTAAATTGCACAACGTTTATGTTGAAATATTACCAAATCTACTTGCAGTCAATTGTGCTAAGCATCTTAACTGCTAGTTATCATGTTACCGATTTCGACCAAAATATAAAAACTAAATCAACTCTCAGTTATATGTACTACCCATGTTGAACGTTTGCTAATCAGGATGAAACTCTAGGTAATTAAGTTGAAAGCAATGCTCGGGTAGCCAAACCGAGTATTTCAACATGGCTGTTCTGAAATAGTTTCCATACGAAAGCAGGTTCTAATACATTTTAACATTATGGAGACACAGGTATGCAAAACGGTAATTTTGCTTTGCCACAAAAAAAATCTTGGCAAAGCCTAATCACCCTTTGCTCACATGTGTTTCGATATTGTTAAAATGTATCAGTATGCAAAATTTGATTAAAATATACCATTGTGTTAAAGAGTTAAGAGCATTTTCACTAAAATACCTTGACTGACCAAACTGATGCTCAGCAAACCCTTTTCACCATTTTGCCACGGAATATAAATTTATGATCCGTGATTTTGCACACCAGGGTGGGTGGTTGGACAATATTAAAATAAATAAGTATGCAAAATTTGATTAAAAAATCCCATAAGGTTCAAGAGTTATGAGGATTTTCACTAACTGACCACAACAGGCTGGACACTTGCACAGCAAACCCATATCTATCAAAATCGGGTAGGTTCGCATGCCAGTGGTTAGGGTGTGTTGACACGAGTATGTATGTAAAATGTGATAAAATATACCATGTGGTTGAAGACTTATGAACATTTTCACTAGTTGGTAACAGACAGATGGATGGACGGACAGACTGACTCACATAGTGATTATAGTGCAAACCCAAGGGTCGTGCAATTGGTGCTATCATGCTTCCATGTATTATAATTGACTCACCAGGTGTATAGAAAATGAATACCATTTAAGGGATATGCCAACATGATAAAACAATAGGGATAAGATGTTCATTTGGAATAGATTGATTAAAAATGATATGATGTTTTCATATTGCCTAGTCTGGTTTTGGGTCTTGACGCGACAAAACCTGTCTCCGGACAAGGAGACACTCAAACCAGTCTCTAGCTAGAAAATTGAAATTTCACATGTAGCAAGTTTAGATGATACTTTCTAAAAAAGGAATAACAAAGATGCTGTTCAGACTGTGCGGATGCACTGGCTGGTCTGCACCTTAGTTGTTCCCAACCCCCAAGAAGGTTTTCTCACCTCGAGACCCAAATAACACTTTTTGCAAGTCATTTTCCTCTTATATGATAAATTGGTAAATGATGACTAAAATGATCATGGGATTGGATGAAACATTAGACCTTACTTTCTTGGAAATTATTGTTTTGAAATGCTCAGCCAAACTTGATACTTCAACTTTGATGAAATTCAATACTTTGTTCAAAAATCTTTGTATAAAAGATATACTGGGCGAACCTAATAATCTCAAACATTGAAATATTGATCAAGCCCATATCAAGACACTTATTCAGTCAGCATCAAATCTCAAATTTAAAAGATTAACACTTTGCTTGCAGAGTTTATTAATTTATAACTTAAAGCCCTTCTTTTAATCAACTTTTGTCCAGCTGAACCCTAATTTTACATTTTTGAAAACATTGTAATCAAGATCAGCTGGCTTCTGATGAAGCCAGCTGATCAGGATCCACACTGTTTTCCACTTTTTTTAAAATATGTTCTTACAACTGGAAAACTAGGCTAACAGAATGCGATTGGGGAAGGGTGTTGTACATGAAAATATTGCGCTGGACCAGGGTTTATATAGAATATGATAATAACCAGGGTATGAGTAATTGTCTGCAAATTAGCCTTTGACTCCAATATTGAATGACAATATGTCATGCGACATGGAAAAGTATCTTTCTATAGCCATCTATGGTAAATGTTTTAAATTTCAAACTTTTTTCTCTATCTCTTCTCAAATCAAATGTTGAACTCATAAAATGCTTGTCTGAATAGCAAACAGGGAAGACCCTGATCAGACTGAACTTCGGGCCTGATCTGAGTCCAAACCGTTTGGCACTCTGATAGTGTTGCCGTAAGAATTTTTTTAAAGTTAATTTTTAAAAAAGTCAGCAGAGGACTAAAAGATCACCCAGCATGCAAAGAGTTTATTTAGAAATGCCAAGCTGATACTCAAAAATATACTAATGACCATCCAAACTTTATACCAACTTTACCAAATGTAGCATGATATATCTGGTAATGTGCAAGGTCTATACCGATGTTGGCGGTATAAAATTGTTTAAAAATGGCTGTTCACCTGTTAAGAGATAATCCTCTCGTTAAAACTTGTGGATTATCTTCATGTATATGTAGACAAACCATAAAAAAATTGCACAGAGATGGAGGAAAGATATTAGGTTTGTTTTGATTCTTTACGTCCCTGTCAACAATTTTCAGTCATGTCCGGCGGGTCTTCCGGGGTTGAACCAGCGCTAAGCAGCAGATAAAGTGCCTTGCTCAAAGACACAACACAGTGACTCCCCTTGCGGTGCAATATCAGATTAGTTAAAAAGGGCTACGAATGAAAGTTAGGACACTGATTTCGCACCATTTTTGAAAGGGCCGTCTCATTATCAGATGAAAATCCAGTGACAGTCACTTCACAGCTTACCTAGTTTAGCCTTTCCATCTTCAAAGTCTAAACATGTCAAACCTATCTGACAAATGACAAAATCATATACACCAATCCATTAAGAAAAGGTCTTTGAAATGCTGGTCTTAACCCTTTGTATACTGGTCTGACTCTTTTGAAAATGGGTACTTTGGCAACCAGTGAAGACCCAGATGAAATGCCGCATAATGCAGCATTTCATCAGGGTCTACACTATTTGTTAAGACAAAAGTGATCTTTAGAAAAGAATACAATTTTATTTAGAAAGTATAACCCCTGACTCCTCAATCTATACAATGGACCATCCCAAGTTTATTGTATAAAACAAGAAGGAAAGGGTTAATGCAGCCCACAGATTATCTCAGCTTGTGGGGTCTTTTCACTTTTAACCCCTGACCTACTGAAGAAATCTATATGCATATCCACTTCTAACATTTGTTATGATGAATTCACAGGCTGTAAAGAAATGTCCATGCACAAGGCACAGCCAAGTGCTAAACCACCTGGCCTTGTCCTAAATTTTATTCTCCAAATTAATTATTTTAGCTAGTAATCAGACAAAGAGCCTGTCTAAATTTCATGCACATTGTTTTATTTGATTGACAGCAGTGGGATGCATGCTTCATGAATCGGGATAAAGTGTCTTGCTCAAGGACACAGCACAGTGCCTCTAGTGTGCCTCAAACTAGCAAACCTTCAAAAGCAAGTTGATCACTCTACCAAATGAGCTACTGGTACTGTGTATTGCAACATACAGTACAGTAAAACCTGCCTTAAGCGACCACTCAAAACAAAGGTCTTTAAGACAAATGGTAGCTTAATGAAGGTCGAAAGTATTGCAGAATGCATTCTGCAAAACTTTTGACCTACATTAAGTAAAAAACTAATTTTTGGTCTATTTGAGTGGTCGCTTAAGGCAGGTTTTACTGTATATATTTATATCACTCAGTAGTTTTCAATACAATCATTCACAGAGTGCAGTGGCTAAGTGGTTGAGTGCTTGACTTGAGATTAAGAGGTCTCAGGTTCAAGCCTCACTAGATGTATTGTCTTCTGCCTTTGAGCAAGGTTCTTTATCCTCATTGCTTTGTACCGGGGTTACCGCAGAGGATGACCATAACCGGTCGACTTGGATGCTAAGCAATAACTCAAACAATGCTAAAAGGTACATTTTCCCATGATTCTCAACAAGTATTGTCACCTAAGGTGAGGACCTGATATGAGCATTTCAAGTGGATCATAATCAATCTGAAAGTCTTTGCCCCCGGCCCCGAGAAAAAGGTCCTTGGCTCACAATCCTGGACAGGCTCATCTCATTTAAGCCATCTTACACGTATGTTGTCCAATCGAATCATTTTCAGCCTCCTTATACAATCTAAATGAAACTTAAGATAACTTTGATGGACAAAATAAGACCCAGATCAGACTGCAAATGCAGTCTAACCTGGGTCTACTTATGTACATCTTAACCCTTTTTCAGGTCACAGCACTTTCTGTAAACAGAAAAGGAACCCATGAAAGAATTTCTAGCGATAAAGCGAGCAATCTCCCTAAATGAGACGTTCGTTTTATATTGTTGAAATAACGACTGGAGAAACTGGGCACATTCAACAAATATATATAGATGAGCCGTCGATGCAACATTACCCCCGAATTTGTATATATTTAAAACGGGGTTTCCTAAATGCATGTAATAACTCTACTTCTTATTGAATGATAATTAATTTCGATCATCAACTGTGCTTGTTATTCAGTAGCCTATATGGGAACCAGACCGTTAAATAAGGGTAAACTGTCGTCCTATCACGCTGTGTACAGTAAAACTATTTATACAGTTGATGTACAATAAAAACGACCATCTTGCAAAGTGGTCTATTTTTGTCAGATATTTGATGTCTTCTTTCGCTTATACAACCCCTTTCCCCCCCTAGACCCAAGATGCCCTTTACATATGTTATATATTTGTATAGCGACATTTAATTGTCCAAAGGGCATCTTGGGTCTAGGGGGGGAAAGCATCTAAAACAAACTGAAAGACGCCAATTTCATCTTTTCAATGACAAACGTCACAATTTTAAGTATATTTCGTACGCATGCGCAGAAGGAATACCGCAATTTTTTTGGAAATAAACGGCTCGTATATCCTTAATATTTTAGCACTTTTACTTTATGAAAACCTGCTAAGGATTTACTAAAACTCTCGTCTTAACGGCACCCAGTCTAAAGACGTAAAATGAGGGGTGGGAGTAGAAGGCGCAAGTTTTCACGGCTTTGCAAATGATGAATCGCTTTGAAACCTATTTTGATGTTTTTTATGCATGTTTTCTACCGAAACAGACCAATTTTAAAAACGTAAGGATAATTTGAAAATTTAGGTTTTGTAATCATGTCAACTAGGGAAAATATACGCCTTATCCCTAGAGCTCCTTTTACTGGTAGCCGTTTAACCTTTTAAGCACCATGAAAATTTTGCAGTTTACATATTTTGATTGGTTTGTTTTCTTTTTTAATAGGAACAAAATCGGTTTTGGTATTTCATGTTATTTGTTTTCCAGCAGACAGATTACATAAAATGTGAAGCATTATTGTGCTCCTTAAAGGAATCAACCTTTTTTTTCCAAATGTTGTTTGCCAAATTCACATGTGACACTTTAAGGGTTAATGTAAATTAGAATCTTAGGCATGTGTTACGATGAATTTGGTGACCTGGGAAACTTTAGTGAAACATGCAGATTAAACCTTGTCCTAGCAAATAAATCAATATAGCTACATTTTCAAAGGGTTTGACCCTTTTCATTCTGTATATCTGCACATATTTACTTTGGCAAACAGTGAAGACCCATAAGGGATAATCACTTTTAACAGTGTCACTCTCATAAATGCACAAACAGAACCTCAAAAATATATTATTTTTTTCAACGAAACAAATAATATTTAGAGTCGGCGGATACAATATAAAAAATAAAATTTATATAGAAATTAATTTTTTTTCTACTTTACGGAAAATAACAGTTTGTAAATATTCTGGCCTAAATAAGATAGTTACATATGTTTGCATGATTTTGAAGAAAAAATATTAGTTTCCAATGAAATTGGCGTTTTAATGGATTTTCAAAAATTACAGGTATTTAATTAATTATTCAAAATGGCAGCCTACATTGTCTTATAAGAAGTCAGGATTGCTAAACTTTCTTATTTCAAATCTGAGTTTGATTGGGCTTGCAGGAGGTTGCATGGTTTGATAAGGTTTTTAATTATATACCTATAAATGATACATCTTTGAACTGTCTGTTTTCTGGCTATCTGATACAGAAAGTCGGATCAACGTATTGAGGTTTTCTGATTCTGTATCACTATCCTTTAAAATGAGGCGAACGTCGGTTACCTGTTTTTTGCGGCAACGTTATGTAAAGTAAATTTCAAGCATGGAACCAGAGGTGGAAACATGATGACGTAACCTCAAAAATATTAGCGTCAGTAATGGCAAAAGTTCTCGCAATTTTTCTGGATTAAAGACCAAGACAATTCATAAAATCAGAATAATGACAGAAAAAGGTGTATAATAAACATATTATTATAATAGTAACTTGATTTGGCGTGCAGTATCGCATCTCGTGGATGAGCCCATATTCGTGTCTCGGGTGATCCGATAATATAAGCTAATCAACTCGACATGATACAGTACGCCAGATCAAGTTACTGTTACTGTTATATTATATATGAGCCAAGATCTGACAAAAGGGACCTTCTGGCAATAAAAGTCAAAAGTGAGATATTTACAGAGAAAGAGACCTAGCTGTTGTAAACAATTACAGAAAATTTGAAGGGATTATCCTTACAAATAACAAAGATATGAGCGTTTAAACTCGTATATATGATGCATTTTGAACATGACGTCACTTAACGTTGTTAATGACGTTCTGACATCAACGCCATTGTGTTAACATATGACGCTAATACAAAGACTCTAGGAGCAATATTTCAAGAATACTTCATGTGTCTGTAAATTTGATGTGTATGCAATTGCATAGACTGTACAAATAGCCCATATACCCACATCTCGTGTTTACTAAAGCATTTGAAATGAGGTACCCTGTTTTATAGGAAGTGTGTAGACCATATGCAAAGCTGTTGCCATGGCAACATACATTATACGTATCGCTTAATTTTATCAGAACTGTTTGCGCCTTTGAATGTATAACATGTTAGAAGCAATTTGAGTCTATTGTAAGAATGTGCAAAATCTTGAAAATCATAGATGTTTTTGAAATTTTGATTACACAAAAACTGCTAAAATGCCTGAAGAACCCTTTTGTCAGATCCGCGCTCATATGTATTTCAGATTCACTTGCTCTCAATATTCCTGTCTCCTTTAAATATTTTTTTCAGCTGCTTTGTTTGCTTAACTCTGTGCATGCAGAAATTTTTTTACATGCTTTTTGTGTTCTGCTGATTTTTTTTTATCTAAGTGTCAAACAGCTTGGATTTAGATAAGGTTGACTGTATGATCTGGATACAAACTGTTTTCAGGCGACAACACTGGCAGACAAAGACTTAATTACAGTTATCACACAGGGCATAAAGGGGTAGGCAGCTATAGTGAACACACTGATTTATATAATATATTTTACTATCAAAAACAACATTTTTTATCATCAAAATGATGATTGTAGAGTACAAATATAATACAGTCAATACTCTTTATTACGTCACTCTTTATAACAGAATATTCAATATCCGACATAATTTTGCAGGGAACGGATCTGTTTCCATTAAAATTCCCTCTTTATAACAGAATATTCACTTAACGACACCGACAGAAAGTTCTGGGAACAAATACACATAAATTCATTATAACAGAATTTTAACCATGTGTCAGTCAATTTGGTGATCAGTACAAGGTCTTTTGCATGAACAGGTTTCTGTCACACTTGATAGGGGGGAAGCTTCGTGCATTTGGATGCAATATGAAATTGAACTGATCTATACATTTGGAATAATATCATCTTAGTAAATTTGTATACTATTTTCTTTTATTAAATGCTTATGATATGGAAACCTGGTACTGGTCGGCATTTCCTTATAAGAACAAACAGGGTTGTGACTGTATTATTGATTCCCAAAATGTTTTTTTTTTGGATTAAAAATGTCATTTTGGCAATCCAAACACAGTTTGTTTAAAAATTGTTTCAAGGATCACTGCCTAAATGGTGTTGTTATTGTAATGGATTCACAGGCTGCACTTGTGCAGATCCCTATCAGCTTCAGAAGCCAAATTATCTGGACCGACACTTGTTTTTGATAGAGAATGTATCTAATATCCTCATGACAATGGTTAAGGACATAATTTTTTATATTCTCAGCAAAATTAAAGCAAAGCCATCAAAGTCTATCAAAGGACACCACACTTCACCTGAATCATGGCACTTAATCAAAAGTGATACTTTCTCATACAAAGAAAATCCTATAAGTTTTTTTGTTCTTGAGAAAATGGTATTGATATTTTGTTGTATCATAATTTTGGGATAGATGGAAGTTTTCATTAGTCACAGGGTTCATACAGGCAAATTTGAGAAAAAATCAAGGACATTTCAAGGACTTCTAAAGACTATCATACAGTTTTCAAGGACTAAAAGTTTATGAAAACTCCTACATTTAAGTTTTTAAATTCTACTTCAGAAATGCTAGCCTGAGATAATGAAGAAATTAGTACTAGAAAACTAGAGCAGAAGTCGATGGTACACCATCGCAAATACCCGCTTTTTGACCTATAACCTTTACCTTGGGGTCAAGGTCACACAAAATGTTGCTCAGTACCTTCAACATAATATTTCCTATGCACCTGTAAAAGTTGAAGTTGCTATGTCCAATGGTTAAGGAGAAGAAGCATTTACAAAAATACACTATATGACCTTGACCCATGGGTCAAGGTCACACCAAATGTTGTCTAACGCCCTCCAAATCATATGACCTTTGCACCTGCAAAGTTTGAAGTTGCTACGTCCAACAGTTTAGGAGAAGATGCATTTACAAGAAAGTACATTATTTGACCTTGACCTTCAGGTCAAGGTCACACTAAATGTTGCCCAGTGCCCTCTACATCATGTGACCTATGCACCTACAGAGTTTGAAGATACTACGTCAAAAGCTTTAGGAGGAGAAGCATTTACAAGAAAATTCAATATTTGACCTTTGACCTTGACCTTGTGGTCAAGGTCACACAAAATGTTGCCCAGTACCCTCTACATCATGTGACCTATCCAGCTACAAAGTTTGAAGTAGCTAGGTCTAATCGTTTCGGAGGAGATGCATTTACAAGAAAATACATTATTTGACCTTTGACCTTGACCTTGGGGTCAAGGTCACACAAAATATTTCCCAGGAACCTCTACATTATGTGACCTTTTCAACTACAAAGTTTGAAGTTGCTACGTCAAAAGGTTGAGGAGGAGATGCATTTACAAGAAAATTCAATATTTGACCTTTGACCTTGACCTTCGGGTCAAGGTCACATGAAATGTTGCCCAGTACCCTCTACATAATGTGACCTATTCAGCTACAAAGTTTGAAGTTGCTACGTCTAACCGTTTAGGAGGAGAAACAATTACAAGAAAATACAATATTTGACCTTTGACCTTGACCTTGGGGTCAAGGTCACACGAAATGTCGCCCAGTACCCTCTACATCATGTGACCTATTCACCTACAAAGTTTGAAGTTGCTACCTCTAACGGTTTAGGTGGAGATACATTTACAAGAAACGTGACGGACGGATGTACGCACGGACGGACGGAGAGACGGACGGACGGACGGACGGACGACGGACCGACTTTGACACGAAATTAATATACCCTTTTTTTCTAAAGAAAAAAGCGGGTATAATTAGTACAAAATTGTTGTGCCTTTATTTGGTGCAGCATTTGCTGCACCAAATAAAGGCACAACAGTTTTATTCTGATTTAGATCTCTATCAACAGTGTTAATTCCTACAGAAAATAGAAGAAATCAAGGACTTTTCAAAGCCTTTGTGTGATTTTCTAGTACTTTTCAAAGCAAATTTATTTTTCAAGGCCTTTTTAAGAAAGCCCTCTAAATTCAAGTAGTTTTCAAGCCTGTACGAACCCTGAGTCAAGAAAAAGTTAACTCTTTGTCCGCCAGTCCCCACTTTGTCCTCTGCTTTCCTGTCTTCTTATGTTCTTAGGTAGTCTAGCTACCTGTATATTGCAAACAATATGCATCCAGATCAGATTGCTCTCAAGGGAGCAGTCTGATCAGGGTTCATAGTGTTGTTTCCAAGATAAAATCTAGTCTGAAGTGCACTTGAATATATGTAGCAAATGTAAAAAGCAGATAACATTTTCAGTACAAAAGATATTGGCGGAATAAGGGTCATCTAACACAGCAATAGAATAATGTCTTTGTGGCCTTGTCCATATCACGCTTAAAATAAATATACATGTATATAGCAAATATCTTGACATTCGAGGTTTTTGTCAAGACGTCAAAATCTCTTTTCTAAGTTCTTCCTCAGCAAGTATTGTCTCTATATGAGGTACATCTTCTGCTATGACATCAACTGGGTTGCCATGGTTACTTCTGGGGTCAAGGTCATCATTATCCTCGAGCTGGCACAGGAGATTGTCATTTTCATATGTTGGGAAGAAATACCTGAAATTAAAAAATTAAAAATTTATCAAGAGATTTTAAAAACTTGAGTTTAGATATACGTATAATTCTAACACACCTCGCCTATAGAGTCAATGCTTAAAAAGTGTGATATATCAAACAATAATTCACAGTTTAGAAAGCACAAGGAAGGTGCATGCAAGCTGACGTCATTTATAACTGGAAAATGACGTCATTCATGGCGTTAGACGGTGTAACCTTGTTTTAACCCTTGAAAGACGTTACAAATACACGTAAACGAATGCGACATAGTCTAAGTATTGGCGGTAGTTCTTCAGTGCAATGGCGAAAAGTTGGAAGAAGCTGAAGACTTCAAATGTGTTTTCGTCGTTTATTGTGTGTTAGAATTGAAATAGATAAGCTCCAGTGCGTGAATTGTTGAGTAATAATTCACTGTTTGTCAGTCAGTTGTACGAAGATAAATCACTGGCACAACACGCTCGTGATTTGATCTTCTTTAGAGCTGACCTCCAAACAGTGAATTATTATACAACAATTCACTGCAAGAGCTGATCTATTTCTTAAATATATATTTTAGGAGAAAGCGACGACACGAGCAGGTAAAGGGTTAATGATAATGTTTGATTATGAATGTAGTTCAAATGTAATGGGTTTTCCGATTTTATCCTGATTTATGTATTTTTATTAAATCTAAAAAAATATCAGACATTAACAGAGCACTTGATAAAGAGAAATTTCAATTTATCTTTTTTAGTATCCCATTTAAATATGTTCCTTTGAAAATCTAACTTTAACCCAACTTTAGAAAAATTTCAAAGATGTTTTTATGGAGTTAGATAATCAAGACTTTTTTTCTTAACAAGTACTCTATTGAAAGAAAAAAAAATGCCCATACAACAAAAAAATAAGATAACCAGATGCCACTAATTAAAACAAACTTTAGAGTGACTTCACAAATGTATACATCTTTTACAAAACAGCACTTCTTTATACAAGATCAGGGAGCACAGTGGCTCAGTGGTAGAGTGCTTGACTCCAGACCAAAGGGCCGGGGGTTCGAGCCTCACCGGCATCACTGTGTTGTGGTCCTTGAGCAAGACACATTTATCCTAGCTTAGTACTGGTTCAACCCAGGAAGACCCGTCCCTGTTCAACTGAAAGATTGTTGATGGGACGTAAAGAATCAAATCAAACAAACAAACAAATACTAGATCAGAATAATTAATTGTTTCAAATAGTGGACCAAAATGGCATTTTTCTTCAAGTTTACAAATAAAATGGTATTAATTTTCTAAAATTTAGAATGTTTTATTTTGTCTACTCACACATAAATTTGGTGGTTTATAGGTTCAAAGACATATTGACACACACAGACAAGGTGACTTTGTCAGCAGCACAAATGTTTAATAAAGAAATATTAGGTGGGTAATATCATTATATTAGGCCAGAAATTTTTTTATTAGTTGATTTACGGGATTTTTTTTTTAGATTTAGGGTTGGGGGACAAAAAAAAGAGCCATTTTCAGAGCTTTAATTTTCAATATCTCCAGGAAAAAAACAGTAAAACTAGTAAGGTAAACCAACAGTCTGCATTTAATCTTTAAATATTTCATAATTTTCCTAAAAATCTGGACAGGACAATCACTTTTAACAGTGTCACTCTAAAAAATACACAGAGAGAACCTCAAAAATATTTTTTTCAACGTTTAGAGTAGGCGGATAAAACAAAAAATAATTTTAGAATTTTTTTTTTTCTACTTTCCGGGAAAATTACAGTAGGAGGGTTTACAAATCAACTAATAAAAAAAAATCTGGCCTTACCCACCTTATTTCTTTATTAAAACATTTGTTGTGGTGCCCATTGGAAGCCTCTCAAAGAGACACTTCCAATGGGTATCCACAATATAGGTTTTTATTGAAATTGAAGAAAACTACCGTTTCAGACAAACTTATTATCTAAATGACTGGGTTCAAAGATATCGATATAAGATATAAAATATGTTCTTATTGTGGATGCAACATTAATTCAAAATAATTTCACTATTTCTACTCCATTAACTTTGTGCTCTTTCTGGGCAGGTGACAGTTTAAAGATGTATGTTTTTATCCTCAATAAGTAATTACAGATTTGAAAGAAAAAGTACCTTTCTACATCATTCTGGTTGTAAGATCAAGCAGAATTTCTAGTGAGTATAAAAATGGTTAATTTTGCCAACTGTTTGCAAAATTCAAGTTTTTGGCAGCACAATACAACATATTTGAAAATATTATGGGAAATGGAGCAAATTGCCCTTTTGGAGCAAATGCTCCATTTCCCATAAATTTTTCAAAAGTATTCAAAACTTAACTTAAATTTGTCTAAAAATAGAAAATGATGTCATGATCTAAAAATAGCCTATGGAGTAAAGGGTTAAGCTACCATTTGCCATTAAGACCTTTTTTTGTCTATTTTTGAGCGGCCGCTTTACATATGCTTTCATGCTTTGAAATCCTGGCACTTTGTTGTTATTCATAGGTACAAGCACCATGTTTTTTTTGTAGATGCTTTGATGATGAAAATGATGATAGCCATTCATGGTAGTTCTTGCACTACCGAATACTCATGGTTTATAATTTTGCAAACCATCACATAACAACCCTAGACAATCATAGGAGCCCAAAGCACTATACCCCAGGTCGTACAAGCACCGTATCGAACCATTAAAGCAATATAAGCACCTATTACAATACAGTTTAAGCATGTTCTCCTGTCAGAACATGACAGAAATATTATCTTCTGGTCAATCCCCCTTAGTAATAAGGGGCTGAGACCTGAGAAAACCTGTCTTCCGGGAATCGCGAACAACAAAGGCGCAGACCAGCCTGCCCATCCGCGCAGTCTGATCAGCACCTTTGTTATTCGCTTATTGGAAAGTAGCATATCTAAACTTGCTTCAAGCAAAACTTCAATATTCTAGCTAGTCTCTGAAGCTCAGGAGACCGGTTTGAGTCTCCGTTTTTCAGAAACCCCGAAGACTGGTTTTGTCGCGATGAGGCCCATATGGAACTTCTGTGATGCTGAATTTTCTTCTTTCTATCATGGTTCACCCAAAATTTGTTGTCTTGGTCAAATTGTGATGAATCGTGATTTAAACTGTAGTCAAAACTGTGAATAATATATGGGGTTTACGCAAGTCTCTTTGTAATTGAATATGTTGCATGTAAACTAATTCATTTTGATGTCCACTGCAAAATAGACCAGTCAGATAACTGTGAACTAGTCACAGTTAGGTTCTACCAAAATTTACAGCTATAATCAAGAGCTCAAGACCATCAGCTACTTGCAACTAGAGACGTTTTTCCACGAAAAACCCCCTTTTAGGAATAAAAATATCACAAAATTGCATTTAGTTATGTTACAAGGGGAATAATTTGAAAAATAAACATGCAAGAGTTATAGTTCTTGTGCATGACACGTCGTATGAATGTGCTCTACAAATGTATGAAGTTTGTTGAAATACCTCTAAGGGTTATCAAGTTATAGAGCGGACACGAAATAGCATTGCAAATGATGAAAGGGAAATAACTCCAAAAATATCCAAACAGAGTTATGGTTCTTGTGCATGACACATTGTCACATTGTGCTCTAGAAATGTATGAAGTTTCAACCAAATAGCTTTAACAGTGTTCAACTTACAGAGCGGACAAAAAATTGCATTTAGTTATGTTACAAGGGGAATAATTTGAAAAATAAACATGCAAGAGATACTGTTCTTGTGCCTGACATGTCGTCTGAATGTGCTTTACAAATGTATGAAGTTTCGTTGAAATATCTCTAACAGTTATCAAGTTAAAGTTCGTTCATTAAGTTAAGTTCGTTGAAATATCTCTAACAGTTATCAAGTTATAGAGCGGACACGATTTTGTGATGGACAGAAGGACAGACAGACAGAAGCAATGGGAAAAACAATATGTCTCCGGACCCTTCCACGGGGGAGACAAAATTATCTGATGATGAGTGCAGATGGAAATTTCAAGTCACTAACACTTTGTTGTTGTGAATCAATACTCCAACAAAGTTCATTTTAAGCTATAAATTAATAGTAAAGTTAAGTTACATGTTCTTCTTTAATAGCCAGAGTAAATTCCCATCAATTGTCACAAAGATTGACATGATAAAGTACAACAAATTTCCATCACATACAGTGACAAGTTTGATTGTTATCTTATAATCAATAAAGAAATATCCAACTTAAATTATACATGATGGTGATGTATGAAAGAAGGTGAAAATACTGTCAACTTTAGAATTCAACTTTATTTTGTGGTTTTATGACACTTTGTACAAAGATAAAGTCAATAATAACATTAAATGTGAAGAAAACCTGACTTTGTTGCATTCAGAACAACATAGGTGAAAACAAGGCTGCACATTTGCACAGTCTGATCAACACTTTTGCTATTTGCTCTATTGAAAGTTTAACCCATAAAGCGCCACCTATAATTTACAGCAGTTGACAATTTCAAATTTTGCTGCTTTTTCAAAAATACCGAAGAAGATATGATATTTCATGAGAATCGTCTGCCAGCAGACGATTCTCATGAAATATCATACCTTATTTTTTTTCAAGAATTGGGAGAGATGTCAACAAATTTGTCGTCTGCAGCGGTTGTGATTGGCGCTGATAAGGGTTAATATCTAAACTTGCTACAGGCAAAAGTTCAAAACTCAAGCTAAATGTGTCTAGCTGAGCAGGCTGGTTTGAGCTCACTAAGGTCACTAACCCCAAAGACAGAGGTTTTCTTGGGATGTACCAGACCAAAATTATCATCAATATACATGTAATATACAGTGAGACTATATATTTATTATCAAATCCATGTATTTCTTAAAATATATCAGTATGCATGATTTTACATAGCGAGTCCATAATTTTATTAACTCTATCAATAAGAAATTAAAGCAATTTTTATGCATTTACTTTATTTTCTGGCCAATCTATTATTACTTGCATTAATAACTGTTGCATTCTTGTTTTAGGAACATCCTTATGGGTGCGATTCATGCAGTACAAGTCATTTGGAACTCCTCATCCCATTCCGTGGAATCAGACCTTGGATGTGCAACACGATAAAAACTTCAAAGAAACCATGCTGACATAATAAATAGTTAAATTTTATCAAAAAAGATGGCTAAACCTCAAGAAAATCATCATAGAAATGAAGCTTTAACTATATGATTATTATGGAAAAATACAAACATTATTTAACCAGACTGAGTGTTGATAAACTTTTTCCTGTTACCAGAATAATCATTTTTAATTAGACTGACCTTACATGCTACCAGACTTTTTTCCTTAATACTATTGCCAGTTCCTGCAGCTAACTAAACTCAGCTTTTTCGTAGATAGTTCTATGCCTTTCATACATCCAAGACCTGATATAATTGGGCTGAGGAGTTTCAAATCATGTACAAGTCTTTGCTGATGCAACTGGTAAATACCTTAAATTCGGAAATTTTCGCGATAATTTTATTTTCGTGAAAAAACTTAAAAAGACATATTTGCCAGGTTAAAAATTAGCGACTATAGGGCATTATTTATCTACATCAGTGAACAATTAACAGAGTAATTTCGTCGTTTTGCAAGGGTTTAATTTTCACGAAACAGAAACATCGCAAAAATTTCAGAATTTACAATAATGTAAACAATATTGAATACATCACTCCTTTCAAATACTGTCAGGTCAATGTCCAAACAAAGGGCAGGCTGTCAATTTTTTCACAGTAAATCTAGACATATTAACTTAAAGTGATACAATTACAGTGTCCTAACTTAAATCATGTCTGTCTCAAAAACGTTGATAGCAAGAAAAAGAAGGCTTCAGTGAAAAGAGGCAATAATGCACATTAAAAAAATTGAATACAAACTGTTTGCAAAGGTTTTCAGCAAATGACAAGTCGCCAACCCTTAACTGTGCATGTTACAACTATCTTCTGCAGGTTAATGACACAATCTTTCATCATCTGCTATACATTGTCCAGTAGTAGCACATTAAGGCTTTAAGGCCAGACTGTACATCTATACATTCCTAACCGATAAGTACCAAAATCTTATGTGCTCCCAGCAGGCACACAACCTTAAAACAACCTTATATCAACATTGGTGAGATGTCATATGTTGCTTCGACATCATGTGCCTGGTGCGCTAGCTCTTGTATTCATTCTGGATAATTAAGCATATTTCCTTTGATAGAGCCAAATCATCTAATATCATGACAATCATCAATAAAATGAGATTCAAGTCTTTTTTAACCTGTATAAACTTTCATACATAGCTCTAGAAAAAAAATCAACCAAAAAGGTGTGATTTTTTTCTCCATTGATACATTTCTTATGGTACTCTTTGGAAGTGAGACTCAATGAGATGTCTCTCTGAGATGCTTCCAATAAGTTACCCACAGCACAATTTTTCCCACATATTTTTTCTTGGAGAGAAAACCTGGTTACCCTTATCTAGGTCTTTTAAAGCCGTTTGCATGCTGTTTAATTTTGCATGTTTTTTGTCATCTGCTGAATTTTTCAAAAATAAGATTTCGTAGAACACTTTCAGCATGATGAACAGAGTGTCAAACAGTTTGGATCCAGATCAGGCCCAACATGTTGTTGGGCCTGATCTGGGTCCAAACTGTTTGCAATTAAAGGCTAGCAGCAGAGGACAAAAATGGTCACCAGTTAAATTAACATTTTATTTTTCCCAAATTACCCCATGAAAACAATGAGAGTCTGTATGGCGGCTATCCTATGTAGCCGTAATGAGGACATTGGTCTCCAAAATGAAATCCAGCCCTATTCTAGCCATAAAACTTTAAATGATTCAATCTTGGGGAAATCTTTTTTCTTTGAAAGTCCTTTGTTTTCTTTCAGAAAAATTCTATGTGTAAAATAAGAAGCAGCAACTGTGATAGGTCTTCTGTACTCCATAGATTTATAATCCCTTTGAAATTTAAAACCCAGTCATTGGGATATTTTGTATTGAATATTTTTGTCATAATAGGAGCCCATTGTGTCTATTAATTACTGTTAAGGGTACCAATTTTATATTATACAATGTGTAAAATCAAAAAAAAAAAAAAAAGACGAATCCATAGGCTTGCACATATTTGACAATTGCGGTTTAGCAAAATTGGGTTACCGGATAGTGACATGCAGTCAATATCATACCATATTTATTCAAAAGAATTAATCTAGTCATACCCCTTTTCAAATAAACATCCCTAATTTTCATCAGGTATACATACAGATGGTAAAATTTTGACAATAAAATTGTGTTATACTGATAACCTATGTCATGTCTAAAGGATATGTTATTAGTTACGTCCAAAATGAAGGCGTCCTGGGGTATTTTTTGGAAAAAAAAGCAGTTCTTGTTTCCTTACTGTGTTGTGCACAACCTTTCAGACCTTAGCTATTTTAACACCACCAAGAGCCAAAACAACTATATACAGCAGGCAACACACATTTGTGGTAAAAAATTTCTGATGAATTGTCTGCCTGTTCATATATAAAAGAAGTCATCATTTTCTAAAAGCAGTGGCAAAATTGAAAATGTCGTCCGCTGCAAATTTTGAGTCCCTTTCTTAAGTTTAAATTCCACTTTAAAAGTCTTGGACCTTTTTCTTACTTAACTAACCACTCCGAAATGCCTCAGATCAGACTGTAAAAGTGCTGAGCAATAACTCTGATCAAACTGCACATTGTGTGCAGTCTGATCAGAGTCTCTGCTCAGCAAACATACCAAAAGGGTATCAATTTCACCCAGGGGCTCGCAAATGTGTTTTACAACCCTATAATGAGTTTAAACATTATGTACAGTCTGATCAGAGTCCTTGCTCAGCAAATTTACCGAAAAGGTATTCATTTCACCCTGTGGCTCACAAATGTGTTTTACAACCCAATAATGAGTTTAAACATTCACCACAATCTGAATTGTAACTGTCCGTACCAGCCTCGTCTAGCGCAGTGTCACAATCAATATGTTAGATTGTGCTTAATGTCATGGAAGCTATTTTCTGATGTCAACAATTATGTCTCTGTTCACAACCTCAGCTCTTATGACCAGCCCCTTATCTTCAACTCAAAACAAAAACTTCTGCAGAGTCACTGCTCTTAAGGGACTTTCCAGGAGATTTGTTTTTCATTTTCTACCTCATTCAACTTAAATCTTTGTTTATGCTGGGTAATTTTTCAAAAAAAAATTGTCATCTGCTATTTTTTCAAAATTAATGCTTTTAAAAAATTCTTTCAGGAACACTATCAGAGTTTCAAATGGTATGAAACCAGATCATGACCAACATTCTGTCGGTTCTGATCTGGGTCCAAACTGTTTGAAAAAGGTTAAATCAGAAGAAAAAGTCGTATTAGCAAGGAAAGAGTTGAGGTATTTTCCAGAAGATTTGCTTTTCAGTTTTAACTCATTTAACTTAACTCTTTGCAAACTGGGTAATTTTTCATACAAATGTGTCGACTGCTGATTTAAACTTTTACAAAACATATCATTTTGTTGGCCTGATCAGAGTACAAACTGTTATCATTATTTAAAGTAGCCCATAAAAGTTGTCAGCAGAAGACAAAGACAGGGATTAAGCAAAATAGTTCAAGATTAGACTGCGCCTAGATAACAAAAACAAATAATGCCTTTTCTTCTCGGGGCTAAAGAATTTCCGACCATTATTCGACAATGTAATTTTATAATGATAAGTTTTACAAAATCAAAAGTCAATTTGCAGAGTATTTAGCTGGTTCCTTAATTGCAATAGCCTACAGCTGATTGTGGGTAAGACTTTAACTTTTTGGTGTCTGCTGATAACCTTTGCAAACAGTTTGGACAAATGGATCCAAACTGTTTAACATGATGATAGTACAAGTATTCCTGAAAGTATTTTTCGAAAAAGGTTAATTTTAGGGAAAAAATCAGCAGATAACATAAAAGCTTGAGTATAATTTCAAATTATTGAGAAGATGATATTTTTCTGATCTCTCTGGGTAATTATGCATGCTTTTTCGCCATCTTCTGATTCTTTCAAAATCAACTTTTTTTAAAAATTCTTTCAGGAATACCATCAGAGTGTCAAACAGTTTGGATTCAGATCAGGCCCGACATTTTGTCGGGCCTGATCTGGGTCCAAACTGTTTGCAAAAGTGATCAGCAGAAAACACCAGTATGTAGAGTTAATTTCCAACTTGCCATTTCCAACAGGGGTAATGATTTTTTTAAAAATATATAGGACCCAACATTTTGATCTGGGTCCAAACTGTTTGCAACAGTTATCAGCAGAAGACACTAATAGACACAGACTTTTTAAGCGTTAAAGGAAAGAATGAGTATGAAAGCAGGGATTTATAAAGCAGGATGAATCATGTAACTTTACTGATAAACCTACATATCCATCAATCCCAGCCTTCAAAACACTAATCCCTCACTCACTCTAAAGAATGGCCGCCCACAAGATAAATCACACAATGTTTGGTCAGCACACCAGGAGGTTTGATGTCAACAATGACCAAGTTTTTCATACTGCCCAATGATTAAGCTATTGACCCCCAGTACATCACCAACCTGTTTATTCATCAAGTACAACTCATTAGGCCTCAAGGTTATAAAACTTTTTTATTCTCAACTCAACTGAGCATGAAATTTAACCTGCTCCCAAATGTTAAAATGCCAACAATTGTTGGCGTTTTAACATTTATTAGCAGGATCAATGCAATCCTGAAATGTTTGTCGGGCCTGATCTGGATCCAAACAGTTTGACACTCTGATGGTACTCTATTCCTAAAGTCTTATTTTAAAATCAGCAGACAAAAAAAAGCATGTTAAATTGAAGCAGTATTATTAGAGGAAAACTATATCCACCAAACTGCAAATTGAGTTGACAAGCATGCTCACTGCTCTTTATTGTGTCACAATGATACAGGCTGAAATACATCAATTATTACAAGGGAGAGCACGCACAAACACAACTTTAGTCAAACTTTGAAAATACAAAGTGCTGTGGTTACATTGAATATTAGGTCAAGGTCATCAAAATCTTATTAACCTTTTTCTGTTTGCAAACAATGTATCAATTCAAGTTTGGTGTAGAAAATTTACTGGTTCAGAAGACAGAGTTCAGAAAAGGCTGATTTACAGTTTTTCTTAAGGATGGTGACCATGATAATGAGATGACCTTGAAACCTAGGTGGAGGTTGTCACCAAAATCATATCAACTCTTTATTTTGCCACAATGATACAATACATAAACGTTTAGCTAGAATCCTATGTTCAATTCAAGAGATATCATACAAAAACCCTATTTTGGTCAAAATATGACATTTCAAAGTGCTGGTATGACCTTGAAAATAAGGTCAAGGTCACCAAAATGGAATCAACTCTTAACCCTCTCCTAACAATATATCTTTGCAAGTTTGGTTAAAATTGAACGACTGGTTCAGAAGGTAGTGTGTGGAAATGGCTGATTTATACAGTCTTTATAGGATGGTAACCTTGAAAATTATGTCAAGGTCACCAAAATTTGATCTACCCTTCCCACCTCCCAACAATGTATCTATGCAAGGTTGGTCAAAATCCATTTGCTGGCTCAGAAGATAACATACATAAACCCTTTCTGGACATATCAAATGTGTAAACTTGAAAATTAGGTCAAGGTCACTAAAATTTGATCTACTCCTCTCCTCCCAACAATGTATCTATGCATGTTTGGTCGAAATCCATCCACTGGTTCAGAAGAGAAGGCATGCAAACCCTATTTCGTACATTTCAAAGAGCGGATGTGACCTTGAACACTGGCTCAAGGTTGCCAAAGTTTCATGTATTAACCTTCCCCTCCTTCGAAACATGTATCTATGCAAGTTTGTTCAAAATCAAATCACTAGTTCAGAAGATAACACACGGAAACCATATTTGGGACAATTCAAAGTGCCACTGTGACCTTGAAAATTAGGTCAAGGTCACAAAAATATAATCAACTCTTTCAAGTTTGGTCAAAATCCAAGAAACGGTTCAGAAGATAATGCAGAGAAAAGAAGCTACGCTGACGGGATCCGTACCAAAAACAATATGTCCCCCACCCTTCAGGTTTGGGGGACATAAAAATTACCCAGCATGCAAAGAGTAAATGGTCCATATTAGATTACCAGCTATGTCAGTTTTACAAGCAACAACAACTCAATGACCAGTCAATATAATTGGTCAAAACTGTAACTTATCCATTCCTAATAAGAAATTACCGAAAAAAAACAGGAGAAAAAGGACTTTAACCTTCCTTGACCAATAGAATCATCCATTCATCTTGATATATTTATCCTGATACATTCTTTATACAATATCTCTGCATGCTAGGTATTTTTTGCATGCCTTTTTGTTGTCTTTTTTTTTTTAAAAAATCTTTCAGAAATAACATCATGAATATAAAACAATTTAGATCCAGAAAAGACCCGACCAAATGTCCAGCCTGATCTGGATACATACTGTTTGACAGGGACATATCAGGGAACTTCATCAAATGAACCATGACACGACAAAACCAACAAAATGGGTGTGTGCTGAGCAAAGACTCAGATCAGCCCAATCTGATCAGAGCTTTCGCTGTGCACTCAGTTGACAGTGGGTAACTATGGAATCAAACAGTGTCAGTCCTGATCTGGGTCCAAACTGTTTGCAAAGATTATTAACAGACAACACTAGTAGACAAAGAACTAAAATAGGTGTGGTGTTAGGAAAGGTGATTTATCATGATATGACTGAAAAATAATTCTCAGAGATGTACTTCACACTATATAAGTAAACTTATCTCAAAGAGGTATGAACAAACCAGAACAGATCATTGTCACTTTGTCCGGGATTCTGTTGTGAAAGGACACTACAGGTCCCCTTTCTTCTGAAAACAACTGGTTTTGTATCAGTTACTGATCAGATGGGCGATCCGGTACAATCATCTAAATTAAAAGTGTCAAACAGCGAGACCATTGTTCGCAAGCTCAACGCTCTATTCTACTCCCGTAAGTATTTTGTCAATTTGTAGTATAAATTACAAAGTACTGATACTTCTCTTACAAATAATTTGAACTCTTATGTTTTTAACCCTTATTATGCCAATATATTTTTATACTGAAAATGTCGTCTGCTTATAACATCTGCTGCATATATTCAAATGCACTCCAGAACATTTTACAATGGAAACAAACACTGAAGACCCTGATCAGACAACTGCTAAGGGAATAGTCTGATCTGGGTTCATATTGTTAGCAATATAAGCTACCAAAGTGCATAAGCAGATGAGAGAGCAGATGACAAATGTGGAGAGTGGCGGGAAAAGGGTTAACTTTTGCAAAGCATTTTACGTTTTGTTTTATTTTCTGTTTTTATTTTCAACCTATTGTTAGGTACTGTCGTGCCAACCAAGAGTGACAGTGACGTAACACTTTGTTTGCAATTACTAAGTTAAACACTAATGTGTACACTTCACTTGAGCTAACCCAAATCAATAGGTCACTTGTGTATTAATCCTATCCTGTGAATAGGATTAATACACCAGTGATCTATCGATTCTAAGTCCCTGATAACTTTGTAACGAAAGCATGGCATCACTGTCACTGTTGGCTGGCAGGACAGTAAACATCACCATGCCAGACATGCTAATTCTTTGCATGCTGGGTAATTTTTCATGTCATTTTGTCATCTGCTGATTTTTTTTTTTTTTCAAAATTAACTTTTAACAAAAAAAATTAAGGAACGCTATTAGAATGACAATTTTTTTTTTTAATCCAAATCAGGCCCGACATTCTGTCTGACCTGATCTGGGTTATATTGTCATTAGACGACAAATATCGCCACCAGCAGTTGTATTGCTTTCAGAGTAAACAGATGTCCCCCACCCACCACACACATCCAAATTTGACCTATTTAGTTCCACTGTGACCTTTAAAATTAAGCCAAGGTCAGCAAAACCTAATCCAGTCATCATCATGCTCCAATGTTATTTCCATGCAAATTTGGTTCTAATCCCCCCACTAGTTCATGACACGGGTGAAAGTTCAAATTTTCCAAAATCCTGAACTTTCTAAATTTCAATCTTAAAACTTGCAGTATCCACGATTTCAAGATCAAATGGTCTGTTGTGCTCAGACAGACTGAAAATAAATCAGAGAAGCTAATACAATCTCATTAATTTAGCATTTTGAGGATGACTTTCTGTGGAAAGTCATTCTCAAAATACTGAATTCAGGAATAATCCTGAAAACTTTCACCCACTAGTTCATGAGATATCTTGCACACAAGAAAGCTTCATGCTAACCCCAACTGTAATCGACACCACAACAAAATGTCCCCCTCCCTTTCAGTGGGTGGACATACTGTCGTGCCAGCCAAGAGTGACAGTGACGTAATATTTTGTTTACAATTGTTAAGTAAAACATTAACTTGTACCCTCCACTTGATGTAACGCAAATCCATAGATCACTAGGATTAATACACAATTGATCTATCGATTATAAGCCCCTGGTAACTTTGTAAACAAAATATGACATCACTGTCACTCTTGGTTGGCAGGACAGTGGTTACCCCATTTTATCTGTATGTCTTGTTATTATGATAATTATTCTATAACAATTACAGCCAAACAAAATTTCATCTTAGATAACATTGATTAAAGCAGGCCTTTAGTTAAGAGTGCGTAACAGAAAAACAGATAAATAATTTTCTAATTTCTAAACCAAAAGATATGTGATGGGTATTCAAAAGAACTGTCACATTGAGATGGTTCTTTTGAGCTTCTACAACATATGCTAACAATTATTGGTAAGAAAAAATTTACAACTTTACGCTGAAATTTTTTGTTTATCTAAAACCTTGATTCAAGCCAGCTATTATGTCTATTATAACTCTTTGCATGCTGGGTAATTTTTCATGCTTTTGTTGCCATCTGCTTACTTTTTTCGCAATCAACTTTTCGCAAAAAAATCTCTCAGGAACGGTATCATAGTGTCAAACAATTGGATCCAGATCAACAAGAATGTCAGCCCTGATCTGGCCCCAAAATGTTTGCAAAGGTTATCAGCAGACGACAAGTCTCTGCAGGTCTATGTAAAAAAAACTGGGTGTTCAAGCCATAGCACCAACTCAGTTGGTAGAGTGCTGGATTCCTGTCCAAGAGGTCACAAGTTTGAATCTCTTCCGTGGCGCATTGTTGTGTCCTTGAGTAAGACCTCACTGCTTAGTACTAATTGAAATGTTTGGACATGGCTATAAACTGTTGAACGGGACCTAGATCATCAAATCTATCAAACAAAATCAACCCATTACATTGGACAACCTTACACATTGGACCAATCAGGCCTTGAGGTTATTAAACTTTTTTCATGCTCATCTCTCTTAGCATGAAATCTTAATTGCTCGTATTAAGGTAAAAAGGTGAAATAAAACAGGGTTCCACACAGAAATCCAAAAAGACAATTCCATGATTTTTCCATGATCAACAATGTAATTTCCATGACTATTTAATGCACAGTCTCCGCCCTCCCCTTTTACCATCATCTTCACCATGCAGAGCATAAATACGGAATGCAGAAACAGTAATGTATTTAAATAAGCATGCTCGTAGACTATGCACGCATTTTGAACAACTTGAAACTTGAAACTTCAAAACTTGAAACCACCAGTAGCCAAAAACTAGCTGTCAGGCACACAAGATTTGTGTGTCTGACAGCTGGTTTTCTGGCTAGTGGTAGTTTCGTCATATGATTTCACAGAATTCCATGATTATTCAGGTTTTTTTAAAAATTCCTTGAGTTTTCCATGTATGGACTTTTTTGGACGATTTTCCATTACTTCCAGAGCTGGTGGGAACCCTGATATAAAGATTTGGGGTTGGGGCCGAGCCGAAGATCAACTTTTTCAGAATATTTTCATGTTGCATATCATATTAAAGGGAATGAAATGTATGACAAGATACATGCAAATATTTTGCCCTTACACAAACTTGACCCCTGGGGTGGCGTCAGAAGGTCAAAACTCCTAGAAGTTGTTTTTATCCTGCTGATAAAGTTAAATTGCTAACAATAGTTGGCATTTTAACATTGATCAATTGATAAATTTCATGCTCAATTGAGTTGAGCATGAAAAAGTTTTATACCTTCAGGAACAGAGTCCAATTTTTTACTCTATATATTTGGACAGAAAAGCTTCAGCAAAAAATGCAGACCTCACAAAATAAATACTGTACAGGCCTCGAAATTTTTCTTGGGACCTACTTGTCCTGTGGGGCAAGTGGACTCAGGCCTTTAGTTAAGAGTGTGTACCAGAAAAATTATTTTCTTATTTCTCAACCAAAATATATGTTGTGGGTACTCAAAAGAACCGTCTCAATGAGACCGTTCTTTTGAGCACCCAAAACATATGCTAAAAATTATGGGTAAGAAAATATTAACACTTTTACGCAGAAAAATTTTGTTTATCTAAACCCATGTGGTCTTAATTGTTCACTCGCCCTTACTCCAGTTACACTTGTCCTTAATCAAGTGTTTAAAAGGAGACAAAACCCTCAATTACTCGTTAATTGTAAGCTTGAAGTAAACTGACAGTAGTTTAGTAGAATTTTAAGGTGTTTAACTTTCCCAAATAATAAAACCTTAAACAGTTACATACTTATGCTACTGACTAATGTAGACATCTGGTATGACATTTAGTTGAGTTGAAAACTTTCGAACGATCTATGTTAACGGATTTTGTGTTATCTTTGATAGGTGTAAAATAAGCTTGTTAAGTTTGCTTTTTTCTCACAGACAATTAATAACAAACCACCAAAATTCTACTCGTCATGCCAGGCAAGCAAATGGAATTTCCACTCACCCTTATCCAACTTCCAACTCATAAAAATGAGCAGACGAGTGTTATTTTCGAGCCCTGCTGTATTCAACCTTAAAGTCGCACTATGCTATTACTTTTTCAAAATTCAATGCCCTCTTTTTCAAACAGTGTAGATTCAGATCAGCTGGCTTCTTATGAAGTAATTTTTAAGTCATGTAATAAAAAGAAATCTGGCATTGGTGCTCATGTATAAATGAATTTATTAAACTTAAACTCAGAAAGCCTCACATTTTGGGAACATCATCAGACACCCAGAATTGGGAATTTTTCACATTGTTTTATTAAAAATTGTGAAAAACTCACACCGTATAATATAATCAAATAATAATAAAAAAATCAATCATTTGATTCATTCAATTCCTTTGACATTTCAAGTAAAAGCGCATTTTTAAATATGAAATATAAAAATACAATTTGCTGTGGCACAGTGCAGTTAAGATGTCACAAAATGGAGATAGTATCATTTTTTGCTTTTTTTTGTTCCTTGAATTGGGAATTTTCTCCTTGAAATTGAGAAAGAAACACACATATTTTTTGCCATTTGGAACACACCCAATTTCGGTCATCAAAAGAGAAAAAAACCCTGCTATATGAGCCACAACATTGGATTTCGTGCAACCAGCAAAGGCTCAGACCAGCCTGCCCATATGCAGACTCATACATATGCGCAGTCTGATCAGAGCCTTTGCTTGTCACTTGAATATTCTATGAATATTTAGCTACTGACCGAACATCATTTGGAGTTTCTAAGCTTAAAAGAAGGCTGCACATGCTCATCTGAGTCAATACATGTCAAAATGCCACATTGTTGGAAATCACATGTCACGGCTCAATTATGGCTGCAATTTTCTCCATCACAGGATTCTATGGTTTATAGCCTAGGCTGACTGTAAATAAGTTAATGGCTTGTGAAAATTATTCATAGACAAGTTCTACCAAAAATTTCCTGACTTTTCAAATTGCCCAAATAATGGTCAATGTTTGATTTGATTCTTTACGTCCCATCAACAATCTTTCAGTTATAAAGGGACGGGTCTTCCTGGGTTGAACCAGTACTAAGCTAGGATTAATGTTCTTGCTCAAGGACACAATGCAGTGACACCGGTAAGACTCGAACCTGCAGCCCCTCTGTCTTGATTCAAGCACTCTACCACTGAGCCAATGCACTCCCACCAAAAAAAAAAATAAGAAAATAATGGTCAAACATACCTTCTCAATTATGGAGTAATTATACCCTTGTCAACAATTATGCTTGGATAAGCAGTGGGGAGTTTGAACTCCCCTTCTAAATCTTGAAACAACAATGGCAGTATCTGAAACATTTGACCTAAGACAAAATGGCATTCCATACTGATTTCGAATAAAAGTCAACCCCAAATTCCTGAATTAGGCATCAAATATCAGCTTCATTGATTTGCTTTAATTTTTGTGGTAAGTCAACCCCAAAATCCTGAATTCAGGCATACTCCTGAAAAAAATTCTCTCATCAATATATGGAATCAGTCCAGAATTTAGAATTAGAGATTCCTAAGCATAAAAAGTATATCTCATGATGTGGCTTGTTTCAATATTTGCCTACTGGGTAATTTTGTATACTATTTTGTTGTCCGCTGATTTTTTTCAAAATGAATTGTTTATAAAAATTCTTTCAGGAATACCATCAGAGTGTCAATCAGTTTGTGTGAAGATCAGGCCTAACATTTTGTTGGCCCTGATCTGGGCCCAAACTGTTTGCAAAAGTTATCAGCAGACAACACTAAACTCTAGTTTTTATGTTTTTCACATTGATTTTCGGCGATAACTTTTTTATTACTAATTTTAGCAAACTGTGTTCGCGATTAAAGCTGTAGAGAAAAATAAGCGCCAATTTCTCCAAATGGTTCCATAATCCAAGATGCTGCAGTTAACCCTGCGCATAGCTGCTCTGTTTGAGATTTTAATCAAAGCTTAAATAAACTAAGATAAATATGTCAGTCAAAAAACTGTATTGCGCCGCCCTAATTCACTAGCTACAGCGATGGATGGCTTGTTTAAATATATTGGAAATCGCGCCTGGTTCGCTCGTGGGTTAAGCTATCGGGGTAATCTCAAAACCGCCCGTTTTGGAGCACGTGCATAAGAGACAATTAGCATGTCATGCGTAATCACAGCTTCTGCACCTACAAATGATCAGCTCAAATTAGATTCTGTACTTTATGGTTTTGCAAACAGCAGGATTATGCTATGCATAGCCGCTGAATAACTGTATATTCACCGCGTGTGAATATTCTTTTGAGACAAACCCTTTCTGTCATGCCCCTACGAAATTAACCTGTCAATAAAATTTTGGCTGAATCCTGTTTATCGCATATTCTTCATCTATGTACACAAAAATCTGCTTGCGGCACAAATTTCGGACCTTTTGGGGAAATTGGCGCTAATTTTCCTGTACAGCTTTCATCTCGATCACATTTTGCTGACATTGAAAATAAAAAATTTCTCGCCGAAAATCAATGTGAAAAACATAAAAACTAGAGTTTAGAAGGTAATGAGGTAAGGCTATGTTGCAACAATAACTCACTCTAGAGAACCACTGTACTCGAACAGTGCACTCATCACATGGTGATTGCAGTCAACAAGTACACAGAAAGGGTACCTAGCTGTTAAAAAGAGTAAATTACTAATATCATTGTCAGTTTTTTATGTCTGAAAATATTTTCGCTAATTATTGTCACTTATTAATCCAGCTGTGTATCTGCTGAACAAGATTTATGTGAGTCGAGTGATAGTCCATACAGCCCAAGAGCTATGCAAAAAATGTGATTTTTCCTGAAAAAGAGGATGAAAGGCTTTTTTGTTTATGTTCTGGAATTGATGCTTACTTTAGATAAAATGCAATATACCAGTCCTTTAGTGTGCAAAAATCTTGAAATCTGAGGGCAGAGCATTCTAGAAGTTATTCAAGCTTTTCATACTGTACGCATAGTTCTGTATATCAGGTGTTCTGGCCCAGAAGTCGAGGGTTAAATAAAATCAATATGTATGGGTCGACAACCCGATCACTGGGCCAGAACAGACGATATACAGAACTATGTGTACAGTATTAAAAGCTTTAATAACTTTCAAAATGCTCCAGCTTCAGATTTCAAACTTTTTTCACATTAAAGTACTGTTATTTTGCATTATATCTAAAGTAAGCATTAATTCTAGGACATTTATAAACAAAAAAGCCTCTAATCCTTTTTTCAGGAGAAAAATTACCTTTTTGGCATAACTCATATGCTGTATCAACTATCACTTATTTCACATAAATCTTGTTAAGCAGATACACAGCTGGATTTATAAGTGACAATAATTAGCGGAACATATTTTTAGAAGTAAAATACTGACCAAAATATTACCCCTTTAAACAGCTAGGTACACTATTCTGAGCACTATTCAAATGCAACCACCACGTGATGACTGTGCTGTTCGAGTACAGTAGTTCTCTTGCGTGAATAACTATAGAGTAACTTACTGAGGTTGATCCCAAACACTTATATCTGGTATTGTATAGGTATGTCCAGCCTCATGCATGTGATCTGTGAGCTCTGTGAGTATAGAGTTATACTTACTGAGGTTGATCCCAAACACTTATATCTGGTATTGTATTGGTATGTCCAGCCTCATGCATGTGATCTCTGGGTAAAGAGTTATACTTACTGAGGTTGATCCCAAACACTTATATCTGGTATTGTATTGGTATGTCCAGCCTCATGCATGTGATCTGTGAGTTCATTCTTTGTTTTGAACTTCTCTCCGCAGCCTATACATACGCCAAGATGGACCTGCAAAATTATGCCAAAATTGAAAGTTGTTAAAATTTTTATATTTCTCGTAGCCCGCTAGTGTTATCTGCTAATATTCTTTGAAAACAGTCAGACTCGACATATCAAATGGCTAGATCTAGGTCCACCCTGTTTGACACCATGACATTATTTCTGAAACATTTTTTGTTTTTAAATTTTAATTTTGAAAAAAAATAGTAGAGCCTTATTGTATTCACCCTAATCAGCACATGTTCATGGTGCATGAACATGTGTAAAACGGCCACTCAAAAATAGACAAAACAAAGATCTTAATGACAAATGGTAGCCTATTAATGAAAGCCAAAAGAATTGCAGAATGCTCCACTTGAGCATTCTGCAATACTTTTGACCTGCATTAAGTGATAAGTGGTCTTGAAAACCAATTTTCTGTGAGAATGACCGTTTTACACAGGTTTTACTGTACACTCATATCTTGAAGGACAAAGTATCTTTGTAGTTTCAGCAGATAAAGACTAAAATATAAATAAAATGTGTTTATCATGGGAGTGAAATAACGCCATGCAATTAAATCGATATACCACTAAACTCCAGCTGATAAGTTTTTAGACCTAATTTTTTGCAATAACTTTTTTGTCTTCAATTTTAGCAAAATGTTCGCGATGAAAGTTGTAGAGATGAATTTCCGCCAACTTCTCCAAAAGGTCTTGTGCTTGTGGAGCAAACAGATTTCTGTGTATATAGATGAAGAATTTGCAATAAATTGAATTCGTCCTAAATTTCTAAGTCTTTTATTGACAGGTATAATTCGTATAGGCATGACAGAAAGCGGTAGTTTCATTAATATTCGGAAGCGCTGCATATTCTTCAAAGGATGTGCATAACATCATACTCAGAATTTACCGTGCATATGCATAATCAACTTAAAGCAGGCTCATTTGTAAGAACAAAGGGTGGGTTATCGCATGACGTGATTTTTTCTCTGATGCAGGCGCTATGAAATGAACGGTTTTAAGATGACCCTACTAGTTTAACGCACGAGCGTCTCAGGCGCGATTTCTATTATATTTGAACAAGCCATCCATCGCTTTAGTAATTGAATTAGGGTGGTGCAATGTAACTTTTTGACTGACATCTTTGACTTGGTTTATTTGCACTTTGCCTAAAATGTTCAAAGAGTGCATCTAAGCACATAGGAACCTGCAGCATCTAGGATGTTGGAACCATTTGGAGAAGTTGGCGGAGATGTTCCTGAATACTTTTCATCGCAACACATTTTGCTAAAATTGAAGATGAAAAAGTTATTGCGAAAAATTAGGTCTAAAAACTTATCAGCTGGAGTTTAGTGGTTTACATATTAATAATGTTATGTAATGACGTTCATTCTAACATTGCATAAAAGATGGCAAAGTCTTGACACTTTCAAGCAAAAATGTGTTTATAAGTAATTTTAATGTCATGTGATAAATAGAATTTTACATTCATGCTTCTGTATTATTGAATTTATTAAACCTGTTGCAAAAAAGCGATAAAATGCTTGACAAGCCTCACATTTTATCTCTTTTCCCCTAACTCATTTAATAAATTCAATAAAACATGAGCACTCATGTAAGATCCTCTATTATTACCTGCCTCCTGATGTAGTTTATAAGCTTGACTTGTTGGTAGAAATTGAGACAAAATCGTAGTTTGATTTCTTGTAGGTCAAGGTCATGCAACTCCTGAAAAGGAATGAAAGTCAAGTTATGCATTAAAATCATCTCAAAAAGTCAAAGAATAATTGCAGAAACAATTTTCTTTTTAAAATTATAAAATATAGTCAGTTTTTCATTGATTGGTCTATAAAATGAAATGCTTAAAAAAAGGTAAAAAAGAAGACTTAACTCTTAAAGTGCCTGTAAAAATGCATCTGACAATGTTGTCTGCTTATGTCATCTGCTGCATTTATACCAAACAAAAAAGGAATGCATAGGTAAAATCCGCCAATTTTCAGAAAAATCACAAGTGACAAGACAATTTCACTGCTTGAAATTGTAAAGCATACTGGAAATTTGATGCCCACAGTACTTTTGAATAATTGCACCCAAAAATATTCACCTATTGCAATATTGTCTTTCTATTAGAAAAGATATTCATATGACCCACAAATGGGTTTTAGTAAGATTTGATCAGATATAAGAATTTTATGACATTTTGTAATTTCACAATTAAAGGAGAACTTAACAGGAAAATATCTTAATGTTGCATTTCTTTTTTGTTGGGTATATTTGCTTACATTATTGGCTAATGTATGTGTAGACCTGAACAGTATAGGCTCAGATCCTACAGAAGCAATCTGACCTGAATCTACACTATTTGGCCATAAGGCTTCTAAAACATTTCAGCACACAACAAAACCAGACAACTTTTGTTGAGACTAGCACTTTAAGATGTTGGTGCTTATAACATAGGTGAGTAGCAGAGGCTTTGATGAGTCTGGGCATCCACACTCTCACCCAAGCCTTCTTTACTCACATACAAAATAAAAAACAGATGAAGGCGTGGACATAAACTAGAACTGTCAGAGAATCTGACTGTAGCCCTGCTGCAGCACTTTTCATGCTGTAAACAACATCAATCAAGGGCCTTTACTCTGCTGCGAAATTGCCAAAAAATCATGCTTACCAATTCATACCTTAATCTTGTCAATATCAATGCACAAACAAAAATTGGTCAAATTCCATTTGTTTGTTATCAAGAATTGAGGGGAAACAAAATTTTGACATCAATCAAGGGCCATAACTCTGTTAGCAATTTGCGGAAAATGCCAGGCAACAATCCTAGCCTAGACCTTGTCAATATCAATGCATATACTAAATTTGGTCCATTTTTTTCTATTTGCTCTAAAGATGTTGAGTGGAAACGAAATTCTGACATCAATCAAGGGTCATAACTCTATTACAAATAGCAAACAATGACAGGTGACAATCCCAATAAAGATCTTGTCAATATGAATGCATATTCAAAAATTTGGTAAAGTTCCATCCATTTGTTCTCAAGTTATTGAGAGGAAATAAAATGATGATGAATGGATGGACAGATGGAATGACAGACAACCCAAATCCTGAATGTAATAATAACTAGAAGTCCAGCCTCAATGGATTCCTCCATATGCAATGTTAAAGAAATACTTCATTTTTTTTGGTTTTGTTTGTTGCTTTATGTCCCAGTTAACAGCTATGGCCATGTATGGACGGTCAGTTCACCTAACCACTTTTTCCTGGGCAAACTTGAACAATCCATTAACCAGTACTTTGTGCACATACTTTCGCTTGTAACTGACAACAACCTTTCTTGAATCAATCAGCGGAAAGGAGGAGAATGACTGTAAAAATTATTTTATGATCAATCTCCATGAAAGTATGGGACCAGGCTGGGATGGAACTCGCAACCCCTGGATCTGCAGTCAGACATGCATCTGTATCCAGACACTTTACCAACTGCTATACACGGCCCGGTATGATAAAGAATGACTTTAGGCATGTGCTATAAATATGATTTTCATATGTGATGACTAATACAGTGTTCAAACTAATATCAATACTGTGTTGGTGACTTTTTCTGTCAGTCCTGATCTCGGTCCAAACTTTTCACAAAGGTTATCACCAGACTGCTGCTAGCAAGAAAACAGTTAAACAGTCATTACCTGCATATGTTGTGACAATTTTTCTGGGTTACTTGAAGAGAAATCACAGTATAAACACACTGCCTGGCCACTAGATTGTTCCTCCCAGCCAGACCATTCACTGAAATCATAAAAAAGCGCCAATCACAACAAAAGTTGTCTGCTTTTGTCGTCTGTTGAAATGGTTTAGAAGCCTCTTGGTTAAAGATTGTGGACCCAGATCAGACTGATCCTGTGTGAGCAGTCTGAACTGGATTCGCACTGTTTACATCTACACTTACAATAGCCAATAATGTTAAGCAAATAAGTGCAGAAGGTGACGTTAGCAAACAAAATTTTTCAGATGCATTTTTTTGCAGGCGCTTTATGGGATAATAACAATTAACTTGCAAATTTTCTTTTGTCTAGAAAATGTCATCTTCTCATTACATCTGCTCCATATATTCAAATGTACTCTAGACTAATTTTATCATGGATGCAAACACTATGAAACCTGATCAGACTGCTCCTAAAGAGCAGTCTGATCTGGGTTCAAATAGTTTGCAATATAGGCTGACAAACTGCATAAGCAGGCAAGACAGCAGATGACAAAAGCCATAAATGGTGGGAAAAGGGTAAACGCCATTCTGCCAACCATAACTGAAGTGGAGGACAAATTTTGGAGATAACTGGGCTCAAAATATTATTTGGGAAGGTATAGTCAGATTTATGATAGCAAATATAGTTTTAACATGCCATATAAGCTTTGCCATTTTGATTTGCACTTTTTTGAAAAACTAAATATTGTTTATTATTAAAATTAAAGCATCTTGAATATAGTACAGGGGACAAAAATACTTAAATATTGCACTTGTCCTGCAAACGAGTGACTTACAAATTTCACTCGTCTTGCAAACGCATGCACATGTCCTTTAAAAGTGTATGCAACAAAGAACATAAGTGAGTAATATGTAATACGACTTCCTCAAGTAATTCTTCCTAAAGCACTCGTCCTGTACACGCGTCCTACAGGACAAGTGCTTTGGGAAGAATTGCTTGTCCTTTCTAGATTTCACTCGTAATTACGAGTGGACGAGTAGAATTCTTGTCCCCTGTAGTATTTCTATCCCATATCTCTGGACTTTTTGTGTCCAAAATATTTTGGTGGTGAAAGAGAATAGCTCTAAAACATTATTTGCAGCCGTTAACTTAATGATATACCTTTCCAAATAAGCTTTCCCGAAAATATTCCAACACTACCTATTTCGATCATTCAAACTACCGATTATTCGAAAGGATTCCTGTGGTCCCTGGCATTTTGACTAATAATGAAGGTTTGACTGTATATCAATAAAAATTTTGCTAACAGAATGCTCTTTTAAAATATGAATAAAAAGGAAAAATAGCACCCAACAACTGGACTCATCTATCCTAAACTATCCTAAGTTCGTGGGCCTAAGCAATCAGAGACAGCTTCTAAGATGGGAAATGAAAAGAATGTGTAAATTCTTACCTTAACATGAGTTTTTATTATTTTCCCCTATATCTGAATCAAAATTGGAATTGAAAACAGCGAGAAATTAATTACATCCTTTTGTTTACAAACATGTGTACTGTAGCATGAGCGGCCTTCTTGAGTATTGTAAGTTCATGACGTCACTAGTCTGGTATTTCTCGCTTCACAGTTAGGCCACACAAAAATAAATATTTGGTCGATACAAAAGGAAAATACATGTTAATGCAACAAATAATGATTGCAATATTATGCATTCAAACAATTACAAAAAAATAATGATGATTTTATATCCAATTAAACTTCAGTATTCATTAAGTAATTGCGACCATATGAATAAATCGTTCATTCTTTCCTATCAGACTGGCAATGCACACAATAGCCAAAATGACACTATTTTCTAATTAAATATGGCCAAATATGTTACTCAAGATTTTGGCAAGTACGATATAATGCTAAATTCTTTTGTCACGTTTTTATAGCGATCTAGGAGATCAGCCTTTTTTTTTTAAACTTTCATGCTAATTCTGCTATGCATTGATAAGCACCCCAAGTTACAACAACCCAATAATTAAAATGTCTTTGGCCTTACTATTCCCGGAAAACACATGACCTTGACCGTCATACTGTAAACAAATTGCAGACACGTTTGGAGTAAGTGAAATTTTTATTTTGATCTTTTTTTGGCCGTTTAAAGACTACACAAAATTGGGAATAAGAATGAATCAATAGTTTGTGAACTTTGCATCATGATTGCATATACTATACCTGTTTGAAAGGCATTTTCCAGCCGATGCTATTCAGTGAAGTGAGTTGACAGTTGCAAACAGTTTTTTACTTTTAGAATGATTACATCAGCAAATACAGCGCATGAATATTGACGTCACGAACTTGGGATATTCACGAACTTGGGATATTCTACGATAATTGATCAAAGTGGAAAGTCAAAATTTCAAAATTATATATTAAATCTTTTGGGGAGGGCTAATTTTTATAGATCAAACAGGAAAAAGAAACTTAAAATATTTCATTTTCGTTCTTGCAGTAAATTTCACTAAAATACTGAAAATCAAGTGTATGAGTTGACTGCATACTCACTCTTCTGACTCTGTATCTGTCTGTTCTGTGTCTACACTGAAGTCTCTTTCCTGTTGTAACTTTTCCCAGTTCTTGCCAAGCTCCTGAGGTTAAGAAAATACAATAACTACATAAAATTCACATTCCTATACAAGACACATTTTCAACCAAAACTGTTGTTTTTTCTAATTCCTGAATAAAGCAATGAAGATAGAGTGTCTTGCTCAAGGGCACAACACATTGCCTCTAGAGAGGCTCAAACCAGAGACCTCTTCATCTCAAGCCAAGCACTTTACCACTGTGCTACAGTGCTCCCCTCTGTTGAAATGTGTTTCATGTACTAATAGAATGGCAAAAAGTGTCAACCCTGATCAGACTGCTCCTTCAGGAGCAGTCTGATCTGGGTATACACTTTTTGCATGTACCTACATTTTTTTTAATGTTTTAGGTCACTACAGTACTTACCAGATAATTGATGATAATGAACCTGCCATGAGTTTTTTGAGATTTCATTTCTGCATGAAGAAGCAGTCTGATTGGTTTCTATTATTTGCCTGCACCTGCCCGCCCAAATATTTATGATCAATATTATACAATTATTGGCTTCAATGAGGTAGACATGAGGATTATATACCTGAAAAAGTGATAATTCAACCAGGGCGCTAGGCCAAGGTGAATATCACTTTTAAGGGTAGATAAATCCTTATGTCTACCGAAATTGAAGTCAATTACTGTTTTGTTATATGACTATTCAACTAAGATTGAAAATTTTCTACTTGAAGCCATGTTCAACCTAAGGACTCTCTCACAAGCTTTAGCAACTGATATTAAATATTCTAATGTAATATTTTGTAATTTAAAATGTATATAAAGTCTTTGAGTGAGGTCATAAAACTGTTAACACCTTTTTACATTTTGTTTATTCAGACAAAGATAAATGAACAAACAAAACAAAATCAAACTGTTGTTTAAGTATTTACCTGTTGGAAAGTAAAACAGCAAAGTAAGTAAGGGTGCAAAGATCAGGAATCGATACAATTAAGTACCAAACACTCAACATGCTATTTTTAGCTCTGTCAAGGGTAATATTGCAGAAGAATCCAAAAATATTAAATTCTGGAAACCAGTTTGAGCTGGTTTTCATGCAATATTAACTTGTAGGTCAGTTCAGACTGGTTTTCAGGTAGACATAGAGATTTATGAAGACAAATTAAGCCAATCAGGAGAAAGGATCCTCTCCAGTCATATAATAATATATGAATCTTACCAGATAATTGATGATATATAGAACCTGTCCTTAGTTGTATTTTTCGGGTTCATTTTTACAATATTTGCCTGCACAAAGGAGCAGTCTGACCAGGGTTTACACTGTTTGACTGCATGAAGGAGCAGTCTGATTATGACTAACAACATTGCCTGCATCTATCTATTTATATATTTATGATCAATATCATATGAAACTTACCAGATAATTGATGATATAGAATCTGTCATAAGTTGTATTTTTCCGGTTTATTTTTACAATATTTGCCTGCACAAAGGAGCAGTTTGGCCAGGGTTTACACTGTTTGCCTGCATGAAGGAGCAGTCTGATTATGACTAACAACATTGCCTGCATCTATCTATTTATATATTTATGATCAATATCATATGAAACTTACCAGATAATTGATGATATAGAATCTGTCGTAAGTTGTATTTTTGGGGTTGATTTTTCTGTGTTGTTTCTTTCTCATGTGTTCCTTCAGTGTAGTTCTGTCTCTAAACGTCTTCTCACAGTATAAACATTTTAAACTACAATCAAAATGTAAAATAATCATCTAAACTTGTAAAACTTTTGATACGATTCAAAGGTTCATTTCTCAAACATACAGTAAAACCAGTCTTAAGCGGCCACTCAAAAGAAAAACATAAATTATTTGGTTTTCAAGGCGCATTATTGTTTAATGCAGGTCAAAAGTATTGCAGAATGCTCTGCAGAATGCTCCAAGGGGAGCATTCTACAATACTTTAGACCTCATTAAGCTACCATTTGTTATTAAGATATTTGTTTTGTCTTTTTTTGAGTGACTGCTTAAGACGGGTTTTACTGTATTTCAAAGAAGACAGATATTGTGCCCTCATTATCTCTGCTCTGTACTAAATTTTGAGCCAGTTAATGTGAGTTTGGTACTACTCCCCGGGGGCTGAATTTCTGAAAAGGGGGTTCATATGTATAAAGGAGGTGTGTGTGTGGGGGGGGGGGGAGGGGTGGTGGTTTCCTTTGCTGATTTTATCTAATTTTTTTTTATTAAATATTCCAAGAAAATGAAATAATTTGGTCTCACTGAGACCAAATTATTTCATTTTCATTGGATATTTAACAACCGGGGGTGGGTAGGGGGATTCTAGCGAACCCCCTCTGGATCTCCCATAAGCATCATAGGACCAGATAAGGTGAACTTTTCAAGCGTAAATTGTAAATGTTTTCTTATCCATCAATTTAAACATGTGTTTTGGGTGCTCTAAAGAACCGTCTCATCAAGTACCCTCAGCATATGTTTTGGTTGAGAAATAAGAAAAAATAATTTTCAATCGATTACAAACAAGCAATATCTTTAAATATTCACTCTTATCTGGAGACCAGCATGCCAGGCAAGCTCAAATGAACCTGCCTAAACACACGGCATTGCAAGCAAATTCATTGCTTGCATACACAAAGTAGGATTGTAGACAAACGCTTGGCCCAAAATTTAAACTTCTATGCCAACTAGATAGCTGCACATATATAAAGAAAGACTGTATGCATTTGTTTTCATGAACTGGCTCATTTGTAGAACTTTTGAAATTTGCATTCAGGTTTAGATAAAACAAAAATTTTAAGCATACAATTGTAAATATTTTTTTACCTATCATTTTTAACATACGGTTTGGTTCTCAAAAGAACCGTCTCATTGAGTACCTACAACATATGTTTTGGTTGGGAAATAAGAAAATTGTGTTTTGTGACACACTCTTAACTAAAGGCCTGTTGCATAATGAAACTATGGTTGAACATGCCAGAGCAACTGCCAAGATCACTTACATGCCTTTATCAATACTACACATAATCTGTCGGGAGCTCCGTAACTCAGTTGGTAGAGGGCCCAACTCGTGGCTAAGACATTGCAAGCTTGAATCCAACTTTTTGTGCGGTGTTGCATCATTGAGCAAAACATTTTATCCTCATAGCTTAGTACTGGATTAACTTCAGAAAATGTCCTAACATGACAGATAAATTGCTGACTGGGACATAAAGTATCCTCGAACACATAACCTGAAGAATATATACAGTAAAACTTCAATGGCAGGAAAATTGATGGTTTATTTACCATGGTAAATTGAACTTCCTCTGAAAGCCATAGAAAATTATTTCCATAACTACAGATATCCATATCATCGGTCGGGAGTCAAAAACTTGTATCTTTGATTTTCACATTTTTCAGGAGAGACAAAACAGACAAATATCTTTTGCTAGGAGTGTCCTATATTGCTGAAAGTCAGACAGGATTATATTTAGTAACATCCAAATTCACTGTTATTGGTGTTTTGAACTTCCAATAAAGATTTCACGGTCAATATGAAGAGTTTGACTTGAGTTACGTCATTTTTAGCATATTTTCGTGGTTAACCATTCAGCTACGACATTTTGAGCATCTTTTTAATGGCAAAACATCATATATCAGTAAACTGAGCACCAAAATAATGGTATCTTTCATAGATACGATATTTTGAAGCATGATTGATGCTTTTTAAGGGGGTTCTAGTTGGTCTAGAGCTACGAGAATTTGACAGAATGTGCCCCATGTGTTTGGTATTCCCGTGTTGAGAAAAAGTTGTTTTGGTAAAAATCACAGAGTTACAAGGTTTTGACTCCCGACCCACGATATATTTATGCAGGTTTGTCTTATTTCTTCTTCAAAATGTATGCTGCTTGTAATCATTAGAATTGCCTCATTGAGGTGATTCTAATGATTACACAAAACCTACTTTCATTTTATGGAAGGCCAAAATACTATCTTCATTATGCTTCTCCATCTGGTGATATATAATCAATTCTCAATGGCTCTAACTACCTCTATCTTGAACAAATTTTCATGGTCCCATAGGAGTTTGAGCCATTGAAGTTCAACTGTATATAATAAACAAGATCATTGTAATTTCAACAAGTAGAAGTACTAAAGATAAAATTTCTAAGTAGAGTCTTAGGGAAGACATTGACAGACATACAAAAGAAAATAAGGGAAATTGCATAATTACGCTATAAACTCTAAAAGCAGGTGGGACAAAAAAATTGACAATGAAGTAAATTGAATATAATACCTTGATAATTTGTCATGTAACATGTCCAAGAACTCATTTGTGTAGACTGAAAAATAAAAAATATTACCATCCATTATACCAATTATCATATGACGTCGCATCTGGGAGTGATATAACGCCATGTTATAAAATCTATAAACCACTAGTGGTTTACAGATTTTCAGGAAACGTTATGACGTCCATAACAATGTTGGGTACATGTAACTACAAAATTAAACGTTCTTTACGGCAGAAATGAGTAATCTTAATGTAATATGATAAAAATATCTAACAATATAGCAAGAAGTGAGCGAAGCTCACATACCCCCGGCGGTAGCCATCAGAGGTTGTAACACTTTCAGAGAAAAGACAAAATTGTCAAATATTTCATAATCCTAAATCAAGTAGTTTCTGAGAAACTTTGATGAAAAATGTCCATATGTGTTATATAAGAGTGACAGAAGGAAAAATTGAAAATTTGTAAAAAAATAGCAGCCGAGAGATCTGCGACAGAAATTTTCATTGGAGAGAAAGAAAAATGAATAAATAAAGGGACTGATAAGCAATATGTGGCTGTTCTTTTGTTACACAATACAACTAATCACTATCAAGCTTTTTACCAAATTTCAGAATCCTAACTCAAGTAGTTGCTGAGAAATCTTTGACAGAAAAAAATGTCTATATGTATTATATAACAGTGAAAGAAGAAAAAAATGAAAATTTGAAAAAAGAAGGCAAAATGAGGATTAGCATCTTAATTGCCATTTACACAGTACACTTTGCTTTCCTGAAGGTGTACACAAAATTTGAAAACAATGGCTCCAATAGGAGCTGAGAAATCTGTGACAGAAATTTCCATTGGAGAGAAAGAAAAATGAACAAATAAAAGGACTGATAAGCAATATGTGGCTGTTCTTTTCTTACACAATACAACTTATCACTATCAAGCTTTGTACTAAATTTCAGAATCCTAACTCAAGTGGTTGCTGAGAAATCTTTGACAGAAAAAATGTCCATATGTATTATATAAGAGAGAAAGAAGGAAAAAATGAAAGTTTGAAAAAAAAGGCAAAATGAGGATTAGCATCTTAATTTCCATTTACACAGTACACTTTGCCATCCTGAAGATGTAAACAAAATTTGAAAACACTGGCTCCAATAGGAGCTGAGAAATCTGACAGAAATTTCCATTGGAGAGAAAGAAAAATGAACAAATAAAGGGACTGATAAGCATAATGTGGCTGTTCTTTTGTTACACAATACAACTCATCACTATCAAGCTTTGTACCAAATTTCAGATTCCTAACCCAAGTAGTTGCTGAGAAATCTTTGACGAAAAATTTTTCCATTGGAGAGAAAGAAAAATGAACAAATAAAGGGACTGATAAGCAATATGTGGCTGTTCTTTTGTTACACAATACAACTCATCACTATCAAGCCTTGTACCAAATTTCAGAATCCTAACCAAAGTAGTTGCTGAGAAATCTTTGACGAAAAAAAAGTTTACAGACAAACAAACAAACAGACAAACAAACAAACAAACATAATTACAGAAAAGGCAAAAACTATATACCCCCTATATACTTCGTACCGGGGTAAAAAAAGTTTACAGACAAACAAACAAACAGACAAACAAACAAACAAACATAATGACAGAAAAGGCAAAAACTATATACCCCCTATATACTTCGTACCGGGGGTATAATAAGTGCCCTTGTATTATTGAATTTATTAAACTTGTTGCGAAAAAGAGATAAAATGCTCGGAAAGCCTCTTATTTTTATCTCTTTTCCCCAACTTGTTTAATAAATTCAATAAAACATGAGCACTGATGTTAGATCCTCTATTTATAATGTGCTATGCTGGATATGACACAATCTAAAAATCATTTTATCATTTCATGTATAAACTTGTAAAATAGGACATATCAAGTATAATTTAAGTACATAATATAATTGTAGTAAGTGACATAATTATGTACTATATAATCCCAATGGTCGCTTTATTTCCTTCAAAAATATTTTTTGTTGTTGACTCAAATGGATTCTTATAGGCATAAAACTTTAATCAGAGACAAAAAGATGACAAAAATATCATATGACCCAATTACCGGTAGTATATACCCAACAAAAAAAAGAAACTAACATGCATTTGAAATAAGGTAAAAGAAATTGTTTCACCACTTGTGATCTTTCTGAAATTTGATAAAGCTGTACTGTTGCTTTTCTTTTTTTGTTGGGTTTTTATAAAAAAAAGTCTGAATATCCTAGAATCAATTAGGGATTAGCCATATTCAAAATGCTCATTTGCTGAGATATATCATCTAATATATGGTTTGGTAATTCAGTTTTATGGACACATATTAGTGGAGCCATAAAAAGTGATTTCTGACTGTATATTGGACATTATACATGTACCTCTCCAAAGGAACATTTTAAATATAGTTATCCCCATTCTAATGCACTAGTGGCATTTTTCACTTCGCAAAAGCAGTGAAAATGTATTATAATGTGCTTACAGCCACCAGTGACAATCATAGGGCCAGTTAAGCAAAAACATTTAGGGTTAAATTGGGAATATTTTTTTCATCCATCAGTCGAAACATGTGTTTTGGGTGCTAAAAGAACGGTCTCATCAAGACGGTTCTTTTAAGTACCCACAACATGTGTATTGGTTCAGAAATAAGAAAAATAATTTTCAGTTACGCACTCTTATCTGGGGGCCTGAGACAATATAAAATGACTAAACACCCGATGAAAAGTGACATCCCACAATGATGTTGGGGTTTCAACATTATATACCAGGACTAAGTGAACATTACAAATGTTTAACTTTATCCGATTCGGCAGTGCATGATCGCAATACATAATAAACAGTTGAATGATCTCCCATTTTCAATGATTTCAATGAAATTATCAGAGACCGGAAATTCGTTTACAAATCGTGTGGCTCTTCTTAAAATAGAAAGTAAGCTTATATTGATGAATGAATATCCAATATAAAGACAAGAGATACCCCAAGTGCAAATAACAATTTAACCAAAATGGAAATTGCAATACCCATTTTTGCAAAGACGCAATTTGCAAATCCTTTATTTGGAGGTACATGAACTGATTATTTAACAATGATCATTAACATCCAACAAATCCTGGCATTGGCTGGTTTGATCCCTCGTCTGTCGAACCAGACTTTAAGCCATGGCACCGTCTCCATATGACCTTATCTGTTGGTGGGATGTTAAACACAAACATACACATACTCTATTTCTCAGCAAAAACATATGTTGTGGGTACTCAAAAGAGCCATCTCAATGTGACAGATCATTTACAAATGTTAAAACTGATTGATAAGATAATATTTATGATTATTATTTTTTTTATTTATACCTATGATCCTGTATTTCTGTATAAGACCTAAATTTGGACAAGTTGGTCCGTTTAGGTGGACAGTGTAGTGAAGTGTAGTTTTTGCCATTCTGAACCCATGGAGGTTTAAGTAACCTAAAGCCAACACATAGTTGAATATTAACATTTTCAAATCAAGCCTTTAATGAATCTTTAGATTTTTGTAACTGTTCATAGCCTCATGAACTACACAAATTTGATTGACAACTGCCAAGCTCACTTGCCCGTGCAATACGCTTCAACATCCAACTCATTCGCCAGAAGTGATACTGGTGTTGTGATTGACAGGGAGCCACACCTCAGTCGCAAATGCAAAACAAGAATCTTGTTTGCTCCATTGGCTGTCTGTGTTCAAGCTGGCTGTTCAGCTTTTCCATTTTACACTCAGACTAAACCAATAATACGATTATATTTTAATACAAAACTGTTTTTATATTTTAGATATAAAATGTAAATATAAGCAAAAAATTCAATGTATGGAATGTTCATGGAATCATGAATACTTTGGGTCTCATGCAAAGTTAAGGTGAAGCCCTTCGGGCTTCATTTACTTTGCAAGAGACCTGAAGTATTCAAGATTCCATGAACATTTTAAAAATTGAATTCATTTTTTAAATATTCCCCATCTCTAAAGGAGTGCACTGAGACTCACCTAGATTATCTGGCTGGCCGACATTAAAACTGTGCCATTCTGCCATATGATTAAACAACAGAGCCCTGAAACAAGAGAAAAATACATAGATTATCTGGTTGTCCGATATTAAAACTGTGCCATTCTGCCATATGATTTTTACCGGGCCGCGTAGCACAGTCGGTAATGTGTCGGGCTACAGATGCGTGTCTGACTGCAGATACAGGGGTCGCGAGTTCGATCCCGGCCCGGTCCCATCCCATAGGATCACCCTCATAGGTCCAGTAAAGCAAATTTTTTGAGCTTAAAATTGTATTTATTTTCTTACCCATCAATTAAAACACATATTTTGGGTGCTCAAAAGAACCGTCTCATTGAGACGGTTCTTTTGAGTACCCACAACATATGTCTTGGTTTAGAAATAAGGAGGCCTGACCCTTCTTCTTATTATGATGGAATCTTACAAAAGTAAATACATTAATGTTTTCTTTACATTTTATATTTGCAGCAGCTATGATTTGAAATTTTAAAAGTTCACATTATTTCTGTCCATGGATGAAGATTGTTTCAAACAGTGAACGCAGACCCTAATCTGAGGCGTGTTCAACAATGCGAGCGCTCGGAGTGCTATCTCTCTGAACACAAGCGCTCGCCAAGGTGCTTGCAAGCGCTCGGAATTCAAGTCGATAGGTGTATCGCCCGAAAATCCAAGATGGTTACCAAAACAATAATGGGTTTTCGTTAGGGACTATATGCATGCAATATTTTCAGATTCGATTTTTGGAATGACGATGTATGTTTCAATGTGTGGATATATATGAAATGGAACTATTTGAACTGAAGGTAGAAAGGTGTTTCTCTTTGATTTCCAACCAATGGGGGATTTGATTTGTTTGTTACTGGGCGCAGCCATTTTTTTATTGAGGGAGCACTCCCTATCGACTATTGTTCAACAATGTAATGATCACACTGACAAGCGCTCAAATGAGCGCTTGCATTGTTGAACTCGCCTCTGGTATGCACTGATTGCTAAAATAACACAATTACACATTTTCAATATACCGTAGAAAGGGCAAAAGAGAAAAAATGTTTACTTTTCCAATAAAACACCACTTATAATTTGCAACAGAATACATTTTATCACATGATGTCACGTCTGGGAATGATGTAACACCTTGCAATAAAATCGAAAAACAATTAGTGGTTTACAGATTTACTAACATTGCATAATGATGTCCATTATATTGTTGCACAAAAGATGGTAAAATCTAAACGTTTTCACACCAAAAAATGTGATTTTAAGTAATTTTAATGCCATGTAATAAATATATATTAAACTTGTTGCGAAAAAGAGATAAAATTCTTGACAAGCCTCGCATTTTATCTCTTTCCTCAAATTGTTTAAGATCCTCTATAAACCTTTAGGAACAAATAAGGCTGACCATCTGTGAGTTATGAGCCCTTCTCTTTGTTTCATCACAGTAAGTTAAACTAATTTGATTGTTTCTCTGTGATGATATATTGAATAACTAAGAGAGCCTCTATAGGAGCTTAACAATTTATGTGTTTAAATTAACAACAGCAGAATCTAAGATGAAGATTTGGCAAGTTATAAATACATGTTACAATGCGTAGTCACATGTATAATATACTGAAGGACTTTAGAAACGCACCACCTGCTTAAATGCTAATTTATGTCGAAAATTGAATATTTGCATCATGTGAAACATGAAATTGACAAGTTCAGTCATTTAGCTTGCATTCAAAAAGAAAATCGAAACACTGTAGTCTATGATTGTTGTGACGTCCCGATAATTCTGAGACAACTCCAATTCAAAAGTCACAGAATACAAATACCTTTCATAATGAACGAAAAAAGTTTTCGAACTGATGTTCGTTCTCGAAAGCAAAAGGAAAGACAAAATCAAATCATGAAGTTTAGGCCTCTGGCAACTTCATTACGTCTACATGGCGTCATCGTTTTTGGACAAAATTGGCCATTAAATCCTAAGGATCAGAAATAATCAAAATCTTTTTGTTGCCAACAAATACTCCTCAATCAGTTGCATAAAAGACAAAAGTATTGCTACATGCGCGAACGTCACCCGTCTGTTATTGCTGTTTGAAAATTTAAGGCTGACGTTAGCAAAGAAACACTGCGAATGGGAGTGTAATTAAACAATTATTTCTGAAACCTTTTGTGTTTTCCATTAGTTAAGACATCTGGCTACCATCTCAAAGTGTTTGTTTTCAAATTGACTAAAATTTACATTTGTCAGACGACAATTGTTGAAAAACACTTACATCGGTATTACATCAGAATGAACAGTATGAGCAAATCGAAATCATGGCAAATCATGGTCTATTATGCAAGAGGATTAAAAATGATCCTCAAATCAACCACATGGAAGAGACAGTGAATGTAAAATGGTGTGTTTCTAAAGTCCCTCAGTATACATTGGTACTAGATGTATGGGTAGAAGCATTATGCAAATAGGAAACCCTGTTGATTGTGATGCGAGTAAGGGTAGCCTATATAAGCAATAAACCACCCTTGGTGGGTTAGCATGCTTTCCACTGACAGGGTTTGTTGGCTCGTCGGCTCACGTTACATATATATGGGCCACGTCGCAACAAAACCTGTCTTCAAGGATTCCGAAAAAAAGCGATACTCAAACCAGTCTCCTCAGCTACAAAGACTAGCTAGAAAATTGAAATTTCGCTTGTAGCAAGTTTAGATATCATACTTTACAAAAAGAGAATAACATAGGCGCTGATCAGTCTGCGCGGATGCGCAGGCTGGTCTGCGCCTGTGTTGTTCGCAAACCCCCGAAGACAGGTTTTCTCGGGTCAAGGCCCATATAAGACAACAAGACAAATGATTACCTGTTTCCAGAGAAATGTTCTCTACAGAATAAACAACCTCTGGAGAATGAAGCATCATCTCTTTCAAACTGCTGTGTCTCTAAAGCTCCCTCCTGAAAATAGAGGATCTTACATGAGTGCTCATCTAGGAGCATGAATGTTAGATTCTATTTATCATATGACATTAAGTATACTTTGAAATATCATTTCTGGCGTAAAAATGTTATATTTTTATCATTATGTACGCAACATTGTTATGGATGCATAACGTTTCCCGTAAATCTGTAAACCACTATTGGTTTATCGATTTTATTGCATGGTGTTATTTCACTCCCAGACGCGACGTCATATGATAAAAGTCATTAGTCTATTGATTAGTGCATGTCCCCAGGCCTCCAGATAAGAGTGTGTAAATGATAATGATCTTTCTTATTTCTCAACCAAAACAAATGTTGTGGGTGCTCAAAAGAACCGCCTTTATAAGACAGTTCTTTTGAGCACCCTAATCATATGTCTAAGTTGATAGGTAAGGAAATCACAATTTTTTACTAAAAAGTTTTGCTTAACTGGACCAATGTTCCAGAATGATGTTCCATTACATTTCAAAATGGTAGCCTTTCACTCCATAATAACCCTTTTTGATGCCTTTAAAATATCATGTGTTTAAAAATATTATGGAAAATGGAGCTCTATTTTCCATAATATTTCCAAAGTATTCAAAACTTACTTTAAATTTTTCTTGAATTTTTTTCAATGTTGTCTAAAAATATAAAATGAAGTCGGGATCTAAAAATAGACTATGGAGTAAAAAGGGTTAAAGGTGTACAATCATGGAAAATGCACAACATATGAAACCTGTGCATTTTTGCACATGTTTCATATTTTGTAGATTTCCTGCGGTTGTAACAGAACAGAAGGACTTCCAAGGCATTTAAAGCACACTATTTCTTTAGAAATGCTGTTGGATCATTCTTGAATGTATTGGTAAAATGCATCTTATTTTCCAATGTGCTTTAGTTTTAAAACATAAAGCGACCCATATAATGTATACTAGTAGTTAGGCAATTTGAACATTGTATTTTCATTGCAGAAAATTAATCATTTTTGATTTGTTTCATTTTGTTTGTTTTCTTTCCGTCCCATCAACAATCTTTCAGTTATATAGGGGAGGGTCTTCCTGGGTTGAACCAGTTAGAAGCTAGGATTAATGTGTCTTGCTCAAAGTCACAATGCAGTGACACCGGTAAGGCTCGAACCTGGGGACCCTCGGTCTCGAGTCAAGCACTCTACCACTGAGCCACTGCGCTCCCAAATCATTTTTGAGGGAAATGTGGCCTGTGATTTTACACTTTGCAGTTTTACAGCAAAGGACAGATCTCAATATTGACACTAGCTCTTAAGATTTTTATCCCCTTCAGGCCTTTATAGTCTAATCAGTAGAACTGATAAGGTTGAACTAATTGCAACAGAATTTTTTCAGCAATCCTGCGATTGTTTTGGTTATCTGGAGCAGCATACTAAAAGTTGCAAGTCCTATCTTGTGGGGAAGTATATATATTTTCGCCTTAAAAATGATCACTTTTATGCTTAAAGTGGCCATTGAAGATTATTGTTTAGTCATTTGGACACTTCTTCTACAGTTGTTTTAAGTCCTTTATGCTTTGATTATAGAATTTGATTTGATTATATCAGTATTACACATGATAAAAACCATATCAAACCATATCAAATAAGCCGAAATGTTAAAAATCAGGGGTTGAATTACCCCACCCACCATATTACAATTATATTAAGATTCGAAACATAATAGTTCTGTTTACTTCTCTATTACAACATATAAGTATTAATTTAACAGTGTTGAGACTTTTGTGATTGGACTTAATGACGTTACAACATATCATATTGTATTACAGTTATATATGTTACTTACTTTCAAATGTATTAGTATTTAATGCAATAAGTCTTAGATCATAGACTGCGAAAAGACCTCTTAGGAATCAGGTTTGTAGACTTTTTTCTAAAACCCCATTATACTAGTCATATAATAAAGTATATTAGCTCTTTAGCAGTCGAGGCGTTACCCTGCAATAGCGCAATTCACTACGTTACCCTAAAATTATAGAAATCCTATAGTGTTATTATATCAAATTATTCCTTAGTCTTACATATCAATATTATTTTTTAATTGAAAGCAAATGATTAGCAATATGATTTTACCTAATTTTGACACCTGTTATTACAGCTATGTACGTTACTTTCTATTAAATACAATATTTTAATGCAATAACAGCACTATATGAGTTAACACTACTCATGTATGTAAATTACTGTCATTGGAGTGCCCAGTAATGAGAGAAATGATGAATAGTGTATTAATTGACAAACAAGTAACTAAGAATAAAAACCAACAAAGCATTACTGATAAAAAGGAAGAAACTTTAATCTAAATCACATAAAACGCCATTTCAAATTAGAGTGTAAACAGCATTTTTAGAAACTACTTACACTTTATGATCAAATCATGTTTCTTAAATGCTTACATGATATATTGTTATCTCTCTGAAACACTTTTGTATTTGGAATGATATATACACGATATTTTTAACTGGATACAGCTTAAGTTAAATGAAACATTGATATAAAACAATTGTAGTTGCCTTGTAAGCCACCAAAAAACATATTAATTATAGCTTATCAGCTATCGACTATAATGACTATATTGATAACATTCAGGGACAAACGCGAACCCAAAACTCCTTAAATTAAAGTTGTAATTTCAAACAAAAAAACTTTTTTAGCATATCCAGTTTGGTGAAGAAAGAATACAAATTATTTTAGTAACATATACAAAAAGAGTAGTTACGAAAATGGTCACACTTATCATATGATTTGTCTGGTTCTACAATGTTGTGAAGCATTGTAAAAAGACAGATTCTGTTCTAAAGGTTCTATTGGTAATTCATTTGAAGATCTAGGGTTAGTATTTAGAAAATTTCTCTTGCAATGTAAGAATTAAATTGTAGCCATTGCAAAATGAATGGACTCCATTAATTTATTGGTAGTTTTGTTTTGCATTATTTCTATCAATTAGACTTAGTCTAAGCGTGGCATTTTGTTCATATAAAACCATTTTAATATTTAGCATGTCAAATGAGAACATAATCATTCATACAAAAATTACATCCAATTCATCCTTTGCACGTTTCAAAGCAAACTAAATTGATTATAATTAGTAAACAAATAATAAATCAAATGAGCAAGCACATTTTATTTTGGTTCATAACCCAGTGTTGGGCAATGAAGGAGCAGGTGATCCTGTGAAAATGTGTAGTTAGACACAACATAACCTTTGCTGCTCTTATACACAAAGTAAGTGTGTAGATGAAGACACAGGCCACATTTTAGAACGCTATCTCCGCTGCATCAGTATGGGTGATTAAAGATGCATTTGCCATGTGCGATAAGATTCCAAATCTCTTGTGCTGCTCCAAATTTCCATTCCAGCATGTATAAATTAGATAAAAAGCGTTCAACATTATTTTTTCATCTGAAGGTAACGAAATTCATACTTATACTACTATCAAAGAACAAATCGACATTGTATTGAATATTTGATATACTATACCATACACACAAACACAAATGACAATAGAAACACTGCTTTATCAACCTCTTAGATATATAATAACCTTAATACAATGTACAAGTAAAAGAAATATGATTTCTTATGATGATGATTGAACAAAAGGAAGCATTGCAAATAAGATATGTATATATACTTTCATTAAGTTCATGTGTACTTTCTAGACATTACATGTAAGTCTATCATTGGTGACAATGACTGTACTGAATTAAGGGCCCTCTTAATGCTAATGTTTGTTAGAACAGTTGATTTTTTGCGTGTATCTATTAATCAATACCCTAAATATTTTTGGGTGCTTTTACATAATTTCCTATTTACGAGATGGTCAGTCTTATCAGAGTCTTTGCTGCTCACATGTAGTGCATTTGTTTACTGTCTGAAGAAGGAAAACATTTCTGATACATATTACAGTATAAAAAACTGTGTTGATTTTGATTTTATTCCACTTATTCATTAAGTTAATACATTTGTGAGTTTACAATTTTTTTCTAATGTTTCATATTCATATAACGCTTTGTTATCAAGAATTCATTTGACAATATTCCTGTAATCATTTGGCCATACCACATTCTTTATAGTGGAAATTAGCATCAGCTATATAAGCATTGTTTGCTAAATCTAAGTAAGATCTCATGACTGCACGTTTTTTAAACATTTAACTTTTCCATCTAATAAAAGTAAACTGTTACTGACTATGTTTGTATAATGTGAACAACAGTAAACTGGGTACACAAAATTATTTTTTAAATAACTTATTAGATTTCTTTCAATTAAGTTATTTTTTTTTCAGATAAATATTATAAAAATCTACATCCACACATATATTAGCTTTCCAGGCCCAATTATATACTGTCTTTAACAGTTTGGACAAACATAGGTTCTTATGATGATATATTCTATAAGGTTATATATGTTACTTTGATATATTTGACATAAAATTGGAATGTATTCTTCTACTGGAATCAAAGAACTATCCTTTTATTTGTTATGAGTTTTAAAATCTTTGGCTTTGGACAAATCAAAACGAATATTTTGTAGATAAAAAACGTCCAAAAATTTACTATTTCATAAATGTAAATATGTGTAGATATATCGACTTTAGTGTATAGATATAGTTTCTTGAGAATAACTGATAATTATTTTATGACAAACTGGTATCTTGTTATAAATTTAACACAAAAACTGTTTTGAAATGAAATAAAATACCATATGATCTATAAGATAAGGTATTCAGCAGTATATATAGCAAGTCTCAAAGTTTGTAATGTATGTTACATATTTCCGTACAAGCAACAAAATGCTTCTTTACACCAGAAACGATGTTATGTATAGCTTTTCAATCATATTAATCCATCAAATGTTTATATATGGGTTTTAAAAGTTAATGATAGCATCACATGATAACTGTAAAAGTGAAAAGGTTCTTACTACATTCAACATTTAATTCGGGCAAGCTTCTTGCTTATATCATGAATAATTTAATAATTATAAGCTATTGAATAACTGTCGTTTAGGAATGTTGTATCTATAACCCAAATACTCATTATAAAGCTTATCAAATGAAACTATTGAACACATTTTAATGATTTCATAAGGTGTAGTTGGAAATGTAACGTAAATGTCATAAATAACATAAAGGTGTGTTTCTGAAAGCAAACAATTTATTTTGATGCTTATTTAGGCCTCAAAGTAAGCTGTTGATAGAAACGAACGACTGTATGCATCAGCTGGATACCACCTGGATACCATTTCTTATTCAAATGTCGCAATTTTGTTTTAAAAGTAAAATAAAATGGGATAGGGGTATAAAAGGTATCCTCCTGGAAAACTGCTACAACAATTTGACCATACAACATGTCTAGAAATGTTGTAGAAGGCAAGTCTTAACTAATAAAGTCAAACCTTTTCTGACAGGAAAATTATCCCAATCGAATTTTCAAATATTTAGCTCCTTGACTAGTAGAGAGTCTGATTGATAATCTGACTTTTAAATGTTTTGACAGCAATAGGGTGGATGTGAGCTTTAATTTTAATAAGGATACATACTTTCATAAAGATTATTATCTCCCTGTCACTGATTTTCAGTTACTGATGACAGTACATTGGGTTCACTAAGTACTGGTAAACGACTTGTTGAACGGAGCAATGATAACTGACCATCATTGTATGATTGAGAAAAAAAACTGTTGAACGTGACATGGTCCAACCACAACAATAACAACAACAACTACTACAACAACAACTGGTATATTTATTGTGAGAGTCACTAAGGGTAATCAGTTTGTTATGAATGTTAGAATAATACTCATAAATTGCAATAGAAATGTAAAACAGAACTATTGTGTTTCTTATCTTAATATATTGGTGGGTGGGGTAATCCAACCTCTGATTATCAACATATCGGCTCATTTTATATGATTTTATATGTGTTTAATAATATATGAATAATGCGTATTACTCATATAATCAAATCAAATTCTTTCATCAAAGCATAAAGGACTTAAACAACTGCAGCAGAAGTGACCCATTTAATAAAAATGATCTTCAATGGCCACTTTAAGCATAAAGGTGATCATTTTAAGCCGAAAATATGAACACTTCCCCACAAGATAGGACTTGCAACCTTTAGTATCTGATCAAAGGCATATTAATATAGCAAATAAAATCAATGGCATTTCTGTTGCAATTAGTTCAAGGTTAGCATATTTTTGAAGCCCCACCGACTAGTCTATTAGTTAAGAGTGCGTAACTGAAAAATAATTTTCTTATTTCTCAACCAAAACATATGTTGTAGGTACTCAAAAGAACCGTCTCAATGAGACAGTTCTTTTGAGCACCCAGAACATATGCTAAATTTTATGGGTGAGAAAATATTTACAATTTTACGCTAAAATTTTTTGTTTATCTTAACCTATGCCCCTTTCTTATTCGCAATTTTACTTTACTTGCTATTCTATGAGAATTTCAGAAGCGACATATTCTTATTGTATATCTTTTATTCACCACTGTGACCTTGAAATTGTGGTCAAGGTCAATGAGTTATAATCAGCTTTTTGCCCTGATATGATGAATTAATTCAAGTATAAACAAGACGTCGCTTATTAGATTTGCTTTACAAATTCTGCCTGCTTTAGACAGGAACAAATGTATTTGCTACTCCATCTTCTATAGGACTAAGGATGTTAAAATCCTGGATTAAAATAATTTTAAAGAAATCCTCTCAAAATTAGAGGACATTTCTGTTTCATTTGAAAATCCGGCCTATATTTGGCCCTGAATCTGCGCAAGGTAACCAGAGACAGACCACAATTTTTTTCTGTAATTTCGGCCCTAAACCTGAGCGAGGTACCACTCCGATGGATCAGTTTTCTTTTCTGTAAAAACTGGGGTCCATATTCAGCCCTTAATCTGAGTGAGGAATATCCCATCAACCTACCAGTTTTCTTTGCAGTAAACACTAGGGTCAACTTTCGGCCCTAAATCTGAGGGAGGCCTACCAGTTTTCTTTTTTCTAAAAACTTGGGTCTATATTTGGCCATTAATCTGAGGGAGGAACATCCCAGCAACCTACCAGTTTTCTTTTCTGTAAAAACTGTCTCAGCTCCTTGTCTTCTGGCAGCACATCACTTAATAAGTAATATGTACCAGAATCTGAAAGTAGAGAGAGTAGTATGGTAAATGTTCTAAAATTATGAACACTAGTTCATGGGTGAAAGTTCAAAATTTCCAAAATCTTGAACTTAAGAAATTCAAATTTTAAAACTTGCAGGATGCCTACAATAATGAATAATTTCAAGCATAAATGATTAATTTTGTTTACACTATCTGAAAACTAATCAGAGAAGCTAGACTATAATCTGTCTAATTCAGCATTTTGAGGCTGACTTTCTATGGAAAGTCAGCCTCAAAATCCTGAATTCATGATTAAACCTGAAAACTTTCACCATTGCTAGTTATCTGCTTTTGCTTCGTTTGGTTTGTTGTTTTACGCCCCAGTCAACACTTCATGTCATGTCAAGATGTTCAGTTTACCTAACCACACTTATTCCTGGGCAAGTTTGACTAAACCAGTACTTCGTGTTCATACTTTCGCTTGTAACTGAAACCAACCCTTATTCAATCAGCGGAAGGAGGAGAATGACCATAGAAAATACTTCATGGTCAATCTCTAAAGTATGGGACCAGGCAGTGATCAATCTCACAACCCCTGGATCTGCAATCAGACTCAATTCCTATTGTGCTACGGGGTCCAGTACTAGTTTTCTGCCAAAAAGGCCTAGACAAACACATAGGTGAAACTTCAAAATTACCAAAATCCTGATTTTTTGAAACTTCAATCTTAAAACTTGCTGCAGTATGCCCACTAAATATTCACAATTTCAATTTTAATGGTCATTTGTCTTTAGACAGACTGTATATAAATAGGAAAACCTATTTTAATCTCCCTAATTCAGCATTTTGAGGCTGACTTTCTATGGAAAGTAAGCCTCAAAACCCTGGATTCAGGAATAATCCTGAAAGCTTTCACCCATGCAAACAGTGCAGACCCAGATCAGACTGGTTCTGAAGATGTGGTCCGATCAGGGCCTTCCCTGTTTGCTATTCAGACAAACAACCCGGAAAAACAACTTTTTTTTTGAAAACAGAAAGGGAAAAATGTTCAAAAATTCAGATCATTTCTTGCACAATAATTTTACCTTATTTATTTGGCATGCTTTACTTGGAAATCAATCCCAAGAAGTCTGGATTATGATAAAATGTGTTGGTTTGTTTGGGGTGTAACTGTTTGTAAGTTGCAAACTCTTTAAAAGGTGCTATGGCCAGGCTTTCAAATAGTGCATAAAAAAATATGAAACATATGTTTAAACTGATGATTTATAGTATATTAAACAATTTTACTCAAATTTGATTTTGCTTATCTGGGGGTCCGTTGTGCTACGCGTCCGCATCATGAAATACACTATTATATTGTGTACATGTTGTAGTTCTAAGGCCTTAAAAAGTCTTGTTTCTCAACCAACCCATGAAAACTTTTAAAGCCTCTGAGCAAAACAAAAAAAAATGCCTACTGACTTATGTGCTACATGAAACTGAAGGGAAAAAAATATATAAGCCACTTACCGTCCGCAAGTCTTACTCTTTCCTTGCTAACAGCGACATTAGTTGTCTGCTGATAACCTTTACAAACAGTTTGGACCTAGATCAGACCAGACATAATGTCAGTCTTGTTCTGGACCAAAACTGTTTGACACCCTGTTAGCCTTGCTGAAAATTTTAATTTGAAAAAGTTAATTTTGGATAAAAATCAGCAGACGACAACAAAACCGTAAAAAATTACCCAGCATGCAAAGAGCTCAGGAGTTGCTTCCAATAAGTACCCACAACACACAACTTTGAGATACAAAAATACTTAATTAATAGATCCTCTCAATTCAGAGCCATGTATTTTTAACTCTTTCTTGCTGGAGATGAATTTTGTCAAATGCTGATGATATTTACAAACAGTTTGGATCCAGATCAGGCCTGACAAAATGTCAGGCCTGATCTGGATCCAAGCTGTTTGACACTCTGAAAAAAAACTCTGATGTTATTCCCGAAAGAACATCTTGAGAAATGTTATGTTGAAAAATATCTGCAGACTACAAAAAAGTCATGAAAAATTACCCTGCATGCAGCAGGCCTCCGGATAAGAGTGCGCATTAGAAAACTATTTTCTTTACTTCTCATCCAAAACATATGTTGTGGGTACTCAAAAGAACTGTCTCAATGAGACAGTTTTTTGAGCACCCAAAACATATGCTTAAATTGATGGGTAAGAAAATAATTACAATTTTACTCTAATAAAATTTCCTTAAATCTGGATCTATGAGGGTCTGGATGGGGTATAATGATTAGTGAATAATGGCCCTTTTTTATAATGAATAGTGAATGATGAGCCAAAAAAATAATGAATCTATAGCAAATGATGATGGCCAAAAAATTAATGAATAATCCTATTGTTTAATGAATTGAAGAAAAAATTTATGAATAGTGAATAATCAAATTTCCTTATCCACCTTTCTTACTGTTAATGAATAATTGGTCTTATTTTAATGAATAAGCCAAAATTTTAATGAGATGAATAATGGGCTAAATTTTTAATGAATAGTGAATACCAGACCCCCCCCCCCCCCCCCAACCAGACCCTCATCTATGATGCAGAGTTAAATACCTCCACCTCCTGTTGTCTCTATAGCAGAACAAACAGATGTAAGTTTAACTTCCTTCAATCTCTCTCTCCAGTATAAAATGTAACTGAAAATAAAAAGATGTCTGAATAAACAGGCACACCTATTGTCCTGCCAGCCAAGAGTGACAGTGACTTCATGTTTTGTTTACAAAGTTGTCAGGGACTTATAATCAATATATCACTTGTGTACTAATTATATCCGCAGGATAGGATTAATACACAAGTGATCTATCGATTCACGTTAGCTCAAGTGGAGTGTACAATGTAATGCTTTACTTAACAATTGTAAACAAAATATTACGCTCTGCTTTGAAAAGCGACTTAAAAGCCTCGACTCTATCATTTTAATTATGACATAATCTACCGCCAGACCACTGTAAAATAATGAATAAAATCAATATTGCATATGCATTTAATGTTTTTTTTACTTGGTGTTTACACGTTAGTAAAGGCCCTTGCCCTTTGCATCCTAGTTTTAGCCAAGTGAACCGGGTTTTTTTGATTTGTCAGGGAAAATAGAGGCAGACCCCCTTTTGGAAAAATGACCGCAATACTGCTGGTTAGTAGTTTTAGACTGGCCGCAATATCTCGATTTAAGTATCTTTATGCTTCCTTTAAAACTGGTAGTTTTCTTAAGGTTACTGAGACAGGATATATTCATGGTGTTGAAATCTATGGCGCAATTGATATACAAGTAACTTAAATTTTAAAACCAATCGATGAAGGCGTCAATGGGCTTTACTGATTAGAGAATTATAGCTCTAAAATTTACAATATTGGCAAGTTCAAATATTTAAAGATAATTATAGATTTATCGAATGGTGGTGTGAGGGTTGCTATTGATTAGCGAATTCGTTTGCCTAGCGAATTTTGCGAGAAAAATAGCAGAATGACGCATTTTAACGGTTAGCGAATTCAACGAATAAATGTGCTATTGTCCCACAAAGTGTCTGTTCTGCTGCAAAGAGCAGCTAGAATAACGAGATTTTACTCGTTTAAAGTAGATGTACAGTTCTTTATATAAAGGCGCTGATCAGACTGCGCGGCTATGGAGGCTGTTTTGCGCCTTTGTTATCTGCATGTAGCAAGTCAGGTCTTCGCGCGACCAGACATTTCACCTTTCTACCTGCCAGCCACATTTTGCCATCTGCTGATATCCTTTTGAAACAGTTTGGACCAATGTCTGGCTTGACAATGTAGCAGTTATACTTGTATGCAAGGGGGGTAATTATCATAGGACAATTTTTGTTATCTGCACATGATGCATTTAGCTTACGCGCAGCCGTTCGTCTACTGATAGCATTCACACAATCAGTTTGGACCCAGATCAGGTCCATCAAAACATTCGGCATGGTCTGGATCCAAACTGCTTGACAAATATATCTAGATCTCTATATACTTTTACTGCCTCATCAGGATGAGTTCATGTCTAAATTACCGTACGGTTCTTCGATCTGTTACACTGGTACAGGAAGTGACTTTTCCTGTTCAAACCAGGGTCGTTGCCGCGTATTTGAAAGTGGTCCGGCAGATGAGACCATCGAATGCCGAAAGATAGAGACTTGGGAGAGCACAAAGAGACCCCTCTCGTTGGTAGCGTTTGTGAGACCTCCCCGGAGAAAAAAGAATCTTGACCGCCTCTTTGTGTGTTTTAAATGCTTTCTTTGCTGAGTTTGGGACCAGATTTCAATCTTTTTTGGTCACGAATTGTCTCTCAAAAACGCAAGGAACAATCTTCCGAGTTAAGGCAGTCACAATTGTGTACGTTTCTTTGACATATGTGTTATTTCACATTCAACACACTCTGTCGCCCGACATTTTCTTTGATTTAGAATAATTAGGAAACACGCCCCATGCGCGGATCTAGAAAGTTTTGTCAGAGCTATAAATCTAGACAGTTTTGTCACCGATATAAATGGGCCATCATCGGCCTGACAGCGAAACGCCATTGAAATGGCGTTTTGCTGGCAAGCCGATGATGCTGGGGATCCAGACCAGTATTGTAAAGAAACCCTACATTTTTTGTGCTTTTTCAGGGGGGGTCCAGACCACCTGTCCCCCCCTGGATCCGCACATCCTGATTTTGATTGACAGGCCCCATGCGAGAAATCTGTCTTCGGGGCTCGAGCTTTGACCATTTCCGACCATGTCAGAATCAAACTGCTCAGATAGACGTACCGAAAAGTCCAGCATTCAATTATAATTTCCCAGAGAGCGAAGATCAGACTTCGCAGATGTGCAGACCGGTCTGCGCCTTTGTTGTTCGCATGTAGCTAAGTCATTTTTCTCGCGACACGTTTGACGATTATGCAAACGTCATTTTGATAATCAACAAGTATTAGTTTTTTTCAAAAAAAGCTGGCGGTTGTTTATCCCTGTCATTGTATATGTATTCTTGCACACTAGATGCTTCCATTTTGAACTCCTCGAGATAATTTATGTTTCTTAGAAACTCCGAGCTTTGATTTATTTACCATTTACATATGCTTCCAGCGAGTACAGGTCTACCTTTTTTATGTGGCCGAATCTTCAGCACCCAACCATTTATTGTCTATAGTGGACAAGATTTCTTATGAAAATTTATCTAGCAAGGAAAGCTGGTAAGCCCACTTTTTACGATTTTTTCCCTAAAACTGTGGCTAGAGACCAAGGTCACAGTGACCCCAAAACTATATACGACACCATGTTACCCCAAGGTGTGTCCACAAACCAAATTTTGGATTCCTATGTCAATTGGGCCGCGTCGAAACAAAACCTGTCTTCGGGGTTTCAACAAAGTGATATTCAAACCAGCCTGCTAAGCTGCAGAGACCAGCTAGAAAATTGAAATTTCGCTTTAGCAAGTCAAGATATGATACTTTTCATTAAGCGAATAGCAAAGACGCTGATCAGACTGCGCATATGCACAGGCTGGTTTGCGCCTTTGTTGTTTGTTAAACCCCGAAGACTGGGTTTTATCTCGTCAAGACCCATATAATATAGGATTTATGCTTCTACATCTGAGGGCAGAGCTTACATGTAAGGGATTTGAAATGTCCCGACACGAAGGACTCTGCAATTATTTGGTGTCATCCAAGGGACATCAATGGAACTGTCTAGTGAGTGATTTACATTAAAAAGCTTTTGCTGACTGCATTATAAATAATAACTGAAAATTTCGATGAATTTGAAGAAAAACGTCGAAAGTTATCAAGTGCATAAGGGGTAGGCTCTGAGCATTTCTTATTAGTGATGAATAGTATAAGCCTACTATCTGAGAGATTCTTATAAATATCCATGATTTATGATTTTATGTAGACTGTATGGTAATTTGGGAGCGATGTGGCTCAGTGGAAGAGTGCTTGACTCAAGACCGAGAACTAGAGCCTCACCGGCGTCACTGCGCTGTGTCCTTGAGAAAAAAACATAAGTCCTAGCTTAGTACTGGTTAAACCCAGGAAAACCAGTCCCTTTATAACTGAAAGATTGTTGATGGGACGTAAAGAATCAAATCAAACAAACAAGAATGGTAATTACACCATCAAGCTACAAAAAAGTGTCATTAGTCTGGAGATGTTTACGCAATGGTTTTCTTTCAGGCACCGAGTATGGATGTTGATGGCAATAATGAGGGGCTGGTTGTAGAGCATGCTAGTTTTAGCTGCTCTGCCCCTGGATGAAAATACATTTCTCAATGGAAAGCTAATGTTCGTCGGCATGAAAAACAGCATATCAATACTGATGCACCGAGTCAAGCTGACTTAAGCGCTAGAGAGTTCATCTGCGAGCATTGTGGAGCAGCTTTACGCGCCTCAATTAAGCTTAAACAATTACAGAAAGATGAAACGCACAGAAACATTTAGATTAACATGTGAAAGATGTAACAGGGGGTTTATACAGTTATGGGCCAATCATGGCCATTTAGCAACCCATGATATCACAAAATCGATTTTTCGATATCACAAAATGAGCTTGATTTTTCGAATCACAAATTCGATTTTTTATATCACAAAAACGAATTTGTGATAATACAAAATCAAACGCATTTTGTGATATCAAGTGGGTATTATACAGCATGTCATGATTAACCCTTTGTACAACCAAAAAAAAACAAGTGTGCTTCGGGTAATGGGTCTGAAAATTTTAGGTAGGGTAGGCATACATATATATTTTTTTCTGGAAAAAAATATAATTTTATGCATTTTGAAAAGGCATTTCGCCTTTCTAAATGCATACAATTTTTTTTTCCAGAAAACTTGAATAAAGTCTAGGTTTAAACAGTATGGTACATTTAGGTAGGGTCAGGTTACCCTAAACGCACATATTTTTTTCATTTGGCCTAATCTGAATACTGACCTTTTGAAATTTGCTATCAAGTTCACATCAGCAATGACTAGCCTATGTGCAGTGAGAAGATGCCTCAGAAAGTCTTCTTTCTTTGTTGTGATCTCAAACGTCTCGGCACACATCATACATGGTATACAACTCTTTGGAGAGGTCCTGCCACAGCTGGGATCTTGTTCCAAGTTTGGCAGCAGCAAAGGCTCTAGAACAGGTTTCTCTGATCCTGAGCTCATTTCTGAAAGATATCATGAACACTAGAACGGTCATTATCTCCTGATTAGCAAATATTTTGCATGTAAAATTGGGAGAATTCTTTAATCCATCAATTTTAACGTATGTTTCGGGTGCTCAAAAGAACTTTCTCATTGAGATATTTCTTTTGAGTATCCACAACATATGTTTTGGTTTAAAAATGAGCCTTGACATGAGGTTTTCAACAATGTGGTATGTGCGACCAGCAAAGTCTCAGATCAGACTGCGCATATGCACAGTCTGATCAAGCCTTTGCTAGTTGCTTGAATATTCTATGAGTGTTAAGCTACTGACCGAACATAATTTGGAGTTTCTAAGCCTAAAAAGAGGCTGCACAGGCTCATCTGAGTCTGCACTTGTCAAAATGCCACACTGTTGGAAATCACATGTCACGGCTCAAATAAGAAAATTACTGGTAAGTCTCAACTGCACACTCTTACATAGAGGTCTGAATTTCTGATGGTCATTTGTTATATGATTATCTTAGAAATAACCATCATGGAATGTATTTGTTGAAGTAATGTATACTACACTTAAAAATAATATTTTCACAAGTGAGAACCAGTGGACTATTATATCCTAAGTGCTTATCTGACAATGAGTCACCAGATCCTCTTAATAAGATATAACTAAGCAGGGATTTTCCTACCTTTCTAAAGTCGGGGCCAGGGGCCTGTTGAATTTGTGGAAAAAAGCATTTGGACCATCAAATTGGGAAAACTAGAACTGAACCACCATTTTAAATGGATTAAAAACCATATGAGAAATTAGCAGTGTAAAGCTGTACCAAATTAGTTGTTTTAGTTGCCCACCATAAAAACTCATGAAAAATTGCATGAAAATGTGAATGAAAACATGTTTTCATTCACATTTTTATGCAAATTTTCATGCATCTGTAACTTTGGTAACTTTGGTATTTGTGACTGGATTTTCATGAAATTTTAACCAAAACGTAGAACTAAGTGATAAAAAAAAGTAAATCATGTAGATAAATAATATCGATTTTTCCTCCTTTACCTAAAACTGCAGGTGCAAGATGCTACAACCCAACACCGAAGATCCTAGGCATTACCCTAGATGAAAAGCTGACATTCATGGAGCCCCTGCAAAAGACACGGAAAAAAAGGTTTTCCCACACTCTCAAAAAAGGATCTCCATCAGTAAATTGCTGCAACTTTACAGCACCCTGGTTAGGACAATATTAGAGTAAGGTTCTACTGTCTGGCAGTGCAGCAAAGGTACAACCCTGCTAGATAAAGTGCTGAGAAAAGCTTTATCCCTATTGCCTCGGTTACATTTGCATTACGACGAGTATACGATGTCCAAATCACCTTTTCAGTGCAGCCTCCGCAGGGAGACCTTGCGATCATCGTACGGATTTACGGGCATCGTGGCCTCTACGATTTTGTTTAACTCCGCACAATGACAAATTTGAAAAATCGTAAGTCCGTAGCCCATAGACACATCGCAGTGACATCGTACGATCCCTGTACGGGCATCCCACGGTGATCATGAGGACAACGCAGGGTTTCAGATTGTTATCTTGGCCCAAAAATGATCGTAGACTCTTGCGATAGTCGTAAGGAGCCCGCAAGGTCGCCGTACGATGCCTTTGCAGGCCCCATAAAATCGTACAGACATCGGACGGTCATCTTGCAGTAACCCCAAGGCGATGGCACGATGATCGTGCGGTCGCCTTGCAACGTGTCAACAATTTCCCGGAGGCTTATCATTAGCTGTTTCTTTCATTTTAATATTTGTCTTCTGGCGATGTCTCTAATACCACCACTCAGTGTGACTCAATATGGACACAGTTCAGTATGCTAATGGAAGCAGTCTAATCATGGGCCGATCCAGAGGGGGGACAGGTTTCTTTTAGCAATACTGGTCTAGATCCCTTAGAAAATCTCAAAGCTACACACATGTACCAAGCCAGCATTACAGACGGGCCATCATCGGTCCGCCAGCGAAACGCCTTTTAAAATGACATTTCGCTAGCGGGCCAATAATGACCCCCGCTTTTAATGGCATTTGGATCCTCTCTCCCCCTTATCAGCTAAAAAAGTTGAATTGGACCCCCTTTGACATAACTTTCTGGATCCGCGCATGATAATCAGGGCCCATACAGTATGCTTCCATGATAAAATTGTCTGAAGCGCAATTCAAAATATGCACCTTACGTGAAATGCATATGCATTTTCAGTATATAAAATGCTGGTTGGATAAGGGGTTTAATAAATTAGATAGGATTAATTAAAGTCCAGATATATTTTTTGTGATGTAGAACTCTGGGATTTGAATTTGAGTATTACTTCAAGGAATAAAATATATGAGTCTCGTAGTGAGAACATGTGACTAGTTCGAACATTGAAATTTGAATGAATGAATGTTCTACAAAATGTGTTTTACTGAAAACGAATGGCAAATGTGCTGACCAGGCCGGGTGGAAGATGCGCATTCTGGTCAGTTCCTTTGTGGTTTGCATGCAACGACTTCATTTTTGCTTATGACGAAGATTTTATGTGTTGCTGGCCGTAGAGTGCCTTTTGATGATTAAACTGTATAAAACCATAACAAGTGTTTAAGTCTAAGCTGACACAATTAAAGCGTCTATATATTTTCAATTAAAGTGATACTTTTCGAATTATAAAAGTGGTTGCAATATTCTGGGATTTAAACTTTATAAAAACTGCAGAACTTAGAAGTTGACATTAAAATATACGCAAACGTATCACGCTGTTCCATACCTTGGGACCATTTTCAACTAAAAACACTAACCTCTTCATACATGTAGCACGATTTGTGATCACATGACTCTGAAACATAGTTTAAATGGAATGCAAAAATGAACATGGATAACCGTTTAAATCCATGCCCATAATTACATGACAATTGCACAGTCAGCGTACTGACTCCTTGCGACTTCCGCAAGGTCATCGTACGGGCATCGTGCAATTTATATAGGGAGGTCATGAAGATAACACGATGATTGTACGATAACCTTGCGGTTGTCGTACGATATCGGCAAGTTTTGTTCTAGTTTGCGCCGAAAGAAATCGTAAGGCAATCGTAAGCAATGTAAACACATACGTCGTAGCTTATAGCCGCCTACGACGCCGAAAATATCGTAGAGAAAATCGTAGACAAAAAAATCGTACGACGACCGTGGCAAATGTAACCAAGGCATTAAGATCCTGGGCATTACCCTAGATGAGAAGCTGACATTCATGGAACACCTGCAAAACACACGGAAAAAAAGGTTTTCCCACACTCTCAAAAAAGGATCTCCATCAGTAAATTGCTGCAACTTTACAGCACCCTGGTTAGGACAATAATGGAGTAAGGTTCTACTGTCTGGCAGTGCAGCAAAGGTACAACCCTGCTAGATAAAGTGTAAAGAAATGCTTTATTGCTATGCCTCGGCCTTCCAAGTACATCTAGCCTGGGAGCCATGGAAGTAGCTGCCAGCATTCTTCTCCTAGAGTGTTCAGGTTTGCTGAGACAGCAGTGAGGGACATCGCTAAGATCCAGTCAAAAGCTATGGACAAGACCATCAAACAGATACTTAGCAACTGCCTTCAATCACCCGCTGGAGAAAGATGTATCACACCAATGTATCACACCACCCTCTCACAGGCAAGCAAGATGAAGGCTATGATGGAAGTGGACATAGACATCATAGAACAAGAAATGGACTATGAGGCTGGAAGCTTGGCACTCACAAAGAGGTTTCCTTCCTACCAGAGCAGACTGGGTTCCTCCAAATCCCGCACACATTCACAGTCAGAGCTGGGAAAAGAGATGGTCATGGACATGATGATGGAAGCTCCAGAAGATACAACATTCGCCTTCACCAATGGATCATGTCAACCTAACCCAGGCCCATGTGGAGCAGGAGCAGTGTTGTATCCACCCCATCTTGATCCAGTTGTCCTGAAGATACCTGTATGCAAGAGGAGATCCATCCTACTCAGTGATCTAGTGGCAGTACAGTTAGCCTTGGAACATTTCCTACAACATCTGGACACATTTTCCTGCAGATTCTTTCTTTAGTGATAGTAAGTCCACAGTTGGAATCCTTACACTTAACTGGAAGGTGACAGACTATAAGGACATCTCCACAGAAATGTGAAAGACTATTACTACACTGCAACAGAAAGGAGCAGAGGTGGATATTTCATGGATCCTGGGTCATGCCAGTATTGCGGGAAATGAAATTGGGTGCTGATTGGCTTACCAAGGAAGCTGATATGGAGGCATCAAATCAACTAGACTGTAGAAGTTCTACTATAATCCAGGAGATTTTAAAAGGAGGCCATCAAGAAGACCCAACTGTCGAAATGGCAATCCAATTGGGATATTACAGAGTATGGCAGAGCATACCACATGCATGTTCCAAAAGTGGACTCCAAGAAGTTTCTGGATATCCCCAGCAGGATTAAAGAGCTTCTGCCAAATCTTACAATTACAGACACATTATTCAAAAATAAACAACTACAGACACAAACTGGGCCAATGTTCATACCTTGCACAGCAATGAAGGACACCCAGAGCTACCGGAATGGAGAGAAATCATAAGACAGGAGGTTGCAGCCTACATCAAGGCCACAGGTTGCTTCATCAAGGAGATTTCAAATCAACCTCCTCCATATCCTTGCAGAGTTTACAAAAGTTTCCCAGACTTTACAAGACAGCCGATCTGGTGTACTGGAAAAATTTGCCTGACCAACCACAATTTCACCAGACCAACACCATATGATAACAAACAACCAAAAGAAAAAATATAAGTATTTTAATTTGAATGTTATATAATGTATAAGAAGAATTCCTTTTCCCCTAACTATTACACATTGGAAAAGTCTTTCTTTCTTTCTGTCTCCTTCTGTGGCCAATACCAAGTGCGGATCCAGAAGGGGGACAGGGGGTCCAGACCCCCTGGAAAATCACAAGTTATATGGGTTTCTATAGGGAATAAGCAATTGGACCCCCCTGGAAAAAGTTAGACCCCCCTCCCCCTGGAAAATGTTGGACCCCCTCTGGAACCTTGAAAAATGATAGTTTTCTTCGAAAATAACCATTTGACTTCAGTAAAATAAGCTGAGGACTAAAAAAATCAAACAAAAAAAACACCTTGTCAGATTCATAGCTCCAGATAAGGATTGGAGGTATTTACCCACCTCATTTTGGCTTAATTGGGTATTTCAAATTTTAAATTGGGTATTTCAAGTTTTTGTATTGGGTATCCATCTGAAAGCAAATAAGCAATGAAAGCGGGCCTCGTTTCTCTTGATTTTTTTGTTTACTTTCGGTTTCACTTTCAGAAAGCACACTGGCAATATAAGTATATCTGAGATCGCTATTTCATACTTATTTCGAAAAACCAATGTATCTATCAAGTCATCTTTGATTCTTCGAACCACCAATGCGGTATTAGGGTTAGTTACGATATGATATTATTCAATTTCTCTGGGACGTTTTTGCCCACATTACGCCATTGTTGTTGTTGTCACATAGATTCTGCCCGTCTGGGCACACCTCCAATTGGAGTAGTTCTCAGGTCTAAAATGGTTACACTTCCACCACTCTATTTACAACTTATGAATGTCTCTATTTACAGGTTAAAAAGTCTCTAAAATACTTATGTAAAAACCAAATCGCTTCCCTGTAGAGCGGACTGCCTCGATATAACTCTTAACGTTTCTTTTTCCTCTGGCGTCTCGGCACAAGAGACAACAGTTTGTATCTTTCACAGTGAAGTATGTGACACAGTCTTCTGCAGTGGAATTCTATACTTTGTAATTGTTCATTATCACTAGCTTTTATGTTGTCAGTTAGTGCACTATGATCTAAGACTAGCTGTAGGAAGCTTATAGGACAGTTAGTAGGCGAATACACACCGGCACCCACCGAAACAATAGTGTCTATAATAGGGTTTCTAAGACTAGCCAGAGCAGGACAACGTAGTAAAAAAAAAAGTTCTATGGTCTCATTCTCTTGATGACACAGAAGACACACAGGATCTACACAGTTTTGGTTAAACGTCGCTCGGTTTGTTTGCAGGATATATGTCCCAGTTACGAGCTTGAGTTTTGTACTGATACGTGGAACTTCTCTGATGTTGCCCAGTGTCCTGAGGAGAGGGTGTCTTTTGCCACATGCAAATCCGCTGACGTTCAGGAATCTAAGACTTGAGAATAGTACAGCGTTTTCTTTGATACTGCTTTCCCAGTGACTGTTAACATGCTTGTTCACAATTCTCCTCCAATGGAATTTTGTTGGGGGGTCTCTTAGCAGGTCATAGGGATCTGGAAGATTGGGGTGCAAGTCAAAATGTCCCCTAGTCAAAACGTCCCCTAGTCATAACGTCCCCGATTTGGTCAAAACGTCCCCAAACACGAAAAAAAGATTTGTCAAAACGTCCCCATAAAACGTCCCCATTATTTAAAGGAGAATTTTCGAAGAAATATGGGATTCTAACAAAGAAAAAGCTTGTTTTATTGTCTTGTACTAATGTATGAAAGTTTGAAATGATGTTTTGATTGGTAATTTTATGTTCATGCTGCTATAGATCAACGTTAAAGCATAGTAGTTTTTCGTGTGTTTTGTTGTCCGCTTTTCTTTTTCTTTTTCAAAATAACGTTTTTAAAGGACTGTTTCGGGAATACCATCATAATGTCCAGATAATCCCACGTTATGTCAGGTCTGATCTTGGTATAAGTCACTTGCAAGTGTTATCAGCATGTAAAGAGTTAATAATATATACCGACTTTGGTTCCATATTACCGATAATTAATCACGTGCAAGAGCATTTAGTCACGGTAGACCCAACATCATTAGTACGAAGTGAACTGACACATCAACACAAACATATCATGTATATAAACAAACCATATTTTTTTAATTTCACTTTTTTTCATCAGATACACATTTATAACAATATATTCATTTACTCATAACAGGAGGGACATGTTGCGAGAAAACCTGGCTTAGTTGCATACGAACAACAAAGGCTTAGACCAGGCTGCGCATTCATGCAGTCTGATCCTCTTTTTCTTATCAAACAAATGTATTCATAAAATTGATGGTTTACCAGCTATACTGTGCTGTGTAGATTCATACAAGATACTACACTGAAACCCGTGTGTGCGAACAGAAAGTATATGCATGCGTGCGTATGTAAGTACTAAATAACGGTTTATAGACTTTTATCCATCGATAAGTAAACGCATGTCTCCACCAATCCGACGTATGGACGGACGACTGCAAGATAACACTGATGCACAACAACAGATACATAATGTTTTCTTGCATGCGATATGCATATACATCCGATGCATCGGATATCGCTTGTGGATGTTTCTTAATTAAGTTTCTTAATTGAGGAGTCACTGTGTCATCATTTCAGGTTTTTCACACGTCTTTATCAAATAGTTCAATTATACACGTATTAGACACCTGTTTTAAAAGAGTTAATCACCTATTATCAATGTTGTTATTTATCCAAAAGCATTTCCCTTAGGCAAATTTTGCGCCTGATGGAAAGGAGCTCACACTGCGTAGACCTAGATTTAATCTTAATGTATATGTTTGCTCAAAATTAAATAACTACTCAAAACTTACAATCATAGAAATTGTCTTATAACTACCACAAATCAAATCATCAAAAGCTAGTGAATATATATATGTAATATTTCAAAGTTCCGTGTATAGAAGGACTGCCCGAAAAAAATGTTTTCTTAATGTTATTTTACTGAAATAACAGAATGGAATCTGGATAAAAACACTTTATCTAAAACAGTTTCATTCAAACATCCCAGATTATGCCTAACATTTCATAAACTGTAGAATAAAAAAATATTTTGGGGACGTTTTGACCCAACATTTTTTACCATGGGGACGTTTTGACCAATTTTTGGGGACGTTTTGACCAATTCGGGGACGTTTTGACTAGGGGACGTTTTGACTTGGGGACGTTTTGACTGTAATCCGGAAGATTGTACTTGATGAAGATTTCCTTCACGGCAATGAACCAACTGTGACTAGTAAACGACTTCACACTAAGCTGTCTGACTGCTAGGCGATGCTCTATTGTTGTTTCAGGTAACCGACAAATATTTCCGAAGAAAGTCAATGCTCGCTTATGTATGGTTGCTTCTACAGGTATGGTACCACTGAGAACGTATACTGCAGGGTCAGCTGTCAGCTGCATTGTTACTGTAAAGCGAGACGAATGTCGTAATCGTGTAAATATTGGGTATAGCTAAAAAGCGCCAGGAATGTTCCTGGACTGGTTTACAATTTAGTAAACTAGATTCGGTGCCACGTCGTCTATAAATTTGTACCAAACAACAGCTTGAGATGCAAAAAACGACAATCGGAAACTGAATACTATAGCGTCATACGCTACGAAAAAATTTGGAATTGAGTATCAAGGATTTTTATTGCGTTTTTGTACGCACAGAAATGAATTTAATTAGGTTTTCACGTTCACGAAATTGCGTAAATACGCAATACGCAGCCTTATCTGAAGCTATGTGACAGATTGACCTGGACCCCCCCCCTGACGAAAAAATTCCTGGATCCGTGCATGAATACCCACAGAGGAGTTCAGGGCACTCCTAACCCTGGGACTCCTAATTTATACAAAAATTCAGCCAAAAGTTGTTGTTGTCTTCTTTTGTTTTTATCAAAATTTCAAAATAAGCACTCCCTGTCGTAATGCTCAAGTATGAGCGAGGCCAGTATAGACAGATAGACCCTGAAAAAAATTGGCAGTGTCTAGGGATACGGATCCGTACCTCTAGCCTGTAAGGCTAGGGATACGGATCTGTACCCCTAGCCTCCCAGGCTAGGGGCATGGATCTGTATCTCAAGCAGTTTTCAATAGGCCAGGCTAAAGGTACAGTTTGATATTCTTGATAATATAGTTTAAGAAATTAGAAATGTCTTATTGTTATCATTATAATAGTAAGAAATGGTAACGTGCGAAAAAAATCTACGATTAATAGATCAGCAATTTAATGCACCACAAATACATTGCCTCTATTAAATGTGTAATGATGCAAGTCTGAAGAAAATGCACTTGCTTTCAATAATGAAAATTTTAATAATACATGCAGAAATCGTCAAAGACCATTTAACCAGTTTAAAGCTGCATATAAGTCTGTAACTTTTATCTTTTAATTTTAGAACTAATGTTTCTATTTTTCAAGAACACAGTAAAAAAAACTAAAATTCGGGTATACATTTTAGAAATTTGGTAAATCTTAACAAATTATCAGTATCAAAACAACAGCATTTATGTTAAAATCAACTGTCTATAATTATTGGAGGGATGTAAATAATTACCAACAAGAGAAAAACACACCTGTTTTTATAAGATAATCCACTTTTCCGTGCAGTTTCAGCTATAGTGAACAGATTTATTGTGAAAACATAACTTAATTCTACTATTACAAATGATTTAAAAAGAAAATAAAAATTTTTCGAAAAATGTTCATAGTTGCAGACTTAGTCTCTTTAATGGGCATCTGTAAACGTTGTTCTTAGACTTCATCTATGTTCGTAAGTGCGTGCGAGAAGTCCTAATCTTTAGGAACTGGATCAATTACCATGGGAAAAGCCATCCAAATATCTAGTTGGGTAATAATCCAAAAGATTATTTCAAGCCTTCACTTTATTACAATGAGTTCGTCCAGATTGTGTGTACGAGATGTGAAGGCTCGAGTGCACATGCGAGAAGTCCAGAACTTTACAAAGAGGGTCAGTTAGCACAGGTAAAGTAATCTTTAAACGTACATGCGCAGTCATCCTGTGGGAAATTAGCCAAGCCACTATCTATATGTTAGTACTTTGAGTGTGCGAGAAGTGATGGCTCAGGCAAGTCTTATTGTGCCCTTATGGGAGAAGACAAACATTAAGCAAAGCACGGAAGTAAAGGAAGTCTCAGTTGGTGATTAAATTAAGAACGGCTGAATACTGAACAGTATTAGCTTCTAATACTTCTCTACTACAAGGCCCGATCGTCAATTAGAGTAAATACCCAGGGGTGTAAAATTCTTAAAATTTCTACTCGTCCTACATCATAATATGTATTGGTAAATTCAATAATTTACATTGGAAACAGTCAAAATTTCTACTCGTCCTGCAGCATGAGCACTCGCCATGGCGAGCAGACGAGTGGATTTTTCCAGCTCTGGTACCACTAGATAGCTGAACATTACTACATGTAGCTTTCTATCGTTCTACAGTCAAGGAGGTTGTCTTCTATTAGAGTCGCATCCGCCAGCGAATATCACAGGCTAGAGGTCAGGTACGCATCCGTACCCATAGAGGATATACTTTAATATAGTGGACCTATGTGGAATCCTGCCTTATAAGAGGATGTATCCATACAAATGTGGTATCAAAATAAACTTTGACATCTTAACTACACAGAAAGACCAATAATAATAGCTATATCCTCGTATAAAGTGATTATCGAGGCCTTTAAACTTCATAAGGGTCAACGCAATTTTCGCTTCATCGCGCATCAGTGTACATGATCATTTCCAACACTCGTGCAAGCCTCTGGGATTATGCACTTTGGAAATCAGATCTTGGAACGATTGGGCAATGCTTATAAATGATACCCATTCTGTGATTTCTGCAATAAAAAGGTTCTCACAGCATAAAATGCACAAATCCTTCACTCCTGTGAATCTTGTTGACAAGTCGGCCATTTTGGTAGAAAAGTAGATAAAAAGCGCCTGGATAATACTTGCTATTGTCGCGAACTCCCCAGTAGCTCTCACAAGATTAAAGGGTGCCGAGTCATAGAGGGGCATCGATAACAGAAATGCTGTTCATTCCGTATAAGTTACATTGACGGAAAAAACACATTTTGGTATAAAAACATTGTATTCTTAAGAAATGTGGAATCATTTCTATATAGAGATGCAACCAGTTTTTTGGCAAAGACTGAATAATTGTTTTCTCAAGAAATGTGGACGCATTTCTATCTAGAGATGTGACCAGATTTTTGGCCCAGACTGAATAATTGTTTTCTTAAGAAATGTGGAATCGTTTCTATATAGGGATGTAATCAGATTTTGGCCAATACTGAATAATTGTTTTCTCAAGAAATGTGGAAGCATATCTATATAGAAATGATTCCACATTTTCTAAGAAAACAATTATTCAGTCTGGACCAAAAATCTGGTTGCATCTCTATATAGAGATGATTCCACATTTCTTAAGAAAACAATGTTTTCATATAAAATGCGTTTTATTCTGTCAATGTAACCAATACGGATTAAACAGCATTTCTGTTATAGATGCCTGTCTATCATACTCTATGGATACATCTTCAAGAAGACGAATAATTGTTGGGGAGTAACTCCCCAAGACATGATCCATGTTTGAAAGACGCTTGCATTTTCATTGAGAAATTGAAATGGCTGACATCAACCGTGAAAAAACACTGACCCTTGCCCGATTTAACTGATCATTACAATAGCAACCCCAGCTGTTTTTTTAAGTGTAAAATAATGCTTTTATTCAATACCCATCTAATGCAGCTTTTGAAAAGCTGCACAAAACAGTTTAGATTTTGAAGATACCTTTACTAGAACCAAAGTTACAACAATTTTAATACCCGGAAAATCAGTCATTTTCTGGAATTTTTCTGCTATACTGGATGCTGAATTTTAGTGTGCCGCGACGGACCCGACGCGTCACAGAATTTTAAAGAAATTGTTATAACTTTTTTATTTTTCAAGATATCTTTATGAAACTTTCAGTATATATGTATTTTTTCCTGCCCAGTTCATTTTTTGTGTTGCTTTTGCTGTATCTCTTAAAACAAAGAAGCTATTCAATAATATATGAAGCACTTTTGTGTGTATTTTTTTTCTTCGTTCACACTGATGTAGGACAGATTTTAAAAATCATCTGTATATGGTATCAAAGTGTTATAATTTATGCAGAACATGTAAATAAGCATAAAAGTATATAAAAATGAATACTTTAAACATTTATATACAGTGTTTGTCTTGTCTTTCACTCGTCTCTGTCCCATTTCACTACATATGAATTTGAATAAATTTAAGAGAACCTCTTGTTGGTTCTGATCAGAATAAGACGTGCAATAACTTGACTCCACATGAATGAAATATCTTGGATGGCTAAAAGCCCAATGAAACAAATGAAGTTAAAATATTTCAAAAATTGGATTTATGCATGTTAAAAATAAGGAAAATAAATTGCCCTTCTCCAAAAATTATTTCTGGAACACTACCAGAAATTCGGCCGAATGTCAAACGGTTTGGATCCAGATGAGGACCGATGTTCTGTCGGTGCTACTGATCTTTTGATTTGTAAGTATGTTAAAACTGATCTTTGGATTTATATGTAAGTATGTTAAAATACAGAATATGAAATTGACTTTTACAAAAATACTTCCGGCTCAGTTCTGGAACAATGAGTATCAAACGGTCAAGGGATTCAAATCAGGACCAACTTTCTGTAGGCCCTGGCTCATCTGGGTTCAAACCAAGGGGTTCAAACTGATCTTTGAATTCATATGTATGTAATGTAAAACTGATCTTTAAAGGTATATGTACATTGTATGTGTGTTAAAATATGAAAAATGAAATTGACTTTTTTGAAAAAAAATCATTGTGGAACACTATCAGCTAGAGCGTCAAATGGTTCAGATGGAGATTCTGTTAGTCCTGATCTGGGTTCAAACTGATTTGGGTTCAAGCTGTTATCAGTAAAGGTTATCAACAGACAACAAAAGTTGCCTCAAGCAAGGAAAGTGTTAATAAGACTTCTTTGTTATGTTTGTATTTCATACATATGGCATCACTTTGCTTGTATTCTTTAAGTAGCAAATGTCTACAGAGATGATGCATATTCTGGGATGAAACCCTGTTTTAATACAAAGTAAGTAAGGGTGCAAATTTGTTTTGAACCATTTACAGAATTGCCCAAGAATCTTCCATTGTGGGCTTTCATTAGGGTGACCCAGTCTTGTTGGGTATTTTTTTGGAAAAAAAGGAAGAAGAAAAAGAAATTGATAGAATGTACGAATTCTGGTACTGTCCGAATATAGGTAACTTATTTATATATGTCTGCCGATGGTCGTTTCTGAAGTCTGTGAAAATGTCCAAATTTAGCTTGAATCATTATCAAATTCATAACAGTCTTATACTTGAATGGCCAATTCATGATTTTCTGCAGCGATTTTGTGTTTTATTAATGCAGTGATAGGCAAAATAGACATTGCACTTGGCAAATTGAAAAATCTCCAAGCGAGATCGGCTTCACAATGCGTTATGGGGTACTGTGGGAAAATAGAAAAAAACGGGAAAGATAAAAAAAATGAGGGATATTTTTCATTTAAATATTAAATATAAGGGATAAATATCATTTCTGTAACACCTTTTGTGCATGGGGCCAATTAGTTTCACTTAACTTTTGAGATAAACTTTGATAATTTATTGACCGGTAGCTAAAATTCAAGATGGCGTCGGTTGTTTACAAGTCAGAATTGGGGATTTCCGTGAGGGTCATGACCTTTGAACGGCCGTGCGGGTCGGTAAATTAACTTGAAATACCACAAAATATACATGGTTAGAAAGGGAATAAGGTATAGAAAACGATCGTTTGTGCGCTTTGGTGATTTACCAAACAGTTTTCAACCGATTTTGCCTTGACTTTCACTAAATATAACATAAGTTTGGGAGGTCGTAGCGACTAAGCGCACATACCATGTGATAGCCTGACATCTCATCTAATTGGTTATGCTATTTTTAATTATGCAAATGACCATGCTTTTGTCGCATGCTAGTTCATTTGCATACACCGTCCTACTTTCGCGCCTAAAATAGCCACCATTCATCTCAGGTGTTAATTACCTACAATATCGATAATTACCTGTCAATTAAGTAATTATTGGAAATTCAATGACCACAAACAAGGTATCTTCTGAAAGCCCATTTTATTTTCAATTAATACATGTAAACAATATTTGGAATATCAAAACAGTTTTTATGCAAAATGGATATAGAATGCAGTGGTATGGTATTTTTCCACCATTCTTAATCCGATATCTGGCGCAGCTGGGGTTGCTAATTACAAACGATATTTGGACCCAGGCGTATTGGTTGTAGTATAAAAATGGAGATGAGATACAGTTGTATATATTTCGAACACACAAGTGTGGACACATCCTCTTATATGGCAGGATTCCACATAGGTCCACTATATTAAAGTATTTCCCCCATAGACACTGCCAAAAATATTGTCGCGAAATCTCATGACTTTTTAATCTTTAGCTTCATGGAAGGTTTGATCCAAAACATTTTATCTATATTTATGTTAGATTGTTAAATAAGAACCAAATAAAAATAACGACAACTTTCAAATATCTTAATTAGGACCTGCGGACACACTAAATATGTATTTTTTCTTTTATTTTTTACCATCCAAGGAGGCGGCCATATTACAGATTCGCAGCTAATATAGGTATAACTAACTTGCGAAATAAAACATACGCGAAATTAAAAATAATCATCATCATCATCATCATCTTCAGTAATCGCCTGCCTCCTTGAGGAGTCTAAACTATGTACATGCGCAGCAATCAGGTTTCCCCTTCAAGCTAAAAGACAACTTTGCATACAGTGTGGTTAAAACAGGTTAAAAGCATGGACTCATCTCAGTTGTTTGCTGAGCTTTGTCCAAAGGCCGATTGGAAGTGTTCCAATGGCGGCTGTTCCACTATGTCTTTGGGGAGGCGAGTCCAAAGGATGATGGTAGCTGGGAAAACGCTTTTCTGGTAAACATTCTTTTGCACTGGTAGTTGGCTGTATTTTTCTGGGTTGCCTCTTGATGTTCTGGCTTTTCCAGCCGGAGAGGTGGATCTGTAGTAATATCCACAAGGTTGTGCTTGATCGTGTAAAGCATGGTGGATCTTGTATTGTCTCTCCTTTGTTAAAATGTATTCCATCCAAGAGAAGAAATCATCTCAGAGACGCTACTCTGGTGGGTAAAGTCATTGCAGACAAACCGCCCCTCTCGCTGTTGGACCCTTTCGAGTTGATTGATGTGGCATTCGGCAGCAGTTAGACCAGACAGAGGAAGCATGCTCGAGGATAGAGCAGACATGTCATTTTATATCTTATACGCCTTCGCTTTGGTATCTCGTTGGCTGGATCTTATGTTTCGTCGCAGAAAGGTCCATGGTGGAGTTTACCTTCTTTATTATGTTGTCAATTGTGACATTTCCAGGATATATCAGGGGTGATGTTGATTCAGATATTTTGCCTGTTCTGTTGATTTGAGAGCAGTTTGATGGATCTGGTGATGGAACACTTTAGGTTTTATCTTGTCTTCTATCATAAAGTGATATGCTTCATCAACTCATCAATTGGGACAACTGCACTTTACCGCGGTCTCTGATTAAAATTAGTTCCAACATTGTACAAGTAGTGGGGGATGCGCCCCTAACACACCTGCAACATTGTAGAAAAGCATATAGAACTAAATATGTTTACATTATATTATATTTATCGATAGATGCAAGCTTAGTCTACCTATAAACCTTAGTCAAAGTCAGTAGAGACCGGTAAATTGCAGTCTAGCAATGATCAAATTCTTAGTTCAAAACATTTGACGTGTAGAATATACATAAGAAATCATGCTAGTCTCTTGAGTGATGTCAGTTGTCCAATATAAATTTTAGCTGTCAGGCAACAGTGACATACGTGATGTCTACCTGTCCTGTGCTAAATTTAGTTCATCACTAGTAGACAACAAGATCTGTCAAAACCCATGAAAGCTAGTTTCAGCCAATTAGAGGAGACCCTTTTATAGGAGTCATATAACAAAAAAGTTCTGATAATGGTTAAAATTCACGATGTGTCAGTGTAATATTTAACCAAGGGCAGGGTTTTTGATAAGTATATTTTGATACACAGGCTGTGTGATCCCATGAAATGGTAACTGATTGAAGCAGCGGCATGAAACCAGCTGTTAAATGCTGATTACTGTGAGATATCTCCCCCTCCCCCATTTGTTTTAATAAAACAATAAATGCTGCTGTAATTGCCTTATAGCAGATAAAGTGATATGTGTAAATTAAATCAGTACAAAGTTTTATTTTTTATTTTCTATTTAGGTAAAAACTTCAAAATCATGACGATAGACTTTAGTGCCGATATTTCCGTCTTCCGCAGTTCATTAAAATAATTTCCCATTATAAAAAGATTGGCTATAACATTAATGTATTGCAACAGACTGCATGCTTGGTAGTCAACCCAATCACGGTTGGCAACTTTGCTTTCCTCTTTAATTGCACGCCGGTGGGTCGGACTTCAGACTCTATGATGGTTCCGACTTAAAGACTTATCTATTGATGAGATGGTAGGGGCCTGATGCTTTGGCTGTTTGTCGGGCCCACCGGGGTTTACCTGTTGGATTTCTTTTGCTCCGGTATTCAGTTTAATTTACTGTTGAGTCCTAATCCTTGCTTTATCTCCTTGTTATATCTTGATTTATATGTTTTAGGAGATGATGCATTGATAAGTTAGGGGTCTTTCATGCAAACCAAATATTTATGTGTCTTGATCCACATCTGAATTAAGGGTGAGGTTGGCGCCGTTAAACCGGTTTAAGCCCTCCAGTAAATATTTTACTGACCGTTCCAAGGCGGTACTTCTTTTGTGGATCTTTTATGTTTTTGTTCTGTCTTGTGTTTGCTATGTTTTGTGCGCGTCTGTTTATATGTGCTTTGTGGTCACCTGCTGGGAAAGGGCTGACCTCTTGGCTCTCGTTTGTGGTGTCTTCTGTGAGTTTGTCACTTTCCCATTGGTATCCTGGGTCAGGTGTGGTACTTGATTGTATCGATTCCTGATCTTTGCAACCTTATTACTTCTGTCACAGTTGGTGCAAAGCAAAGCTTTTGACGCAGATTTTGATTTGAATCTTTGCTGGGTCCAAATGCAGTTTCCTTTGTTTTGTCACTAAGCGACACAGTTTGAGATCATGTCACAAAGCGACACAGTTAGAGATCATGTCACAAAGCGACACAGTTAATGATCAACCATAATTCAAAAATACATGTATAGGGAATATATTGCGGATGTCAGCAAATCAAACGAAATACAAAAATCCAGATCAGCCTGGGCATTTACCATATCTGATGAGCATTTTCGTTTCTTTCTCTCTCTCTCGCGCGCGCAGGCGCGCGCGTGTGTGTGTGTGTGTAGCTGGGTGCCTAGCTCCCATGAAAGTGCTCATGGGAGCTTCTGATCAGACTTTGCGGAATCTGACTTGTAATTTACTTGTTGCACATGCCATTTCGTGGGTGGCTGGTGCATGTGAATCTGGGTCGATGGTATTAAATACCATAAAAATATAAGTTCTGGTGGCCGCATTCTCATAAATGAGCTGATTTATGAGATTTTGACACTTTTCATAATCCTTTGCGAATTTGTAATTCATGCTTTATAGAAAATTTCAACCGATTCTAGCTAGTCTCTGTAAACAGGTAAACCAGGCTGGTTTCAGCATGGCCATGTCGGAAACCCCGAAGACAGGTTTTCTGGCGACGTGGCCCAAATTTTGTACCCAACATAGATGATCTCTGGCTAGTATGTAATGACGATCGTCTTGGTCATTTATTAGCTGTTTTTAATGTACGATGTTCAAAGTTTGGCCTAAAGTGAACTATTTCTTGATCACTGAAAGAGAAAACTTAAGTTGCGAATTTCGACTGAGCAGCTTTGAATTTATACATACTGATCAATCGCCCACTTTGCTTTATAATGGTCCACAATTATGGTGTATTTCTGTCCTTCGGGATTGTTTGTTATATGAGTAAACAGAGTAGACCCTGATGAAGTGCCGCACCATGCGACATTTCATCTGGGTCTTCACTGTTTGACAAAGATCTGTCTGCAGGTATCCAGAATGAACAGGTCCCGAGGTTATAAAACTTAATACAGTCTCAAACTCAAAATAAAGCGCAAATATTGGCTGCTTGCACAAGCAGTCAATCATTGCACTTTATTTTGAGTTTGAGAATGAACTCAAGTTTTATAACCTCGAGGCAAATGTTAATGCAGTTTGTGTACTTTAAACTGCAGACTGCAGACTTTGGTTCAAAAATAGACTACTTCGTGTCGTTGTTATATTTGATGGGTTTAAATTACTGCTATAAATATCTAGATCTATAAAACGAAACGTAAGTATGATAATATTATCACTTGGAATCTACCTGACATATTTATTAGGCACCACAACGAGTCCATCTCTGCTACCTGATCAAATCTTACATACGTGCAAACCATCCAATAACTCGCTTGTAGCGTATGCACGTACAGCACGTGCATCTTACAGCACGTGCATCTTCGCATGCATCACGAGATACTTGAAGCTTAAAATAAGAGTGTCCATGAAAGTTGCAGCAATCATCAACTGCATGATTATAGCTTCCGCTCCGTCAAAATTTTCTATAAATGTTGTCTACATAAGAAACAAATGGTATTTCCGCTATCCCGACCGGCCTTCGAGTTTTGTTCTGACCTTGCCTTCCATAATAATAAAGGTTTTCTCACCCACCGATTCTAATGTTTTCCAAAAAAAAATGTCAGAATAACAAAGCTAACCAAAAAACCATGTCATCGTTTAAGCCAAAAAAAAAATCTATCCTTATCCAACATTAGGACTATTCAGTCAGCTTTCAGTGGGCAATTCTGTATGCACACAGTAAAGACTAGACGCCAAGCTCTTGTCTAGCAAAAAATAATGCTGGGCTTATATGGTTGAATATAATCAATGACATGCTTTAAGACACTGTAGATTCCAAGTCCTGCTCTTGATACACGGTTGCATACAGAACCTTTCGATTTACATCCCAGTCAAAATTAAAGTTTGAAATATCTTAAAGAAAAATATTTCCAAAGTGGCACAAAAAATTAAAGTACGTATATGCAAAAGTTCTACGGTGACATCACAAAGTAATATTTATGATCTTTTATATGGTATTTTATTGGCTTCAAAGTTGACAACATTTCAATGAAAAAAAAATGCATTTTTTGAACGTGCATTCATTACCCATTGCTGATACATGTAGTCTAATGTTTAAAGTCTAATATTTTGCAATACTCAAAGTACAAATGCTTGCTAATTAAAGCCTTGAGTCGGTACCTTCGTGCAATTAAAGAGAAGCAAAAAGCTATACATTGTTATTCGGTTGATAAGTAGGTGTGTAGACTGTCGCAAAATAACCACTCTATATCCCACTTTTTTATAATGCTTGATGATCTTTTTAAAGTGGCAATGAAAAGAAGGCTTCCCGACGATTCTTTTAAATCAATAGACTAAATTACAAGATAGCTGCCCTGAAATGACCTATTGCAGAATTTTCAATCCAGCATTGTAGTTTAAGATCAACTCTAAATGTCTTCGGTATAATTTAGAAACTGCTTTACGAAGTTTATGGTATCGATTGCAGAAGCTTAATTAACAGTCGAAAATTGTTCTTTGTTGCCGAAGTCGCTTACATTTGAACATACTCTAGCAAACGAATCACCTGTGAAATATATTCACCATAATAAGAAGCGCGAGGAGAAATGGGAAATTAACTATTTCAAAATTAAAATCATCTTGTTTTTATAAATTTTAGATTAACATATGCAATTAGTAATAGATGTCCAAAAAGGGGCTTCAGTATCAGACGTAATTGCATTAAATTAAGTTCAGCTGCATATATCTAACTAACCATTTGTTCAAAATAAGATATTCAGTAAGTCATATATATATATAGAGTTGAGCACTTCAATAGCACCAGCTTGACTCTTGTTAGAAAGAAGCCGCATGAAGTCTCTCTAATAACATGGTTTCGCGCGCGTTGCAACAAACATTATGAGTAGGAAGTAATATCATCGTGCTCAACGTAATTGTTTAACTGACGAATTTTGTCACGGCGTCGATCTGCTGACGGTTTTCACCCCCAAACATCGAGCCTTTTCAAAAACTAATCCTTTTGACACTGGTGGTATTTCTGAAAGATGTTTTGAAATCTGTTTTAGAAAGAAAATCACCACCAAAACAGGTAAATGACCATATTCTGTGGAATCGAAAGTGTTCATTCAAGGTAGAATATTTTCCCCCCAAATTGCTGTTAATATGACCAAAATAGTAAGTGAGTATGACCAGGAAATACCACAATCACAAACCGCAGAAAACCCCGTGGCACAGCGAGGAAGAGCCACTCCACCATCACGAGACACCAGGAAGACAAATTAAGCAAAGCAACCAGCTCTCTCTTCCCCATAAAGATGATTGCAATACTAGAATGGACATAAAGTAACGTACAACAAAACATAGAACAATTACAGACTCCCACAATGGGAGTAACAATAAACAAAAAGTCAACAACAAACTGAGAACCAACGCCTTAGAACGGACAGCAGCCTAAGCCACCGGGGGGGGGGGGGGGGGGCTTAAATGCATTTTACTGGTACCAGATCTTCGCCTGTTGAAGTACAAGAAATGTTCAGCTCGCATGGAGGTCATCTAACTAATGCAATGTATCATCATGAAACACTCAAATCAAATTAACACACCATGAAGAAGCAAAGAAAATGGCTCATGACTCACAGATAGTCAGAGCTAAAGAAAACCACAAGTTGAGCCACGGTGAGTCCAGCAACAGATAAGCATCAGGCACCAACTCACCGATTAAAGCTTTACGTCAGAGCCGTCATAGAGTCTGAGGTCTGACCCACCGTCGTGCAATTAAAGAGGAAACCATAGCTATAAACCGTGATTGGGTTTAAAACTAGGCATGCAGACTGTCGCATGATATCCAAGTTATATCCAACCCTTATATAACGTTTTACTATCTTTTTGAATTGATCACTAAATTGAATTGACAAAACTGATAAACCATGATGAGACATTTTTTGGCGCTTAAAGCGGGTATACGCTTTTTTGAACCGTCTCCTTTCGTGGGCAGCAGGGTATTAATGATCTGAATAAGTAGCCAAACTTGACTTGAAAAGTGACCATTCAATTTGATTTATAATGGTCTTTATGACCATCGAGTGCTATCATATTAATCTAAACCGTGGCTGATGATCCCAATGCTATCAAAATGTAGGTAACGGGCCGAAATGTAGATAAAGTACCGAAAGTATCCCAAAAATCACCCATAAATAATATACATGCAATGTAGAGCTATGACAAGAGAAAAAATACATGACACACATATAAAGGCAGTTTGACTAATACATGGCACACGTATAGAGCAGTTTGACTTAAGTCAAACTGCTTTATATGTGTGTCGTGCATTTATTTATGAAATGAATCTTTTCCCCAGACGTTCATGAGTGACACCCGAAGGTTGTGTGTCTTTAAATTTAGCGTTTATACTCGGTTGTACTTTAGGGTTACTACTGTAAAACTTTATGATGACGTTATGGCATCATGACATCGTTAACACAATTTTGAATCAACCCTTAGCATAAATATTCGAAGTTTCTAAAACATCTCCATTCTTCACGTACACAGCAACATTATGGCAACGGCTCTCCCGGTGGCTCTAATACAACTTTAATCCGTCTTTTGCTCGTTACAACTGCGGGCTGTGCCATTTCTTTGGATTTTTTTCGGAGTTCTTTTCTGTAAAACTAAAAATAGATCATGGCTCATTTCAAAATTTCGTGCATGCTTCTCATTGTTGCTTGCCATCTTACTTGTTTTGGCGCTTTGGCAAGCAGTGGAGAGAAAGGGAAGTTCAGCAATGAATGGCTGCTCCAAGGAGAACTGACAACTGACGAAGCTATAGTCATAGCTAATGGATATGGACTGGATTACTCACACGAGGTAATATTCATTTTTTTCAAAGCAAGCCCTCAATGAATCTTTAGATGTTTACAACTGTTTTAAAAAAAAAACCTAATGAACTACAATATATAAATGAATATAGCGAGTTTATTTGCCAGCAGTAACGCTGAAGCTGTGATTGACGGCGAGTCCACTACTGATTTACGCGTGAAAACGCGCATTTTGTTTGCTTTATTATGTTGGATGCTTTACACCCTGTTCAAACAAAAATATAATTAAACATTAAATACTAAATTGTAATGCATCTTAACGTACAATGATATATATAATAGATATCTATTAAAATGTATGATCATTTAAGATAAAAAAATTTTGGAAGTTCATGAAAGTCAAAATGATTAATTTTGGGTTAGTTGAAACGTTTACGTGGCACACATTGGATGTATCTTACTTAGAGCTGACCCCATGGCACTCATACAGGGCGGATCCAGGATTTCTGGAGGTGTGTGTGTGTGTGTGTGTGTGGGGGGGGGGGTAGTCAGATTTGTAAAGGAGAGGGTTCGCTTTGCTGATGTTATCTAATTGTTCTTAAATATCCCATGAAAAGAAATAATTTGGTCTCAGTGAGACCAAAATTTGAAACTGAGAACAAATATGGGAACTGAAAACAAATCATTTTATTTTCATGGGGCATCTAAAAACTGGCTACGTGGTTTGGGGTTAGAGCGAACCCCCCTGAGGCCCCCTCTGGATCCGCCACTGTCCTATGTTTATAAGCCTCCTAAAACAATATTCATTTCTTAAATGAACATTTTTACTTCCAGACGAAAACAGCGGGAAATTCCACAAATGTTGGTTTAAACAACGTATCATTTTCAACATGCGTGCAAACGAACTGTTTGATTTGATTCTTTACGTCATAGACACTGACGAGACTACTCAATGAGGTGCGGTCTTATGAAGGTCAACACTGTTCGCCGATTGACTTCCGCAAAACAATTGAAGACGACAAAGCAGACGTATTTATATTCGCAAATGGACCTGAACAAGGGGCGACACAGTACATAATCTGCCACGTTTTTTTTCTTCTCGCCATTTATAGTGTATACACAAAGTATGCAAAAACATCATACTGGTTAGATGGATTTCAAAGTGCTCTTTTTAAAGCAACGAAATCTGTACAGGATCGACGTCGACACCGTTGCGTGAAATAGGCTCCAGCTCATGATTTTAAACAATTGTATCAATAGACATAACGCATTCATCCACATGCATATACATGGTATTTTTATGGGTTTTCATCAGAGGCGTATGATACTAGTAGTATAGAGGTAGTATCATACGCCTCTGGTTTTCATTCATTTATAATATTTTAGACGGAATAATTTTCATTATTTATCTATTTGGGCCAGCTCATGAGATAGTAATTTTTAACCCATTTAAGCCGAATGTACAAATCCATCTCCGTTTAAGGGGTTGTTGGGTGGCATTTTTCATTTTTATTCGAATTCTATCATATGACGTTACTGCAAAACATGGCGGACGTTGGAGGATACGCCACACCAGTGGGTAAATACATATTTTGTCTGTTTGTTTTAACAGATTGAATGCGCATTCCGCTTTTAATATGGAATTTCTTTAAATGTTTCTTAATTTCTGTTTATAAATGTTTTTCTTGCTGTTAGGAATAAAATGCTCCTGAAACGGCTATTTCAGAGTCGGTAAAATCTGCCTAAGCTTGGGTAATTGATTTCACATTTTGACATGATAAAATTGTTTTCGTTTCGTATTTTCTTCATGTTAAGAGAAAAATAAAATATCCCTAACATATTGCTATTTCTAAACTAAACCCTAGTTTTATGGTCATTTCAAGACTGTACGCACACCAAAAGTTCCACTTATGGGGCAAATAATTAATTGCAGTGTTTTTTTAGTTGAGGTGGAAGGGTATTTCGAGTCAAGCAACCCTTCTGAAAGAGTATTCTGAGCCGAAAATTTCTGTGCGGGGAGTCTGAGTAGTAAAGCCTTTGGTGATACTGAGTCATAACTGTTAACATCGATTTTGTCGTAGTAATTTCGATAAGCCGTCGTGAAATTTTAGATGTTCTGTCTGTTTATGTTTTGTCGCTTCGATGTTTTGGTTATTAGATGCATCAAAGGACAAAACATTGAAAACCATTGAAACGACAAATCGTTTCGATGATTTTCAATGTTTTGTCTTTCGATGTTTCCTCGGTCTCACAGTAAGCCAAGTAACGCCATGACGACGTCCGTTACAACAAAGTTTAATGGAAATAAACACACTTTGAAAACGATAAAATCGCATTTTAAAGGTATATTATAAACAGAATCTTACACTCGTGATCATTTCATATTAAATTTATTAAACTCGCCAAAGGCTCATTTAATCGCCAAAGGCTCATTTAATAAACTTCATACGAAATAATCACTTGTATCAGATCCTCTATGTAAGCAAACAGTGGAAAACTTGATCAGACGACGCTGGTCTGGTTCTGCACTGTTTGCCAATGTCCCATAAAAAGGATGCTAGGTTTATATGGGTTAAACAACTGTGCGCATTGCAGCCACATACAACGTTTTGTTCTACTTTCTATCTTTGTGGATGGCGAGATTTCACGCAAGAAGGCTCGTCTGATTTGTTTGATTTGATTCTTTACATCATATTAAAAAAAAATCATGACAATTCTTCCTGGGTTAAACCAGTACTAAGCAGGGCTTAAGGACACAATGCAGTGCCGCCCGTGAGGCTGGGACCCACAACTGCAGTCTCCTCTGAGCCTATGCTGTGCACGCTGTGATAAGTACATAAATCTCATTTGCTGGTTAATTTATTTACTTAACACTAAATACGCTGCTGATTTTGATATAATGTGTGCATGCAAGACCCTCGAAATAAAAATGCTAAGTCTTTTTAAAATTGTTAAGAAAATCAACAGGGAACCAGTGGTCTAATTTCAGGTGCTTCCCGGTTTCTATGTTTTTAAAAAGCCGACCATCAGTCGAAGTTCTGCCACTCCGTACATGAACGTCTTGGCGTACACACAGGACAAGCTTTTAGAGCACCCCAGGGTATGTTGTTTTCATTTAAATCTTAGCATTCTGGGTAATTCGTCATGGTTTTGCTGCCGTCTGCTGACTTTTTCAAAGCTAAAAGTTATTTTTTCCCAAAAACTTCTTTAGGAACACTATCAGAGTGTCAAACGGTTTCGGTCTGTCCTGTATATATGTATATATGTTTTATTGTTTAGTTATATGTTTCAGAGGGCCGCAAGGTAGAATAGTTATCTTAGCTAATTGTGTCACCCTCTATAAAAATTATACAAATAAAATAAAAAAAAAATAATTAAAAAAATCTGGGTCCAAGCCATTTGCAAAGATTATCAGCAAAGATTATCAAAGTCGCCGATAGCAAGTGCATGACGGCATGCAACCGCTGAAAAATGAATAAAATATCAAACCTGTGCAAATATGAAGGAAATATGGATAGAAGTGTCCAATTGATAAACCTCGTTAACCCATAAAGCGCCACCTATAATTTGCAGCAGATGACAATTTCAAATTTTGCCACTTTTAAAAATAACAAATAAGGCATGATATTTCATGAGAATCGTCTGCTGGCAGACGATTCTCATGTAATATCATACCTTATTTTTGTCGAAAATTGGGAAAGATATCGCAAAATTTGACGTCTGCTGCAGTCGTGATTGGCGCCTTAAGGGTAAAGACTTTTAACCCTTCGATAAACAGGAACTGTTACAGATGACATGTATTCATGGTATTGATAAATCACTCATTTCAGGTAAAATCGTTAGAACAACAAATATACCAAACACGTGAAGCAAGAGGCAGAATTAACAGGGCCGGTCACTTCAACGTAACAGATTCGTGGTGGAATTCTATGTGGCACGTTGTAAGATCATGTTATATTGTTGCATAAAATATTTAACTTTTCCCATATATTACTCCTCCTCATTTCTTATCTAACTTACTAGCATGGTTCCAGCTATTAGCTAGTATATCTTTACTAGCAGAGTGAAAAACAGTATTGATCATAATCGACTGGATTCAGAGAAATCATCTGATCTGGGTTTACACTGTTTTCAAAAGAAGATATGTCCACGATCAGCAATGGAATGTTTGATAACTCCTGCAATATATTGAAAATTAGCAAAGATCAAAGACAGGGATCAATGAGACATATTGCACTAATAATTAGGGAGACAAAGAAACTTTAGAATTCTGACAAAAGAAATCATGTTTATTTCAGATGTTGTAGAATATATTTAAAATGTATCATAATATAAGTATTATTAAGGGTATAGTTATATTAATTTTGCAAACTTGTACTCCGAAGATACCCTATGTCTTGTATGGCCCATATTTACGTTGATACCTTCTTAGCACCATTGTTTAATTTACATATAGTAGTTCTGGAAAGTTGTCTGTAAATTTTCCCCATGCTTGGTGGTACCATGTGCTGTGCCCAGTCAGCCGGTGTAGTAGCAATTGTTTTACACATTGTTTCACAAAGTCGAGAAAAATGCTTTGGTACTGCAGAGTAACTTGAGAAACTGTTACGTATAGATACCAAAAATGGTTCATTTGGAAACACGTACAGAAATGGATACATTTTGAGAACAACAGTTGTAAATCAAATAAATGTCTTTTAACCCTTAATGCGCCAATCGCATCAAAAGTCGTCTGTTTTTCTCGTCTGCTGAAATGTTTAAGAAGCATCTATGGCAAACAGTGTGGACCCAGATCAGACTCCACGCTGTTTGTTTCTATACTTAATTTGTCAGTAATACTAGGCAATTATTTGCCACAGACGACTTCAGCAGACGACATTTTAAGATGCATTTTTTTCTTGGCGCTTTAAGGGTTAGAATTGGTAATCTGATTAATGATAGCGAATTTCGTATGTTTACAAATGTATGTAAATTTAGCTCTCTCTATCTCGAATCCTGACATTAAAAATTCCCAATTAAGTTGAAGAAAATTTGGAATGCATTTGATTTAGATCACCGAGTCCCCCCTTTTTTATATATATCATTTTCCTATGAAAAGATATGCTATTGGTTCTGAGAGACACTTCTATTAAATACCCAAAAACTTATCTTTTTATAGGTGATATTGAAAATAATCGTTTCACGGTTAAATGTACTAATCATAAATTCAAACCACTTTGTCAGTGATAACTCAAAGCGGAAACCCTTGTCCCCATGACGACTTCGTGTGAACGATATCCATCTTTATTTGTAAACTCTGTTGAATGAATTATGTTGAGCAACGATTGGAACAGTACATCATATTTTGGTGCTTATCGCATTGGCGAGCAGCCAGGGCTCAGACGAGCCTGCGCATATGCACAGTCTCGTCCGAGTCTTTGTTGTCTTTGTTGCTCACATACTAAAACACAAGATAGAGGTGGTTAATGCTAAAATCCAAGAGCCTTAGCCCTACTTAGAATGACCTTATGCATATGTATACATCATAATATCTTTGTGTTCAACTAACCCGTAAAGCGCCAAGGAAAAATGCATCTCAAAATGTCATCTGCTGTAGTCGTCTGCTGAAAAAGATTGTCTAACATCATTGACGAATTAAGTATAGAAGCATACAACGTGGACCCAGATTAGACTGCTCCTATAGGAGCAGTCTGATCTGGGTCCACACTGTTTGCCATAGATGCTTCTTAAACATTTCAGCAGAGGAAAAAACAGACGACTTTTGTTGCGATTGGCACATTAAGGGCTAAAAGTGAATGCAAAGCAAGAAGTACATTCTGCACATTAATAATACAAACGTAATTTTCCAGCACCCAGACCAGTACCCTAGTATGGGAGTGTATGAGGCCTGGGAGATGGGTTACAGTGGAGCTGGTGTTAACATTGCAGTCCTGGATGATGGCGTGGATATTGGACACCCTGATCTCATCGATAATTATGTAACATTATATTGCAGTACAGTAAAACCTGTCTTAAGCGGCCACTTAATAATAGACAAAACAAAGATCTTATCGACAAATTGTAGCTCAATGAAGGTCGAAAGTATTGCAGAATGGAGCATTATTAATCGGTCTTAAAAACAAATTTTGGCATTCTTTTGAGTGGCCGCTTAAGACAGGTTTACTGTATTTCTTTTCTATAACTTTGAGCAATTTGTATTTTTGCTATAATGTTAATGCAGTTGATGGTTTTATTTTGTGTGTGAAGTCGAGTTTCCCCACAAATATATTGGTTTTATCAAACGAGGACATAAACGTTTCAATAGCAAAAGATTTTGTCAAGTTTAAGGACATATGCTACTTAATACTTCCCACATTGAAATATTTTAAATACTTTGCATACAGTTTGTTTTATGCATGGGCTATCCATTTATGAAATAAAAAGGATATGTCACCGTGCTTATTTTTTCAGAATCTCATATTGAAGTTTTCAGCATTTGACCAATTTTCTAGAAATATAAAATAATAATACTAGTCCTAATTATCGAGCTAAAACGGTTGTAATCTTCACCCAGCTTCTTTCTTTTAACTTAAATTACTGCCCATGACCTCAAACTTTTAAGAAAATGTGCATGTTTACTTGTTACCCCATGCTGTGACAAGATACTGCATGATATATTTTGGCAATTCGTCGAAAAATGGAATTTGTTTTTAGAATAAATCATGTATTAAAAAATCTGACATTGAAAATCTTGAAAATTTATTTTTAAATCATGGACTATTATGATACCTTTCAGAAAAAAGAATAAAAATCTGGGGTCACCGAACTAATTCTCTTTCTAGAGGGCCAAATGTAACCCCACCCCCATAGGTTTCATGCGTAATTCAATATAAAAAGTTCGGGGATGACCATTTCGGTCGTTTTGATGATGCCATTTTACTAGTATATGAAGTAATTTAGCATTAAAATGTTAAAAAAGAAAGAAAAAACACACTGAAAATATGTGCGCATCTGGGAATCGATCCTGGTTCTCTGGCTTTGTAGCCAGGCGCGCTAACCACTAGGCCACGAGGTCAGGTCGTGCGCCGCTCTAAATATCCATACAAATAGTATAGACTCGGCCACTATCGTATTCGTAACCAGGGTTATTGTGTACGTCGTTTGATTTCGACTGAGCTACATTTATCTGTCTTTAGTGCTGAGACGATCAGTTCTGAAAAGATGTCAATAGATATTTCGAACACACTTTAATTAGTTATTTTGTGAAGAAAATGTCGGAACACCGATATGACATAAGAATATCGGAAGCTGTATTGATCCGAATCCGTTAAGGGTCGAAAGACAGGACCCAGACAACTTTCCCCGTTTGCAGACGCGGAAAAGGTGCGCATTGGAAATAGCCGCATATGTCTTTAAATATAGTTGAAAAAAAACGAGTTTGCGAGTTTGTTCCAGCGAGCATGTTTTGAAACGAATGGGAAAATATTTTTTATTTGCAATGTTAGAGTAATCAATGTTGTAATAAAGTATGTTCTGTTATTAGTAACTTCAACAATAGAAATAAATGATTCTTAAAACACTCAGTGTTGATTGTTAAATACTTGTACAATGCTGATCTGAAAAATCTTAGGGAACATATCAAAGCATGTCCATGTTTTTGGCAATTTGGTCTATAAACTGACAATCAAAATATTTGGAAAGCCTTCTTTCCCTGATCGCTTCAAAATATTTTAAAACATTATTAAAGAGTGGCTATAACACTGACAATAAATTCATTTTTAAACCATAAACATAATTTTTTTTCTTTTCACAGCTTGCAGAATACAGTTACGATTATCTATATGAGAATAGTTATCCAATTCAAAATGATGGCGGTTTGTAAGTCTCTCTCTCTCTCTCTCTCTCTCTCTCTCCAGGGATCATACGTGGTTCATTAAATAGGGACATTTTCTTTAATTGAGACCCTATTTACCTACATATTCTCTCAATTAGAATTCATTAACCCTTTGTTAAGAAGGTACCATGGCAAACAGTGAAGACTCAGATAAAATCTATTTTCAGTGAAAGAAATACAATATGTGTTTGGAAATTATAACCTGTGACCCTTCAATATATATGGACCATCCTGACTTTATTTTATGTAGCTTTATGACAATTTCTTTGGTCTGAAAAAGTTATTCATTATTAGTTTTCACCACTTGCTGGGAATAGTGATCAGACACCCAGGTGAGATCTAGTCTGAAAGTTGGCCAGATTTGGCCTGTGAAATATATTTAATCCCCTCCACACACACACACACCTTGTGGCCTCGGCTGTTGTCCGCCATGACAATTATAATTGACTAAGTATGCAACCTGTATGGTAGCACCAACTAAGTGGTGTAGCATGAGATAGCCCTTTGTGCGAAAATTACCTGTATATTTTGTCATGGTATCACAACACTAAAACGACACACCCAGCTCATCGCCATCTCCGCATGATCATCACGTTCGTTTGAAACCGCTTTCAAGTGGCTTGAATCCTGTACTTTCAGTCAATAGATGATAACCCACTTTAGTTAGGTGCTGAAAGATGGCAGAGTTTTTTTGAAAAGCTTATACTTGTGAGTTATTTAATCATTGCCTGTTGATGTTCCCATTGAGTGAAGGGGTTTGGGTCTTTGCCTTGTAGTGTAGTTCTTAATGTCCTTTCCAGTTTTATAATTATCTTGTTGAGAAAGAAAGAGTTGGTTGCATTACTTTAACTGTGCTCTTGCTGTCGTGAGACTGTCTTTGTTCTGTGTCTCTTCCTCGTGGTGGCATGGCTTTGTCTGCGATCTTGATTGTGGTATTCTCTGGTAATTTTCAATTGCTTTTTGGGATCACGTGTAAGGGTAACGCATATATTTCCAAGTTCAGATTCAAGCAATGGCGATATATTGATATGATTCATCAAGTAAAAAGCCATGTATAAGTTACTATAACACAATGGTTTCTAAGGCATACGTATATAGCATTCAAATGTTTCACATGGTGGCTCTGTATGAGAAACGTGAACATAGTTTTTTTATTGATGTGAGATTTCAAAATTTAAGAATTAAGCTACCAAATTAAATGAATATTTATAAAATCCACTATTAGATAATATTAGTAAAGTTTTTTACATCAGAAAACAGATAGTAAATACTCATTGGATCTGAAAACAGAGAGTAAAATATGAATAAACTCATTTAATAATCTGATAAAAATTTACATTAAAAATTTACAGAATTACCAAACATAGAGGTGGTGCTAAAGTGACGTTAGATTTTAAGACTAGCGGGTAACGTGGGCGTTTCTGATCATTGGAGGAAGCCAAAACCATTTTCAAGCGATTGTTTGGTCACTGAAAACCAAAAGAGCATAGTAAATGCTGCAATTTGCTGAACTTTGTTTGAGAAATAAAGGACCAAGTTTTCACAATTTGATGTTGTTATTAATGGTTTTACGTTATCGCCCTTAAAACGGTATAGTATTTCTAGAGCCTTATTAGCAAGTAAAATGTTTGTTGCCTTCCAACACACTCAGATAATTAATGTTGAATGAAACATCTTCACAGCTACAGAGCACGAGCCAAGAATAGAATCTAATGATACCGCTATCTCATAAACGCCTCGCCCCATTTTGCAGTAACTTAAGGTTTTAATCAACCATAAGATGAGTAACATTGTAAGCCTATGATATCTTTGTAAACTGGTTCTCTGTTGAATTGATACATAAATTACCATTAGAAGTTGATCAAATGAAGACTACGTTTTGACGTCATTGACGACAGCTGATGTTTTCAGAATAAATTTCTATCACATCTGTCACATAACCAATAGTTTTTATAGGCGTATGATGCATGAGGAAGATGAAAGACCACCAAACAAAAATCCACATGCTTATCATTTTAGCATTCCTTTCAACTAGTGTGAATTTTGCTTACTGGCCCCCTTTGCAATAGTTACTCTCTCTAAACGCTAATATAAAGGGTGGCGTCTGTTAATTCCTGGTTTTGTTTCTCTAAAATCCTGTTCTGACCATTGTCATTGAAATTATTCGATACTGCACCAAGATGAGCAAAAAACATAAAAAAAAACATAAAAAAAATTGCTAAATATTGTGCATAGTATATCCGTATCTCGGACCCAGTATAAACGGACTGGTCACTGACAGAAATACAAAGTTATGTTGTCGAGGCTTTAATTTAGCGCTTTTTCAAAGTAGTACAGCCAATAAAAGTGATTCTGAACATACACACGATTAAAAGAGGTTACTCCTGGTATGCGAATCTGAAAGATTACGTGTTACAGTGAGAAGAAATGAAATTTTCTTATCTTTTTATGTTGATTTCTGACAAGTTTTGGCTAAAAGTGCAGAACATAGTTAAAAGGATACCTAGGTTTCTTGCTGATGTTCATAAAGACGGATAAACTTTCAATAAACATAACATTACAATCTTAATGATAATATATTGAACCATTGCTTTCTTGAAGAAAATTCAAAGATATGCAGAGAAATAATGGAGATATGATTAATTAATCTTCAACACATGTCAGTTTTGAAAGCTCAGCCACCGTTGAGCCACGACAACGTATTTCCAATACATACATTTACCTGTATGTAAGTTACCAGTCCATGTTTATTGGGTCCGAGATACGTATCCTGTGTACATTTAGGCACCAAATGAACACGTGATCTTTTCTGAGTAAATCAGGGATTAGTCACTAAATATATTTAATTTCAATAATTCTGTCATATTAATTTTTTACTTTTTCAATTTGTTTTTGGTAGTCATGGGACGTGGTGTGCTGGTATCATCTCCGCTGTGAAAAACGATGATTGTGTTCTTGGAGTGGCATACAATTCGAAATTCTCAGGTAAGCTTGTATTAACTCTTTGTATTCAGGAAATCCCTAAACGGTACTTTGGCAAACAGTGAAGACCCAGATGAAAAGCAGCATAATGCTGCGTTTCATCAGGGTATGCACTTTTTGCTGTGGTCAAAACAATTTTCTGGGACAGAAATGTATCATATTTTGGAAAATTCGACATGTGATCCCTAGAGATTTCCAACAATATGGTATGTGCGACCAACAAAGCCTCAGATCAGCCTGCGCATATGCGCAGTCTGATCAGAGCCTTTGCTAGTCGCATGAATATTTTATGACTGTTAAGCTACTGACTGAACAACATTTGGAGTTTCTAAGCTTAAAAAGAGGGTGCACAGGCTCGTCTGAGTCTACACTTGTCAAAATACCACATTGTTGGAAATGACATGTTGTGGCTCATATATTCTAAAAAGAAGATATTTGAGATAGGATCAAAATGCTGCAATCATTTTGAATGTAACAGATCATTAATCCCCAAAGCTATTTTCCAATAAGCATTTGCTGCATGTACTCATGAGAGTTGATTCTATTGAGATATAATTGTGAACATGAGATTAGATATTCTTGTATAATGGCCTCAAATTGAAAACTTTTTTCTCTTGCAGCTGTGAAAGTTTATGACTATTTTGTGGGATTGACACCTGCAGGTGAAGCTGAGGCTCTGATTCATGAGTTGGGCACGTTTGACATCTATTCAAACAGTTGGGGACCCTCTGACAACGGTATGATCTTCGCACCGCTTGATGAAGTAATAAACGCAGCGTTTGTTAAAGGTGTGACAGAGGTAAACTGTTTTTATGCATGCTTTGGGTAATGTAATAACGGCATATATTTAAATCAATTATACACTTGTTGATTAAATTTATGTACATGTAGCATTATCTAATGTCGCCAATAACAAATCTGTGTTAACAAAATCAGACGTTTTCTTTGCAAAAAATTATTTTTAAAGCAATTATAGTGACATGTGATCAATATAATCTCAGATAAAATAGCATCAAAGTAAGTAAGGGTGCAAAGATCAGGAATCGATACAATCAAGTACAACACCTGACCCAGGATACCAATGGGAAAGTGACAAACTCACAGTTAGACACCACAAACGAGAGCCAAGAGGTCAGCCCTTTCCTAGCAGGTGACCACAAGGCACATATAAACAGACGCTCATAAAGGCATAGCAAACACAAGACAGAAAAAAACATAAAAGATCCACAAAAGAAGTACCGCCTTGGAACGGTCAGTAAAATAGTTTACTGGAGGGCTTAAACCGGTTTAACGGCGCCAACCTCACCCTTAATTCAGATGTGGATCAAGACACATAGATATTTGGTTTAAATTAAAGACCCCTAACTTATCAATGCATCAGCTCCCAGAACATATACATCAAGATAAAACAAGGAGATGAAGCAAAGATAAGGACTCAACAGTAAATAAAACTGAATACCTGATCAAAAGAAATCCAACAGGTAAACCCCAGTGGGCACGACAAACAGCAAAAGTATCAGGCCGCTACCATCTCATCAAAAGATAAGTCTTTAAGTCAGAATGGTCATAGAGTCTGAAGTCTGACCCACTGGCATGCAATTAAAGAGGAAAGCAAAGTTGCCAACCGTGCTCAATTCAGCTGAGCATGAGCTATCATCTGCTCATACAACTAAAATACTGAACCTCAAGGTCAGGGGTTCCAGTAGATACAAGCCAATCCAAATGAGAAAGGGGGCAAAGATCAGGAATTGATACAATCAAGTGCCAAGGATGCCACATGGGAAAGTGACAAAAACGTATAAAACATCACAAACGAGAGCCAAGAGGTCAGCCCTTTCCCAGCAGGTGACCACAAGGTAGCAATGAATAGACGCGAAAGCATGACAAACACAGACAGAAATAACACAAATGATCCACAAAAGAAGTACCGCCTTGGAAAAGTCAGTAAAAATATTTTACTGGAGAGCTTAGACTGGTTTCATGGCGCTAACCTCACCTTTAGTTCAGAAGTGGATCAAGACACATAGATGTTTGGTTTGCATTAAAGACACATAACGTATCCATGCATCATCACCAAGAATATATAAATCAAGATATAAAAAGGAGATAAAGCAAAAATAAGGACTCAACAGTATATAAGACTGATACTAAAAAGAAATCCAATAGGTAAACCCCAGTATCAAAAATCTTTTTATACTGCTTAGTATTTTAATATTAATAATATAAAATTTGCAAAGAATGAAAAGATATTGCACTTTGACAATAAATGTAAGCTAAATGACTTACTAATCTTTATGTTCATTTGAAGGGACGTGGTGGTAAAGGTGTCATATATACCTGGGCAGCAGGAAATGGTGGCGACCTTGATCACTGCAATTGTGATGGTTATGCCAGCAGTATCTACACTATATCTGTGACCAGTATATCCATTGATACAGCAAAATCCTGGTTTTCTGAGAGATGTACATCAATTTTGGCAGGAACGTATGGTGGGGACAGCCCACTCCCTACAATTGTAAGTCACAATTGTGCCTATATTATTCACTTAAGTGAATTTACTTCAGTAATTCACTTACGTGAATGCTAGATAGTTGTCTTCCGTTAATGCTTTATCTATCGCAAGAATAATATAGGCCAAATTAAACCACTTATGTGAATGCTAGATATTTGTCATTCTGCTAATGCATTATCTTTCAAAAGAATAATATAGGCCCAATTGCAAGAAAACATATCTTCAGAGTATGGGGCAGATCCAGAGGGGGACAGGGGGTCCAACTTCCCTGGAAAATCACAATGGCTACAGGTTTCCTTAGAAATATTTTGAAAGACGCTGATGATTAAAAAGCATTGTCAGAACCCCCTCTGCCTGATGAACTTTTCTGGATCTGCCAATGCAGGGTCTGCGGACAGGTAAGGCTCAAACCAGCCTGATCAGCGAAAGAGACTAGCTAGAATATTGAACGTATGCTTGTAGCAAGACGTACTATTAATCTTTTTAGCAAGGGAAAATAAACTTGACCAGACTGTGTGGGTGCGTATGTTAGGGCTTGCCTTTGTTGATGACATGCACCCAGATCATGAGCCAAAATATGTTTACTTATACTCGCAAATTGCTTACTTCATTCCAACCAATGCATTAATGATCAGAAAATAATTATCTAAACTTATATGATTCCTAGATTTAAAATGTTTAGCTTATGGTAATTCTGTTTGTGTACCTATATTTAAGTTAACTTATTTAGTTTTGGCACTAAATGAAATGCACTTACACTCGGACAAGTCTACTCCAATAACCAATAGGTACTACGAATCGTAATTAGTAGGCAATTATAAAATTACATTGTTTGAAAATGGAAAATTGCAATTTTGGTCAAAAACGCAGCCTGAGACATCGAAATTTTCAACATTAGTATTCATCTATACGTTATATAATAGCTAGGTGTCTAAGGTGAAGCCATCTAAGGTGAAGCCAACAGATAAACATCCTTCTTATTAAGAAACAATTAAACCACAAATGTATCCACATGTTTCCAAATAGCAAATAAAATTGTTAATTATGGGCGTGCAAGAAAGTAGTTTATATTAATTCTACATGTATAGTTACCAAATATCATGCTATCTTTATAAATTATTCCTAGCCAACAACTGATGCTGGTGGTGGATGTACAGATGTTTTTCAAGGTACCTCAGCTAACTGCCCCATGGCTGCAGGAATAATAGCGCTGGTGCTTGAGGCCAAGTAAGCATATTCTAAAGCAGTTTATATAAACATTTATATAACAGAAAGACAGAGCAGGGTACTGCTCTGTCAGAGAGAGAGAGAGAGAGAGAGAGAGAGAGAGAGAGAGAGAGAGAGACAGATCTGTGTGTGTGTGTGTGTGTGTGCGTGTGTACGTGTGTATGTGTTACATGTACATCATATATCAGTTACACATCCAAATATTGCAAGTCTAATAATAATCTGAAATTTTCGCAGTAACTGCAATGTATTTTGAAAAAAAGGATTGGGCAAACTGTCTACATATTATTGCTTGGCTATGTGCCTAAGTTAGGTACATTTTGTTTTTAAGATCATTTAAGGGTAACACGATTTACTAACAGAAACGAAACATATACAAGGTAATTGATCACTAGGACAATATGGAAGTAAGCTGTATGCATCTTGAAGACAAACAGAAAACGCCAAGACAAGAAAAGGCATCTATGAAGTTTTGCCAGAGTCACAGCTGCTTGCATACAAAAACGCGGAAGTTGATGATGACACAGACCAAATAGTATACCTCATGTCATGATAGATAGCTGCCTGTGCCCGTTTTAGCCTTATTTTTGCCTGTGCACTAAGTACCATTTCTCATGGGCCAATTTGTTTTTAATTGTCAAACTTAAGTTAACTCTTTGTATACTAATTGATTATTCCTTCTGATTTGATGTAATAAACTTAGGATAGTCAATTGTGGCTCAACTTGTTTCATCAAAGTGTGTTAATTGGATTAGAGTGTTTCTCCATAATGGTTCATGCAAGTCTAATGTCCCTTAAATATGACACCAGCAAACAGTACAAACACAATGAGATGCTGTAACATATGGCATATGAACAGGGTCCACACTCTTTCCGATAATAAAAGCCAAAATTAAGTAGCTAACATAATTTTGAAATGAAGACAAGCTAATAATACTACCCCTTGCAGCAATTGTAAGACAACCGGTCATGATGAAAATATGCATTTGACGTAAATTGGTTCACACAAAATCAACTTACCTTATCATTCAGCCCAGAGCTCACTTGGAGAGATGTACAATATCTAATTGTAGAGACTGCCTCACATGAAAATCTCACAGCAACAACATTTATAAATGGAGCTGGAAAAGAAGGTAATGTGGTCCTGACACCAAGGTGTATCTCTTGTTTGCATCTGAGCAGCATCAGGAGAATGTCAACATTGGCTCCCTAAAGACTCTGTTCAGACTATTTATCTGCCTAGTCTGATTAGAAAACATGAACCATGACTTTGCAAAACCAACAAAATGAGTATGAACACATCAAAAACTCAAATCAGTCTGATCAGAGTCTTTGCTGTAGGCTAAGTGGTAAACTAATGACCCATGCTTTCTTTGTACAACAGTGACAACTCTGGTCATACTGCTGATCTGAATTTTCTTATGACGCATAGCCACATTGTTGGGTTTCTTATGTTGCAGCTCATGTGTATTCGCTCTGTGCTATATCTTAGATTGTTATATGACTGGAGAGAATCCTGTCTCCTGATTGGCCCAATTTGTCTTCATAAATCTCTATGTCTACCTGAAAACTGGTCTAAACTGGCTCAGAAGGTGATATAGGAAGAAATCCAGCTCCAACTAGTTTTCAGAAGTTAATATTTTTGACACTTCTGCAATATCACCCTCTAGAGAGCTAAAAATAGCATGATGAGTATAAAACTAGCATGTGCTGCATGAAATTGACATAATTTGCTGTTTCACATCCCAACAGGTAACCTAAAGACTTTCATGAATTTTAACAACTGTTTTGTTATGTTTTGTTTGTTCATTTATCTTTGTATGAATAAACAAAATGTAAAAAAAGTTTTATGATTAAATTTTACATTCCACATTCAGAGAATTGATATACATTTCAAATTGCAAAATACTACATTAAAATATTTTAATAACAGTTGATAAAACTTGTTAGAAAGTCCTTAGGTTGAAGGTTGACTTCAACAACAAAGTGAATTAGAAAACTTTCATTCTAAATTGAAAAGTCATATAACAAAACAGTTATTGACTTCAAATTCGGTAGACATGAGGATTTATCTACCCTTAAAAGTGATATTCACCTCGGCCTAGCGGTCTCGGTGAATTATCACTTTTTCAGGTAGATAAATCCTTATGTCTACCTCATTGAAGTCAATAATTGTATAATATCCCAATAGGTTGTTTAAAATCCATGCCATCATGAGGTGGCAGCAAAGACTGATCAGACTGGACAAATACCCAGCCTTCAATGAGTCTTTGGTGGGAGCATATGTCACATTGTTGGTTTTATCATGAATCTGTACTATCATTTTCTTTAAAAATGTAAATAAGTGGATTAACCCTTAAAGCGCCATCTATAATTTGCAGCAGACGACAGTTTCAAATTGTTGCTTTTTCAAAAATATCAAATAAGGCATGATATATCATGAATCATCATACCTTATTTTTTCAAAAATTAGGAAAGATGAAACAAAATTTGTCGTCTGCTGCAGTCATGATTAACTCAATCTGATTCTCAGCTGTGAATCATGTCTTTTGATTTGTAAATACCCATACAAGAAACAGGAATTCTATTGTAAACAATGAAAACAATGTGCTCTGGAAAAGAGATACCTACCTTTTGTTCGATGAAAAGCAGTAACTAGTCCTGTCTCATCCTCTCTATAAATGTACACACTATAAAACGTTTGCTTTTCAATCGTTGTGCGTTTGTAATTCATAATCTGAAGATAGTTGATTAAAGTCTCTGAAAAGAGGTACGAGTATAGATAACTCTAGTAAATACTGCCTTAGACATCCCTTGAATGAGGCGTGTAAACATATGAATAGCAAATTTATCATATTATATGTTTAAAACCTTTAAAGAAGCAAATAACTTCTTCTTCATTTCCCTTGTTAGTCTGTGTTTACACACTGATAGGTTTTGAGGACATGCTACTACAGTGTTCATTCAAACAACAATATTGATTCTAAGTTTCTAATATATTTTTCATGGTTATAGATCTTAAAACTGTTGTATTAAACCTAAGAAAAGTCTCCAAACAGCAAACAAAATATCACCATACATACACTGTGTAACAGAAACACTTTAATAACAACAACATGATACTGACGATCATACGCTATTTTGATTGCTGACAAAAGTAATGGCTGTGATATTTCCTGTGTGTGTCAGAATTTTTATAGCTCAGATGTGTCTTTAATTTTCAATTCAAATGGGTTGATGAAGTCTATATAATCTGGGAAAAAAAGAATAATCTAGTGACAAATTATTATCCATATAGCTAAATATGAAATTGAAACTCTGGACTAGGTATTTCTATTTGGACTTTATTTGGACTCATGGTGTGTTAATTTGATTAGAGTGTTTCTCCATAATGATACATTGCATTAGTTAGATGGCCTCCATGCGAGCTGAACATTTCTTGTACTTCAACAACAGCAGAATCTAGGGCGAAGATTTGGTACCAGTAAAATGCAATTTAGCCCCCAGTGGCTTAGGCTGCTGTCGGTTCTAAGGCGGTGGTTCTGTTGTTGTAGTTGTTGCTTACTGTTACTCCCGGGAGTCTGCAATTGTTCTATGTTTTGTTGTGCGTTGTTTTGTGTCCGTTCTGGTATTGCAATTATCTTGATGGGAAAGAAAGAGCTGGTTGCTTTGCTTAATTTGTGATCCTGGTGTCTCATGATGGTTGAGGGGCTCTTCCTCGTGGTGCCACAGGGTTGTCTGCGGTTTGTGATTGTGGTATTTCCTGATCGTACTCACTTACTATTTAAGATGTCACTTGATGTCCATTATCTTATATGAATACATAAGTTGGCTCCCTTTCTTACTTCTTATGAAACCATCAGGTCAGGACCTGGATTTTTTTCTATCCTCATTGGAAAACAATGCTTACAACTGGAATGCTACAGGTAAATAGGATAAAGGTAAGGGGCTGGTAGCATATAAATCTGCTTTGCATGGCAAGGACAAAGAAGACCCTTTATGGGCTCTGCCTTATGCATTATAAAAAGGTCTGTAAGTAGTAAAGTGCAGTAAGTTTCCATGAGAATGTCAATAGCTGATTAAACAAACTCAATAAACTAAGAACTATGTATGGTTAATTTGGATATTTTAATGAGAATTTTATTTTTGCAAACAGCGTAAAAGGACATATTAGCCACACTTTAAATTCGCGAATAGGACATAATTTAACTACATCAGTAAACGTCAAAGGGATTTCGCCATTTCACGAGGGTTTTAATTTTCCGAAACTCCACATATGAGAAGTTTCATGAAAATAAAACCCTCAAAAAAATTCCAAATTTACAGTATCACACAGCTCAAATTTTGTTTTATTCTGCTGGTGTGTCTGCATTCCTTTACTCAATTAGCATACATTTTACAGTCAGTGATCATTTTGGATTTGGGCTGATGAACGCAGAACTAATGGTTAGTAGATCCCTTACATGGAAGAATGTTCCAGAACAGAGAGTATGCAAGTCAGAAAACATAAGAGTAAATGGGTATGAATTTATACACGTATTTCATTTGTATGTCATATGAGCCTAATAATAACAATTTCAAAGACAGTATTTTCGAATATGTACTTCAAGTTTCAGTAATATTATAGGATAGTTGAATGATGTCAAATTGATATAACTTACTAATATACTCTTCAGATATACATATATAAAGTTCTAATTTTACATTAATCAGTGATGTACTCCTATCCTACACATTCATTAATTATGACCATAATAGAATTATTTTGACATATACCTGACGTACAAGCAATTGGCTATTTTTTGCATGGCATCCTACACATGCAAACCATGTCAACAAACATGAAATCGAAAAACGATAGCTCATCAGGCTCTGCACCGCTTGCATTGATAAAATGCCAATTAAAATGTTCAACCAAATATATTTTATTACAAAAAAGAATAGAAACGGTCAGAATAGAAGGTTTCTTTTTGCATAGGTGGGTTAAATCTACAATTGTAGAACACTCCATATTCTTGATTGTGACGTAGACCTTTTGATGTGATAAATATAGACATTAGACAACTCAAGGTCTTAAAGACAAAAAGTAGCTGGATGAAGGTCGAAAGTATTGAAGAATGCTCACTTGACCTGCATTAAGTGATACTAGGTCTTGAAAACGAATTTTTAGTCTTCTTTTTGAATGGCCGCTTAAGGCAGGTTTTACTGTACTCAAATTACTGTGGTGTTAATCACGAATTGTAAATAATATAAACTGTAAACAGTCGAGTTGTAAACAGTTGGGTCGATCAATATTGCTTGCAATATAGGCTAAGAAATATTAATAGAAAGGAAACTGGTGTCAAGGACAGTAAAAAGTTAATCAAATTTCTTTCAGACTGTCCATAAACGGATCCGTTATTATCAGTACATTTTCCAGTGATGGATGTAGAGGAGAAGTTCACTACACTGAGCATGTTGAGGTGCGCATGAGATTTCAGTCAATAAAACGAGGCACACTCCAGATATCTCTGGAGTCTCCATCCGGTCTGGTGAGTCCGCTCCTTACCACACGACAATGGGACATGTATGAAAGACTGCCTTTAAACTGGACTTTTATGTCAGTTCATCACTGGGGTGAAAACCCTGATGGTGAGTGGAAGCTACGAATGGAAACTACTGACCCAACTCTGAGTAAGTTGACAAAATACCATTTTAATCTTATCTTGTTTTTCTTCATCATTGTCTACAAAAACATAACAATGGCTGCATAGTAAAGAATTTCTGCTTTTATAATACTCTCTAATATAAACCATTGACTGGCTGATGGGTGCTTTAAGCCCTCCAGTGATAATGTCCTGACCGTTCCAAGTTGAGGCTTCTTTTATGGATCCTTTTTTATATTTAAGTTTCTTGTTTGTCTTTGTTATGCTGTATTGTATGTTCCTTGCAGCCTTGTGAACACCAGCTGGGAAAGTACTGACCTCTTGCCTCTCTTATGTGTTGTGTTATCTTGTGTTTTGTCACTTTCCATATGGTGTCACGTGTCAAGTGTGGTACTTGATTGTATGAATTCCTGATCTTTGCCTTCCTCTTTACTAAGGTGGTGCATCATAAAAAAATTAGTGTCATAGTTTTTTTATTGTTGTTTTTTTAAGTCATGTTTTTTATTATTGTTCCTAGAGATTTTTTTGTATTTATTGTCAAAATTGCTTTTTAGATATTCCATTAAGCAAATGATGAAAGTAGTTCAAACGAGCATATACATGACTTTTTGGAGTTTTCTGTACAAGACAAGCAAAACTGTTAGAGAATCGTTGGCTTGACTGTGTTTTGAGTCTCTTTCTCTCAGTGTTCTAGTTTGGCTATGAGTGTTTGTATGCCCACTGCCTAAACAATTAAATATAATGGATACCATTGATAAGTCGATTTTTAACATTGTATTTTTAATGTAAAATAATTATAATTTTGGTAGAAAACGCAGTCCATGGTTGAAATCTTTTTTGCATTATGTTTGTGATTATTTTTTCATGTTGTCATGTTGGCACCAACTCCTTATGTGTTGTTAATTAATGTTATCCTCACCAAGCCAATATTTTATTGTTTGCTGCACATGGCAAAGAGCACTTCAAATTTGATGGTCACTATGACCCCTGATCCGACTGTCTTGGGAGCACTCTGATCTGGGTTCATGCTGTAAACCAAATAGGCTACATAAGAACATAAACATTTATAGTGAGCAGACGATAAAAATCGTGACTGGAAGGAAAAATGGGTTTAACTATTCTGTGACAAGTGATATATCCAGCATTTTCAAACAAGTTTGAAGTACTAATGTTTTTTCAATGGTAAAATCTGACAAATATTAAAATGTTTATTTCATTTATATTATTGTCTTGATTATTTTTAGTTTTCACGTTATCTGAGTGGCAGTTAATCCTGTATGGCACAACAACAGATCCTGCTGAGGGGAGAGCATCAGGTATGATGTATTCTATATAGGACGTTCCATTATTGTTATTATAATCATGTTGCATGGTCTTTAGCCAATTTTAAGCTGAGTTTTCCTGACAGGTTCCCATTAGTTCTGAGCACTTTCTGAATTAAAATAATCTGACCAATCAAAACTTCACTATTTACGTGACTTAAATTTAAAATACCATTTCTGATACCCTATGATGACAGGTGCATCAGTTCGAGTTTGTAAAAATTTTCAATTATGTTAAGAAACCTTATTTTAGATTGACTTGATAGTATGATGGCACAATGCTACTGGTGTTTTGCTGAGATTTTGGTCAATTAATTGTTCACGTGATCGCCCGGTACACCAGTATGCTGACGTCAGAAAGTAAACAACTACAAACGCTGTCAGAAACGTTGAATCGCACTTGACAACTAATCCGTACTTTGTATGCAACGCATGCAAGATCATATACTTACAAAACTGAATTACTAATGGTATTTTCATGCTAGCCTCGTAGTCTAAGCATCATTGTCGATTTACTGATTTTGTCATCTGATAAAAGTGCATGTGACTTGATTACGGAAGAAATCCAGAAATGTACAGGGCTATGAAATTGGCTATTATTTACTACAATTTTCAAAGAAATGCCCTTACTCACTGAATACATTTGTGCAATTTTTTAGGATTCTTGGAATAATTGACTTTATCACATAACAGTGTGCATGAGAGCTTAATAATGCCATGTGTTACAATAATATAAAAGTGCAATACTCTACATATTTAGTAACATTATGTAATAAAACAACACTGCGTATACATGGTAAGGTCTTGACACATTTTAGTGGCATATGATTAATAGAATCTGTTCTCATATATTATTTTACTGCTAAACTTGTTGCAAAACAGCGATAAAATGCTCAGCAAAGTCTTGCATTTTATATCTTTTCTCCAACTTGTAATAAATTCAACAATACAAGAGCAGGTAGAATCCTCTATTTGAAATATAATGCAAAATATTTTATGCTTGTCATGAGATGTTTGTACTTTTTGTCATTCATTTTATCCTGCTTTTAAGAAGCCAGTGAGTATGATCAGGAGATACCACAATCACACACTGCACACCAACCCACGGCACCGTGAGGAAGTTTAACCCTTTTTATACTAATAGATTTTTCTGTACAGCTTTGTACAATAAAGATGGGATTATTCATTTTATATTCTAAGGGGTCATAGGTCAAAAGTATTAATTTTGAAGTATTTCGGTCTGTAAACAGTGCAGGTCCTACTAAAATGCTGCTTAATGTGTCAATTTGTCTGGCTCTTCATTGTTTGTCAAAGTAACTATTTAACAGTATTCAGAATGGAAAGGATTATAATGTATGTCCAGGTATCCAGGTAAGCTTTATGTGAATCTTTGGTCGAGTCTCTATCAACTTTTATACTTTGTGTGATATTGTCAATTTAAACTTTGAGCAGGATAAATTTTGTGCTCAGTTGAGTTGAGCATGAAAAAGAAAATCGTCACCTGATTGATCTATTATTAGCCCTTAAAGCATCATTTGCAATATGTCGTCTGTCTTGTCATTTTCTGTAATGATTTAGAGACATCTATGTCAAACAGTGTAGATCCAAATCAGACTGCTCCTGCAGGAGCAGTCTGATCTGGGTCCTCACTGTAAGCCTCCTCTATACTTACATTAGTCAATAATGTAAATAAAATGCATGCATCAACTACTTAAGCAGACGATAGTTTTAGATGCATTTTTGGTGATCCGTTAAGGGTTGATATTTTACAGTTGAAGAACTGAAAGCAGATGAGAAGAATGATGCTCCAGTTATAGTAGGAGCGACTTTAGGTGGTGTCGCCTTGATAGCCCTAGTTGTAATACTTGTGGTCGCCTTCTTGTACTGTAGACCACAACAAAAGATCAAGGACAGTCCAAATACAAGTAACAATTATAGAAACAATATACAAGGAGAAGTTAACAGCATTCATGTAACTGAAGCAGACCCAGATAAATTTTGACAGCTGGAGGCAGACTAACCCTTTGTACAGCAGAGGAACATGATATCATTTGGGCCTGTCTTCAACAAAGCAAGTTTCAAACCAGTCTCTTCAGCTACAGAGACTTGGTAGAAAACTCAAATTTCACCTGAAGCAGGTTTACGTATAACTCTTTCCAAAAAGTGAATAACAAAGGCACTTATCAGACTGCGCATATGCCTGTGTTATTTGCAAACATCCAAAGACAGGTTCTCTTGTGTTGAGGCCCATTTAAAATGAAACATTGATTATCCATTCTTTAAGAATGACAGAACTCATCTTGAGCCTATCTATTTGCATACAATGGAATCTAAACGTATATAAACCGTTTATATGTAACTAGCTGTTATTCAAATAGACTTTACCTTGATGATAGTGACAAAGAGTTCCTAATGTGCTTAATTTAATGTACCTGAAGTTATCATAAGTTAGTATGCTATGTTTCATCTTGCATGATTGCATAAAAACAGTACTAGTGCCATACGTTTTATCACCATTACTTTTAATAGGGATAATATGTTTAACCATATACTTTTAGACCATGACATCATTTTCTATTTTTAGACAGCATTAAAAAATCACAAAAAGTAATGCTTTTAATACTTTTGAAAATATTTTGGAAAATGGAGCATTAGTTTCTTAACAAATGCTCCATTTTCCATGTTTTCAAAAACCTGGTATTTTAAGCTGTCAAAAGCCATTATTATAATGTAAAAGATTAATAAGGAAATCTATGTGATGTTATAAAATGGCTTCACAACTTGATAACTGACTGTTACAACAACTTATTATCTATTGGTATTGTATATGACTTGGTTCTTGAATGAGGGACGTCAGTCAATATATTAACTGTGAAATGGTGACAAACTTTAGTGTCATAATAGTTTCCCCATGTCAAACGGATCTAAGAGTGCAATGCAACAAATGTGAAAACAAACTAAGATTACTTTTACATTTACAGCTTAGCTGTGCTTTGTCAGCTTTCAAATATGCACAATGAATATTGTTTGGGTTAATTAACTATTTATGTTCAGACTAGTACCTACAGGTGATAAAGTAAATTACACATAGCGACTCAATCTAACAGTCTCTTTTACCCGCACTTGGAGGTCCAAGCACATTTTGTTAAGCATTTTTCTGACTGTTTTATGTTGTGTTTATTGATTAAAGTAAGTAAGGGTGCAAAGATTAGGAATCCATACAATCAAGTACCACACCTGACCCAGGATATCAATGGGAAAGTGACAAACTCACAGTAGACACCACAAACGAGAGCCAAGTCTGTTGGTTTCTGACTTTGCATTATCTCTTCTTTCCAGTTCATTACTGTAATTTCGGAAATTTTCATAATTTTATTTTCGAGAATACGTTAAAAGAAATATTTGCAACGTTTAAAAATAGTAAATTAGTAGATGACATAGTAATTTCACCATTACAGGAGGGGTTTATTCACACGATACTTCACATTCGCCAACTTTCATGAAAATAGAATCCTTAGAAAAATTTCCAGGTTTACAGTATTTGAATATATTGCCATTGTACAGCATCTTGATGATTTTACAATGATTTATATTTACCTAAATGAATTATTTTTGTATGTATTTATGTCTAGAATTCATTAAAGGGAGTAATAGTGCAGACCAAGATTATATACGACAGTATGATTCTTATTGTGGTCTGCGCTGTTTCCCATATGGAAAAAACAGGGAGGTTACATACTATTCATCAATACTAATTTGTTTGATTGATACAGTTAGTATACAAATAGTATAGAACACAAGCAAATTAAAAAAATATTTCAACCATTATTATTGTATACAAATCGATAATGCTTATTATATGCTAATTATGTTGATTGTGCATAATACTCATACTCTATGATATTTTTATACTCGCATTGATAACAATTTTTCTTCACGTATTAACAAACACATGAATTCGATAATGTATTCTATACATGTCAAATTTCTGAAATGTGGATTTTAGAGAGGCATTATCTTTAGAGAATATTATCCAATTTGCAATATATGTATGTTTAAAATAAAAATATGACTGAATGTTTAAATTAAGTCATGTGCGTGCGTGTGCTTGTGTGATCTGCTCATCATTTGGCTACATTTTGACTATATTTTCAGTGGATAAGGATGTTTCATAAAAATTGATATGATTCCGTGTTTGATAACTACTCGTTGTAACCACCATATACTTACATGTTATATGACCAGAGAGAATCCTGTCTCCTGACTGGTTTAAATTGTCTTTATTAATCTTTATGTCTGCCTGAAAACTGGTCTAAACTGGCCTACAAGGTGATACAGGGTGAAAACCAGCTCAAACTAGTTTCCAGAAGTTTTTGACACTTCTGCAGTATAACCCTCTAGAGAGCTAAAAATAGCATGATAAGTATGAAACTAGCATGGGCTGCATGATATTGACATGATTTGCCGTTTCACCTCCCAATAGGTAAATTAAAGACTTTAATGAATTTTAACAACAGTTTTGTTTTGTTTGTTTATTTTTTCTTTGTCTGAATAAACATAATGTAAAAATCCCTTTTATGATTAAATTTTACATTCCACATTCAGAGAATCTATATACATTTCAAAATACAAAATATTATATTAGAATGTTTAAATAACAGTTGCTAAAACTTGTGAGAAAGTCCTTCGGTTGAACATGACTTCAGCAACAAAACTGAAAGTAGAAAATTGAAAAGGCATATAACAATACAGTTACTGACTTCAACATCAGTAGACATAGTTATTTATCTACCCTTAAAAGTGAAACTCACCTACGCCTTGTGGCCTCGGTGAATATCACTTTTTGGGGTAGATAAATCCTCATGTCTACCTCATTGGAGTCAATAATTGTATAGTGTAGGTCACTGTAAATATTAGATTTTTAACTATTGTCTTTAAAAGACTGAAACAGAATCTTACACGTCTGTCCCTTTCATGTGAAATGTATGAAACTCACTAAAGCTATATTATCTTACTTTTCTCGTGCTCCGTATGTTTAATATGGAGGTATAGGAAAATGTATAAAATGTTATAATGTCTTCACTCTACAAAGAGATTTTTATAATAATCTGGAAAAACGGATCCTTAAGAAGTAGAGAGAACCTACTACATAAGAAAACAGCAGACTCGGTTTTATTGAGTCTGTTCAAGAGAACTAATGGAAAGTGCAACAATTCTCACGCCCCCTAGCACCGGCTTAAGCGGTACTTTTATGTTCGTTTAAATCTCACTACATTGATTTGTCTGTCAAGTGAATAAAAAAATATTGTACAATTGTGAAATAAAAAAACTATTTATCTTTGACACGTCCTGATTTCAAATGCTATATGTGTCAATAGGGTCCCAAATCCAGTAAACACATAAACTAAGTTTGTATAAAGTAACATCAATGCTATATACTATGATCAGTAATATTGAAATGTGGTATGCATTTTGCCATTTTGCCGGGCCTAGCTCCAATATTTAAGGATGCGTTTCCTGTTCTAAAGTCATTGTAAGCACTCTAGCTTTCATGCTATGTCACTCCCAATTTTCACTTTTTTCTAGACATTATAAAAATAACAGCTTCACCAGATACTCACTTACTGTAACGGACCTACATCCTGTCAACATATATAATAAACAGATGAAATTGTACATATGTTGCGTCTAACATCCTACCAGATGAGTTCGCTGATGAATAAAACAAACCTTCACTTGATTGGATTAAAATGAAATTATGATTATTTTTTGTGTTGTGAAAGATTTAAAGAAATATATTGGATATCCATGTCTAAACACGTTTTGAGCTTTTTCCAACAGTTGTAAATAGTACTTATCAATCAAGTAAACCACTGAGCTTGATAGAAGATGGAAGAATGACCATTATATTGTGATATAGCCAAGTGAGCAATAAGGTTTAACAAGTATCTAGATGGTTAACATATGCTAAAATGTTACTTATCGCATTTGTTTAGTCTTTACTTAGACATTCGTGAACAGCTATGCAGTGCGACTTATAGGTGGCTCGGTTTTGTCAGAACCTTCATCCACTAGCAAAAAGTGTGCTAGCAATGAAGGCTTTGGCGAGGTGTCGCTGCTCATCTATGAGATATCGAAATCTCATGTGTTGGCTTAAACGTGTTATTTTTTCTTATTCCCAATATTTTGTAGAAATTTCCTATATGTTTCTAAAAATGTTATAAAAGTTTTATGATCCAAATGTTATTTTATTTCAGTAGTCGTTTTGTTTGATGCTTTGAAGCTCATTATTGCACCTTTTGCTGATATTTTAATGTTTAACGCCAAAAAATTGCAATGCACAAAGTGCAAATTAATGCCAGTGCAATACTGCAAGTTATTGTATGGTTTTGCATCTATATGGGAGATAATTCACTCGTTAAAGCTCATGGATTAACTCCTCGTACATACGCACAAACCATGCAATACCTTCACCATTAACACCAGAGCAATGTCAAGCAGTAGTATCAAGTAATCAGTAGCTTCAGTGGTCTCCCGTTGGTCTCTCGTCATCACTGTAAATAGTAATGTATGGCGTTTGTAGGCCTCTCGAAGAATGCATAAAATCATATGGACCAGCATATGACAAAAGGTATCTTATGGTTATATTAATTAAATCTTGATAATATTGCCTATGCAAAGTACTATCACTTAAGAACACTCCCTGAAAATTTGAAGCAGTTATCTTTAATGTTGAGGAATATATGGAGGTTTGAAGCAACCTATGTAATGCAGTTTGGAACATGACGTCAAGAAGAACGTTACACCTAATATGACGTCAAAATGTTGATCTCCAGTTGCTTGTTGGTTATTGTTAACACAGTATAGACATCTAATAAATATTTCCAGAAAAACAATTAAAGGATATTTGGATTCAGTTCCATTTTCAACATTCAAAACAATAAAAACTAAACTAAGCATGCATGCATTTCATAGTTCAAGATATCAAAATCAAAGTGAGTGTTTGATTTAAGCCACGCTTCAATGATTAAAGTAAATTACAGGCCCACATGGTGCAACCCTCTATACTGAAGTCACATTCAAAAATGATTGAAGCCCATTTTTTCGTTTGTATTCCATAATGACTGGCTCCAAAATCATTGCTGGCTCTCAGTCAAAAGAATGACACCTAATTTTGTTGTTGTTGTCAGTGTTGTACTTCCAATTTGTTGTGATATTGGCTGGAGTATGCCATATCTGTGCATTTTTTGTTGAAGAAGTTGTCAAGTCATTGGGTGCAATTACTGACAACTTGTGGTGGGAATTAGAACATAAGCAATGACCAAGTAAAGGTTGCAGCAAAAATATAAACACTGCATTTTTCTTGTGAACTTTGTGTAAAGAGGGTTGGTACATTTGGTGTGGTACTGTATCGTAACCAATGACTCGTATTTTTTGCATTTTTCTGAATTGCATATTGGTAGTTCTATCAGATACGAAAAAACTTTGTTTGGAAATTATTTTCTCAAATGTTATATACTGAAACAATAAAGTTATGTCCGCTTGACGTTTATGTCTGCCAGTTCTAAATGCATGAACGCATTTCATTCATTTTTTTACATTACAAACTGTCATTATTTAGAAACATTATGCACCTGAACGAAAATCATTTAATAACCAGTAGAGCCGCTGAAAACTCAGAGAACACGAGTACCCTTAAAATCAAAAGTCGCAACATCAATAGCTTGTGTCCATCATAATTCTGAACCGTTCAGGCACATTTAAACATCACGGAGCAAAATCTCTAGCAAGGTGTTGTGCATGTTAGCTGTATGACTTGCTTTTACGGTCACAACCATTAATCTGTAAACATACTCTGACGTCACAAAACATCGATCAAGAGCGTGCGTGAAGACACACAGAAAATTCATTGCAGGTCCATCATTTTGATAATCAACAGAGTCGGTCAAATTTGAATATCTTTTCGTCATCACAAGCATTTTAACATTAATTAAGCCTAATCATCATAAAAAAAATGATACTGGAAATTCACTTGTGTTTTTTTCAGTAATGGGTGGGGTATAAAACACAGATTTAGTAAACATGTGATGGCTGACATTAGCCACAAATTTATTTTTTATCTTTTGTGCAATCGTTATCATACACAAGCGCAACAAATTAAAGCAAAAAAGGGTGTCAAAATGATGTTAGGTTAAGGAGAATCGGAGGTTCTTCGATCGTTATTTGTTTAATTCAAAGGGAGGTAATTTCAGTTAATTTCGTAAATTGACGGTTTTGAATTGCAAATTCGCTCGATTAATAAGCATGTTTAAGATTTTAGATGTTTTTTTCATCGTTGGACGTTCCTGGTTGCCATTTAACGTAAAATGTGTCACGTTTTGATGGCCAACTTGCTGATTATAGTGGAATGAGCTGTTTTCACTTAAGGTTAAATAACTCTTCCAGATAAGAAAATAAAATCAATAACTACCATTTTTAGTGTGTCGGACATTTGATAAGCATTTTTGTATATTTTTGCTACGACATCTTAACTGGATCGAAAGATACAGTACCATGAAAATCAAACGTTTCTTTTTTGTTTGAGTATATAAACAAATGAATTTTAATATCCTTCAATTGCTTTTCTGAGTATATAATGTAATCACATGCGTTATCCATAATTGCTGGAATGCCTTTTGGTACCGTTTCTCAGATCCGCGCTCATATATTTTTTCCAGAAAAAAATAACAAAAAAGATGTGTGTGCCTACTTACCTAAATTTTCAGATACGTTTCCCAAAACACACTTCTTTTTCATATGACCTAGTTGGAGATATTACTTTGGATTGGCCAATGATTTCAGTTTGCTCAAACATTCAAAACAACGTTGATAGCATGTTATTTTTCACAACACACTCTTATGTTTGTTCTATAACGCTAGCATATAATATTCTCTGTCTTTTAGTCATTGGAAAAAGCATCTCTACCCCCAGTGTCTTAAGTGTATGCGCAAGTAGTATTTAAGGAGATTTCTAGTGCTTACAGCGCATGCACTGATCGAGTTTATTGAGGTTGAACGTTCTGAATTCTGATCATTTTGAAAGCTGCATTTTTAAGTCACATCCACTGATGGTCCTGTTTTTAATGAATCAATTATAATTGGTTTTAGCTATGTTTGTAGACGTTTCACTGTGACTTTTTGGCTTATAAGTTAGGTACATAAAAGATATTGGCCATGCCTCCTGGCAGCCATGTTTCTCGACGGATCAATTTCGTTTGAGAAATTTTCTTAGGTCACCCATTGACCACTTCTGCCCTTGAATTTGAATTTTGATCAAGATAATGATAATGAGATCTGGGTACAGTCTCCTCCAATCAAACCATATGGTGGCATATGTTAGTCTGTGGTTGCATGATTTCCTGGACATACAGTAAAACCTGTGTAAAACGGCCACTCAAAAAGACCAAAAATTGATTTTAAAGACAAATTAGCACTTAATGCAGGTCAAAAGTATTGCAGAATGCTCCAAGAGAGCATTCTGCAATACTTTTGACCTTCATTAAGCTACCATTTGGCATTAAGATCTTTGTTTTGTCAATTTTTGAGTAGCCGTTTTACACAGGATTTACTCACTCAATCTTAGTCCTAATTGATAAGGACGTTTAACGTACAAAAAATATTGAAACACCAAAGACTGATTATTATTCTAATGTTTATTATTATAAAACATATATTAAGTGCTTTTTTTCATATAAAATTTATATAAATGAGTGGATTCTGTTTGAAGGAATGTTTCACTGCATATACCATCTGCACCTGCAAACAATATATTTGTATAAAAAGAGAATATCTACTTTTTAAAGTGAATACAATGATATTTCATTGAGTGCATTGAAGTGATATCGATGATATGTCATCCAAGCGTTCACACATCAAAAAACGAAATGCATGAAACTTTCGATTTTTCAGCACACACAATGAAATGTATTTGTTACAAACCAAAGAAAGTCCATTTTCTTTTCAATTGATAGTTTAATGTAAGACTTATGAGAATTGACTAAAATGAAATAAGAAGAGTAGTTTCAGCAAGCTACATTCAAATTATATGGGCCAGCAAACAAGATTTTGTAACTACTCCCAAATAAGCAGGGAAAGTTCTGATGAGATTGTGCATATGCACTAACTTGACTAAGCCTTTGATGATCGACTAAAGGTTAAGCACCAAAGTCTCATGCAGGCCATTAGTAAGTGCGTACCAAAAACGTTTTTTCTTATCTCTCAACCAAAACATATGCTGTGGGTACTCAAAAGAACTACCGGGCCGCGTAGCGCAGTCGGTAACATGTCTGGCTACAGATGCGTGTCTGACTGCAGATCCAGGGGTCGCGAGTTCGATCCCGGCCCGGTACCATACTTTCGTGGAGATTGATCATGAAATAATTTCTACGGTCATTCTCCTCCCTTCCGCTGATTTATTCAAGAAGGGTTGTTGTCAGTTACAAGCGAAAGTATGTGCACAAATTACTGGTTAACCGCTTGCTCAAGCCTGCCCAGGAAAAAGTGTGGTTAAGTGAACTGACCGTCCCGCAATGACCATAGCTGTTGACATGGGACGTAAAGCAACAAAAACAAACAAACAAACAAACTCAAAAGAACTGTCTCAATGAGACAGTTCTTTTGAGTACCCAAACCATATGTTAAAACTGATAGGTAAGAAAATATTTACAATTTTATGCTCAAATTTTTTGTTTATCTAATGTACTGGCTTAATTATCAGATTTCACTGTGGGGACTTATGATATGTATCACCATATGATAGGTACATGTATATATGTATAAAATGCAGCTGTGCCCATTTAGACAGGTTTAACAGAGACACGTGCATTGAACTGACCAGGACACAGGTACTATTCTCATTAAGTCTGGTGACTTATGATATGTAGTGACTTATGATATCTAGTGACTTATGATAGGTACATGTATAAAATGATGGTTGTGCCTATTTTGACAGGTTTAAACTGACCACAACACAGGTAATATTTTCACTGTGTTTGGTGACTTATGATATGTAGCGACTTATGATATGTATTATATAGAGGATCTACATTGAAAGCTTATGAAATACAAGTTATGAAAAGATATAAAATGCAAGGCTTGCCGAACATTTTATCTTCTTATTTGCAAAGAATGTATTGAAATTGTGTACTGAAAGCCCATAAACAGGTATGTTGGAAAACAGTGACGACCCTGGTAAAATACTGCATATTGCAGCATTGCATCAGGGTCAACACTGTTTGTTTGGATAAAAACAGCCAGGTACAGAAGTACATCATAGTTTGGAAGCTTTGAACTGCGATCCCTTAAACTTTAAAATGGATGATTCCATCCTTATCGTATTAGTCTGTCTGGAAGAATCTATCAGAATAGAAAGGGTTAAAAGAAGCAAACAGGCACATTATCTTCAAAGCAATAAAATCCCATTTAACCTTTTGTATACAAATGGATTTTGTATACTAAAGCTGCATAGTCTGTAACTTTTGATCTTTTAATTTTAGAACTAATGTTTCTATTTTTCAAGAACACAGTAAAAAACTAAAATTCAGGTATACATATTACCGATTTCGTAAATCTTAACAAATTATCAATATAAAAAAACCCAGCATTTATGTTAAAATTAACAGTCTATAATTATTGGAGGGACGCAAATAAATAGTAACACACCTGTTTTTATAAGATAATTCACTTTTCCGTGCAGTTTTCAGCTATAGTGAACAGGTTTATTGTGAAAACATAACTTAATTCTACTTTTACAAATGATTTAAAAAGAAAATAAAAAAAAATCGAAAAATGTTCATAGTTGCAGACTTAGTCTCTTTAATGGATTCTTAATTATAGTTTGATCCAATAAACTTGGGATAGTCCACTGTAATTATCTATAGGTGTCGGGTTATAATTTTCAAAAAATATTGTTGTTTTTTTGTCTAAGGATCTTTTTAACCTTACAACCAGTATAGACCCTGAAGAAATGCCACATTATGTGGCATTACATCTGGGTCTTCACTGTTTGTAAAAGTACCCATTTACGGGTTCCCCATTTACAAAAGGTTAAAAGGTCATCATAAACTAAACATAATCTTACACTCATCTACATACAGATCCTGAAAACCAGAGGGACATCTTGCCCTAAATTGCTCACCTGAGTTTTGTTTAACTTCTTATCTAATATACCTATCAGAAACTAGCCATGCCCCTGGTGACTACCTCGCCCCCTAGGTGGAGCCATATTGAAAAGTGGTAAACTAGGTGATGCTACATACCAAATATTAAGGCTCTAGGCTTAGTGGTTTAGGTTTTCCCCTTATAAGCCCATGTAAAACATATGACCTGCAGGGGTCCATTTTCATTCTCATGACTTTAATTTAAACATTTCTGACAGATAATCGCTAGGTGATGCTACATATCAAGTATCAAGGCTCTAAGCCTTAATGTTTTCAGACAAGAAGATTTTTCTATGTTTTCCTTATAAAAGTCTTTGTAAATCATGTGACTGTTTTTGGCCCAGGGTCATAATTTGAATATAATTGGTAAAGGTTTCACACAAGTATTTTTTCTAAAGTGTTCCAATTTGAAAATTAATTTTTAGCCCATTTGACCTACCGTTTAAAAGCTCAAAAGTAGTTCAGCTGGTAGTTTGGGAGGAAATGTACTTTGACGCAATTTGTTGACAAGCAAAGGAGTCAACAAACACATAAAGGAAGATGGACATCCAACGATCACAATGGCTCACAATGAGCCTATGCTCCAGGTGAGCTAAAAATTATGTTTGGTTCACATACAAAAATGCTATGATGTACATGTACATTATCAAGTTATAGAAGATATTGGCTAATTTAATCCTTAAAGTGCTACTTAAAAATTGCAGTGGACAAAATTTTAAAATTTTCTCGTTGTCTTAAAGAACTATGTTAGGTTTGATATTTCTTGTGAATTGTCTGCTGGCAGACAATTCATATGAAATATCAAACCTTATTTTTCCCGAATCCAAACAAAATTTGCCATTTGCTGTAGTCATGATTGAAGCTTTCAGGTTAAATGAATAGTAGCATAATTTTTTTTTGATTTTAAGACAATTTCTTGTATGATTGTATATGATCATAACCATTAAAGTATATAGATAAACAGCCGGGCCGCGTAGCGCAGTCGGTAACGTGTCTGGCTACAGATGCGTGTCTGACTGCAGATCCAGGGGTCGCAAGTTCGATCCCGGTCCGGTCCCATACTTTCGTGGAGATTGATCATGAAATTATTTCTACGGTCATTCTCCTCCCTTCAGCTGATTTATTCAAGAAGGGTTGTTGTCAGTTACAAGCGAATGTATGTGCACGAATTACTGGTTAACCGCTTGTTCAAGCCTGCCCAGGAAAAAGTGTGGTTAGGTGAACTGACCATCCCGCCATGACCATAGCTGTTGACTTGGGACGTAAAGCAACAAAACAAACAAACAAGATAGATAAACAAATCGAAAACATTAACAAGCAGTCACAACACGAAAACACTAAATAAATTTTAAAAAAATTAGCTCTATAATCTAAAAAGCGCAACATTTCTAAAAATATAAACACAATATTCTGAATTAAACATGCACACAGGTCTTAACAAATTTAGGCTTATATAAAAAATTGAAACTGAGAAAGTTACAAGATAAGGGACAACTCTAACTTTGCCTACTATTGTCGACTGCTAGAAACCTTTGCAATCAGTTTGATGAAGATCAGGCCTGACACAACTTTGGATATGATCACAATCCAAACTGTTTGACAGTCTAATGGTATTCATAAAATAATTTCTGATTTATTTGATTTTGAAAAAAATCATCAGACAACAAAAACTCATGAAAAATATCCCAAAAGAGCATAATGCCGAATCAAATGTCTTATCTCTAAACCCAAACCTATGTTGTGATACTATAATTTATTCTTCATATGACAGAAAAGAATATTAACCAAAGGGGTACTTGCATTAAGGCCTAATTTGGCCCCCTCCGAAGCCAAAAACTGAAAATTGCTTTTCACAAATTTCTTCTGATTGGTTTATTAGAGTAATAACTGAAGTGTAAAATTTTGGCATTTATTTAAATTTTACTTTTGCTATAATAACAAATAATGGCCAACAATATAGGCTCAAGGTGGTACTTCTTTTGTGGATCTTTTACGTTTTTACTGTCTTGTGTATGTTATATCTTGGTGCATGTCTGTTTATTTGTACCTTGTGGTCACTTACTGGGAAAGGGCTGACCTCTTGGCTCTAGTTTGTGGTGTCTCTTTGTAAGTTTGTCACTTTCCTATTGGTATCCCGGGTCAGGTGTGTATCGATTCCTGATCTTTGCGCTATTACTTAAGGCCTTTGGAGACCTATTTTTAAGAATTAGATATCAGCACTGCTAATACTAAAAAATCCTTTTAATGTGTTATGTACTGTGATTATTCTCATCTTCTGTAAAAAACATCTTTTTGGTATTTGCTTGGGCTCTATGTTAATTTTTCTGTCAAACAACTTAAATTTGCTCCAAAATGGCCAATTTCCTTTTTCAGCCTATTTTGGCGGCCATTTTTGTTACCATAGCAACGATAAAAGTCAAAATAATACACAAATTTTACACTTTGGCTTTTGTTCTAATAAACTTACAAGAAGAAATTGGTGAAGAAATCAGGGTCTACTCTGTTTGCTTATGGAAATATGATTAGATATGACCCTACACTAGTGGACCTGACAAGTAATTTCTTTGTTATATGTACAAATGTGAAAGTTTATTTATATAATTATTCATAGTAGGTGGAGCTTAGTATGAATATTCATGAAGGAAAGGGTTAAGTCTTATTTCTGCAATATATCTGGATAAACCTCAGGTTAATGTTTCTATTTTTCCTGGAAAATTAAAAATTAAATTTGCATCAAAATAAAGCGCAAGAACTTTCCTATACATATCCCTTATTTCTGGAATTAACCTGGTTAATGTCTCTATTAATGAGTAAGGAGTAAAAAAGATGGCTAGACTGAATTGCTAATAACAAAATAAATAATCAACACATGTTTAGATAAGCAAAATTTTTGAGAGTAAAATTATAAATATTTTCTTCCCCATCAGTTTTAATATATGTTTTGGATGCTCATTAGAATCGTCTCTTTGAGACAGTTCTTTTGAGTATCCACAACATATGTTTTGGTTGAGAAATAAGAAAATTAATTTTTTGTTACCCTCTCTCAACTAAAGGCCTCTATGAATTTTCAAAAATGATAACTTCTACAGAATACAAATGATCAAAGATACTTCGTATGTTGTCTACTGATGCTTAAAGGATTCAAATATTTCCTGCTTACTCAGCAAAAGATCAAAAAGTTTAAAACATTCAGCGCTGTTCAATGTATAAAATGGAATGTGTCTAGAAAAACTACATATAAAATGCACTTGGAATGTACAAAGCAAATTAGCAATTTTACAGGTTAAAACTTACAAAGTATATGTACAAACATAGATCTATACCATTGACATAAAGTTAAGCATATTCTACTTCCAATGGCCAAAAATAATAGGATCTGATGGTCTAACATAAAATGCTTTTTACTTAAGTCTACAATGTACCATACTTATTTGGAGTCGAAAACCAAAATTTAAGTATTCCGAAACACATTCAATGACTCAAATGCACAAGTTTTCTGGGTCAACTCTCAGTATGCAAAATGCCAAACTTCAATGCTGTGTACAAACAACGGATAGAAAAGGGCTTTCAGACCTTTTAAACCAATGTTCCCAAGTTATGGCACCAAAGTTTGACATGTCAGACGATCTGGTAAGGAGCATTTTGAAAGCAAAAATGTACAAATTGTGGTCATGAAATGTGTTAATGAAATGCAATTCATCAATAATTTTGTTATTTGACTGCTTAATCTGTCCCTTTTTGCTGCAAAATATTGCTTGGTGATGTGAGAAGAATCGTTGTGCATTTACAGACGATAAGAGCTATGAAACAGGATTCCTAGCCTTTATCCTAAATGCAGCCTAGTCTCAAAGGGCAAAAATTTGTCATTATTTAAACCCATTTGAAATTGCCAGAGCCATACAGCTATGCCCGTGTGCTTTAGCAGGGATGATTATCTACAAATTTTGACAGACAGTCAACAAAACCATTCCCGAATTTTTGGAGAAAATCAACATTTTTTTTTCAGAAGAGTTTTAGTAGGTACAGTTCCAACATTCCTATGATGTCATCAGGATTTGTAGAGTTCTTTATTATCGACTTTTGGATAGAAGAATGACAATACTTTTTAATGAGCAAGAGATAATTTTGTAAAAATTGACATTCTGCTAAAAATTAGCAACACAATTAAGATATGCTTATTTTTATGTCATGAGTTTATATAATAAACAGCTACAATAAAATGCTTGTATATCCTAAACACCTTCCTAATACTCGATTTTAAAGATGTATCCTTGAATCATATCAGGACCCTTTAAATATCTCTATTTTTTTCAATAGAAAGTATAGGCTGCATATAAATAATCTTAAAATTAATCTGTCAATATGTATGTAGGTAACGGAATGTGTACTAGAATGTATTAATGTTCCCCATTATAATTCACTTTGTATGTATCAACAACCTAGTAAAATGTTCATTATATACAAACAAATGTACCTTTAATTGTTTTAATGTATATAATTTTACCATAAATATAAGCCATTGGCGTAACATCCATTCTGCATGTTACGCACATGCGTACTAAAAATAGTAACATTCAAGGGAGATCACTTAAGGTGATGAAAGTGATTTTCCATACTATGAGGAAATCCTCATAAAGGAAAGAATTTGTTCCCTCTGGGAGCAAAACTTTTCTTTACGAGAGTTTCCCATTTTGAAAAACGACACAATTGAAGAGAATCATTGCTTTATCCAGTCATCTCCCTTTGGTTTAGGTAACCTTTTCAGCGTTCTGGCTACGCCATTGTAAGCAAACCTGAACTTCTCACAAAATTTATATTAAAATTCCTAAAATCGACCTATGTATAAGCATATGCCATTTTTAATGTAAATGAATAAGACATTGAATTAAAATGTATTAATTTTCCCCCATTAAAATTCACTTTGTATATTACCAACCTAGTAAAATGCTCATTATATACAAACAAAGGTATCTACAAAAGTTTAAAAGTATACAATATTTACCATAAAGATTAAGAAGCCTGCAAAATTTATCCTAGCATCGGAACATGTCAATTTTACAGCCTGATAAAATGTTTAACCCATTTATGCCTAATGGAATTTCCAATCCTTATCAATTGGACCAGTCCACATCTGTTTTAATGGTTGTGGGATGGTAATTTTTATCTTCATTCAAATTTTAATAGAACATGCTATAAGCAGACAGCTGAGACCCTGATCATATCAGATGCTACAATGCCATCTGATCAGGGTCTCCACTGTTTGCCTTAGTCTCACAAAAAGGACCTTAGGCGTATATGGGTTAAAATGTAGTGATCAAAAGGCTTATAATGTAAACCTCAATCAGAATGCTCCTTTCAGGAGAGGTCTAATCAGGGTTTACACTTTTTGCTTAAAGGACCATATTTCCAAATATTTACAGTAAATACAGTATTCACAACCTATTAACATGTTCATTATATATATATATAAAATAGTATGTATAAATGATTTGATGAATATACAAAAATCATGTATTAAGGTCATACATGAATGTGGACTGGCTTTATCAAATCCTAATAAAGACATAAGCGATTTTAAATGAATACCTTACTCAGACTAATGTGCACAAAATGCTCTTACTTTTTCATACATGTATACTTTTTTTGAAAACAGTGTGGATCCAGATGAGCTGGGGCCAGCTGAACAATATCTACAATGTATTTCATCCACACAATAAATCTACCATACTAATGACATTGCACAACTGGTTTGACTGGATCTCAGAAGTTTATATGGGACTTCATGCTAGAAACCTGTCTTCAGGGTTTGTGGACAACAAAGGCCCAGATCAGCCTACGCTTCCGCCCAGACTGATCAGCACCTTTGTTATTCGCTTTTTAGATCGTATCATATCTAGACTTGATACACGTGAAATTTCATTTTTTCTAGCTAGTTTCTGAAGCTGAGGAGATTGGCTTGCGTGTTGCTTTGTCAGAAACCCCAAAGACAGATTCCGTCACATCAAGGCCTATATGAGCCTCGACGCAAAAAAACCTGTCTTTGGGGGTTTGCGAACAACAAAGGCGCAGACCAGCCTGCGCATTCGCGCAGACTGATCAGCACTTTGTTATTTGCTTTTTGGAGCCTATCATATTTAGACTTGATACACTTGTAATTTCAATTTTCTAGCTAGTTTCTGAAGCTGAGGAGATTGGTTTACGTGTTGCTTTGTTGGAAACCCTAAAGACAGGTTCTGTAGCATCAAGGCCCATATGGGCCTCGACACAAGAAAACCTGTCTTCGGGGGTTTGCGAACAACAAAGGTGCTGACCAGCCTGTGCATCTGCACAGGCTGATCAGCACCTTTTTTATTTGTTTTTTGGAAAGTACCATATCTAAGTATGCTTCAAGCGAAATTTCAATGTTCTAGCTAGTCTCTGTAGCTGGGGAGACTGGTTAGTCTAGCTTTCACAGAAACCCCGAAGACACTACATGACATTTTGTCGTGTCAAGGCTCATATAATGAAAACAACCCATAAAGTACTTAGTGTGTGCTAATACAAGCATGAATGTGCACTAATTAGGTTAAATACAATTTATTCCTGTTCTCAAACACTTTCTATTGATACATGGTGTATGCTTGAACTGCCGCTCTTTAAGGATGGTGCTAATTGAGGTTTTAATTATCTTATGCTTAAAACCCAGAATTTACCTCAGCCAAATAAGGGGCAGACTATCTACCCTCTTCCTATTTATATTTTCCAACTCTATCTGATGATTATTGAGGTAGTAATTGACTGAATGGTGATAACTAAGGATCTCCTCAACCAAATTAGGGGCAGATTGTTGGGCTGGGCTAAGGATAAAGAAATGCATGATCTGAAGTGCCTCTATTAAGCAAGCACATGTTTTAAGCAGCCAACTTTTCATTTTTTGATTGTGCACTTCTACCAAGAACTCTGCATTTAAAATTCTTATAATGATGGAAACTATAATATTTGAGTGTAAAATGATACATGTATTGTAAGCCTGACTGACAGATAGATTGAAATTCAAGAATTCATGATACCTTTGTTCACTTGCACTGAACAATGGAAATCAATAGCCGTTTTAATGTCTAAGAGGCCTAACCTAAAGATTAAAATAGCTGATGCTTTCATCAAACAGTGCAAGTTAAAAATATGAATTTCAATTTTTAAAATGGTTCAACTTCACCTTTAATGTAAAAGCAGTGTAAGTATGCTTATATTGATTTTTCATAGATGGGCAATATGAATAATGAATTATCATAAGTATGGTTTAGTGAAGTTTATCTCCATGGGTGAAAGTTCAAAATTTCCGAAATCCTGAACTTATAAAATTCAAATTCTCAAACTTTACTTAAACTGACAAAATATTAATAGTTAAAAGTTTAAATTGTTATTTGTCTTTAGATAAATAGAAAATAAACCAGAGAAGGCATTATTATCTGCCTAATTCAGTATTATTTCTATTGAAAGTCAGCCTAAAAATCCTGAATCAGGAACAATCCTAAAAACTTTCACCCATGTATCTCTAATGCAATGATTGTTTTACATCCTGAATGCAAATAACTATATTATTTTCGCTTTAAAAGTTCAACACCACTTCCTAAATTAGCTGAAAAGTCCGAATCCTCAACAACCTGTATATTTCTATCTCCTGATATATTGCTGCCACCGGTGGCCGTACTTATCGGAGAATGTCTCCCATCTAAGGGCTGGTAGCCACGATTTACTAGATAAGAATATACAGGTGGGTTGTTGGGCTGTTGAGACGCTCCTGGCTGATTGTGTTTACGACTCTGATGAGGTTGTCGGGGCTGTGCGGATGAATTATTATATTGCATCATTGGAGGCGGACCTTGCTGATTCATGGGAACTGTAAAGTTGGCTTGATCATATGTGTTTGGCTGCTGCATTCCCTGTCCCTGAGGAGGAAGTTGACCTTGATAAGGATATCCCTGCTGCATTGGATACCCATATCTGGGTTGCGGCTGATGAACACCAGGTGGGAAGTAGCCTGGGTAGGGAGGGCCCTGCATGTTCTGAGGAGGAGGCATAAAACCTTGCTGAGGAGGCATAAAACCTGGATTTGGAAATTGCTGTTTTTCTTCATCCTGCTTTCCCTTGTTCTTGTTCACTTTGGAATAAACATCAACTGCATCCGGTTTATCCATTTTCTTTGGTTGTGGTTCCTCTTCCGATTCCTCTGACTCTTCTTCCGATTCCTCCGACTCATTGTCAGAGTTAGAAGTGTCACTTTCATCTGTTTCATTATCATCATCCTCTTCTGCCTCTACAGCTTTAGATTTGGCTGTTCTTAATGTGGTTTTCTTAGGCTCTATAGAGTCATAAGTCAAATCTTCCTCCGGTGGTGGAATAACACGTTTCTGTTGCATTGGTGAAGCCTGCTTCTTGGGCTTCACACGAGGTTCAATAACTCTCTCAATAAAAACCTTCTGAGGGTGATCATCATCAGCTTGTACAAAGCTGTGCTCTGTCGCATCTCCAATTTCGGATTCCGATCTCGACTGATCATGTCGTAGAGCTTCTCGGTAAGTGGGTGGTTTATAATGTCTGTCAGAATTGTATGATCTGTCTGATTCTACGTCATAGTCTCGATCGCGATAGTCTTTCTTTTTGTAGTCCCTATCTCTATAGCCTCGGTCTCTGTTGTCTCGTCTTGTTTCCCTTGGCAAGTCACGAACATGTGTTGGAACAGGAGCACGCTGCTTTCTGTGTAGACTCTCAGAGCCTGCAATGATAAAGCTACCATTAATTCTTTGTATACAGTAAACCCTGTCGTAATCAGCCACTCAAAAATAGACAAAACAAATATCTTTATGACAACTGGTAGAGTAATGAAGGTCCGACTTAATGCTTTTGACCTGCATTAAGCGATAATTGGTCTTTAAAACCAAATTTTGGCCTTTTTGAGAGTGGCCGTTTTAGACAGTTTTTTCTGTACTAGGTAGTTTTTCATGATTTTGTTGTCGACTGCTGCCTTTATTCAAAATTAACCTTTTTAAAAAAAATCAGGAATACTATCAGAGTGTCAGATGTTTTTTTATAATTCAGATGGGGACCGAAATGCTGATCTAGGTCCGAACTGGTTGCAAAGTTATGTGCAGATGACAAAAGTTTATCCCATTGTTTTATTGGTACAAGACCACCTACACCCTTTAAAAATAAGAAAATATTTATCAAATGTGCACAAAATAGAAGGTGCACATCTTCCATTTGTGAACAATCATTATGCAAAGTTTGAATTTAAAACAATGAGTTGCAGATTACACAAACCAGACACCAACTAAGCATTTTTGATGGAAAAAATGTCTAAGTTCAACACCCCCAAAAATGAGACAACATTCATGAAATGTGCACAAAAAATAGAAGGTGCACATCTTCAATGTGTCAACAATCATTATACAAAGTTTGAATATAAATGTATGAAAACTTTTGGAGTTACAGATGGTAACACAAACTACGCACAGTTATTTCAGAATAAGCTTTTTTTAAAATGTTTCTTGTAAATTTTATGCACCTCATCTTCAACCATTAGACATAGCAACTTCAAACTTTGCAGGTGCATAGGTCACATGATGTAGTCATGTGACCTTGACCCCCACGTCAAGGTCAAAGAATGTATTTTCTTGTGAATGCATCTCCTCTTCAACCGTTGGACGTAGCAACTTCAAACTTTCAAGATGCATGGAGGGAACTGGGCAGCATTTTGTGTGACCTTGACCACGAAGGTCAAGGCAAAGGTCAAATAATGTATTTTTTGTAAATGCATCTCCTCTTCAACAACTTCAATCTTTGCAGGTGCAAAGGTCACATAATGTAGAGGGTACTTGGCAACGTTTTGTGACCTTGAACCCCCCAAGGTCAAGGTCAAATAATGTATTTTCTTGTGAATGATTCTAATCCTAAAGTGCTATTTGTAGCAATTTCAAACTTTGCAAATGCATAGGCCATATGATGTAGAGGGTACTGGGTAACATTTTGTGTGACCTTGACCCAAGGTCCAGGTCGAATAATGTATTTTCTTGTAAATGCATATCCTAAACCGTTTGACATAGCAACTTCAAACTTCGCAGGTCACCTGGTGCATAGGTCACATGATGTGGAGGGAATTGGGCAATATTTTGTGTGACATTGACCCCAAAGTCAAGGTCAAGTAATGTACTTTCCTGCAAATGCATCTTCTCCTAAACCATTGGATGTAACAACTTCAAACTTTGCAGGTGCATAGGTGACATGATGTAGAGGTAAATGGGCAACATTTTAGTAACCTTGACCCCAAGGTACAGGTGAAAGGTAAAAAAGTGTGTATTTGTGATGGTGAACAATCAACTGCTGCTCTAGTTTTGAATTATTTTTTTCTTTTTTTACCTTATCAAATAGTGTAGTCTAGACCCTGATGAAATGCTGCATCATGTGGCATTTCATCTGGGTCTTCACTGTTTGTAAAAGTACCTGTTTAGGGGTTTCCCATATACAAAAGGTTAATTCTTTGCCCTCTGGGTAATTTTTCCCACTTTTTTGTTGTTTGCTGATTTTTTTTCAAAATCGAAAAATAAATCTATTAGGAATACAATCAGAGTGTCAAACAGTTTGGATCGAGATCAGATCTGATGTTCCGTCGGACCGTCAGGCCTGATCTGGGTCCAAACTGTTTGCAAAAGTCATCAGCAGATGACGCTAAGAGATAAAGAGTGTTAATGCCCTAACCTTGTCTTTACTTTTTATCATCCAAATTCATTATTTTAGCTAGAAATCTGACAAAAAAACTCCCAAAATTTAACCTTTGCATGTTTTTATTTGTTTGTTTGATTTGATTCTTTATGTCCCATCAACAATCTTTCAATTAAACAGGCACAGGTCTTCCTGGGTTGGACCAGTACTAAGCTAGGATAAATATGTCTTGCTCAAGGACCACAGCGCAGTGACGCGGGTGAGGCTTGAACCTGCGGCCCCTCGGTCTTAAGTCAAGCACTCTTCCACTAAGCCACTGCACTCCCATTACATTTGCATGTTGTTGTTTTTTTATTTGACTGACAGCAGTGGGAAGCATGCTCGGTGAATCAGGATAAGGTTGAGTGAAGGCTTTGCTTGACAGACAGTATATAATTAAGTAGGCAGGAAAGGCATGTGCTGATTTTCAACAGGTGACTTACCTGTCGTCTCTATATAAGGACGAGAAAAATGGAATATATTTAAAAATTGTCAAAAATAAGCGACTACAGAGGACCACATTTAAATTTTGAGTGTGTAAGGAATAAAATTCAAACATGATATTTCTTTGTTAAGCATTTGTTGTGGCCCACAGTGGTAATTAAGGCACTTGGCTTTGTGTCAGGCATTAATTAACATTGACCTCCGGCCGCAACAAAAATTAAAACACCTCAAACCTGTCGTTGAATCAATGAAAAAAGTCAATAAGCAATGCTTATTAGATACCCCCCGCACAGTAAGAGTCAGTGAAAAAACATGGCAAGTTATAGTTCAAACCAGCAGACCTTAGTTTTGAAAAGATTTCAGTAGATTCTGTGCAAACAAAAATTATAAACTCCTTCATGCATATGTTCAATGTGTCTACATTGTATAGGGAAAGTATGAAATTGCTCCATCTAAAGCTGTGGTAGGAGTTGATCGGCCCATGAAGGCACCATCTATGCATATACAAAAGCCTCATTAGGGAAAAATTGTCGTTCTCACAGCTGTCATTTTGTCAAAAAAATATTTTTTCTGAACCAAACTCCTTCATGCATATGTTAAATGTGTCTACATTGTATAGGTAAAGTATCAAATTGCTCCATCAAAAGCTGTGGTAGGAGTTGATCGGCCCATGAAGGCACCATCTATGCATATACAAAAGCCCTATTAGGGAAAAATTGCCTAAGTTCTCACAGCTGTCATTTTGTCAAAAATTGTTTTTTCTGAACCAAACTCTATCATGCATATGTTCAATGTGTCTACATTGTATAGGAAAAGTATCAAATTGCTCCATCAAAAGCTGTGGTAGGAGTTGATTGGCCCATGAAGGCACCATCTATGCATATACAAAAGCCTTATTAGGGAAAATTGTCTAAGTTCTCACAGCTGTCATTTTGTCAAAAATTATTATTTCTAAACCAAACTCCTTCATGCATATGTTCAATGTGTCTACATTGTATAAGGAAAGTATCAAATTGCTCCATCAAAAGCTGTGGTAGGAGTTGATCGGCCTATGAAGGCACCATCTATGCATATACAAAAGCCTTATTAGGGAAAAATTGTCTAAGTTCTCACAGCTGTCATTTTGTTAATAAATATTTTTTCTGAACCAAACTCTTTCATGCATATGTTCAATGTGTCCACATTACATAGGAAAAGTATCAAATTGTTCCATCAAAAGCTGTGGTAGGAGTTGATAGAAGTTGATCGGCCCATGAAGGCACTATATATGCATATACAAAAGCCCTATTAGGGAAAATTGTCTAAGTTCTCACAGCTGTCATTTTGTCAAAAATATTTTCTTCTGAACCAAACTCCTTCATGCATATGTTCAATGTGTCTACATTGTATAGGCAAAGTATCAAATTGTTTTATCAAAAGCTGTGGTAGGAGTTGATCGGCCCATGTATGAACTAAATTAGCTTAAAGCCCTATATAAAAGCCATTTAGAACTACAAAGGGAAATAACTCTAATAGAATTGGCCCCTAGCCCTTACTCTTTTGTTTAAAGTATTTGTCTTGCATAAATGAATATTTTTGCAAAGTTTGATGAAAATCCAGCGATTACTCTTCAAGTTATTAAGAAAACAAAACGTTACGGACGAACACACGGAAGGACAGACGGACGGAGAACGTGAAAACAGTTTACCCCACCACAAACAAAGTTTGTCGGGGGTATAAATATCCAATATAAATGTCCTAGTCATTTCTATGCAGTGCACCATTTTTTTCTGGGCAGGATACCAGCACAAAAACATTGAATTTCCCACCCTGTTAATGAATTTACATGAATGCTCATGTTTTATTGAATTTATTAAAACGAGTTGAGGAAAAGTGATAAAATGTGTGGCTTGCCCAGCATTATATCGCTTTTTTGCAACAAGTTAAAAAAATTCAATAATACAGGAGCATGAATAATAGATTCTATTTATCATATGACATCACTTGAAGATTACTTTGAAATCTCATTTCTGGCCTAAAAAGATAAGATTTTGTCATTATGTACGTAACGTTATTATGGACGTCATTTTCCCGAAAATCTGTAAACCACTAGTGGATTATCAATTCTGTTGCATGGCGTAATTTCACTCCCAGACGCAGCGTCATATGATAATTGCAATAAGTTTCCGAAAATAAAACTTAATTTCCAATAGCCAACCAAAAAGCCTTAGTGGCTAGTCATTGTACTTTTTTATGCAAATAACTGTAAGGATAGAAAATAATGCCAATTTGTTTAATTAACAATTGTTTCAAATATTTAAGAAGCTATTTCATGCAGGTTACAGCTTACACAAGATGGTTCAGAAATTTAGGTCTTTGCTAGTGTTGTCTGCTGATAATCTTAGCAAACAGGTTGTATCCAAATCAGGCCCAACAAAATGTCGGACCTGATCTGGATCCAAAGTGTTTGACACTTAAAAGATTTTTATAAAATGGTAATTTTGAAAAACAATCATCAGACAACAACAGCATGCAAAATTACCCAGCATGCAAAGAGTTGAATAAAATACAAATATGATAATGGTACTTAGGCCAGATTTTTTACATAAGTTGATTTACAAACCCTCCTACTGAAATTTTCCGGAAAGTAGAAAAATATAAATTTGATTTCTAAAATTATTTTCTTATTTTATCCGCTGACTCTAAATATTATTTTTCGTTGAAAAAAATAATATATTGTTGAGGTTCTGTCTGTGTATTTTTTATAATGACACTGTTAAAAGTGATTATCCTATGTAGATTTTTAGGAAAATGATAAAATATTTAATACAGACTGTAGGGTGTACCTTACTAGTGTTACTGTTTTTTCTGAAGATAAAAATAAAAAATAAAATAAAAAGCTCTGAAAATGACCAGTAAACTTTCGTCCCCCCCCCCCCACGCCCCCTTTGTTCCATTTACAAACATGGAACTTTATTTATATAATTATTCATAGTGGCTGGAGCTTAGCATGAATATTTATGAAGGTAAGGGTTAAAGTATGTAAAAAGGGAAATATTACTGTATCAAACTGGAAGGAAGATTCCTCTATTCAAGAAATGATTAAATAAAAAGCATGCAAGACTAGTTCTAAGAACACACAAAAAAAAACACGACAGCAGCATTCATTTTCTATGCCTACAGTTACTTACTTCCAAAAGCGGAATCTTTGTCTTTATCATGGTCCCTGTTGGCATTGTATACATGCCGAGTAACAGACACCCGAGGAAGCTTCGGCGACCTACGGATACTGGCAAACTCATTTTTTGAGCTTTCAGAGGTCCATGGTCGTGGGCCCTGATTGCTTTTGCTGACTTTGCCATTAAGACTATGAAGGCTGGCTGCCGTGTTTTCAGCACCTAGTTTTTCCTCCTTCCAGCGTCTGGAAATTCCCCGCTGTTTTCTGTAACAGCAGCAGACGATGATGACGACTATGACAATGATGAGACCAAAAGCTCCTCCAATGATCCCCGCTATTTCTTTCATACCAAGAACTCTATACTCGTAGCCATATTCACCACAGCCATATTCTGTTCCATATTGACAGTGGGTCTCATCTCCTGCAACCATAAATATATAAGTGTGATTATTCTTTTATTCATCAGTTTTAACACTAATTTTGGGTGCTCAAAAGAACCGTCTCACTGAGATGGTTCTTTTGAGTACCAACAACATATGTTTTGGTTGAGAAATAAGAAAATTAATTTTCTATTATGCACCCTTATCCAGAGGCCTGTTTATGGTTAGGCCAAATAAAAAAATACCTCTGTTTAAGGTAACCCGACCCTACCTAAATTTACTGGTGAAACCTAGAATTTTTTTCCGGTTTTCTGGAAAAAATTTAATTTTATGCATTTTGAAAGGCAAAATGCCTTTCAAAATGCATAAATTATACTTTTTTCCAGAAAAAAATAATTAAAAAAAAAGTGTGCCTTCCTTGCCTAAAATTTTCAGACCCATTGCATGAAACACACTTCTGTTTTACTTGGCCTTAGCAAATTTTAGAGCATATAAGTGTGACTATTTTCTTGCTCATTAATTTTAACATTAGTCTTAGGTGCTCAAAAGAACTGTCTCTTACAAAACATATCCAAAGAAAAATCCGTGTTTTCTGAGCAAAAGAGATGTGCCCCCAGCATCATGGTAGAAATTTGAATGCTCAACTTGAGATCCATCCAAAGTCCCTGTTGTGAGCCTCATTTAAGGCATAATGTGTTGTCACCTTTAGCAAGACACTTTAGTCTCACTGCTCATAGTAGAATTTGTTCAACCCCCAAAAATGTCAAACATGGCTGAAAAAGTGTTGACTGGTTCATAAGGCATCAACTGAAACATGCAATTTCAACATTGAAAGTGCACCACAAGAAATCAGTTTATAAAAAAAATAAAATCCCCAGGCCTTTAGTCATGAGCGTGTACCAAAAAATATTTTTTCTTATTTCCCAACCAAAACATATGTTGTGGGTACTCAAAAGAACCGTCACAATCAGACAGTTCTTTTGAGCACCCAAAATATATGTTAAAACCAGGGGCGTGCCTGAGGGCAAAATCAAAGTACGCAGGGGGTGGGTACACCCCCTCCCATACGTTAGGGAAGAAAATCAAAATGTAAACTAAATGGTGGCTTCTCCTGCATTTTCTGAACCTAAACACCAACTTAATTGTTTCCAAAACAAAAGTGAAAAACAGTCAAAATCCTATTGCTTTGGTTCAGGATTATTACAAAATCGGTATACTTGTAATATAAAGACCTAACCCGGGTGAGGTATGTTTTTATTGCATTTTTCGCGATTCAAGACGTTTTTATTTTTTGGACATTCAAAAATTTAAGTACACAGCTGCATACTTTGCGTATACACAGGCACGCCCCTGAAAACTGATGAGTAAGAAAATATTAACAATTTTACGCCCAAAAATACTTTGTTTATCTAAACCTATCCATAAAGTACATGAGCTCATGTGTGCTTATCAGGTTGATATAGATTACAGTATTTTGTTGGACTTACAAAAATTAACTTACGAGGTATTGGTGTCGCTGTTAGTCTAATGTCATAATCAACATCCCTCTCTCCCCTCGTTAATCGGAAAGTGACACGCTGGCTTGTAGAGTAGGTGTAATCCACGCCTTGTGGCAACGTCTGATGTTTCGAGAAAATGTGCTAGAATAGGTGATAAAAAATTGAGAGAATTAAGGATAATATCAGAGCAAAGTTCTCTTTGACAATGACCCATTTAACACTTGTGCTTGGCATAAAACAATCTACAATTACTTAATTTTGAGGATAAATTTTGCTCCCATAGTTATATTCTATGTCATTATTTTTTCCCAATTTTGGCCAGGGGCCTTTCCCCAAAACTGCTGGATAAAGCCCTGTATTTTTCATCCTGCCAACCTTTTTTCATTTTTCTATGCAATAGTAAACACACATTTAATCTTTTTGGGGGCCTTATAGTGTATAAAATTATAGGGTCAAGTCGGGTAACTTCAGACATCAGGTTAATTCGGACATACCTTTGCAAACAGTGGAAATCCAGATGAGATGGCTCCTTATGAGCCATCTCATCAGGATTTTCACTGTTTGCTTAGTTTATTTATTTTTCTATTCCAATAATTAAAATATTAAACAGACAAGGTCGCTGTCCAAATTTACCTGATGTCCGAAGTTACCTGACTTTATCATATATGCGTAAACTCACTCTTTAAAAGTGCATACAGTTATCTAGTGGGACTATAGACCTAATGTATGCTCAGATCTTAAAAAAATCCTCTAGTTCCATACTTTTAATTTTACCAATACAACTTTTTGTAGGACATAGGCAAACAGTGCAGATTCAGATCAGTATCCCCACTGTTTTTGCTTTAAAAGTCAGAATGTTCTATAAAAATTTGAAAAACAAGGGGCCTCGATCGCTCACCTGAATCTAGGCCGTAAGGAGATGATGTTTCGGCCTGTGAATGAGATATCGCTTATAACTTTTGATATTTTTAGCTCTGCTGGCCAATTTGTTCAGCTGAGCTGAATGGTCTGGCAATTTTGGTAGAGGGCATCATGGGGAACATTCCTGTGAAATAATTTCAAATTTGGACCAGTGGTTCAGGAGGAGATGTCGTTTAAAGAGCAAGCTAACTGATAGTCGGATGACAGACAAAGACCAATCACAATACTCACCTTGAGCCTCTAAAAATGAATAATACTGTCAAACAACCCTTTAAATTATATTAATGGACTGGTCCAATAGATAAGAGCGGGAAATTCCATTTGGCTTATACGGGTTAATTAAACAAGTGGCAGAGGCTCTGGAGAGACTGGAGCATGTGGTGGCCTCGCATGTGCTGACTCAAAAGAATTTCATTTTCCTAATGTTCATGTACTTTAGTATGACATCTATGGGTTTGGTTCAAAACCTCAAAGTAAGTGTCACCCAAAGGGTGTAATATTAACTTTGAACTGGACGAATGTTGTTCAAACTTTCATGAACTTCCAAACAATGACATTCATCATTTCCATTATAAATGCTTATCATATGACGTCGCGTCTGGGAGTGAAATAACGCCATGCAATAAAATCGATAAACCACTAGTGGTTTATAGATTTACGGGAAACGTTATGACGTCCATAACAACGTTGCGTACATAATGACAAAATAATAGATCTAACGTTTTTACGCCAGAAATGAGATTTCAAAGTATTTGTCATATGATAAATAGAATCTAACATTCGTTCTCTTGTATTATTGAATTTATTAAACTCGTTGCGAAAAAGAGATAAAATGCTCGGCAAGCCTCGCATTTTATATCTTTTCCTCAACTCGTTTAATAAATTCAATAAAACATGAGCACTCATGTAAGATCCTCTATATAAACTACGTACAAAATAAGAAACAGATACAATTTGCACAAGTTTCAGGGAGCACAGTGACTCAGTGGTAGAGTGCTTGACTTGAGACCGAGGGTTCCAGCCTCAACGGTGTCACTGTGTTGTGTCCTTGAGCAAGACACTGGTTTGCACATTTTTTGCTGATGGCCTGACCATCTAGGGAACAAATGTGTGAGATCATTTAAGCCTCAAGGAGAGAAAACCTGTCTATGGTGTTTGTGAACAACAAAGGCGCAGACCAGCCTGTGCATTCGCACAATCTGATTAGTGCCTTTGTTGTTACCTTCTTGGAAAGTATAAAAAATTTATCTTAACTTGCAACATGTAAAATTTCAATATTCTACCAAATCTCTGTACATGAGGAGACTCACTGTTTGAGTCTCGCTTTGTCGGAAACCCTGAAGAAAGGTTTGTTGTGTTGAGGCCCATTTTGAAAGGCATGCACTTACCAGTTTCCCTCCATCAAAGTTGCCATCGTAGATATAGAAATGGACATTTTCATCTCCTATGTATATCCTAAGGAACTGAATCTTAAATTTCTTTGGCTCTATCCGATTTTCTGAGTCCAGTGTTATGGTGCATGAGGTTGCACCCCTTCCTTGAGGTTCCGAAGTCACACCAAATATATTCACAGTAGCATCACCAACATTTCTTGGTTTGCCATCGCAATCAGATAACTTGTTCAAATAAACTGAAAAAGAATTCAGTCATTCTCATTAGGCCAAAACAAAATATATATGTGGTTCCTATTACATGCCATAGAATATTAGGCTAGGTGGGTAGTAAAAATATTTTTTTTGAACATTTAAAAAAAAAATATACCAATATCTTAAAGAAAGTGCCTTTTTTCACTAACAACTGAAGGCCAAAACATGTTTAGGGTAGTGGATAAAAAATTAGGTTAGGTAGGGTGATAGGAACCACATACATATTTTGTTTTGGCCTTAGTTAAAATCCACTCTGATTAAAAAAAACTCCAGTCTAACCTGTCTTAAGCGGCCACTCTAAAAGAAGAGCAACAATTGTTTTTCAAGACTGCTTATATCTTACTGCAGGTCAAAAGTATTGCAGAATGCTCTCTTGGAGCTTTCTGCAATACTTTCTACCTTCATTATGCTACCATCTGTCTTTAAGACCTTTGTTTTGTCTGTTTTTCAGTCACCGCTTACGGTAAATGTTCTAAAACTTCGAACACTCTAAAATTACGAACACCTAAAATTATCGCCGAAAATATTTTCAAAACATCCTAAAAAATCGAACACTGACCTTTTTTTGAAAAGTGATTATCTAAAATTACGAACACAAGTTATTTTCGGCGGAAAATCGATGTCCGTTTATGCTCGGTTTACTTATACCGTACAGCGACATTTGGAAGATTCCATTTTACTTAAATAGGTAATCTGGCACGTGACGTTCTTTTTCGCATGCCGAGCGCAAGACTATACTTTTTTGTCTGCTTATTGTGCGATACATGCTTTCAGATAAGATCAAAGGCAAGAGCGCATTAAAAGCACGGACTTTTCTACTTGAACGTGACAAAATAAGTCCATGTATGTTGACGGGAAACAGTGCAGGCTCAAATATTTTTAAAACTTCATTGGCGAAATGTTTACCTATAAGTAGCATTCGATCCATCGGAATTCTACAGCAATGGTCATTAACATGGTCACAGACATTAAACAGACATGCCTCAAGCAAGGATTAGGAGTTACATTTACCGCGAGAAAACGCCCATCTACGCTTATGTTCACCATGAAGGACTTAGGTCATACGCTGTCTGGTCGTCAAAATTGAACGTTTGAAAGTAACAGTAGATGTTACTACTTTAAAAAAGAAAAAAAAAACGTGCAAACCACAGCGTTAAACAACTGAATAAATTTACTAAGTTAGTTTGCTATACAAACTTATATACAAAAGGGCCTTTTTCCAAGTTGTGGCTTGAGTCGTGAGACACACAATGAATCCATTCAACATAAAAGCGGTGATGCCTTGACATACCAGAGCCATCAATGCTTGACTTGAGAATGCAGACTTGCACAGGCTCGTCTGAGCCTTTGTCGCACGTTGTAAGTTCTAAAATATCATGAAATTATGTCCGTCGACAGTTTAATTTCAATCGAGCCGGTTCACACGCACTGCATGCATGCGCGGATCCAGAACATTTTGTCAGAGGGGGTAGTGAGAGAGGACCGAAATGCCACTAAAAATGGACCACCATCGGCCCATCAGCGAAACGCCTTTAAAGTGGCGTTTTGCTGGCGTGTCAATGGCCCACCATCGAATGCTGGCTTGGTAGCTTTGTGATTTTTAGGGGATCCGGATCAATATTGCAAGGAAACCCTATATTTCTGTGATTTTTCAGGGGTAGGGGGCGGCGGACCCCCTGTCCCCCCTCTGGATCCGCCCATGGCATGCATCTGAAAGAAGCTACTTGTCTGAAATGTTCTGTGATCATCGGACGCAAAGTCGGACTAGATTATAACTCATGGTATGCTTGTTTGTCCCTGATCAGGCACGTCGGACGATCTTCGTTTGCAAACTTTGATAGCAGGTCGTAAAAGTAAAGAGAGAGAGAGAGAGAGAGAGAGAGAGAGAGAGAGAGAGAGAGAGAGAGATAGAGAGAGAGAGAGAGAGAGAGAGAGAGAGAGAGAGAGAGAGAGAGAGAGAGAGAGAGAGAGAGAGAGAGAGAGAGAGAGAGAGAGAGAGAGAGAGAGAGAGAGAGAGAGAGAGAGAGAGAGAGAGAGAGAGAGAGAGAGAGAGAGAGAGAGAGAGAGAGAGAGAGAGAGAGAGAGAGAGAGAGAGAGAGAGAGAGAGAGAGAGAGAGAGAGAGAGAGAGAGAGAGAGAGAGAGAGAGAGAGAGAGAGAGAGAGAGAGAGAGAGAGAGAGAGAGAGAGAGAGAGAGAGAGAGAGAGAGAGAGAGAGAGAGAGAGAGAGAGGAGAGAGAGAGAGAGAGAGAGAGAGAGAGAGAGAGAGGGACTGCACGGTGTTTGCACACGAATCTTTTGTTTTGGCTTGGTTTCTTAGAATATCGAAACACAATGTTTGGGTCAGTCAATCAATCTTCCGATGAGGACCCAAAGCCCAAACTTATCGTGCGCATTGGCTTTTGTACGGCAAAGTCGGACATTCCACAGTATTAACGCTTTGTGTACTTTATCACATGCACACGTTTTTAAATTGACGGAACATTCTATCCTGAATACCATTCGGGTCTGATCTGGATCCAAACCGTTTTTGCAAAGAGAGAGAGAGAGAGAGAGACTGGTGCAGGTACGTCAAAGTAAACATTGCATCGACGGATCGACAAGTAGAGAGAGAGAGAGAGAGAGAGAGAGAGAGAGAGATGTGTGTGTGTTCTTTTTGAATTTCGTCAGTTTGTTTTTTTTTTACTCTGGAAACTCGTCTACGTATTTCAAAGTTTTGTGTCGATCTTTGCAAAAAAATCTGATCGTACGATATGTCTAGCGGTATCAATTCTTGAGTTCAATCTCGGACCCAAAATTACTGGGCCCGGGGTACAATATTAGCTGGAATTCGAAGTCGGCAGAGCGAGCGAAAGCATGGAAGAACGAAATAGAGTTGTGATTCATCGGTAGTCCGAGACGAGTGAACATAGGAGACCCGGCTTATCGAATATTTTAAATCAGTGGACTTTTATGACTTGTAAGTAAATTGAGTGACATAATATGCACGTGCCTGGCTCTCGACTTGGCGAATACCGCACGCGCTGGACATTTTACTGACTCATTCTTCATGAATTTAGCGGCGGTTTTAATAAGATTAAAGAAAAGAAAAAAAAGAGGAGATGGCACAGAATCATATCGCCGTGTATTCACCACGTTTCTACCACATTTTGACATGCATATATACGGTTTTTGCTCATGATAAAGCCCACATTCTAAAATTACGAACACTAGCATTTTTTTCACAAACGTAATTTCTAAAATTACGAACAACGGAAAAAATAATTATTTTTAGTGTTCGTAATTTTAGAACATTTACCGTAAGACCTGTTTTACTGTACATTTTACAACAAGAATGCTGCGCTGCAGGTTACAATGTTACAGGGAAAACATTGGGAAGGAGTGTAGTACATAAAAATAATCGGCATGACAATGCATGGTTAAAATTGAGGTCAGAAAATTATTACCATGAGCCTTATGCTCAATAAATTGTTTATATAAATCTAGACCTATGTCACTTGCAATTATTTAAAAACAGTTAAGAATATCAAATCTGAAAATTGCCTGCTCCGAGTGAGCCTTATAAACAGTCAGGCACTGGAAGGAAAAACCTTCCAACAGATTTGGATGGAAATTCCTTCCAATCTAACAGTCTCTCAATTTTAGTTCTTTTTCTAGAAATAGAAACAATTCTTCCCATAAATAAGCCAAAGCATCTGTTTGTGATTGCCTGGATTTCAATCCAGATTTATTTATAGTAACAGACTTATGCAATACTGCATGCCTTGAAAAGATATCTTCAAGAAAAGTCATCACAAGTTTGCAAACTTTCACTAACACCAGTGTCAAGAAAAGATTGATAAATGATCTTAGTTAACTGTTCCTATATTGCAATAAAGTTTATCAAGTAGAAGCATGATTTTTCTGCTAGGTTATGTAATGAAAACATACTAATTACATCATTAATCCTGCGATCGGACAGCCGACTGGATGCCAAATTTGCAATGAAAAGGATGTTTTGGGAGGGTTTTCCATCCAAAACTTGTCATTGAGATGGATTGTAAAACCTTCCAATTTTCAGTGAAAAAACTAAATGGAAGGAAAATCCATCCATAGTGAAATGGTTAAGTTGGAAGACTTTTCCTTCCAAAAAGGCATACTTTTGGCTTGGAAGGTTTTCCTTCCAGTGCCTGACTGATAAACTTTGCTTTAGAGTCAGGGGATAATCGATAGTATCCAAAATTTTCATTTGGGGAGGTATATTGTCGGATATACCGTAGGAAATTTAGTTTAAGTCGTAAAATGTGATTTCCGAACGTACATCTGAAATTTTATTTGGGGAGGTACATGTATATTGTCTGACAGACGATATACATGTACCACCCCAAATGAAATTTGAATATGATTATCCCCTGACTCTAATGCAATTCTGCAGTTTCGTCTCAAATTGGAGCATTGAAAGCTGCATAAATCCGAACATAATCCAACGAAATGTGACGTATTAAATGACATCAAATTATATTTACGACAGTACATGTATATTGCAGGATTTACTGTTGCAAATTTTTGACATTATCCAATCAGACTCGCGTTACAAAATCAAGTGCATTAGTATTACAACATTGCGTGTGCAAGTGCAGAGAAAGAAAGGTCATTAAACAAGTTATGCCTGTGAGTAATAGTGAAGGCTCTGACGAAACTGCGCATAAACTCAGACTTGTCTTCAGCCTTCGCTGATTGTCTTAGGGATAATTATCAGAATCTCATGTGCAATGTACATGTACTGTCCTGCCAGCCAAAAATGACAGTCACGTCATGTTTTGTTTACAAAGTTACCAGGGACTTAGAATCGATAGATCGATTGTGTATTAATCCTTTCCACAGGATAGGGTTAATACACAAGTGATCTATCTATTGGCTTTAGCTCAAGTGGAGTGTACAAGTTAATGTTTCACTCAGCAATTGTAAACAAAATATTACGTCACTGTCACTCTTGGCTGGCATGACAGTACTGGCTCAAATTATTTCTTTAACTCTTTGCATGCTGGGTTATTTTTCTTGCTTTTGTTAATGTCATCTGCTGACTTTTTTCAAATAAGTTTGTTCTAAAATTTCTGTCAGGAACACTACCGCAGAGTGTAAAACGGTTAGGATCTACATTTTGTCTGTCCTGATCTGGGTCCAAACTGTTTGCAAAGGTAATGAATAGAAGACAAAGGTCGCCGCTAGCAAGAAAAGCGCTATATTTTTTATATTAGTAATCAGCAGACAACAAAAGTTGTAGCAAGCAAGCAAAGAGTAAGTCACGGCTAGCAAGGAAAGAGTAATGTTTTTATATTGGTAATCAGCAGACGACAAAAGTAGCCGCTAGCAAGGAAAGAGTAAGTCGTCGCTAGCAAGGAAAGAGTAAGTCGCCGCTAGCAAGGAAAGACTTATATTTTTATATTAGTAATCAGCAGACGACAAAAGTCTCCGCTAGCAAGGAAAGAGTTATATTTTTCTTTCCTTGCTAATGACGACATTTGCCATCTGCTGATTAGCTTAGCAAACAATTTAAAATAAGTGCATACATGTATACTGTCCTGAAGGTGGTATTTGTTGCCCATAGTTCTGAGCTTCTGTGACCACCATCGGACGAGCTATCAGCAGAATTACAGCAAGCCAGTATCGTCGCTCCATTACTTGTCTTGATAAGCGTACATCAAGGCTAATTCTGTAAATAGAAGAATAAAATTGTAATTGTGAGGCCAGATTTTTTTTATAAATTGAAATTACGAGAGAGCCTACCCTTGGATTTTAGCCTCTTCAGAAAAATAAAATTGCCCTTTTGAATTTTGTTTTTCAGCCATCAATACTTTTAAAGAAAATATATGAGCCACAATCTGTGAAAACCGGCCTTAATGACAAAGTTGTCAAAATTTAGTTAATTACACACATTTTATCTACGAAGTGTTAAGAAGTTACCCTGCAAATTTCATAAAGTCATCTCCATTATTCGTGGAAATATGGCCTTTTGAAACTATACACTGTCTAAATTTTAAAACGCACCATCAGAAACGTCATGATGTTACTAATGACGTCAAAGTTAACTTCCTGATTTGCGGGTTTGTTGGGTGTATGAAAAACATGCTATTACTTGCTAACATATTTTTTTATTATCCTTAGCATCTGTGCAGTGGAATTCTTAGAAAAGTTGACACTGATTCATTTTTGCCTTAAGATTTCATGATCTGAAAACGACTGGCCATACTTTAAAAATTCTGACAGTTGCTAAGGTAAAGTTGCTGCCATGGAAACATATGTCATGATAACCAATCAGTTTAATCAGAAATAATTGCCAGTTGTATTCTACTATTCACCTGAATAAGTTATAAGGCAATGTAAAAACATGTCAAATTTCTTAAATTTTGGTGTTTTTCAAATGATTTTTAAATAAAAAGTGCTAAATGTCATTAAGGCTGGCTTTCACAGATTGTGGCTCATATCAATTTTACCACAGGTATCCTAAATATTTGATCGACTGGAGCTAATTTCATTTTCTTCATCTTTTCATTTTATATCTATTTCGTCCCTTCAACCAATAGGGCTACTCCGGCAGTATATATGCTGTGTGTAGAGATTACCTGTTGGGTACAAGATCTGCATTTCTATTGCTTTACATTGGTAGAATAGGTCAAGTTCTTTTACTATTATCTCATTTAAATTAATTAGGAGAGTTTATTGTGGGCATAATTGTTAAATAATATAAAAAATACAATTCAAACAAAAAGGTGCTCTAGGGGTAAAATAATGTAATAGTGACAGTTGCTTTGGTCAATACCGCACACGGTGGAGATTACTTTTCCCCCCTTTTCAAAGGCTTGGATGAATCTTGAGCAGTATAGATCCTGGATTAAAGCCTCTGCAATACCTCATTGTCAAGAAAGGCCGTCCTAATTGTGTATGTTCAACAATTAAAACACTCTATCATTATTTTGTTAAATTTTAAAATATAATTACCCCGAAAATTACCCTTAAGGGTTGTTTAATATGCAAAAACCTGGTTTGATACAACAAACTTGGGATGATTCATTGTATATTGGAGGGGTACAGGCTATAATTTCCAAATATATTTGTATTATTTCTCTGAAGATTGTTTTTGTCTTAGCAAATAGTGTAGACCCTGGTGAAATACCGTAAATAATGTGGAATTTCATCTGGGTTTTACTGTTTGCCAAAGTACACATTTAGGATTCACTAGTGTGCAAAGGGTTATTATTATTATTATTATTATCATTATTATTATTAACTCGTTGCCTGCTAGTAACCTTAGCAAACAGTTTGGATCCAGTTCAGGCCCAACAAAACTTCGGGCCTGATCTGGATTCAAAATGTTGACACTCTGATGGTATATCTGAAAGAAATTTTCAAAAAATTCGGATTTGAAAAGAAAAAAAATCAAAAGACAACAAAAAAACATGCAAATTTGTTCAGTAGGCAAAGAGTTGAAACTATGGGATTTCAAATTTTAGAATATAATGTTTTCGCTTTTATATTTGCACGACAAAAATATAAAGTCGCATAAGTGCCTAGTTTGGAAGATGTAATTTATCCTTCAGAAATTAGTTCATCTTGGTCTTCTAACAATATAAACCATCAGGGTCTACCTTTATACTTAACTTTATACAATTTCCACGCAGTTAGCAAGATAAACTTTCTTTTGGTCACTGAAAATGACCCCTCCGAAGTTCTATCTTTCAAAAATTGTTACGATGGCAGGGAGTACGATGCACATATGTATGAACCATTATGGTAATTATTGCCGAGATTATTACATTTAACCCTAATTAATGAATGCTACATGTAAATGCCTACTTTAGAAAACAGTGAAGACCCAGATGAAATGCTGCATGATGCGGCATTTCATCAGGGTCATGACTGTTTGCTAAGATCAAACGCATTTCAGAGAAATAAATACATTTTTTTCTTCAAAATTATAACCTGTAACCCCTCAATATATACACTGGACCATCCTAAGTTTATTGTATCATACGAGAAGGAAGAGTTCATTAGTGTATAAAGGTTAAAGATGTGTAAATATTGAAATAAACAAAGGAATTCAGATTAATTCCATAGAAAAACTATGAGGTTCCCTGAAATCTTGTACCCCATGCAGCTGTGTGTAGTAGCAGATACCTGTGTAAACAGCACTGCCGGATAAGCCCTATTCAATTTCAATATTTATCCTGTAAATCAATTCATGAAAAATTCTGGCCTTACATGTTGTTAGTCCCAAAACATTGTACTGTCCATCTGAATTCTGAACCCGGTCATCTAATAACTCTTTGCTTACTAGTGTCATCTGCTGATAACTTTTGCAAACAGTTTGGACCCAGATCAGGCCCGACAAAATGTTGAGCCTGATCTGGATCCCAAACTGTATGACATTCTGATGGTTTGAAACTGCAATGTCTGTATTCAAGAACTGTTTTTTTTTCAACAATACAATACAATACAAAATTTATTTATAATAGTCGGAGATACAAAAAGTTTATTTTGAAAGAAAATAGCAGACAACAAACAAAAAAGCATGAAAAAATTATGCGGCAAACAACTTCAGCAGACGTTATTTTTAAAATGCAGCCTCGTGTAGTCTGCTAGTCCATTAGTCAAATTAATGAAAACTTAGACAAAAGACAAATTTTGAAGTGACCTAATTTCAAGGCACTGATTGGGAACATGGGCTTGGGAACTTTTTTGCTAAATCAACTATAACAAAGAAGATCAAACAATCAGTCATCACACTTAAGGGGTGCGAATAATGTAAACGTCGTTAGGATGTTCGCAATCTCGATGGCACAGCGTATTTGACTCACCTGTAATTTTTCACCTGACTTCCTCGATCGCCATTTTGTTTTGTTGTCTATCAAATTTGACAAATGTAGTTCATATGCGGTTAGTCTAAACTACAAAAAAACTACTTTTATTTTAGGCGCACTCACGGCGGTACCTAGACTAAACTAGTTCCGATTCGTTCAAGCTGATTACCGAAACGGCCTACGGAATTCTGCACCAAAAATGGGAAAAAAATTCTTTATCAAATAGGAAAAAAAGACCATAAAGTCTTTTTTCAAATGTTATTTGCTAAGTCGCTTTGGACAAAGTATAACCGTTCACCGCCTAGCGATATACCGAAACGAACGCTCGAAACTGTAGAATCACCTAGCAAATCGGCATATCGAGATCTTTAAATCCTGCATAAAACTTAAAAAAAATCTTTTTCAAACAGTAAATATTAGAATCATAAGACGAGTTTTAAAAATAGTTTACTCAAAGTTCAACTGAGCGAAATAGTGGGCATTACAAATATCGAAACGGCATATAAAATCTAAAATAAGGATCATTGCAAAATACAAATATACATTGTCATAGAATTCATTTAAAAAATACGCAGTGTCAACTACTCACAGGCTGGTATGTTCACTTTTACTGATACGTTGATTGTGTTGTTAGTTCTTCGTGATATTATTAGGCTGGTTAGTTCCCCTATATTGACACGTTGATTGGGATTATTACTAAGAGGTGTTAACAAGTTCAAGGGCCTTATAATCATTTCTTAACTTTGATCATTTCTTTGAATAAAAAACACGTGTACATATTTTTTTTGGTACTCGAAGCATATGCGCAAATGTATCCTTTAATGCCCATTAAAACTTCTTCTAAATCATCATCATCTTCATCTATACCCTTGTATATGTCGGAGAGGGAAAGGCTCTCACGAATCTGCGCAGACTCACCTGAGCTTTCTTTGCTCGAAAATGGAACAAGTATCAAAATGAAATGTGTGCAGTCTCGAATGAGCCTTCGCTGTACGAGAGAAAAGTATTTGTCCAATCATGTGCTTGTTTTTTTTGGTTATTTCATAGCAGAAGATGCATTCTCGCGAGACCTGACGATACCTCATAGTTAGTGCGTGCTAGAGTGCTTCCTGTCTGCGACAATGGCAGTGGATGTTCTTGCCAGAATGCGCTCATATGCAGTCTCGATCTATTCATTCGCTGCTCTTGAGGAAAGTGTTATATCTTGTTTTTCAGCGCCCATTTTCGTCCACAATCATTTGCTATAAGTATCGTCCGCTGATAGTGACCTTTACAAATAGTTTAGAACCAGATCAGGCCCGGCAAAACGCTCTTGCGAGAATGCGCTAATATGCAGTCTCGTATTTAGCCACCACTGCTCGAAAGTAATGGTTTTATTTCTTCTTTTTTTACATCACCCAATTCTGTCCACAGTCATCTGCTGCTAGTGTCGTCCACTGATACAGCCCATTGCAACAATCTGTTAGGATTCGTATTCCATTACACTTTAGTTTTCAACATCATCTGATAAAGTTTTCTCAGTTCATTCATGAAGTTTTTAGTCTTATCTGATGTAATTGTTTTCTAGGTTGTCTGTTTAAGATAATGCTGTCAGGACCAATTATTAATTTACACCTACATCTAATATACTGTTCTGGGAAGAAATTTTTATACTGTGCAATTCATAAAGAAGATTCACACAAAAATTGAGGTGTGAAACCTACAGCTAATTTACTGTTCTCTATCCCTTTTGTGGGACATAGACAATTTAAACCAGATGCCACATAACATCATAGTGCAAACAGTTTGGATCCAGATCAGGTGCGACTTAATGTGACTGTCGGGCCTGATCTGGGTCCAACATGTTTGCAAAGATTATCAGGTGGCAGTAAACGAACATTGTTTTGTGGTACATAGGCAAACAGTGTAGACCAATATCAGGCCCGACAAAACGCAGGGTTAGATCAGGGTTTCTACCATTCCAGTTTCAAACAGTTTGGATCAAGATCAGGCCCGACGTTTTGGGCCTGATCTGGGTCCAACTGGTTTGCAAAGATTATCAGTAGACGAGTTAAGTCTAGTAGACAGAGTTAAGCCTAGTACCCTGCAACCAGTGCAGACCCAGATCAGACAATGTGGAATGCTGGTCTGATTAGGGTATCTACTGTTTGCCTACAAAATGTTCTATTAAATTAGCTCTGTCATTTAAATTGCTGCCGATTGCTGTTTGTTATCAAAGACTGCCCTCTCTAATAAGTAAGTTAACTCTTTGCATGCTGGGTAATTTTTCATTCATTGTTGTCGTCTTCTGATTTTTTTTTCAAAAAGAAAATATAATCAGCAGGAATACCATCTGAGTGTCAAACATTTTTTTGTTCCAAATTAGACTGGAAGTTGTGTTGGGCCTGATCTGGGTCCAAACTGTTTGCAAAGGTTAGCAGTAGACGACAAATTTGCAGCTCATGCCTTTTTTTAAGATTTGCTGACTTTTTTTTCAATTAAGTCTCTCAGAAACACACTGCAGCAGACAACAAATTTTATGACATCTTTCATAATTTTCTAAAAAATAAGGCATGACGATTCTCATGAAATATCATGCCTTATTTGTTATTTTTGAAAAAGCAGCAAAATTTGAAAATGTCATCTGCTGCAAATCATTGGTGGCGCATTATGGGTTAAAATGGTGATATCATGAAATATATGTGGACACTCCACAGGCTTACTGTTCACATGTCTTCTAATTTGATTTGACAGGAACAGTTAATTACAAAGAGATTAGCTGCAAACATTTAAGAGGATATTTGAGAAACATTGGCTTCATGATAGAAAAAAAATCAAGTATTATGTTTTAACAATCCTAACAGATTGTTGCAATGGGCTGTAACCACTGCAAACACATGAAACAGTTTGGACCCAAATGAGGTCCGACAAATAGTTTTTGCGAGAATGCGCGCATGTGCTCGAGATGAAAGTGTTATTATTGATTCACCACCCATCTCTGTACACAATCAACTGCTACTAGTGTCGTTTGTGTTTGCAAACAGTCAGGACTCAATCTATTTGACACTCAGATGGTATTATTGAAAGAATTATTCGAAAAAGTAGATTTTGGGAGAAAAAATCACAAGACAGCAAGAAAGCGCTAGAATTTCCAAGGGTACAAACAGTCTCGGAACCAAAATTACTTTATTACTGGGTCCGAGAAATAGTTAAGCCGATTGGAATATTTCACTCTTTTTCAATTGGACTAGTCCTTTATCTGTTTGGTTAATATGTTACCGGCCGTGTTTATTGTCAAGTGTGTCAAAGAATGTGATGGCTATCTTAATCCGTTTATACTAATTGATTGCTCAATATTCTGAGTAGATAAACCCTTTAATTAATGACACGCGTGCGGTATGACATAAATGAAATCAACCGTAAAACGACTACACAGCTGCACAACTGGCTTAGCCTTCGCTGCTTGCATATGTATGACTCCTCAGATTTAATTTGCCTTAAAAGCATGGGTGAACGTTTTCAGGATAGGTCCTGAATTCCGGATTTCGAGGCTGTTTTTCTGAAGAAAGTCAGCCTTAAAATACTTAATTAAGGGCATTAATAAAGCGTTTATTTTATACGAGCAATTAACCCATATTAATTTAGTACTGGCGTACTGCGGGATTTAAGATTTGAATTTTTAAAGTTCAAGATTATGGAAATTTGAACCTTTCACCCATGTAAAAGGTGATAGCATCGTGGGAACAGCGTATGTACGTTGTATGCATGGTGATTGACGATTCTTTTGGCAGCTTGAATTTTCTGATCAATTGATTATGATTGTGGTAACACTCAGAATGATTATGCTACAGAAGGTACAAGAAACCAAACGACTCCGAATCATCGTGGGTACAGCGTTTAGAATAAATTATAATGAATGCATGGTGAACAATGTAGACCGTCAGCTGCTTATAGACCATCGAGGGAATTTTGTACACTATGATTTTCTAAAACTACACTATATATGACGCAAAATGACACATGTTAGCCCTCTGGTAGTTGAAGCGTTACCGTGTTACAGCCATGTTAACTGCTTTACCTTATAACAGCTTCCAATCCTATTTTGCAAATACAAACCTATACCTAAATCTTATTCATCGACATGCTGATGGCCTTAAAATCACTTAATTAAACGAAGCAAACAGCTAGTATGCATCAAAACAACATAAGTCCATTATATTGCAGTTATATACGTTACTTACTTTCAAATATACTATTGTTTAGTGCTGTGCTATCACAAGACTAATTCTCTAATACCACATTACATGAGACACAAAATAATGCATGTTACGTCTTTATGGGTTTGGGTGTTCCCCTGCAAAAGCAGAGTTTAATACGTTACTCTAAAATAATAGGAAATCCTATAGTATATATATCAAATTGTTTCTTATTCTTACATATCAAGTTTATCTTGTAATTAAAATTGAATGACAAGCAGTATAATTTTAACGAATTCAGGAACCTTTTATTACTGTTACATACGTTACATTTCTTTAATTACATTATTTTAGTGCAATATTACCATCATATGAGGTTAAATTTCTAGAGGCTGTAGATTACTGTCATTTGATGGCCCAATTAAATGAGGAAAACAAATATTGTCTTCTTTTAACATAAAATTTAAGTGGGATTAAACTCTGACAAAAGCATGGGTGATGAAAAGGAAGAAACTTGAACTCAAAGCACATAAAATGCCATTTCAATTCAGAGTGTTTTATCGATTATGAAAACATCACTTTCAGAAAATGCTTAATTCAATGATCAAATTATGTTTCTTAAATGCTTAAATGATATCACTTATCTGTCTTACACTTATATGTGTTAACTTATTTTTATACATTAAATGATACATTGTATATGCAAGACATTTTTCCTCACTGTCTATAGTTTAATTAATAGATGAGCATGATATTAAGCATGTAGTATTTTAGTAAGATCTATTGACCATTATGTAAGCCAATAAAATACATAATATAGCTTATCAGCTATTGATTACAACAAGTATATTGATAACAATCAAGGAAGAACGCTACCTCACAATTTCTAAAATTGTAAGTTATTTTAAGCATGGTCAAAATGGAGAAATGAAGAATTAAAACAGGCGTTTATCCTTTGAATAAAAACTAAAGTTATTTTTAATCATAGTGATTTCTGACCCATATATGGCACCCATCATGCAAAACCATTAGTTATATCCCCTATGGTAATGAATCTCTTTATATCTAAAGCATGTCCAGTATACACTTTGTCTCGGTAACATGCATAACAAGAATGCTTTAGGAGAATAAAACACTTGTGGTCTGTCTCATCTGGTTATACAATTTTGTGTAGTAATGAAACATGACAGCATAAGTTTTGTTCTAAAGGTTCTTTGTTAGTCATAAAAGGGATAATGCATAGCAAACTCCCTTGCATAGTTAGTATTGTATTGTAGACAAGACTAAATGAATGGACTTAAATAACTCATTGGTAACTTGTTAGTATAACAGTGGAATTTTGTTTCATTCGTATTTAGCATGTCAAATGAAAATGATGATCATGGTTACAAAAAACATCCTACTCATCATTTGCATAATTCAAATCAAGTTAAATAGATTATAGCTAGTAACGCAAAGAATAAATCAAATGAGCCAGCACATAAATACTTATCACAGTTTCATTGCTTGAGCAAATGATCAGAAATAGTATGTTGATTTAACTAACATTTATATTCATTAAAAGTGAAAGCTATGCTGAAGATAACTAAGTCCGTTCAAAAGCTAAAAATAAGTGATGTGCCACCATCTGCATATGCAAATAAGATGTTTGTGTAAAAAATTATTTGGGGACAAATTCTTTAAACAGTATCCGATCACACTCACTTTTAATGGATAGTATCTAATGTAACATATATCAAATTTTATCGTACCAACTTATATATGCTTGAATCTATCTGGATTGTTAGCACACATTTTTGTATGCTACCTCCTTTAACACATTTAGCTAAAAAGCAGTTTTTATTGTAGAAGAGCCTTAATATACAAGGAATACTAGTCTGTATTGTGTAACTGACTATGTTCGTATAATATGAACAACAGTAAGCTGGTTACACTAAAATTATTTGGTTGCAGTTAAATAAGTAATTGGATTAAACTTAGTACCAACAGTCTACAGATAAGTATTACAAAATCTAAATCCATCTTTAAATTACCATTTCAGACTCAATGCACACTGTCTTTGACATCAATTTGGACACACATAGTACCTCATGATAAATTTAATACGGTAATATACGCTACTTGAACAGTTTTGACAAAACGCTGCAATATACTTTTACTAAGCTAACACTTATGAGCTCTAATTATCTTTGTTAATGAAGTTTAAAAGCTAAACATTTTGCTTTATTGATAAAAAACATTGTGTTGCTTTAAAAGTTCAAAAATTTTATTTCACAAAAGCAAATATGCTTTGACAATTTGACATAGTCTATTAATACTAGCTGATAAGACCTCTTGGCTCTTGTTTGTGATGTTTATTGTGATTTTTGTTACTTTCCCATTTGGTATCCTGGCCCAGGTGTGGTACTTGATTGTATCGATTCCTGATCCTTGCTGTCTTACTTACTCTGATAAATTCCATTTCAGACAAATTATCATCTTTATATCTATTAAATATAAAACTTTGAAATAAAATAAGATACCCTATGGTGTATCATTTTGGATATTAAGCAATATATAGAATGCCTTGAAGTCTGTAACATACATTACATATTGGCAATCAAACATCAAAATGATACTTTACACCAGAAACAATGTATAGTATCCCCTTTCAGTCTTGCTTATCAATAGAATGCTTATATATGGTGTTTAAAAGCATACAGATAGGACTGCATGCTGTATTTTAAAATGAAAATATTCTTATCTTACATAACTTTTTCTTCAGGGTTGCCACATCCAACAGCTTATAACTCTTATAGTTTTTGTGATAGAAGTAAGCTGTTTGCAGTTTTGGAATAGTCAGTAAATTATCTTTCAGAGACATGTTATTTTAATCTAAAATATCTATTGCGAAAATTGTCAAATGAAACTATTTAACAAAACTCCAATTATTTTATAGGGTGTAGTTGAAAATGTAACTTAAATGACACCATAATGGGCCTAAATAACTTTGACAAACATCAATATTTGCAGGGAATTAACTGTTATTGTATATTACATGACTATTCAGCCAATTTGATATGGACGTAAATCATAGAAGCAGGTGACAATGTACATGTATGATAGATCTAGTTGGGAAATAAAGTCAATAATAACTTGAATAAGAATGCCTGAAAAATTATAGTTTTTTGGGGAACAAAATTGTACATTTACGCAGGATAACTTACAATCTGAGAACAGAAGAAGAAGAAGAGTTTAGGTAAACAAAACATATCTGTATTCTATTTTTCTTTCGCGATAAATTATATTTTGTTAGTTAGTCATACCTAATTTTTTATGAATTACACGAGCCTGTACAGGTGCAATGAACGACAAGTTGAAAAGTAGGTCATGTCTACCTGTTTATGAAGATGGCTGATGTGGAGTCCACAAACAGAAAAGTCGATATATTGAAACTACGATCACGTCATTCTAATTAGTTATTATTATGTACAGCTAGCATGTTCTACATAAAACCCAGAAAAGGTAGATCTCTAGTCTACATGTATGATTGTAGGGACTAATCTTTATCATTTTTTTTGAGTATTTGTTTTTGTTTGACTACATGTCTTACACCTTGAATCAACCAAATGATGTCCTCAGGTTTTATGATTGCCAAACAGATCCCTGGATAAACAACACTATGTGACTGTCATTAGGACTGATAGATATATCAGATTTGTTTAGGCTCATTCTTGCTAATTATGTTTTTATAATCATTTTGATTCAGATTTTGGTGTCCAAATTTGATGAATCCTTTCTGCCAGTTGAGTTCCTTAATGCCTACCCTATGTCCCAGGAACAAGACAACTCCGCAGGACCAGCAACATTCAATTTGATCCCGGCCCTATACCAGAAAAAGGAAGAACTAGGCAGCAGAATAATTCAGCGACATGTTTTTTTGAGACAATTCGTCAACAGATTTTGAGACAACTTGGCTACACTTTTTTAGACAATTTGGCCTCGACACTTTTATTCAAAGTCAATTGACCCTTAACAGATAATTATGGGTGCGTTTACTAACAGGAATGGACCGGAACGCACGGGAACGGACAGGAATGGATCGACCTCCATAACCAGAATGGACCTCAAAATTCACCCTAAAATGCATATTTTAAGTGTACTTGACAAGAAATTTTGGTTAAGTAATACAAAATATCACAAAATTTAGGTGTCCAGACAGTATCAATGCAAAAAATGTTTTCTAAAATATTTCCTGTCTTACCCTGATATTCTAGTACCTTACTAAGGCCTAAATGAAATTGTGTGGTTCCTGTTGCATACCAACAAAATTTAGGGTAGGTAGGTAGGGAAATTATTAAATTTTGTTATAACATTTAACAAAGAAAATAGTGACAAAATCTGAAAAAGTGCCCATTTTAGGTATTTTTTCTCCAAAGATCATTTTAATGTTTAGGGTAGGGTTAAAAAAAATAGGGTAGGTAGGCAACAGGAACCACACATATATTTCATTTAAGCCTAAGGCTTTACTTACACCAGTCACCTATAAAATATGAATGTATGCAATAAAGATCAATGCATTCCTTTTTCATAGTAATTTTAGTATGTGCATATTTCTATTGTAGAAATAATCATTTTGGATGCAGTGAAATAACGAAATGCTGTACCAGCAAACATGATATATTGGTCCCATATATGCTATTTATGTGGGGTTACCCAGATGGGTCTCACAGAACAGCTCTTATATCTTGGCATATGCTTGGACTATTTGTAAATGCCAGGGACAATCATGTGAGCATTGGCATGTGGACTATAATGTACACAGCTGCCATTTGATCAGACTTATTTCTGGGCCATTATTTCTATAGAATGTGCATCTTCAATATGAACTGACACAAATTAAATGGGTTCACGTCAACCATGTAACAAACCACTGACGGTGCTCATATGCACTTCAAAAGGTGCAATATCAATAGAAACTGAAATTTTAAGATAAATTATGGTAAAATAATACATTTAGTTGCATAAAACAAATTAATTTGGATATCCATTCCGATTATGGATTCCCATTCCGGTGCATTCCTGTGCGTTCCGGTCCATTCCTGATATTATACGCACTGGATAATTATAATAACATTTTCTATGTTTCAACAAAAAAGCTTGGAAAAGTGGAGAAAAACAATCCATCATTAGCCTATCCATGTAGGATAGAGAAATCTCACCCTCGGGGTCGGAATTTAACCAGCTAGGGACTTGGAAAGCCTCATCACTGGTTCAAATTCTGACCCCTCGGGTGAGATATCTTTATCCTACATGGGCACTCATGGTGGATTCTTTTGTAATATTCTTACATGAGCGGACAGCCTATCTTACATGGGCAACCAAAGGTGGGAGAAAGACAATTTAAATCTTACAAAATGTATCTTCTTGCTAAAAAAATAACGCATATAATTGATCAAAGAAATCACTTGTTTAATTAAGTGTCCTGACTGATCAGAGTGTCAACAGGTTGGATCCACATCAGGTCAAACATTCTGATATTCCTGATGTGGATCCAACCTGTTTGCAAACTTAGGGTTATCTGCAGATGACAAAATTCTCTGCTGCCATGCAAAGAGTTATACTGTATATTATAAAAGTATTAAATGTTAACACCTTACTGTTTATAACTATTACAAGTGCGGATCCAGAGGGGGGGGCAGGGGACCCATACGCCAAATTGTAAATGAATCACTGCTGGTGGATAAGAGAATATTCAGAATATGCTCAAAATAATCTGGAAAATGGATCCTTCAGAAATAGAGAGAATCCTACAATATAAGAAACACAACAGACTCGGTTTAATTGAGTCATATTTGTTTTTATGAGTGACCTATAGAAGTTTTATTATTATCGTTTGCAGAGAGAAGATGAAGCCGTTTTACTACTATTTTGCTTTCCTCTCTTTCTTCGTTACCGGCTCAGTGAATGGATTGGATACAAGTAAGTATGTGTCTGCTCTGCATAGGTTTAGATAAACAAAAATTTTCAGCGTAAAATTGTAAATATTTTCTTAACGTTTAATTTTTAGCATATGTTTTGGGTGCTCAAAAGAACCGTCTCATCGAGACGGTTCTTTTGAGTACCCACAACATATGTTTTGGTTGAAAGATAAGAAAATTATATGTCTGTTCGGGATATCTTCAAGAAACTTCATGTACCAGTAAATTTCAATCAACATTAGACAATGTGCAGACTGCAGAGTGTAAGAATGGTAACAAGAGAAATAATTCAAAAAGTATACATGCAAAATTTATTAATAATTAAAAAAGTATACTTCATGCATGTATACTTTTTTGAATAATTTCCCTTGGAACTTTGATAATTCATGCATGTACACTTTTTGAAATATTTCTTTTGGAAATTTGTCCATCACAAAATCATGTCTTCTCTATAAATTGAAACCACTTCAATATAGCTTCACAAAACCTCATATAATTAGGAGTTAACACTCAACAATGTGCAGAGCACAAGAATCAGAACTCTTGCATTTATACTTTTAGAGTTATTTCCCTTGGAAGTTTGCCCATCACAAAATTGTTGGGCCTGACCTGGATCTAAACTGTTTGGCACTCATAAGAATTTTTCAAAAAAGTTAATTTTTACAAAAAAAAGCATGAAAAATTACCAAGGGGACAAAGAGTTAACATAAAGTATTGTAATTCTTCTTTCAGTCTATATGGACTCTAATGTGTGGTGCGGTAGGACAATCCCAGTCGGAGAAGAAAGTAGGATTGTAGAACCACGTGGGACCGTGGATGTGAGCCATCCTGTGAAAGAATGTATTGTTATGTTTGAATCCTCTTACACGGAGAGTGCCTACGAGTTTGAGATTACTGTCGAGAGAGCAAATATCCGGGATTGTGCACTTAAACTGCGTATATTCAATGGAGCGAATTCGGGAGGCAGTTATATTGTAAGTCATATGTCCGGATAAGAAATTTATGCGAGTGTTAAATTGTAATTATTTTCTTATCCATTTAAACATGTATGTGTTTTGATGCATTTATGTTCTCAAAAGAACCGTCTCACTCACTGAGACTGTTCTTTTGAGTACGCACAACACATTTTTAGGTTGAAATAAGAAAAATAATTTTCCATTACACACAAAATAGCTTTAAGAGATTTTATCAGTTTAAAAACATGGCCCCTAGGCAAAGGGGCCATGGCTTACCACAGCCAAGGAAATTAACATAAAAAAATCTTTTCCTCTTAACCCATAAAGCGCCACCTATAATTATACCCCCCGCAAACTTTGTTTGTAGGGGGTATACTGTTTTCACGTTGTCCGTCCGTCCGTCCGTCCGTAACGCTTTGTTTCCTTAATATCTTGAAGAGTCATTGCTGGATTTTCATTAAACCTTGCAAACATGTTCATATATGCAAGACAAATGTTTTAGACAAAAAAGTAAGGGCTAGGGGCCAATTCTATCAGAGTTATTTCCCTTTGTAGTTCTAAATGGCTTTTAATATAGGGTTTTATGCTTATGCTATTATAGGCCATACATGGGCCCATCAACTCCTACCACAGCTTTTGATGGAACAATTTGATACTTTTCCTATCCAATGTAAGCACATTGAACATATGCATGAAGGAGTTTGGTTCAGAAAAAATAATTTTTGACAAAATGACAGCTGTGAGAACTTAGACAATATTTCCCTAATAGGGCTTTTGTATATGCATAGATGGTGCCTTTATGGGCCGATCAACTCCTACCACAGCTTTTAATGGAGCAATTTGATACTTTTCCTATACAATGTAGACACATTGAACATATGCATGTAGGAGTTTGGTTTAGAAAAAATAATTTTTGACAAAATGACAGCTGTGAGAACTTAGACAATATTTCCCTAATAGGGCTTTTGTATATGCATAGATGGTGCCTTTATGGGCCGATCAACTCCACAGCTTTTGATGGAGCAATTTGATACTTTGCTGATACAATGTAAGCACATTGAACATATGCATGAAGGAGTTTGGTTCAGAAAAAATAATTTTTGACAAAATGACAGCTGTGAGAACTTAGACAATTTTTCCCTAATATGGCTTTTGTATATGCATAGATGGTGCCTTAATAGGCCAATCAACTTCTACCACAGCTTTTAATGGAGCAATTTGATACTTTGCCGATACAATGTAGACACATTGAACATATGCATGAAGGAGTGTTATAATTTTTGTTTTGCACATATTATACTGAAATCTTCTTTTCAAAACTAAAGTCTGCTGGTTTGAATTATAACTTGACAAGTTTTTTCTCTGACTCTTACTGTGCGGGGGGTATCTAATAAGCATTGCTTATTGACTTTTTTCATTTGCAGCAGACGATAATTTCAAAATTTGCTGCTTTTCCAAAAATAACAAATAAGGCATGATATTTTATGAGAATTGTCTGCTGGCAGACGATTCTCATTTCATATCATACCTTGTTTTTTCTGAAAATTAGGAAAATAGTTACCAAATTTGTCGTCTGCTGCAGTCATGATTGGCGCTTTAATGGTAAAATGTAGCTGATTCAGACTGCTTTGGCACAAATGATCACTGGATTTATGATCATGAACATAAATAGCTGTAATGAAATATGGGTGCATGGCCAGTTTTCCTTAAATTATTTACCTTACTTTCATAAGTAACTTTAAAATCTTCTCTGAAACCCTTGAACAACTGGGCAGAATTCAAAATAATTTGATAAAAATGGTAAATAGGTGTAATGTATCAATATGCTTTTGATCAGTTGAAAAAATATGTTGCGGGGGGGGGGGGGGGGGGGGGGGATGTCCAGCTTGTCATTATATATTTAAGCTACATGTACCCATGCCAAGCATGCAAAGTGTTAAATACTAAATATACCATAAGGCCAGTTAAGGCAAAATAATTTAGGTAAAATTACGATTATTTTCTTATCCATCAGTTTAAACATGTGTTTTGGGTGCTCAAAAGAACTGTCTCATCGAGACGGTTCTTTTTTGAGTACCCACAACATATGTATTATTTTGGTTGAGAAATAAAAAAAATAATTTTCAATTATGCACTCTAGTTGGGGGCCTGATATAAATACTACATTGTAAATGGGTAATAAGAAATAATGTAAAATGCTGTGACGTCAGTAACATGTGATGTACAGTAGAAGAGTCCACATCAGAGTAATCAGGCTGACAGGGCATTTTCTGCCCTTCTCTAGGGGCCGAATTTCGGCCCCATTCCCAATCGAAAATAGCCACATTTTTTCCCAATACCATGTCTATTTTTCCCAATTAAGATTTTTTTTTTTTTTACTTTTTTTCTAATTTATTTTAGAGACCACTGCTACTTATGAGAAACAATGACCCATATCAGAATGATACTTAAACACCACTCTGCTTAAGTGGTATGGTTTGCATTATACAATCTAAAATAACTTGATTTTGAAGATATAATTTGCTATCCTTGCTATGTTCTATTTTGTAAATTTCTCCCAATATTGCTGTTAAGTCGATCATTTTTTCCCAATTTTGGCCAGGGGCCTTTTCTCAAAATTGCTGGAAAAACCCAAGGCTACAGACTAATGGACTAATCCCATGTGTATATTCTGTTTCAGAGAGAGCTGGGTTGTGGTTCAAATCAGTTAGAACGCTACTACTCTAATGACAGAGTTATCACGCTGCATCTATCACGCGCCAAAGACACTTATGTGTTTGGGAGTTACTTTAGGCTGAAAATCACCGCTTACAGTAAGTACAATAACTGAGTCAGTTCATAGGAGCTTGAAGTTTGATCCTCATTTCACTTCTATAGCCTCAAATACATAAGCTCATAATGTCATTGCATACGACATTGTTTGTTTGATTTTACTTTATGTCCCATCAACAATCAGTTATATATAGGGACAGGTCTTCCTGGGTTGAACCAGTACTAAGGTAGGATTAATGTGTCTCAAGGACACAATGCAGTGACGCTGGTGATGCTCGAACCTGCGCCCGATTGGTCTCGAGTCAAGCACTCTACCACTGAGCCACTGCACTCCCTCTCACAACATTGTGAGCTTTTGGTTTTGAGGCTGTAGTTCTAAGTGATATAAGGATCAAACTTCAAGCTCCTGTGGTCAGTTCATGAGATTGTGACACTATCCCCTTTGTGTACAGTCTTTGACCCTTTACTCCATAGGCTATTTTTAGATCATGACATCATTTTCTATTTTTAGACAACATTGAAAAATATTCAAGAAAAATTAAAGTCAAGTTTTGAATAATTGTAAATATTATGGAAAATGGAGCATTTGCTCCAAAAGAGCAAATGCTTCATTTTTCATAATATTTTCAAAAAACATGATATTTCAAAGGCATCAAAATCGTAATTATGGAGTAGAGTGTTAAGCAAGTGTTGCTGAGAAATCTTTGACAGAAAAAAAACATTCATGTCTAAATAATACAAGTTAACAGCTACCTCCAAATGGAGCTACATGTCTGAGTCTTTATCTGCTTCCATACTAAAGTGTATGTCAGGAGCAAAGGCTCTGTCAAGACTGTGCATATTGCCTAATGGCTTGATCTTAACCAGGTGCATAGCCAGGGGGGGGGGGGGGGGGGGGCAGGAAGCCTAGGCTTCAACATCATAGGGCCTTGATGCGAAAAAAACCCTGACTTTGTTGCCTGTGAGCAACAAAGACACAGACCAGCCTGCGCAGTCTGATCATGGATCCGCCTGGGGGATCAGCGCCTTTGTGATTTGTTATCTTAAAAGTAAAGTAAATATGTCGGATGTCTCTTAACTCTTTTTGATGGGCTTCAGCATGATAAAGCCTATGGCTATGCCCCTGTTAAGTGATGCAATAAGTATAAAACATTCTCATGTATTGGCCCAAATGTTTTTTAAACCTTGCAATTACCATCCATGAAACAGTGGAAGAGTAGCTGTCAATGTTTTAAGCATAAAATAGGTACTGTTAGGCATTCTAGTATTGTCATCGAGGTGCATGACAAGCTACACAAAAACTAGTTAATTTCTACACGCTCGTTTACCTGAAACAATGAAAGGACATGTAGTTGAGATTTGTTAAAAAAGAGAGCTTATGGTGATGTGTACCAGGAGCAGGCTGGTCTAGGCTAATGTTGTAAGATAAGGCATATTTATCCTAATATTTAGTAGTAATAGTGGAAATAGGAATACATGGATAAGCTCACACATGTTTATTTCATGCATTAACATCTGTGGCTGTTTGTGCTGAAGCATAAATATATCTCATTTCTTACCATAGGTCCAGTTAAGCAAAAATTTTCAGTGTAAAATTGCGACCATTTTCTTATCCATCAGTTTAAACATTTGTTTTGGGTGCTCAAAAGAACCATCTCATTGAGATGGTTCTTTTGAGTACCCACAACATATGTTTTTAATGAGAAATAAGAAAATTAGTTTTCAGTTATGCATTCTTATCTGGGGTTTGCTTACACTAGATTTCTCTGAACAAAATGGCATCAGCTATAAACTTTGAGGCATCATAACATTGCCACAACATCATAGCAGCACGCAACGTTTTCACATACAGAACTTTTCGCAAAAAGATCAGTCGGCGACAATGCTTTCCATATAATGTCATACAAATAACTCCAAGGCTCATTTTAGGAATACTATCAGAGTGTCAAATAGCTTGGATCCAGTTCAGGACCAACATTATGTCCGTCATGATCTTGGGCCAAACTGATTGCAAAGGTGAGAAGATGACAAAAGTCGCCGCTAGCAAGGAAAGAGTTAAAATTGCAGCAAATGACAGTTTAACTTTTCAAAATAATTCTTTCAAGAACATATTATCAAAATGCCAAGCAGTTTGGATCCAGATCAGGCCCGTCATTCTGTTGGGTCTGATCTGGGTCTGAAATGTTTGCAGGGGTTATCAGCAGACGACACCAGCTGGCAAAGAATTAGTCAATATGGGACAAATCAAAACTGCAGCAGACGATAGTTTGTAAAAGTAAGAAAGATGGCAAAGATCAGGAAACAATACAATCAAGTACCACACCTGACCCAGGATACCACATCAGGCAGCTTTTATCATTTTCTGTTAAAAATAAGGCTTGAATTATCATGTGAACCACCTGCACTTCGGCATTTCGGCAAACAGTGAAGACCAAGATGAAATGCTGCATAGTGCAGCATTTCATCTTGGTCTGTACTGTTTGCAAAGATAAAAGCAAATCTTCATGAAAGAAATGCATCTTAATTTAGAAATTTCAACCTGTGACCCCTTAAAACACAAAATGGACTATAACATACTTATTGAGGGAGCTCAGTGACCGAGGGGCCACGGGTTTGAGCCTCACTGGCATCACTGCATTGAGTCCTTGAGCAAGACACATTAATCCTAGCTTAGTACTGGTTCAACCCAGGAAGACCAGTGTCCCTACATGTACATATATGAAAGATTGTTGATGGGACGTAAAGAATCAGATCAAACAAATAACATACTTATTGTATCAATTTCTTTGGGAAAATCTATCTGAATGAAAAGGGTTAAAATTAGTCCATCTGTCACAGGGACCAAGCTGGCCCAGAATTTTAAGGAGAAGTGACTTCTCTCTGCAGGAAAATTAGGGAGAAGTGACAGTAAGATAGGGAGAAGTTATAGCGCAAAATAACGGCATTTTCTGTCAATTTAGAAGCAAATTAGCCATTACATATACTATTGCCATTTAACGGAAGGAGAAACACAATGCAGTGGTAGTAGATTGTCTGATAATGTCACCACAGCTTGCATTTGTGTGGTGACAGAATGAAAATGAGTCTTCCTAAAACAAAAAAAAACAAATTTTTTTTTTTTTTTTTTTTTTTTTTTTTTTTAGGGAGACTCCCACTTCTCCCTGGGCCCCATTTAGGGCGAAATTTCGGCCCCTGGGCGACTATTTCGCCCTAGTCGCCCCCTAGCTTGATCCCTGGTCTGTCTTTCAGAATCTGCTGCAGCAGGGCAAGAATTCCTTGGTTCGTCTAGATTCTCAGCTGGCGCCATCATCGGAATAATCTTGGGAGTTGTTGTCATCGTAGCGCTGGCCTTGCTGCTTGGTTGGTGTTATAAGACTGGGAAACTTCCAGGTTATACAAAGGATACTTATCCCAACAAAGATAGTCCAAATAAAACAGAAAGTGAGAATCTTTCAAGATCAAATACTGGTATCGCAGGTGCTGAATTTGTTTCCTGGAACCAGGCCAATGCTAATAAAGCTAGCACTACTGACTTAAGTAGAAGTAATTTTGATTTAGATAACCCTGATATGTGGGCATCTCTGACTGGGCCTGTAGGTGGTAAGAAACAGGACCAGGAGAAAGAGAAGAGCAGGAATCTCGGTTCGGGCAACACTGGGGGCAGAGGTCATGGTAGTAATTACTATTATAATGAGGAAGATTATAAGAACAGAGATAATAGATATAGGAAGAAGTCGGATGGAACTAATTACTATGAAAACTTTGATAGAAATGATCCTAATAAGTTATCTCATTCTCCAGGCAGCAGAATTCGTAAAGTTGACAATAATGTTAACAGTGCTGGCAAGGACAGAGGTGAATTAGGTTTGAGGGGAACTGGTAGGGGTGTAAGGGACCCTGAAAGTGGTAAAGATAAAAAATCAAATGTTGATGCAATGAAAAAAAGAACAGGCTCGGGTTTGTTTGAAAACCCCGACTCTGAGGGATATCTGTATGATTATGAACAGGTGCAAGCTCTTTCTGATGAAAATCAACAGAAGGAAAAGAAGAAGGCCCCGGATTTTGAATCTGAGCTGAAAAATGCAATTAAAAGGAACAGTCTGAAAAGACAGAAATCTGGAAACCAGTCTGACCCTCCTGGAGCACCAAGCTCAGAGGGAGAGCTGGACAAAATTAATTTCTCAGATGACAGTGTAAGCATTCCTAGATATGATTCAAGTCATCTTGCAGATTCTGAATTAAGCTCCAGTACTCCTGGGCTAGGTAAAGGAGATGATACCGGACCAGATGCTGAGTCCTCGCCAAAACCAAGGAAGAAGAAACAGAGAGATAAGAAGTCACCGAAATCAAAGCGGAAAGGTGAACAACAGGATGATGATGGGGAGAACAAATCACCAAAATCAAAACGTAAAGCTGATGAAAGTGAGCCACCAGAGGTGTACGCTCCCATTTTCTCAGGAGATGAAACTAATGATCCAGGGAGTGTACCAAACATGTATCAACCAGGTAAGATATATTCAGCATTAACCCTTAAAGGACCACCAATAATTTGCAGCAGACGACAATTTCAAATTTTGCTGCCTTTTCAGAAAATAACAATAACGCATGATGTTTCATGAGAATCGTCTAATGGCAGACGATTCTCATGAAATATCTTACCTTATTTTTTATTTTATTATTTTTTTTTTTTTCGAAAATTGAAAAGATGTAGAAAAATCTGTCGTCTGCTGCAGTCATGATTGGCGCTTTAAGGGTTAAAATATTGTGAAATGTTGAAGTAACTATTGCTGATTTTCTCTTTTGCTACCATTTCTTCATATACTTATTAAAAAAATTGTCATTAACCTGAACTTTTGTTTTTCTATGTATCATTTATACTGTAATTTTTTTTTTGATTGATTTATTTTTGTAAAAAATTGTATATTATTGTAACATAAATTTGTACCATATATTTGCTTTGTTTGCTTTGATTCTTTACATCCCATCAACAATCTTTCAGTTATATAGGGACGGGTCTTCCTGGGTTGAACCAGTACTAAGCTAGGATTAATGTTCTTGCTCAAGGACACAACGTTGTATCATATATGAGGGCCTCATGGAAGATTAGTACAATTGTTTGCTAAATGTTGCTACCCTCGTTAAATTAAGACTTTCCTTACTTACTTACTTACTTACTAACTTATTTACTAGGTTACCAAGGCAACTATCCTCCAGCACCATATTACGGGGATCCACGTTATCCAGGCGGTGGTTACCCCGGTTACCATCCAGGAATGCCGGGGATGCCTGTTGGACCCTATCAGCAAGCTGGGCAAGCACAATGGTATGTCCAAGGAGGTCCTAATGGGCAACAGAAAATGGCATTCGCCATGACAACCCATAGTCAGAGCAGTGATGATGCTTTGGCACATCCTGGAATGCCGAATTCCTCATCAACGCCATATTATCAGAACCAGTATGGGGCTCCTCAGAGGTATCAGCCTATGGATGGTGGACCGGGGGGTCCGGGGAATTCCTTAGTGCCTGCTGGAACAATTTTAGATGACCCAAGGGTGCCGCCGCCAGGGACCTCGATGGTTAGGTACGATGATGATCCGAAAACAGGAGTTAAGACCTCTCAGGTGATCTGGACCGACTCTAAGCCTGACCCTACAGACCCACCCCCAGGATCTAATCCACAGATAACAAGGAAGACAATTACGAGAGTGACAACCAAAGGAACAACTGATGAACTTCCTGATGCACCCAATCCAAGTAAGTCTAATAATTTAGTTAAAATGATATACAGTATGAAAATATAGCTTCTCCAACTGAATGGCAAATGAATTTGTAATAACTGTTTTTAAGACCAATGGACTTTTCCATAAAGTTTGAAACATTTAAATCAGGGTGGTCCATTGTATATATTTTATCTGGGTCTTCACTGTTTGCCAATGTACCCATTTAGGGGTTTCCAGTCTTAAAATGGTTAATAAGCCCGAGGCGAGAAAAATTGTCTTCGGGGTTTGCGACCAGGTAAGGTTCAAATTCCTCGACTGAGCTACAGAGACTAGCTAGGGTCTTGAAATTTTGCCTGTAGCAATTGTAGCCATACTACTTTTCAGAGAGCAAATAACAATGGCACTGATCAGACTAGGTGGATGCACAGGCTGGTCTTCACCTTTGTTGTTCACATACAACAAAGTCGGTTATCTCGCATTGAGGTCCTAATTTGTTACCACATACAGTAAAACCTGTGTAAAACGGCCACTATCAAAAAGACTGAAAATTGATTTTCAAGACCGATTATCGTTTAATGTAGGTCTTCATTAAGCTACCATTTGTCATTAAGACCTTTTTTGGTCTATTTTTGAGTGGCCGTTTTACACAGGTTTTACTGTAGACTTTACCAATATGTTGAAGAAAATGTTGATATTTTATCTAATGATATCACAGTGCTATCAATTCACCTTTCCAAAAATGACACCTGCTTTAACTTTTAGCTACTTGTGTCGTCTGCTGATAACCTTTGCAAACAAATCAAGCCAGACCAAATGTCGGTCCTGAACTGGATCCAAACTGTTTTACACTCTAATGGTATTCTTGAAAGATGATTTTGAAAAAAATCAGCAGAAGACAAAATGCATGAAAAATTACCCAGATCCAAAGGGTTAAATCCACTAACTGTCAAGTAAACCTCTGATTATATGTGGGAGATTAAACATGAGTCATTTTGTTCGTGGGACTATGTCACATGCTAAGGCGTCATTTCATTGGTCAGTTATACCCTATCAGGTGACTTTTGAGTGACATATTGGGCTTGGTTTGGAAATGTCTATTCCTCGAAAGTCTAGATTAGCAGTTATTTTGAGCATCAAATCTGGATTATTTTCTAATCCATCAATCTCAACATATGTTTTTGGTGCTCAAAAGATCTGTCTCATTAAGACAGTTCTTTTAAGTATTAGCAACATTATGTTTTGGTTGAGAAATTTATTAATAATTATTACATATCTTATCACACTAAGTAGGCAGAGATCCTGCGTGCACTGATTTATAGAAAAAAAGTTTTTTGATTGCTGAAAACAACGTTTTGGATCCCTAAACTGATGATAAAACATTTTTATCGATTTTGGAAAAATTAATGCAGTTTCTATTCTAGGGGTTGGACAATTAATCAAGTTCATTCGACCATTGGTCATTTCCAGCTATCTGATTTTAACAATAATTGATTCAGTTTAGACATTCTGCTACATACAGCCTTAACTCTTTGCCTACTGGGGTATGTTTACATGTTTTTTTGTGGTCTTTTGAAGGTTCTTTTCAAAATCAAGTTTTTCGAAAAAATATTTCAGGAATTATACCATCAAAGTGTCCAGTTTGCATCCTGATCAGACCCAAAGGTGATGGTGCATTTTGGAAATTTAAAACGTACCTATGTAGACAAACTTCACCAATATTAGTGCAATAACAATATAATAATGTACATGAAGCTTAGTAACCATTCTTACACACTAGCTTGTTTTTGTAACGCAATGTTTTACATCATTAATTACATCACATTTTGTTGGATAACACACATCTTAATGCAGCTTGCAATGCTGCAATTTGAGATAAAACGGCATGTTTGAATTGCATTAGAATCGGACTTATCATATTCAAGATTTCATTTTGGGAGGTATATCATCTGATAATATGGTCTGAAATATTGTTTTATGGCTCCGCTTGTGCGGCTGTAAAACTAAATTTCCGACCATACATCCGATGATATAGCTCTCTAAATGAAAATTTTGGACACAGTAATTCCCCTAATTATCACGCATAATGTTTCCACTTCTTTTCTTTCAGGTCTTCATGACATGTCATACAGGACAGCCAACCAGATTCAAGCAACAGGAGTGGAACCAGCTTTCATGTCTCCCTCTCGTGGGGCACCAGCCCTCGGGTACCATACAAACTCTATACAGTATGCTTCTGAGACTCCCGAGAGGACCAATGCATCATTTTACTCAGGTCCACCTGGTGGAAACAGAAACATTCCTGGCGCACCGGGTCCAGTGATTCATGAACTTCCAGCCCAGAATCAAGCAATACGAGACAAAATTATAATGTCCACTGCTGATGATTAACCCTAAATGTGCCAATCGCAACAAAAGTCATCTGCTTTTCTCGTCTGCTGAAATGTTTAAGAAGCCTCTATGGCAAGATCAGACTGCTCCTATAGTAGCAGTCTGTTCTGGGTCCATGCTGTTTGCTTCTATACGTAATTTGTCAGTAATGCTAGGCAATTATTTGCAACAGACGACTTCAGCAAATGACATTTTCAGATGCATATTTTTTTTTAGGCGCTTAAAGGGTTAACAAGCATAATTATTTGGCATTTTTATACCCCCCGCAAACTTTGTTTGTAGGGGGTATACTGTTTTCACGTTGTCCGTCCCTCCGTGCGTCCGTCCGTCCGTCTGTCCGTCCGTAACGCTTTGTTTCCTTAATAACTCGAAGAGTCATTGCTGGATTTTCATCAAACCTTGCAAACATGTTCATATATGCAAGACAAATACTTTAGACAAAAAAGTAAGGGCTAGGGGCCAATTCTATTAGAGTTTTTTCCCTTTGTAGTTCTAAATGGCTTTTAATATAGTGCTTTATGCTTATGCTATTATAGGCCATACACGGGCCGATCAACTCCTACCACAGCTTTTGATGGAACAATTTGACACTTTTCCTATACAATGTAGACATATTGAACATATGCATGAAGGAGTTTTGTTCAGAAAAAAATAATTTTTGACAAAATGACAGCTGTGAGAACTTAGACAATTTTTCCCTTATTAGGCTTTTGTATATGCATAGATGGTGCCTTCATGGGCCGATCAACTCCTACTACAGCTTTTGATGGAACAATTTGATACTCTGTCGATACAATATAGACACATTGAACATATGCATGAAGGAGTTTGGTTCACAAAAAATAATTTTGACAAAATGACAGCTGTGAGAACTTAGACAATTATTCCCTTATATGGCTTTTGTATATGCATGGATAGTGCCTTTATGGGCAGATCAATTCCTACTACAGCTTTTGATGGAGCAATTTGATACTTTGCCGACACAATGTAGACACATTGAACATATGCATGAAGGAGTTTATAATTTTTGTTTGCACAGATTCGACTGAAATCTTCTTATCAAAACTAAGGTCTTCTTGTTTGAACTATAACTTGCCAAGTTTTTTCACTGACTCTTACTGTGCGGGGGGTATCTAATAAGCATTGCTTATTGACTTTTTTCATTTATACCCAGGGCGGGTAGTCACTTGGTTTTTGCTTGGATACACTGTACGGATGTTTGAATACACTGTATGGATGTTCTGAACGAATGTAAGTAGATTTCTCTATGTTTTCTCACCCAGAAAGTTAAACTCCATTTTCCAGCCCACATTTTCCCGATCAAACACTACCAGGATATCCTCTTTAAGCTTCTTACTTTGAGTACAGACTCTTCTGTCGTCTGTAAAGTTTATTTCAGCTCGATCTCCGCCACAAAAAATTTTGTGACAGAGTCTGTACTCAAATTAAGAAGCTTTATAAGGATATCCTATCATCATTAGATCGGGAAAAAATGTGGGCTGGAAATTGGTGTATAACTTTCTGCGTAAAGATGAAAAAACCCATATAGAAATCTCTACTTGCTTTCACATAAAACATTATTATGGAAAAGAAGTTGGACATTTTTCCGTTCAGTGAATCCAAACAAAAACCACATAACTACCCATCCTGATACCTTATAACGGATATTGAAGATTAGGGATGTTTTGTGTTTGGTCTGTGTGCGTGCATACATGTGAGTCAGTGCTTTCAACAAACTTTAACCATTATCCCGCCTTTTTTGTCCTTAAAATGTTGTCTGCTTTTAACATCTGCTGCTTATCTTCAAATGCACTTCGGATTAGATTTTTTAAATATGAACCCTGATCAAACTGCTCCCAGGAAGCAGTCTGATCTGGGTTGATTTTGTTTGCAAAATAGGTTACCTGATAACATAAGCAGAATGGAGCAGACAACAAAAGTCGTGACTGGCGGGCTAAGGGTTAATGTTGGTCTTTGAATTTTACATATCATTTGCTGTATGAACCAGCCTCAAGACTCGTGGTTTGTGATTCACTGATCTACAGCATGTGCGTTTATCATGACAAATGATGTTGATGATTTGCAATACATGTAATAGAAAGTGAACAGTCCAGGGACAACATAGAAGTAACAGAACAGAATATGCAAACATAATTTCGTCATAAATCTTTTTTTAATATTTTATGTGTTCATGAATGTTATATTGTTTAAGCATACATTGTAGATATATAGTCATTTACATGCCTGATTGCTGTTCATTTACAGTGCTGGTAAAGAAAAAAAACATATTTCTCAATTCTGTGAGAAAAAGGCAAGTGGTACATTTGATATTTTGCGGAGAAATAGCCCCCAAAAGCATAACAGAACAGTGAGAAATTTTGTGGAGGTTTGCTGTGAAATTTCTTGGTGTTTCTCAGCTAAAACAATCATCGTAACTTGAATATGAAATGTTGAGAACAGGTACGATTAAACTTACATTTTTCCCAACGAAAAAAACAGTTTTCATGGCCAAGTTTAGATTATTGAAACACAATATTTCCCTTTGGCTGCGAAAAAATGGCTGCTGATCGCGGAGATAAGTAATTTTATTTCTTTACCAGCAATGTATGACTTTTTGCCTGAATCTGAAATTTTATCAATTTATGCTAACTGAAACATTCCTTTTGATATATCATGGCTTTTAACATGTTGGAGTTTTTAGGAATATTCCAGAACTCAGAATTTTGAGGCTGATTTTCCACAGAAAGTCAGCCTCAAAATGCTGAATTAGGCAGATTAACAGATTTCCTGTGTTATTTTCATTTTATCTCAAGGCAATTGACCAACTAAACCTGAAATTGTTGATATTTCTTGGTGTTTCTCAGCTAAAACAATCATCGTAACTTGAATATGAAATGTTGAGAACAGGTACGATTAAACTTACATTTTTAAGATTTGAATTTCTAAACTTTTGCCCATGGTGTCTTTTAAATTCTAATTTATTTCTGGTAGGTAACATAGTAATATCTTTTCTTACATAATGTACATTACATCCCGTCAAAGAGTGATATAACGCCATGTATTAAAATTGATAAACCACAAGTGGTTTATATATTTCGTAACATTATCTGATAAAGTCCACAAGAAGATAGCCTGTCTTCAGGCCCTGTATTTAAGACTTCTATTTGTTTGTGGCCGTGTTCCTTGGCTGTACCAGTACTGGCCGGGTGGGTTTATGCTTTTTGTGGTTCTATGTCCAGGAACTCCCGAAGGCTCAACCGGCAGTGGTTCTGGTTTTAAAGCGTCTCAGAAGACGGGGCAACGGCTTAAAGTCTCATCCGACAGACTAGGAGAAGCCGGGAATCGAACCTGCGACCCCTGGTTTACAAGACATAGGTTTATCCCCTACACCACGGCGGCTTCTCAATTTCTATTAAAGCTGAAAGTTCTATAACTACTGCCAGTCTGACAAGAACATTGCATTCATAATGACAAAATATTAACATTTTCAGGTCAAAAATGCGATTTCAAAGTAATTTTATATAATATGATAATAGTCTAAGAATACAACATTAGTGCTTGTGTTTAATTGAATCTATTAAACTTGTTGCAAAAACACAATAAAATGCTTGGCAAGCCTCTCATTTTATCTCTTTTCCCTAACTCTTTTTATAAATTCAATAATACACAAAAATGCATTTGAGATCCTCTGTATCTTTAGGCTGTTGACTTGGGAAGTAAAGCAACAAAACAAACAAACAAAAAAATATCTTTAGAACCACTTCTTTAAGGATGACTAAAGAATGCAAAATATGAATGACTTCAAGTGTAGATACTGACGATTTATGGCTCAAAAATCATATCTTCAGGATCTACAATTTTAGCCAATGTATTTTTGTTGTCCATCTTTTTGAAGAGAGTTACTCAAAGGGACTATAATATTCATTTCTACCGTTTGCATTTATATTACGATTATGTCCCATTAGCTATAGCTTGCAAATATATCGAAATCAAGCAATCAGCTAGAAATGGGAATGATATCAGTGATTGAAAGGAACACATTTTTGAATCATTGGTATAATACTACTTTTATTGATGAATTATAATCCTTATCATGCTGCTACATTTGGGTTGATACTTTACATCCTAGTCAACAATTTTTAAGTCATTTCAGCAGATTTTCTTGAGATGAACCAGTACTAAACACTGAGGATAAAGTGTCTTGCTCAAGGAAAGAAAAATGGTGCAGTTCATGCTGGATTGTGTTTATATACTACACTTCTCCCCAATTTTGTTCAATTAACTTGAAGGATTCCATGTTTTAACATGTACAGTGTAGTCCCTTTAAACGCTATATTTGGGGTCCATAGGAATGGACCATGTTATAAGTGAATTAATGTGTTATAATAAGTCAAATTTACAAAGGAATTATAGGAAAATGACCATTCATGTTTTTTTCCCTATAATTCCTTTGTAAACCTACATGATGGTAAAACAGTTTCGGGGTCAACAACATAACCATGTTATATCCAAATCTGTGTAAAAACGAGGGATGTTATAATGGGACTGCACGGTATTTACAAGTAAAGGAATTATGAATGGTCATTTTCTTACAATTCTTTTGTAAACTTCCATGATTGTAAAACAGTTTCGGGGACAACAACATAACCATGTTATATCCAATCGGTGTTATAACGAGTGATGTTATAATGGGACTTCACAGTATTTACAAACAAAGTGGCAAACAATGTAGGTCCTTATCAGGTAGCTTCACAGAAGCCAGCTGATAAGGATCTTTACAGTTTTCAAAACAGGATAAATTCAGGTTTAGTTTGGGAAGGATTATTATTAATTTTTATGCGGGTGTCTATTGTGATGTACGTCCGACCAGAATTCCATGTTACATTGGGATAATGGTTGACTTCGGGCATAGAGGATCCAACCTGTGGCCCCTGGTTTGCAGCATAGGGGGCTGGTGCATTTTTTTTTGGATTTGGGACACATATTGGTCGAAAAAAAGTATATATTAGGTAAAAAATATTATTTTTTACCTAATATATACTTTTTTTTACCAATATGTGTCCCAAATCAAGCGAAAATGCACGGAGCCCCTATGGTTTGCAGGACCAGTGATTTATTCATTATGACACAGCTGTATATAACACATTTTATTGTAGATAATTGATCCATTAATACATTGGTGAGTTTTATTGTAAATAATGTCCTGTGCAAAACATTCCCTTTTATAGAGATTTTATGTAATGTTTATTTATACACATATTTCTGGTTGTAAATTAGACATACACATACATGTATATATATTTTTTTCACTAACATAACCATTCCATTTATGCTGCCAGTGCCATATTGCAGGGGTGAGAAAGTTCAGGATTCATCATGATTTCCAAATAGAGCAATTGCACATGATGTAAAATTTAGCTGCTGTCGAGATTTGTTTATGGCATTTTATCAATATTAAACATAAATTTACCATAAAATAAGCATAAACTGACTGTTTATGATTCTAAGCCTTTATTAATGACTTAAGATTTTCTCGTCTTAGTTCAGGATTTAACTGACAGATTTTTCTGTTTGAGAATGCAGTAAAACCTGTGTAAAACGGTCACTCAAAAATAGACAAAACAAAGATATTAATGCCAAATGGTAGCTTAATGTTGGTCAAAAGTATTGCAGAATGCCCCCCCCCCCCCCCCTTGGAGCATTCTGCAATACTTTTGACCTGCATTAAGCGATAATTGGTCTTGAAAACCAATTTTCTGTCTATTTGAGAGTGTCCGTTTTACAGAAGTTTTACTGTAAGTGATGCCTGTTCTCACCCCTGATACTGTCTAGTAGTTTGAAGCATAAAACACCATATATTACACCATTTTCATCTTCCCCCTACCCCCATTACTTTATTATTTGTGTTTCCAGTAAACTGTATGGTGTGGTTGTTAATATAAAATTCTACTGGTCTATTTGAAAAGTACTTAAGGCAAACAGTGTAGGCCCTGATTAGACTGCTCCTTCAAGAGCAGTCTTATCAGGGTCTGCACTGATGGTCACTCTGACCAGCCTTCTGTCAATCATAGATATGATAACCTACTTTTTTAACGGGAACAATGTTTTATCCTTCATATTTTTAGAAAATTGTAAGATGTATCCTGACAACATAGATACACAATACGATAGTATTAAAATAAAAGGTCCTGAAACTTCATTTGAGATACAAAAATGAAGTTTTGGAAAGGATCTCATCACCAAGCAGCCAAAACTGTCGAGTCTGGGCATCAAAGCAGTCTCTCCAGGGCCTTCTCTGCTCAAATACACAAAGTATGGCAGTTGATCAAGGCTCAAATGAAAATTTAGACTTTTAGCCCCACTGGATAGCTGTGCACGCAAGTTTAAACAATCATTTATCTATTTCTGTATGATGTGCTTCAACAGAAAAACAAAACTTAAAATACATGTATAATAGAAAACATTGGTGCAATATAATACCTCACAATCACTGGTGGGGGCCATTTGTCCTTATCTATTTTTGTTAGTGTGTTTATGACTTAATTAGTAGAGATGTTAGTTATTTAGTGCAGCCATTAATGTTTTTTGTTGCGTCTTAACCCTTAACCTTTTCCTTCATGAATATTCATGCTAGGCTCCACCCACTATAAATAACTATATAAATAAACTTACATGTTTGTACATAGAACAAAGAAATTACTTGTCAGGTCCACTTGTGTAGGATCAGATATATCAAATTTCTATGATTAAACAGAGTAGACCCTGATCAGGCAGCTCTTGTATGAGCTGCCTGATCTGGGACTGCTCTGTTTGTAAAAGCCTTAAAAGGTGTCTCTATGAGGTAAAGGGTTAATAGAAAACAGGGATTTTCCTTTCTTAATATTTTGCCAAATACTGTATTTTGCATATTAAAATGCCCTGAGTGAATAATATTTTAGCTCACCTGCGGCGGAGGCTCATGGGTGAACTTAGTATACTAATGACACCGGCGTATGTCGCCAACATTTGCAATTATCTTCTCCTCTGAAACAAATGGCCTAATTAAACTTGAAATTTCATATGGAGATCGACTTCTTTGGATGTAAGATGAAAGTTTGTTCAATTGGTCTTGGCCATGTGACCAAGAGATCCCTATGTCCCTATATGGTTAAAAAAAACCTTCAAAAATCTTCTCCAGAACAGGAAGGCTGATGACCTTGGGACTTGATATGTAGCAATGGGGATGTATGGCCTACCAAGTTTGTTCAAATGATGATACTAGGTTGACCTTGTTTTAAATTATTTTTTTAACAGTATAGACCCAGATAACCAGTTAATCATGATCCACATTTTTATCAACTGGATGAATCCATACTGTTAATAAATTACACCAAAGGACCGGCTTGATCTCAGAAGTTGATATGCAATTCACAACTAAACAATGACTGAGCGGTGTTTTAGATCTTCATTTGTTCAACGTACCATGGGACATGCTTTAAGCAGCAAATACCAGATTGAACCTCCTTATTGCCCATGTTCATCCATGGTGTCACTGTGTTGTTATCTGTTCAGATGGTTGTGTGTGTTTCCTCAAAAACACTTCATAAAAAGGGCTTCTCGTAAAGGAGAGAATGGGCTTCTCTTAGATGAAAGAGTTTGCTGGCTTTTGATCCTTTTAAGAGTAACCACTACTTCATTGCAGGAGGTCCTTAAATGCCAAAATTAAATGTGATGCCAGTCCTGTAATTTGTGGCCAGGTTATTATTCCACTAAAAATAAGTAATGTTCTGTATTTCTTTTCAACAGCTACATGGTACTTAAAATTACTCAGCACTTTTTTCTACCCAGCTGCTGTCAACTTAGTTGCAGTTGGCTAGTAAATTTTGTAGATTGCACAATCATGTATTTCAGTAAAATTTTGATTATGGTCAATGTATTTCCAATACTTGTGACTCACAGTAACTGGTAGAATTAGACTAACAGTTTAGTTTTTACTAACAAACAATTCATAAGATTTTGGTACTAAGTAACTAACTGCATATGTCGGACTCCATAGGTTTAGATAAACAAAATTTTTCACCGTAAAATTGTCAATATTTTCTTACTAATAATTTTTAGCATATGTTGTGGGTGCTCAAAAGAACCGTCTCATTGAGAAGGTTCTTTTGAGTACCCACAACATATGTTTTGGTTGAGAAATAAGAAAATAATTTTTCTGTTACGCACTCTTTAATTTAAGACCTGGACTCTGACAAGCCTGCACAAACACAGTCTTGCCAGAGTCTGGGACTTCACAGCTTGCATACTCAAAGTATAGGCATAGATGAATGCCTAGGTTGAAGTTAATGCCTCCAGCCCTACTATAGGGTGTTTAGAAAGTTCGTTTCACAACAAAATTCTTCCCTGCTAGTTTAGTAACTATTTTTGAATTACATAAATGGCACTTGTATTCTTTATAGTGAACATACTTGAAAAAAAAAATAATGCGATAATTAATCAAATTCTTTGCCACAAAAACAATTGTCTGCAAAATCAGTACCCCATTTCATATTTTTGATAAGTTTCAATTGCTGGCCCATATATTATTTTCACTTAAATCATTCCAAAATTTGAATATCCATTTCATATTAAATAGGCAAGGGGTTGAATATACACAACCTTGGTGATGATAGAATAAAAAAGATTTTCTGCATAAATATTGGCTCAGCTGATCATCGTTTGGGATGATATTTTGTTACTTTTATAGGTATATGTATATATAGATTGTTTAAAACTCATTGTCACTGGAAAAAAAATTGCTGATATAATTCTCATTTCTTTGTTCTTGTTACTTTTTTTTTATGACCCTCATGGAAATCAGTGCTGAAATGCATTGTTCACTGTTGGGTGAAATTCTGCAGAACCTCAACAAGTCTAAATCAGCTTGACATTTGGTACTTATAAAATGGTTGTCTCGTTAGGTTAAACATTTCTTGCAAGTATTATGATTTCAGCCTAAACTGTTATAAAAATATGAACAAATTTAAGATTTTTCCCATATACATTTTGTAAATGCATTAGGAATCAAACTTGTTCTTGCCATAAAGTAGGTCAAGGTCAACCTAGATTCATCATTTGTGCAAATCTGGTAGGGCCCACATCCCCAATGCTACATGCCAAGTCCCAGGGCCATTGGCCTTTTGGTTCCAGAGAAGAACATATTTAAGAGTTTTTTACCATTTATGGGCGTGGTGGCCATCTTGGTCATGTGACCAGTACAACTGGTAAAATTTTGGCTAACCTATCATAAGGAGTCTTCATATGAAATTTGAGTTCAATTGGCCTAGTGGTTTCTGAGGAAACTATGTTTTAATGTGTTGGTAAGACTCCAATATGAGCGACCTTGGCTTAAAAGTTTAAGGTCAACCTTGACCTTTGAAACTTATTTCCAGCCATTGTCTCATTAGGTTTAACATATCAAGTGAGAATAATGACTTTGGCTTCAGTAGTATTAAAAAAATCAATTTTTCAAAAAAAAATCCCATTTAAATGCATTAGGAAGCAAATTTGACCTTGATGTTAAGTAGGTCAAGGTCAACCTATGATCATCATTTGAACAAACTTGGTAGGCCCCACATCCCTAATGCTACATACCAAGTCCCAAGGTCACCGGCCTTCTGGTTCTGTAGTAGAAGATTTTTAAAGGGTTTTTACCATATATGGGCGTGGCGGTCATCTTGGTCATGTGACCAAAATATTTTATATACATTTTAGCTAACTTATCATTATGAGTCTTCACATGAAATTTGTGTTCAATTGGGCCAATGGTTTGTGAGACAACTATGTTTTAATATATTGATGGGACTCCAATATGAGCGACTTAGCTGAAAGGTCAAAGGTCAACCTTGACCTTTGGAACTTATTTATAACCAATGTCTCATTAGGTTAAACATATCAAGTGAGAATAATGGCTTCTACATTTTCAAAAAAATAAACTTTTCAAAAATTTTCCATTTAAATGCATAAGAAAGCAAATTTGACCTTGACGTTGAATAGGTCAAGGTCAACCTAGGATCATTATTTGAACAAACTTGCTAGGCCCCACATCCCCAATGCTACATACCAAGTCCCGAGGTCATCGGCCTTCTGGTTCTGGAGAAGAAGATTTTTAAAGGATTTTTACCATATATGGGCATGGCGGCCATCTTGGTCATGTTACCAGGACCATTTGAACAAACTTTCGTTCCCCCATCCTAAGGAGTCTCCATATGAAATTTGAGTTCATTTGGCCCAGTGGTTTCAGAGGAGAAGATGTTTGAAATTGTGGACGGACGGACGCCGGAGTGACTGGTATACTATTAGCTCACCTATGAGCCTTCGGCACAGGTGAGCTAATAAAACATGTGACCTCTGCAACGAGGCCATTTTTGGCCCTCAGAGGCACAATTTGAACAAACTTGGTAGAGGTTCACTAGATGATGCTACAAACATAATATCAAGGCTCTAGGCCAAGTGGTTTAGGACAAGAAAATTCTTTTTATGTTTTCCCTATAAAACATGTGACCCACAGGACGAGCCACTTTTGGCCACAGGTGCATAACTTGATTGAACTTGTCTGATAATGGGGAATTAACCCTTTATATACTGGAAACCATTAAAGGGTAGTATGGAAAACAGAGGACCAGATGAAATGCATCAGTGTCTGCACTGTTTGCTATAATAAATGCAATATTCAGAGATTGAAGTACATATTTAGTAGGAAAGTCTACCTGTGACCCCTTAAAACATATAATAGACAATCCCATCCTTATTGTAGAATCTGAATGGAAAAATCCATCAGAATACAAACTACCCTGAATCAAGGGAAAAATTCTACAAACAAGACAGCCACATTTCCAATATTTGTTTCCCTTACAAGAATTCTATTAACAAAGGAAAAACCGGTCATGTCCCCTGACAGCCATGTTTTTCAACCAATCAAATTAATTTAAACAACTTTGGTAGAGGGTCACCCAAGGACCATTTCTACCAAATTATTTTGAAATCAGTAGTTTTTGACAAGAGGATTTTTAAAGTTTTTCCTTTTGGTTGCCATGGCAACCAAAATTCTGCATGAAATTGATTATTTGAATAACTTTGAAAGGGGACCACCTAAGGATAATTCCTGTGAAGTTTGGTGAAATTCTGCCAAGTGTTTGCTGAAAATATTGTTGACGGACGGACGACAGTCATTATAGGTGAGCTAAAAACAAGCCTCTAATAAACGCCCATTAAGGAATAAATGAAAACTAGAGGACCAGAAGGTCCTGAAGCGCTCACCTGATCTCCTTAACAATGTTAAAATAGGTCACGGTCAACTAAGGCTTATTATGGAAATGATGTTCAGCTATGAAAGTGGCAGTCCAAAATGAGTGGCCTTTGATGAAAGGTCATAGGTCAGCTTGACCTTTGGTGCTTATATAAAACCAGTGACTTATTAGGTTTAACATTTCTCTCAAGTACTATGATTTCCACTTAAACAGTTATAGAAAAATGAATTATGCATTACAAATCAAACTTGGCCTTGCAGTAAAAATGGTCAAGGTCAACCCAGATTTATCATTTGTGCAAACCTAATGGGACCCAAATCCCCAATGCTACATACCAAGTCCCAAGGCCATTGGCCTTTTGGTTCCAGAGAAGAACATATATAAATGGGTTTGACCTTATATGGGCATGGCGGCCATCTTGGTCATGTGACCATAAACATTTGTTATAAATTTACTCCTCTCAACTTAAAGAGTCGTCATCTAAAATTTGAGTTCAATTGGCCTAGTGGTTTCTGAGAAAATTATGTTTTAATATACTCCTCAAAATAATTAAAGGACCACAATTTTAGAATGCGAGTATAATTAGCTCGAACATTTAAATTCTGTAAAACTTAGCCCAAAGCTTTCTCTTCTTTATGCCCATAAGTCAAGAATCATTATTACTGATTTCCATGCCTAATTCTGCCATGACTGTGTCTCAAATGAACATACCCTCAAAAAACACTCTTTCAAAAGGCAGTGGGTGGGGTAAAGAAATTCTTCTGTGGTCATTCGAGTAGAATGAAAGTGACATCAAATTAAACTTTGTTTTAAACAGTTCATCTTACATGCAAAACATTTCTTCAAACAGTTTCAATATACTGGGAAGCAAGCATTTTCATCTCTTACAATTGAGTTTTGACATGGTTTTGTTTTATGAAAAAAATGTGTATACTTGGCCATCATGAATCAGATTTTCAATCGTCATTCTATGCATTTGAGTGTTAGAAAGATGCCCCAACGAATTGTTTAAAAATTGTCACAGACAAACGCCAAAACCAGTTGTCTGAAACCATAGCCTGGCCATTACACCGCAGCCAAAAGGAGCAATTTTCTCTCACAGGAATAGGTGGGTGGTATGGACGGGATTAAAACACCATACAATCATGTGAAAACAGAGATTTCAGCATCTAAAAGCATTTTTTATTCTTTTCATGCAGTTCTGTGGTCCATGGATCACATTCAAAAAATGACATTCCAATGCATTTAGGTCAAGTTTTTAAAATGACAAAAAATCCTTGTTAGTAACATTTTCTACCATTTTCTTTTTGCCGTTTCACTTGGCAATTGGGCGTCAAAGATGTCGGAAAAATTTAGGCTAGATCGTAAAATTGGTTTTCAAAATACGTTCTACACAAAATGCATCAATGTTATAATTGATAGCATTGGTCCTTCAATTATTTTGAGGAGTATATATTGATGGGACTCCAATATGAGCTACCTTGGCTGAAAGGTCAACCTTGACCTTTGTGACTTATTTATAGCCATTGTCTTATTTGGTTTAATGTATCAAGTGAGAATGATGACTTTGGCGTCAACAGTATTCAAAAAATCAACTTTCAAAAAATTACCATTTTAAATGCATTTGGAAGCAAAATTGACCTTGATGTTAAGTAGGTCAAGGTCAACCTAGGAACATTATTTGAACAAACTTAGTAGGCCCAACATCCTCAATGCTACATACCAAGTCCCAAGGTCATCGGCCTTTTGGTTCTGGAGAAGATTTTAAAGGGTTTTACCATATACGAGTGTGGCGGCCATCTTGGTCATGTGACCAAAATATTTTGCTTAAATTTTGGTTATCTTATCATAAGGATTTGAGTTCAATTAGGCCAATGGTTTGTGAGAAAACTATGTTTTAATATATATTGATGGGACTCCATTATGAGTGACTTAAGCTGAAAGGTCAAAGGTCAACCTTGACCTTTGGAAATTATTTATAGCCATTGTCTCATTAGGTTAAACATATCAAGTTAGAATAATGACTCAGGCTTCCACAGTTTTAAAAATATCAACTTTTCAGAAATTTTCCCATTTAAATGCATTAGGTAGCAAATTTGACCTTGACGTTAAGTAGGTCAAGGTCAACTTAGGATCATCATTTGAACAAACTTGGTAGGCCCCACATCCCCAATGCTACATACGGAGTCCCAAGGTCATTGGCCTTCTGGTTCTGGAGAAGATTTTTAAAGGGTTTTTACCGTATATGGGCGTGGCGGCCATCTTGGTCATGTGACCAGGACTATTAAAACAAACTTTCGTTCCCCCATCCATAAGGAGTCTCCATATGAAATTTGAGTTCAATTGGCCCAGTAGTTTCAGAGGAGATGTTTGAAAATGTTGACAGATGGACGACAGACGCTGGAGTCACTGCTATACTATTAGCTCACCTCGGAGCCTTCAGCTCAGGTGAGCTAAAATGGTCCTACCTTATGCAGAGTTTTCAAATTGATGTTTAATAAATGAATGGAAAGCTCTTCTTCTCTGTCCAAATAATGGTAAGAACAGGGAATTTATTGTCCTCCGTCTGGAACGAAAGTCCCCTCTGCTGCTATGGGTGGTTTCCAGTGTAAACTTTTGTTTGGTTTGTGGTTTAACATCCCAGTCAAAAGCTATGGTCATGTCGAGACCGTCAGTTGACCTAACCACACATTGTTCCTGGGCAAGCTTAGACTCAGTGGTTATCCAGTACTCAGTGCACATACTTAAGCTTGTAACAGACAACAGCCCTTCTTGAATCAACGGGAGGATGACTAGAAAATATTTCACAATCTCCATGAAAGTATGGGGCAGGGTTGGGATCGAGCTCCTGACCACTGGATCAACAATCAGACTCGCTACTGATTGCGCTACGGGGCCCGGCTATCCCCTTTGTACAACCGACGTACAGCCCTTTACCGTGTCAATAGTCTTCCACAGACTTAGCGACTTTTTCAAGATGGTGATCCTTTGCAAGAAATTGCAGCCATGGGATGTTTTTATGACTTTTCTCGCACTTGTATCATGTAATAAATGCCCACCCCCATCACCATGAAAAGTAATGATTCTAATAAACACCTATATTATTGTGACACTACCAAGGTTTAAACCATGAGCAAACAATGTTCTTGAAATGATGTATTTATTTTCATAAAATGCATTAAAAATGTTTATACATGATACAGAAGTAAGACCTATATAAGCATTGCTAATAAATAATGTACATGAACTTTCAAATGTAGTAAACAAAGAACCAGGTCTCAACTAAACCTGTCTATACTAATTATGAAAAGCAAAATTGCTGATCAGTCTCTTGTACAAGAGCTTGTTTGATCAACTACCTCGTACAATGTAGTCCCTTCATAAAGCTATGCTTGCAGTCCATGCTTCAGGTGAATTGTGTCATGATGAACCAGTCCAGATTTTACAGTATGCTACAAAACAAGAGGGGAGATGGCATATAGTAAACATAGGACTGGTCTCTGGACAGGCTCTGTAGATTGGATTAAGGGAAATGTCCTTGCAATATCTTTGTAAAATTCCAAGTTTTGGTTATCATGATAAGATATTTTACCCAAACTTTTTGTTTGGGTTATGGTTTTAGAACCATGTCAACATTGGTCAGATCAGTAAGGAGCAGTCAGTAGTCAAACTTTTTCGTGAATTGTACAGACCCATAAGATGTTAACCAGTACTAAGTGTATACAGGTACACAGCATCATCAGCAGGACCTGTCCAGTCTTTACCATATGCCACAAAGCAGTACAGGAAGTGTTCTAAAATTTCGAACATAACCTGCCTGCCAAAACAGCCAAGACCAACAGTGCAGACCCAGACCAGACTGCTTCTCCAGAAGCAGTCTGATCAGGGTCTTCCCTGTTTGCTTATCTGACAAGCATTTAGTGAGCTCCAGCCAGGCTGATAACCACATTTTATTTGATAACAGAAAGGGAAAAGTGTCCAAATTTTTAGAACATTTACCATAATAAGTTATAATATCTTTAAAATGTAAAAGCTAAGAAGGCATACTATAAATACTGGACTGGTCCCTAGTTAACTATTACTTCTGACAGACCAACCAGTATGAAAGTACCAGTATATGGCTGGACTAGGTTTGAACCCACTCATAATTCATAACAGTCAGACTTTCAATCTAAAACTTGTCCTGCAGGCAGAAAACTCACATTATAATGAGGGACACTATGAAGAGACTAATTGTACTTTAATTTTAACTAGCTTTATCTAACTAAAACACCCTTATTCCCCAATGAGATGTAGTGCAATCTCCGATTTCCAAACATATAGTTTTATAAATCTGCTCGAAAACTGAGGCATAATCAACAAACAAAATACCAAAAACTGTGCTTATTATAAAACACTGTGCCCCAAATATATGCTTATCCATTTGACAAATATGCTTAAAATTTCAAACTGCCAAAACCCTGTCTAAAATTTTCAAAGACGCCAGCTCATGTGGTCCTCAACATATCCTGCTAACAAGATATGTATCTATTTTTTTCTGGGTCAGATAAAGAGGATCTTACATTAGTGCTCATGTTTTATTGAATTTATTAAACGAGTTGGGGAAAAGTGATAAAATGTGAGGCTTGCCAAGCATTTCATCACTTTTTTGCAATGAGTTTAATAAATTCAATAATACAGGAGCTTGAATGTTATATTCTATTTATCACATGACAATAAAATTACTTAAAATCCCATTATATGGGCTTGAAAATGACAAGATTTTGCCATCTTTTATGCAACATTATAATGGGCGTCATTACGTTTCGTTACTAAATTTATTAATTTTATTGCATGGCGTTATATCACTCCCAGACGCGACATCATGACTGTGATAAATACTTTTATAGGGAATCATCATCGAACTATATCACAACGTATGCAATGTTACTATATCGATAGGGATGTTGCAATTTCAATAGTATCGACAAAAGTTTTTTTCACTGTTACACAGTTTCAATAGATTTTAAAACCAAAGGACTTTCACTTTATAAAGATTTAGTTTTGGCACAAAAAGTTAAAATGCCTTATTAGTTTGTGAGTGATTTTGCATTCCATATATTTCAGCAAACTTATTTGGACTTCGACAATGTTCTGATGTTTTCTGTTTATGTTGTACAAAATATTGGTAGACCTACATACAGAAAATAATGTCTGAATGCTACCATATACAATATATGTTTCAGAAAATAGTATCACAATGGTACAGTAAATATTCTAAAATTTCGAACACTTTTCTCTTTCTGTTCTCAACTAAAAAGTTGATTATCAGGGCTGGAATTCACAAATTGCTTGTCAGAATAGCAAACAGTGAAGACCCTGATCAGACCGCTTCTTCAGAAGCAGTCTGATCTGGGTCTGCACTGTTTGTCTAGGCCTTTAGGGCAGGAAACTAGTGTTCAAAATTTTAGAACATTTACTGTAGTCAACAATAGTAATAGTATCACAATGCGTTAGGGGCATACACAGGCTGTGGATGCTTAAAAAATAAGGTTTGCCTCACAGTTCTAATATGCAATGGTTGACCATAAACTATGTTTTAAGCAGATATAAGAAAAATATTGGCCAACACATAAAATTTTTGTATTCATTAATATGTGCAAAAACCTCCTTTAACCTTTTTAAGACCAATAGAATTTTCCATAAAGTTTGATACAGTTAAGTTAGGATGGTCCATTGTATATATTGAGGGAATACAGGTTAAAATTTCCCCAAAAATATTGTATTTCTCTGAAGAATGATTTTATCTTCGCAAACAGCGCAGACCCTGATGAAATGCTGCATAATGCAGCACTTCATCTGGGTCTTCACTGTCTGTTATAGTACTCATTTAAGGGTTTCCAGTCCTCAAAGAGTTTTACACTCATTCTGCTTTATTCAGCAGTTATAAAAGTCTAAATTTTGGTCTGAGACTTCCTCTACCTCTTTACTTTTGTGTATGCAAGAAGTGAAGGCTCTTGGGAGACTGTGAATGTGCACCTTTCATGTGGGGATCCAGAGGGGTGGGGGGGAGACCAGACCCCCCCCCCTCCCTCCTGAAAAATCACAAACTTATGGGTTTCCTAGTAATACTGGCCCGGATCCCCTGAAAATCACAAAGCTGCCAAGTCGGCATTCAAAGGTGGGCCATTATTGACCCGCCTGCAAAACGCCATTAAATGGCGTTTTTGCTGGCAGGCTGATAATTGCCCGCTTTTGGTGGTCTTTGGAGCCTCACTCCCCTTAAAAAAAAATTATCAGTGTTGGACCCCTCTGACAAAACTCTGGATCCAGCTCATGACCTTTACTGCTCTCTGATGCAATAAGTAACAAAATCTATCATACTGGCCCATACCACAAATTTTTCTGACACTGACATTGGATGCAAAGAGGGACAAATAGGTGTCTCGATAGAAGAGATATTTTGCATACCCATGTGAAGAGCAGCCCAACAACTGACTAATCAGGGTTATTTGTGTGAATATTTAGGATAAATACATTTCTTTCTAAGCGCTCAAAGATAAAATATGACAATAAGAAAATTGTGTATTCATCTATCTTCAAGAATTAAGCAAAAAAAAGGCAAATTGTGCGTCACCTCAATATTATACATGTAGTTGTCAGAACATAAAATACTTTGGTAAATATAAAATCACAAGAAAAACATTTTTTCTTGTCTACATCCTATATATGTAAAACAGCCATTATCTGTTGTGTTCATTATAATCTACAGTAAATGTCCTAAAATTTTGAACACATTTCTCTTTTTGTTGTTTTCACAAAATGCATGTCAGAATAGCAAACAGGGAAGATCCTGATCAGACTGCTTCTGAAGAAGCAGTCTGATCTGGGTCTGCACTGTTTGTCAAGGCCTTTTTTGCAGACAAGTGTTGGAAATTTTGGAACATCAATATCTACAGCAGTCTTCTGGTATATTAGAGTACACACTAAAAGATAAGTTTTAACCAATAAGCAGTCTGAATGGCAAAAACAGTGTTGGCCCGGAAGGCAAAAGATTGAAAAAGGTTCTGCTCTTATAGAATACTGAAGATTTCAGAGATATGAAAAAGAAAATGCCCAAAATATACATGAATAATTGAGCCGTGACATGTGATTTCCAACAATGTGGTATTTTGACAAGTGTAGACTCAGACGAGCCTGTGCAGCCTCCTTTTAAGCTTAGACCCTCCAAATACTGTTCGGTCAGTAGCTTAACATTCATAGAATATTTAAGCGACAAGCAAAGGCTCTGATCAGTCTGCATGTATGCGCAGGCTGGTCTGAGCCTTTGCTTGTTGCACATGCCACATTGATGGAAATCTCGTGTCACGGCTCATAAAATAAATTAGCAAAATAACCTTCCAGTACTTTAAACTAAAAAAAAATAGCAAAATAACCTCCTTTAAATTAAAAAAATATCATCCAAAATGCCAAACTAACCAGTAATTGGGTGTAATATTTTTCTTCTTATTTTTAATCACTAAAACCTATGCTGCAGAACTTAAAAGACAATGCTTTTATGCTTTGACAACACATGCTTTGATGACAAAAATAATAATCAGAAATACAGTTGCTCCTCAAGAGTCATGATCCTCACCCAATCACTTCTGACAAGTCCCTAAAACCATAAGAACCAATCCAGTCATTATAGGATTGACGCATTCTTTTGAGTTTAACATCAGGAATTGTCAACCCGATAAAGTGCTATCCACTGAGGCTCCGCCAGGGTACAAATTACTTTCTATGATTGACCAATCCTAATGCTAACCAAAAACGAATGCATCAATTGTTTTGTTATATGAATTTTTTGGTGGTGTTATTTTTAGAACTAAAATTAGCTGTGGACAGGTAGACATGAATTTTGTCAAGGCAGCTGCCAGACAGCTAAAAATAGTTTTGGGATTCCTGACATTAAAATTTTCAAATACCAGATAGTTAAATTTAACATGTACGAAAAGGTTGTACTAAAATAGCTGCAAACAGGTAGACATGTCTTTAGACAATGCTGTGTGACAGCTAAAAATAGTTCTGGGATTCATGACATGATTTTCACATACATTTACCAGAGGACTAAATTTATAAAGCATGATCAAGCATGAACTTTTGTACAAAGTTCAGCCAATGAGAGAAGGGCTTTGCAGGCAATCATATAACAATAAAGTTTGCCAACTCTGGTATTTGCTGAAAAAGACTGTAAAACAATCTTATAACTATATAGACTGGACTACAGTAAAACCTGTGTAAAATGGCCACACTCAAGAAGACCAAAAATTGGTTTTCTAGACCAATTATCGCTTAATGCAGGTCAAAAGTATTGCAGAATGCTCCAAGGGAACATGCTCCCATGGGAGCATTCTGCAATACTTTTGACCTTCATTTAGCTACCATTTGTCATTAAGATCTTTGTTTTGTCTATTTTGCGTGGCTGTTTTACACAGGTTTTACTGTATACCAACTCTGGTATTTGCTGAAAAAGACTGCAAAATAATCTTATTACTATTTGGGGTGTACTCAAAAGACTGGACTAGTTCTATTGCCTAAAACCACATAGAAGAGGTACAGTAAATGATCTCAAAATTCCAACAATGGGTTGTAAACAACCAGACAGTGCAAGCCCAGATCAGACTGCTCCCAATGGAACAGTCTGATCTTGGCCTTCAATGCTTGGGTGATTTTCGAGATTGCTTTCAACAATCTTTCACGCCACATGCTACACCAAAACTATACAAGAAAAGCAAAAAAATTGTTTAAAGCAAGAGAAGCATTTGCAATTCATGAACATGTACCTAAGTCATGAACATGTACCTAAATCATGCACAGTACCTAATTCATGAACGTGTACCTAATTCATAAACATGTACATGTACCTAATTCATGATCATGTACCAAATATATGAAAAAATCCTATTTCTAAACACATACTGGTCTGATTATACATCTGCAAACTTATCAGGCAAATATGAAGGACACCACTGTCCAGACAAAAATCAATCTAGTGCTTGTTGGAAAATCTGATCCTTCTCTACTCCCTTTAAATTAATCCAGCACTTTTAAGCTCACTACAGTTTAACAATTCTAATACATGTATTTAAGATTATCAAAGATTTTCTTTTGTTTCACAGGATTCCACAAATCAGTCTTACACTAATATATGTGTGTGGCCTGAGGTTTACTACAAAATATAAGTTCTGTTCTGTTCTGATCTATAAGCCTGCATTGTTAAGGTTTATTGCATTCTGTTTTTAACTGTTGATTCTATGACATTTTTGGTGGAAGTGTACCAAAATGAACACAATCAAGCACAATTGTATTGTATTTTTACAATAAAACTTTTACAGTCAAAGTGGCTAAAACACTAAACAAGCACATGAGATTTTGGTGCTTATTGCTTATGCATTAACACCTCAAATACATGCCCATGTTGACGTAACCAGCAAAGCTAGAGGTCTAAATCTTGGTCCAAGCCTTCATCTACATCCATACTTCATGTATGCGCGCAGTGAAAACTCTGGCGAGTCTGCACATATCATGCTTGGTGATCAATAAATTAGGGCTTTAGTTAAGTGTGTCTTACAAAAAAATAATTTTCTTATTTCTAAACTGAAACATATGTTGTGGGTACTCAAAAGAACCGTCTCAATGAGACGGTTCTTTTGAGCACCCAAAACATATGTTAAAAATGATGAGTGAGAAATAATTCACAGTACTACGCTGAAAAATGTTGCATCTAAACATGTGATAAATACCAAAATCTCATGCACTCGTCCATATGGAAATTCGGTCACTTTGAGTGCAATATGGTTATTCTTTGTCAAGTCCCTAGTTATACTTGAACACCAGGCCCCCAAGGTTATAAAAGTTTTTCAATACTCAAATTAACTAGGCATGATATTCATCATGCTCATAAATGTTAAAATGCCAACAATCTTTTGTCATTTTAACATTTATTAGCATGATAAAATACAACATCTGTGAGTTTGAAAGTAACAAGTCTTCATTTCTCAGCATTTTAGTTCTTATGAGCAGTTGAAATTTCATGCTCAGTTCAGATGAGCAAGAACAGATTGTATAACCTTGGGGCCAGGCCTGTCTGACCTTATGTGCAAATATCTTCTTCTGGAACATGTCAAATGCTAAAACAGAAAAAATGTGTGATTGCTATAATTACAATTTGTTTTAGCTATTCCTAAGCAGAGCAGATTGTGCTAAAATATGATGAAATAAAAACAAAGTGAAAATATGAAAATGAAGCACATTTTTCACGATTCTATACAGATTTGCTCACAAAGCACACCGACTTAACATGTATACTGGCTTTTAATACTGCCTTATAACAGGCACAAGTGATAGGAGACAATTAACAATCTGCAGCAGGTAACTTGTCCATTTTCAGCAAAGCAGGATCCATCTAAATTCTACAAACTTTTATACTCATCCCCTATGCCAAATAGCATTCAGATTCAGATTTGTTACAACAGTCGACTCTCGATAACTTAAAAATTGATCACTCTGCCCAACCTAAAAAATATGTGAGTTTGCTGTTAATCAATTACCTCTCATATTAACTGGAGTGTTGCACGTTGCCTGATAAAGGTTGTCTATCTCAAGGAATGTTCCTTTATCAGGTCATGATAACGTTGCACTTTTTGAATGACGTCGCCTATGACGCTGAATTGACAAAAAAATCGATCATTACGTCATATTCGCTAGTTTGAAGAGTGAATCAACTTGGTAAGCTGATAAATAGAATACCTGGTTTGCGTCTTTTGATATCAAGTTTACCAGGCTCAGCTTCGAGAACGCATGTTGAATCGCTCGGCAAGCCTCTTGATGTCAACAAGCGTTCTCAAAGTCTTGCCTGGTAAACTTGATATCAAAAGACATTCACCTAGTATCCTCTATTTATCCACCAACCTGAAAATTTTAGTGTAAAGAAAAAAGTGACTAAATACAAATTATCATATGACCTCGCGTCTGGGAGTGAAATAACGACATGCAATAAAATTGATTTTCTGAAAATGATATGACGTCCATAACAATGTTGCGTATGAAATGACATAATTATAACATTTGTATGGCAGAAATGAGATTTCAAAGTAATCTTAATGTCATATAATAAATAGAATCTTACAATCGTGCTCTTGTATTATTGAATTTATTAAACTCATTGCGAAAAAGAGATAAAATGCTTGGCAAGCCTCGCATTTTATCTCTTTTCACCAACTTGTTTAATAAATACAATAAAACATGAGCACTCATTCAAGATCCTCTATGTCTTAGTCATGTTTTGGTGTTTGTGTTTAAGTTAAAAACTTACCCCAAATAACTATTTAGGAAATAGAGGATCTTACATGAGTGCACATATTTTATTTTATTGATCAAACAAATTGAGGAAGAGATAAAATGCTAGGCTTGCCAAGCATTTTATCTCTTTTTCGCATCAAGTTTAATAAATTCAATAAATCAGGAGCACGAATGATAGATTCTATTTATCAGATGACATTTAAATTACTTAAAAATCACATTCTTGGCGTGAAAATGTCAAGATTTCGCCATCTTTTACGCACTGTTAAAATGGATGTCATTATGTGATGTTACTAAATCTGTAAACCACTAGTGGATGGCGTTATATAACTCCCAGATGTGACATCATGTGATAAATAATATGAATTCATGGTTCAAGCCATTCTATACATTAAACCAGCAGCTATGCAAACCATGACTTAATTCTGACCAACCCATACTTTAAGGGATTGCAGACTGATTTACCCACCTAAAATTTTGTGGACCTATAAACAGCAAACCAACATTATATTTGTCAGGTTGGCCTCAGAGAAACTTGATGATGAAAAAGAGATAAACTGTATTAACCTAAATAGATGCACCAGGGTGCAACAAAATTTTAAACCATTAAAACAGTGAAGACCCCAATCACCTTGTTTCTTGATCAGTATCCAAACTGTTCTTCATTGTATGTATCCTGATCAGTTAGTTTCATCAGAGGACAGTTGATCTCGAGCTACACTTTTTTCAAGAGGGTAAAGAATTTTGAAAAAGTTATATGACTTGTATAGTGATTTTATTATGTCAAATACAGATTGAAAGTGGATGCAGGTTTTGTTTTGTTTGATTTGATTCTTTACGTCCCATCAACAATCTTTCAGTTAAACAGGGACGGGTCTTCCTGGGTTGAACCAGTACTAAGCTAGGATAAATGTGTCTTGCTCAAGGACCACAACGCAGTGACGCCGGTGAGGCTCGAACCTGCCACCCCTCGGTCTTGAGTCAAGCACTCTACCACTGAGCCACTGCGCTCCTTGTAGTAGATGTAAGTGAGATCTTCACAACATTATTTGCTGACTCACTTTCTTTCAATCGATAGAAGAGAAGAACAAACCCCAGGTTACATCAATACAGTAAAACAGCTACCCTCAAAAAGACAGAAAATTGGTTTCAAGACCGATTATCTTTTAATGCAGGTCACTGGTACTGCTATACTTTCAACCTTAATTAAGCTACCATTTGTCATTAAGACCTTTGTTTTGTCTTTTTTTGAGTGGCTGTTTTACATAGGTTTTACCATATTTTTTTAAAAATGACCCTGTATGGTATATCAATAGAAAAGTGGCAGTGTCTAAATGAATACAGAGCAGTCCCTTTATAACACACCTCATTATAACATGGATTTGGATAACAACAGTCATGTTGTGGCTGCCAAATTTTTTACCACACAATTTTACAAAGAAATTATAGAAAAATGACCATGAAATGGACATTTTCCTATAATTCCTTTATAAAATTGTCCCTTTGTATCATGGTTCATTTATAACAGGGTCCATTCCCAAGAACCCCAAACATAGTGTTATAAAGAGACTGTACTGTATATATGAATTTTTAGCTTTACACAGCAAAGCATAGAACAGCCTATTATTTAATTTTGGATTTTTTTTCTGGAAAACACCATTTTTACTGAATGACAGAACAAATCGACCTTTGGTCAACATAACCTATTCTTGGCATACATTTTGTCAATCAGTAAAATCTGGTGTTTTCCGAAGAAAAAAATAATTTCCGAAATTAATTAATAGACTGTTATAGATAAATAACTGAAATACATCTCTATAAAATTACTCAGTACAGGTATACGCTAAGCTGTAAAAAATGTATAGGTTATTCCAGCATCTTAAGTAGCCTCACGAGGAGATAACTCTGCTAAGATAAGCAGATCCATCTTCCTACTCCAAACTGAACAATTTACTGTGAAGTATGAAAGAGCCACAAGACAACTCTGTCTAACTAATAAGATCAATTTTCCAGTCCCTAAGCTGTCCAACTAGTGTAGATTAACTGAAACTTCTGAAATTATCATATGTGGAAATAACTCTGCTTAGCGAAGCAAATCTGCCATCCTGCATGTAGCTTTAAGCTGTACAATTTACACAGGGTTCATACAGGCAAGTATGAGTAAAAATCAAGGACATTCAAGGACTTCTAAAAGCCTCTCCAACAGTTTTCAAGGACTTAATGTTTTATGAAAATACTGATCTAAGTGTTAAAAGTCTTCATTCAGAAATGCTAGACTGAGATAATGGAGACATTATTGCTGGAAAATAAGTATAAAATTGTTGTGCCTATATTTGGTGCAGCATATGCTGCACCAAATAAAGGCACAACAATTTAATACTGATTTTGGTCTCTATCAACTGTGCTAAGCCCTACAAAAAATAGTAGTATTCACGGACTTTTCAAGGCATTTGAGTGATTTCCAGTACTTTTCAAGGCAGATTTAATTTTCATGGACTTCTCAAGAAAGCCCTCTAAATTCAAGTATTTTTCAAGCCTGTGCGACCCTGTTACAGTAGGTTATTTAAATCCTCTGAGTTTTATGGAGATAACTATGCTAAGCTAAGCAGATTTAACTTCCTGGCTCCAAGTTGTAGAATTTAGAGTAGATTATATAAATCTTCAGTGAGAGCTTTAATAGGAAATAACTCTTTTTAGCCAAGATTTATTTTCTCACTCCTAAGCTGGACAAATGACTGTACTACATGTATATTAACTGAAGCTTCCAAAATTAACATAAAATGAGGAGATAACTTGCTAAACTAAGCAGATCTATCTTTCCAGCCCCAAGTTGTACAATTCACTGTTGGTTTTTAAACCTTCTGAAAGTCTAATTATGAGATAACTGTGTTAGCTCAGAAAGTCTTTCTGTAGTACGAATTATCTGCAGATTAAAGCATATGCCCGTATGAGGAAATAAATCTGCATAGCTAAGCAGATCTGTTTTTCTATCCCAAGCTTTTAAAAGAGGCCTAAGAGGAGATAACTATGCTAAGCTCAGCAGATCTACCATCCTAGTAACTCTGAGCTGAACATATAAAAGTAGATCAAATATCTTCTCCCTAAGTGGAGATAACTGCTTAGCTCAGCAGATTAACCTTCCTAGCTCCAAGCTGTACAATAATCATTCACTGTAGATTATATAATTTTTCTGTAAGATACTTATGAGGAGATAACTCTGCTTTGCTCTGAAAATCTGTCTTCCAAGCCAAAAGTTGTACAAAATATCTGTAGATCTAATGAAGCATCGGTCCTTAATAGGAGATAACTCTGCATAGCTAAGAAAATCTGTCTTCCAGACCAAAAGTCATAAAAGTTAAAGCTCTGAAATTAGCCCTATGGGGGAATAACTCTGCATAGCTAAAAAGATCTGCTTTCCAGGCCCTCAAGCTGTAGAAATGTCCGTAGATAAATTAGCCCTTGTCCCGTTGAATAAATCATGTGCATCCAAGCCTCAAGTGCATGATTCTAAAAATTACACTGGCTCGACTCACGTGCAAAAAGTGTGGATTCTGATCAGCTGGCTTCTGAGGAAGCCAGCTCATCAGAATCCAGACTTTTTCCAAAGCGATTTATCCGGGTTCAGCAGGACAAAGGTTAAAGCTCTTGAAGTGGTGAACAGCAGCCTACAGGTGTCTGGACCATTAAACCTTGTAACTCGTGTGTAATATTTATTGTCTCTATGACGAACACAATCTGAAACATAGAAGCATAGAGTATTATTTAAGAAATGAATTCAATTTTTGGAATGTTCATGGAATCATGAATACTTCTGGTCTCTTGCAAAGTAATGACTTTGCAAGAGACCTGAAGTATTTATGATTCCATGAACTTTCCAAAAATCGAATATATTGCTTATATTTACATTTTATTATAAATATCTAAAATATAGCAATTATTTATAATTTAGGAAACAAAACAGTTTGGTATTTAATTTGTAATTGTATTAGCGGTTTTGTTGGAGTGTAAAACCGAAGAGCAAAACAGCCAGTTTGAACACAGACAGGCAATGGAGCAAACAAGAAGCTTGTTTTGCACGTGCGACAGGTGTGGCTCGCTGTCAATCACAACTCCAGTTTCACTTCTGGCAAATGAATTCGATGTTCGAAGCGCATTGCACGGGCAAGTGAGCTTGGCAGCTGTCACTCAAATTTATGCCATTCATGAGGCTATAAACGGTTGCAAAAATCTAAAGATTCATTAAAGGCTTGCTTTGAAAATGTAAATATTTGCTAATAACCTTTGCAAACAGTTTGGACCCAGATCAGGCCAGACAAAAAGTCGGCCTGATCTGGATCCAAACTGTTTGACACTCTGATGATAATATCCTGGAAATATTTTTTGATAAATTTGATTTTGAAAATAATCCGCAGACGGCAACATAGCATGAAAAATTACCTGGTTAAGGCAAATGATTAAAGATATAAAGGGTGCTAAGAAAGTTCATTCCACTCTTCATAGAATTTTGAATCATTTAAAAAGGAAATTATGCTGAAAATTGCATTTTCAATGGGCCTGTTATTCCTCGTGATGCTCTATCGTGTTTGGCATCCTGTCTCACATCGAATGTCTTCACACAATTGCGTTTAACTTGGCCACTGTCTTTCAATAGGTCTAGAAAAATCTGATATTTTCCAAATAATGCAACATTTATTATTTTGGACGGTTCTTTACAGCCTTGCAGCTTAGTAAACGTACTAAAGGCTTATATTTGATGAATAACAACTCCATATATGGTTTCTTAACCAATTAGAAAACATTCTTATCACTATGGCCAGGTTCTATGTCATATACCCCCAATTTGCTCCTTGAGCCCAAAAATTTCCAAGGGGTACTTGATTTTGAAGACAATTTATTTGGTGACAAAATATTTGATTAAACATCCCATTGTTTTTTTTTCTTGTCAAGTATGTTGACTTTAAAGAATTACAGTGACATTTATGTCATTAGACACATAATAACTAATATAATAGGAACACAATTTTATTGCGGAAAGAACTTTCTTAACACCCTTTACAAAGCAAATATATAATTTCTTGCACAAATCAACTCATTAACTCTTTGCACGCTGGGTAAATTTTCATACTTTTGTTGTTGTCTGCTGACTTTTTTCAAAATAAACTTTTTCAAACGGTTTGGATCCAGACCCGGGTCCAACCTGTTTGCAAAGGTTATCACCAGACGATAATATTCGCTGCTAGCAGGCAAAGAGTTAATTAGAATGGGGGGGGTGGTAGAGTTAATTAGAATGGGGGGGTGGTCGGTGTCAATATAGAGACTTGTCCTTTTCAAAGAAGTTGAAAGATTCAAAACACAGAACTGATTGCACATAACTTGCTATAATTCTGCATTAAAACTACATGGTTCAAAATTGCCTCCTTATACTGGTAGATCTGGCCCTGAGGCATTTTGTTGGCATTTTAATATTATTAGCATGATAAATACAATATCTGATGGACTTTAAGCAAGAAACTTCTTCATTAGTTTGGTTTTTATCAGCAGTTGAAATTTCGTGCACAGTTGAGTTTAGCATGAATAAGTTTTATTAGCAGGGTTCATATAGGCAAGTTTGAGTAAAATCAAAGACTTCTAAAAGACTCTCCTACAGTTTTCAAGGACTATAAGTTTATGAAAAATACTGACTATACTTCAGAAATGCTAGTCTGAGATAATATAGAGATTAGAACTAGAAAATTAGTATAAAATTGTTGTGTTTTTATTTGATGCAGGATATGCTGCAACAAATAAAGGCACATTATATATTGCTTTAGATCCCTATCAACAGTGTTGAGTCCTACAGAAACAAGAAATGTCACAAACACGTGACGAATGCCCCCAAAGGAATTGGTCTATTATAAGACGCATTTGAGGAAAGTTAGCTGTAATATAGCACGAAAAACCTAGAAATGAGGCCAGAAGTCAATGTCGTGGTCAAAGTGACTCAAAATGGTATGCACCACTCCGCCATCCCAAGAGGAATCACCACCCCAAATTTGGGATTCCTACATCAAATAATATAGAGGAGATATGCTCTGGACACAATAATTCTTAAAACTAGGTCAGTGGTCAAGGTCACAGTGACCCAAAAATGGTTTGTGACACTCAGGCATCCCAAGATGCAGTTACATACCAAATTTGGAATTTCTATTTCAAAGAATATAGGAGATATGCACCAGTTTCTAGAAACTAGGTCTGAGGTCAAGTTCAAGGTCAGAGTGACTTATTTATGGTATGCGACACTTTGTCAACCAAGATGCATCCACACACCAAATTGAAGATTCCTACCTCAAATAATATAAGATATATGTTCTGGACATGATTATTCTAAAAACTAGGTCAGAGGTCAAGGTCACAGTGACCCGAAAATGGTACATGACACTCCGCTATCCCAAGATGCATCCACACACCAAATTTGGAATTCCTAACTCAAAGAATATAAGAGATATGCTCCGGACACAATAATTCTTAAAACTAGGTCAGAGGTCAAGGTCACAGTGACCCGAAAATGGTATGTGACACCCCATCATCCCAAGATGCATTTACACACCAAATTTGGAATTCCTATCTCAAATAATATAGGAGATATGCACCAGACTCAATGCAGTTTCTAGAAACTAGGTCAGAGGTCAAGTTCAAGGTCACAGTGACCCAATTATGGTACGCGACACTCTGCAATCCCAAGATGCATCTACACACCAAATTTGAGATTCCTACCTCAAATAATATAAGAGATATGGTCCGGACACGATTATTCTAAAAACTAGGTCAGAGGTCAAGGTCAAGGTCACAGTGACCCAAAAATGGTACACGACACTCTGCCATCCAAAGATGTATTTACACACCAAATTTGGAATTCCTATCTTAAATAATATAGGAGATATGCACCAGACTCAATGCAGTTTCTAGAAACTAGGTCAGAGGTCAAGTTCAAGGTCACAGTGACCCAATTGTGGTAGGTAACACTTCGTCATCCCAAGATGCATCTACACACCAAATTTGAGATTCCTACCTCAAATAATATAAGAGATATGCTCCGGACACGATTATTCTAAAAACTAGGTCAGAGGTCAAGGTCAAGGTCACAGTGACCCAAAAATGGTACGTGACACTCCACCATCCCAAGATGTATCCACACACCAAATTTGGAATTCCTACCTCAAAGAATAAAGGAGATATGGACCGGACACGAAAGCGGGACGGACGGACTGACGGACGGACTGACGGACGGACGGACAGTGCGATTACTATACTGAGGGACTTTAAAAACGCACCATTTTACATTCTCTGTCTTTTCCACATGATTAATTTGATGATGTTTTCTTTAGCATTTTTTATCCTCTTGCAAAATGGACCATGGTTTGCCATTATTTCGATTTGCTCATGCTGTTCATTCTGACGTAATATCGACGTAAGTGTTTTTCAACAATTGTCGTCTGACAATTGTGATTTTGATTCAATTTGAAAACAAACACTTTTAGGTGGTAGCCAGATGTTTTAACAAATGGAAAAACACAAAAGTTTTCAGAAATAATCGTTTTATTACACTCCCACGCGCAGCGTTTCTTTGCTAACGTCAGGCTTAAATTTTCAAGCATCAATAACAGACGAGTGACGTCCGACAATGTCGCGATACTTTTGTCTTTTATGCAACTGATTCAGGAGTATCTGTTGGCAACAAAAATATTTTGATTGCTCATGATCCTTAGGATATAAACGGCCAATTACGTCAAAAATCAATGACGTCATGTAGACGTAATGAACGTTGCCAGAGGCCTAAAACTTCATGATTAGATTTTGTCTTTCCTTTTGCTTTCAAGAACAAACATCGGCTCGAAAACTTTTTTTCGTTCATAATGGAAGGTATGGGGACTCTGTGACTTTTTGAATTTGAGTTGTCTTAGAATTATCGCGACGTCACGGCAATCATAAGCCACAGCGTTTCGATTTTCTTATTGAATGCAAGCTAAATGACGGAACTTGTCAATTTGATTTTTCACATAATGGAAATATCAAATTTTCGACATAAATTGGCATTTAAGCAGGTGGTGCGTTTTTAAAGTCCTTCAGTATATATTCAAATGACCTTAAAAAGCTGTTATATTAGTTTCAATAGGTCAATATATATCCGATTCTCATAAAATGTCTAATTATTAAAATCTTAGATAATTTCAATGAGTTGGCAAAAAACAAATAGACTAGGGCTTAAATTAATAATTGTTTGTTTGTCCTTTACCAACCCAGCATTTTAGCATTGGGTAGGTAGGTAGAAAATTATTATATTATATGGGAGGGTAGTCCCTGCTCAGTGGTAGAGTGCTTGACTCTAGATAGAGGGATTGCGAGTTCAAACATCACCGGGGGCTGAAGATGCGTTGTGTCCTTGAGGAAGACACATTAATCCCTGCCTAGTACTGGTTCAACTAAGGAAGACCCATCCCAATATAACAGAAAAATTGCTGACTGGATCATAAAGAATCAAATCAAACAAAAAAAAATTATATATATAAATATTTTGCTATTTGTAGAAAGTAGACAATTAACTTAACCCTTAAAATGCCAAGAAAAAATGGATCTGAAAATGCCGTCAGCTGAATTCGTTTGCTGCAAAAAATTGCCTAACATTACTGACTTATTAAGTTTAGAAGCAAACAGTGTGGACCCAGAACAGACTGCACCTATAGGAGCAGTCTGATCTGGGTCCACACTATTTGCCATAGAGGCTTCTTAAACATTTCAGCAGACGAGAAAAGCAGACGACTTTTGTTGAGATTGGCCCATTAAGGGTTAAAAGATTTGTAAAGATTTAGCCTACATTTTGAATGCTTGATTATTGCGTCAATGTAGCTTCTGGCAGATCAGGATTGAGGCACTTGCAGGTCCATTGAACTACACAACTTTGTTGATATGAGTCACAGGTACACTCAATCGGTAAAGTCGGCACAATTCAAGAATCGAATCAAGCCTCTGGTGTACGTAAGGCTAATTACGCGTAGTACTATGTGCAAAAAAGCTCCATTTTGCTAGCCGGAACTGGCGTAAGGAAAATTAGTTCTATAGCATGTGGATTCAGCCCTATTAAATCCATTTTACTGATTACCCGAAAAGTTTAATCAACAGCATATATGAAGTTTATGTATTTTAAAATAAAATATCGCTATAGATATTTTATTGAAAAATACATAAACTTCATTTCTAACAGTTTGTTTTGCTGCAATATCACATTTGTTATTGTATTTGCATGGTTTCTGTGACATCAGCGTCACATTATGTAATGTCAGCGTCACGTTATCAAAGTAGATCCTTGATGTACATCCAAGGTCTGATTCCACGGAATTGGCCAAGGCAGTTCCAATTGAGGGATACTATATCAGAGTGTGCAAAGGTTATCAGCAGACGACAAAAGTTGCCGCTCGCAAGGAAAGAGCAAAGAGATATTGCAAGTTGCCGACAAGGAAACCTCCATTTATACCCCTACCCCCTATTCTTAATTGAGAGATGGTGGTGCAATAATCATTTTATAGAGCATTTACCAGTCCTTTAGTTAATAGTGTGTACCCCCCAAAATTCTTATTTTTCAACTGAAACATATGTTGTGGGTACTCAAAAGAACCGTCTCAATGAGACGGTTCTTTTGAGCACACAAAACATATGCTAAAACTTATGGGTAAGATTATTTACAATATTCTGCTCAAATTTTTTTGTTTATTTAAACCTATGATTTACAATACTTACCTAAAGCCCTCACAGAAGTAAACATTTTCCACCTTTCTTCTTTTGCTTACTTTTCGTAACAGGATTCTTTTTGTTAATCATTCTAACTAAGTCGAAGAAAATCTGAAAACATGGAAAAGTACAGCATGTTTTAAATTTTCAAAGTCGCAAAATAATGTCAGTCAAATAAGATTTTTTTTCTTCTTGAAATATGGAACAATTTCCACTGAAAATAACACAAAAAACATTGGATGCTTTGTTAAATGAAAACTGTATGAACTTTATCATATGAAGTAGCATCCACTAATGGTTTCCATATTTGGTAACTTTATGTCACAATGTCCATAACATTTGTTAATGTTGCATAGATAAAGACAAAATCTTAACCTTTTCATGCTAAAAATGCTATTTCAAAGTGTGTTTAGTGTCATATGATAAATAGAATCTAATGTTTGTGCTCCTGTATTATTGAATTATTTAAACCCATTGCGAAAAAGTGATAAAATGATGGGCAAGCCTCACATTCTATCCCATTTCCCCATCTTGTTTCATAAATTGAACAAGACAAATTCGAGGAATTTATATACCCCGACGAAGGGTTATTTGAGAGAAACATGTAAATCACAAAACATAAATCCCATTTATCTAACCCTTAGTTCACCTTCAGTATTATTTAGATCATAACAAATGCCTGTCAAGTATGTTTTAGTGCTAAGTTTAATAAAAAGTATACTTACATCTGCGCAATTTCAATATCTGACCTTTAAACCCAACCCCAGAGGTCAAGGGTGTGTATAAATTCAGAGGTCAAGAATGTGTATAAATTCAAAGTGTTACCTTGCATGTTGGTCTACACTTTTTCCACTTTAATTTGATATGCAACATGACCACTTTTAGAAAAGAAAAAAATGACCTTTTGACCCAACCCCAGGGGCCCTTGGTGTGTGTAATGACAGCATATTTGCTTTCATGGTGCACTGTGCTCAATTCCCTTTAATTTGATATGCAACATGACTACTTTCAGAAAAAGATATAGTTTTACCTTTTGACCCCACCCCCTGGGTCAAGGGTGTGTCTGTGGGCAAAATATTTGCTACCATGTTGCTGCTAGCATTGTCAGCTTTAATTTGATATGCTGCATGCAACATAACTACTTTCAGAAAAATATATAGTTTGACCTTTTGACCCCACCTCAAGGGTGTGTCTGTGGGCAAAATATTTGCTACCGTGTTGCTGCCAGTGGCGTCAGCTTTAATTCAATATGGAACATGACCATATTCTGAAAAAGTTTAATTTTGGCCTCGGCCCCACCAAACGGGCTCGGACCCAGGCCTTCAAACTGAAATCCCCTTTGATATTTTTCATATCTATTGTTGCTCTGCCTGCATGCAAAATTTCAGCAAAAAACATTAACAATTGCCTTAGTTATTGCGAACTTTAAATATTTGACCTTTGACTCCTTAGATGTGGTCAAAGGGGTGGGGTAAAACTTTACACTGCCTCACTGATTGCTTATCTACAGGCACTTGGCAATCATGGTCTATAGTGAGAAGTTGTTAAAGATAATAGTTTTGATGAAATGAGAAGATCATCACACAAAAAAGCTAATATAGGTTTTGCCTTATAATTGCCTATACCAAAACAAGGCCAATAACTCAAGTGTTAAGGGGTTGATTTTGACCAAACTTATAGGATATTGAGAATCAGTGGTACTGATCATTTGTACCAAGAATGAATCAAATCTGACCTATAGGTACTGAGATATGGTTCCAGACAGACAAAAAGTGTGGACTGACGGAATGGACGGACAGACAACGCCAAAACTATATCCCTCCGACTTCGTCGGGGGATAATAATATATGAGCACTCTTGTAAGATCCTCTATTTATTTCACTTTTGTACCAGTCATTTGTAACCACTTCGCCCTCACCTGCAAGGATGGATAGTCAGTCCTTTATTTAAGAGTGTGTAACAAAAATTTAATTTTCTTATTTCTCAACCAGAACATATGTTATGGTTATATACTCAAAAGAAGCGTGAGAGGGTTAACAAGAGAGTCGGTATAACGGATGGATGCTCCTCAAATAAACGCTTGTTCAATAAGGGCTGCAAGTTGATATCTCTAATAGTGTTAATGTTAATGCTCCAGACAAAGTTTAAGTATAACAAGGGCTATAGCTCCTAAATTATGCAAGACATGTAGTTATGGTTCTTGTACACCACACTTCTCCTCGTCGAGATCTATCTACCAATTAGGTTTCAAGTTGATAACCTTTATAGTTTTTGTGTTAATTTCTCCGGACAGAATACAAGCATGAAAAATAACAAAAGGGCAATAACTCCTAAATTTTGCAAAGAGTTATGGTTCTTGTACACTGCACTTCTCGTCATCGAGATCTTTCTACCGATGAAGTTTGGTGTTGATATCTCTTATAGTTTTTGTGTTATGCTATCATAGCAAAAAATGGATACTTATGTGGCTCACCTGAGAATATTAGCCCTTAAAGCATCAAGAAAAAAAAAGCATCTGAAAATGTCTTCTGAAGTCGTCTGCTGCAAGTAATTGCCTAGTATTACTGACAAATTAAGTATAGAAGCAAACAGTGTGGACCTAGAACAGACTGCTCCTATAGGCCTGATCTGGGTCCACACTGTTTGCCATAGTGGCTTCTTAAACATTTCAGCAGACGAGAAAAGCATACGACTTTTGTTGCGATTGGCGCATTAAGGGCTAGGGGAAAGCAAAAGTGAATCAAATCTCAGATCAATGGCTAATGACCATGCTTAACAACGGCTGAAATTTAAATTTCAGCATTTGTCTGGGTTTGTCTAAATCATGAATTGAGTCATGGTCGATGAATCTGTTGGACTCCAGAAATTTTTCCGATAATCCAGGGACCTAGGAAAGGTCATCTTGGTTGAGGGTCACCCTGAAGGACCATTTGTGCCAAATTATTTTCAAATCGGCCCTGTAGTTTATGACAAGATTTTTCAAAGTTTTTCCTATATATTAATAGGAAAAATTGGCCTTGCCCCCAGCCAGCCATGTTTTACAATGGATTGATATAATTTGAATAATCTTGATAGAGGGTAACCTAAGGACCATTTGTGCCAAATTATTTTCAAATAGAGCCTATCAACATTATGAGGAACATTTCTGTGAAATTATTTTGAATTTGGGCCAATGGTTAAAGATTTTCTATTTTAGCTCTCAGATGGCCATTTTGATAAGCCGTCAGCTGAACCATTTGTGCAATTTTGGTAGAGGGCAAAAAAGGGAACCTTTATAAATTTATTATAAATTTGGACCAGTGGTTCAAGAGGAGATGCTGTTTAAAGAAAAAGTTAACTGAAGGTCCTGAAGCGCTCACCTGATCTCCTTAATGTTAATATAGGTCAAGGTCAACATAGGCTTATTATTCAAACTTATTTTGTTTTACCATATATGGGCAGTGGCCATTTTGATCAAGTGACCTAAAATATATCATATTTATATTGTTTTATCTATTGAATACTCCATATGTAATTTCAGTTCAAACAGCCCGATGAATTCTGAGAAAAAGATGCTTAGATACATAAGGCAGTCCAATATGAGTGGCCTTGGATGAAAGGTCAAAGGTCAGACAGCTTGACCATTGGTGCTTATAGAAAACCAGTGTCTCAGTAGGTTTAACATTTTTCGCAAGTATTTCAGCTTAAACAGTTATAGAAAAATGAACATATCAAGGTTTTTCCAAAATATGGAATCAAATTTGGCTTTGTGGCAAAAAAAGATTAAGGTCAACCCAGATTCATGCAAACCTGGTAGGGCCCACATCCCCAATGCTACAGACGAAGTCCATAGGCCATTGGCCTTTTGGTTGCAGAGTCAAAGATATTTAAAGGGTTTTTAACTTATGTGGGCATGGCCGCCATCTTGGTCATGTGACCATTAACATTTGGTACAAATTTACCCGCCATCTTGGTCATGTGACCATTAACATTTGGTACAAATTTACCCGCCATCTTGGTCATGTGACCATTAACATTTGGTACAAATTTACTCCCCTCAACGTAAGGATTCTCCATATGAAATTTGAGCTCAACTGGCCACATGGTTTCTGAGAAAACTATGTTTTAATATATTGATGAGTCTCCAATATGAGAGGTCAAAAGTCAACCTTGACCTTTGAAACTTATTTATAACATATCAAGTGAGAACAATGACTTTGGCTTCAACAGTATTCAAAAAATCAACTTTTCAAAAAATGTCCAATTTAAATGCACTAGGAAGCAAATTTGACCTTGATGTTAAGTAGGTCAATGTCAACCTAGGATCATCATTTAAACAAACTTGGTAGGCCCAACATCCAAAATGTTATATACTAAGTCCCAAGGTCATCAGCCTTCTGGTTCTGGAGAAGAAGATTTTTAAAGGGTTTTTACCATATATGGGCGTGGCGGCCATCTCGGTCATGTGACCAAAACAATTTGCATAAATCTTGGATAACTTATTGTAAGGAGTCTTCATATGAAATTTGAGTTCAATTGGCCTAGTGGTTTCTGAGAAAACTATGTTATAATATATTGATGGGACTCCAATATGAGCGGCTTGGCTGAAAGATCATAGGTCAACCTTGACCTTTGGAACTTATTTATAGCCATTGTCACATTAGATTAAACATATTAAGTGAGAATGATGACATTGGCTTCAGTGGTTTTCAAAAAATCAACTTTTCAAAAAAGTCCCCATTTAAATGCATTAGGAAGCAAATTTGACCTCGATGTTAAGTAGGTCAAGGTCAACCTAGGATCATCATTTGAACAAACTTGGTAGGCCCCACATCCCTGATGCTACATACCAAGTCCCAAGGTCATAGGCCTTCTGGTTCTGGAGAAGAAGATTTTTAAATGGTTTTTACCATATATGGGCATGGCGACCATCTTGGTCATGTGACCAGAACCATTTGAACAAACTTTTGTACCCCCATCCAAAGGAGTCTCCATATGAAATTTGAGATCAATTGGCGCAGGGATTTCAGAGGAGAAGATGTTTGAAAATGTTGACGGTCGGACGACGGACGGACGCCGGAGTCACTGGTATACTAGTAGCTCACTTCCGAGCCTTCGGCTCAGGTGAGCTAATAAATGGAGAATGCACAACGGTCTAAGAACAATCGCAATAATTCACTTCAAGCCTTTGGCTTATTTGAGCTAAAGAGTCATGTGATGAGAAAATATGGATATTTATTTATTTATACATTTGACATTAATCAAATAGTAAATGCTAAAAGTCTTACCTCATTTACATTTACTTTAGCTTTTGCTGATGTTTCTAAGAAGCCACATGTTTCACTGTCAAAACTTCTGGCCAGATTTGCACCCTGGTCTTTACCAACGACTCTTTCATCTTCCAGATCACATTTGTTACCAACCAGTATCATAGGAACCTGAAATATACATTGTTTCAAATGAGGAAAAACAGCTATCAGAGGAGATCGCAAATCCCCCTGAACTAAGGGAAATAACTCTAAGAATATCCAAAGCAGAGTTATGGTTCTTGTGCATGACACGTCGTCTGAATGTGCTTTACAAAAGTATGAAGTTTCGTTGAAATACCTCTAATGGTTAACAAGTTATAGAGCGGACCGAAACAGCATTGCAAATGATCAAAGGGAAATAACTCCAAAAATATCCAAAGCAGAGTTATGGCTCTTGAGCATGACACATTGTCCCATTGAGCTCCCATTGAGCTCTAGAAGTGTATGAAGTTTAAACCAAATATAGTAAGAAGTGAGCAAAGCTCACATACCCTCGGCGGTAGCCATCAGAGGTTGTAACACTTTCAGAGAAAAGACAAAATTGTTAGGTTTTCATAATCCTAAATCAAATAGTTGCTGACAAATCTTTGACAGTAAAATGTCCATATGTATTATATAGGAGTGCCAGAAGAAAAAAATGAAAATTTGAAAAAAGAAGGCAAAATGAGGATGAGCATCTTAATTTTCATTTACACAATACACTTTGACTATCTGAAGGTGTGACTATCTGAAGGTGTACACAAAATTTGAAAACACTGGCTCCAATAGGAGCCAAGAAATCTGTGACAAAAATTTTCATTGGAGAAAGAAAAATGAACTATATAGGGACTGATAAGCAATATGTGGCTGCTTTTTTGTTATACATTCACTCATCACTATCAAGTTTTGTACCAAATTTTATAATCCTAACTCAAGTAGTTGCTGAGAAATCTTTGACAGAAAAAATGCCCATACGTATTATATAAGAGTGACAGAAAGAAAAAATGAAAAATTGAAAAAAGAAGGCAAAATGAGGATAAGCATCTTTATTTTCATTTACACAATGTACTTCCCCATCTGAAGGTGTATACAAAATTTAAAAACACTGGCTCCAATAGGAGTTGAGAAATCTGTGACAGAAATTTCCATTGAAGAGAAAGAAAAATGAACAAATAAAGGGACTTGTAATAAACTAATTTGCAAAGAAAATACCGTTTGATTATTGTAACTGATGTTAATATGACGTCAGAATGAGCGTTGCTTCTAAAGTAATGGTGTTCCTGAATTAAACCACAGATAAAAGAGGTTTACTTCAATAAAATATTTTTTTTCTTTTTTTTTCAATGATCAACTGGGATAATGCCTAGTGCAAAATGCAATTAAGAAAAATAAACGCACAGCTTGCATATGCATTTATGTCAAAATGTGCTTTTAACGAAGCAGAATGATTTGCATGAGTGATTAAAAAAAAAAATCTGTGTGAAAAAATAGATAAAATGTTGATAAGTAAAATATTACATGCAAGAAAATGTTTGATTCCAGCATTTTTCCCAAGCTTAATTTCCTTATAAAAGTTCACTAAAAAAATTCATGTTCCAGAATGAGATATAAATTATGTTTATAGAAACCACAAAATTAATAGTCTAAAACAAACATTTATTTTTCATTTTTAAGGCCTAGAAATATCTAGTTATAGTATTGCTCTGTGTCTATGACCTCTCCATAATATGACCTATAATTATGTCAAGGATAATTTGAAATCATAAAACACTTTTTCTATGTCATGTCACTGTACTACCGTATTTGACAAATTAAGCACATTGTGCACATATTTTAACCCTAAAAGCAGCAGACGACAAATTTTGCAACATATTTCTCAATTTTTGAAAAAAATAAGGTATGATGTTTCATGAGAATCGTCTGCCTTATTTGTTATTTTTGAAAAAGCAGCATTTGAAATTGTTGTCGGTGGCGCTTTAAGGGATAAAAAAATAACCTATATTCTCTTTGGAAAACAGTACAGGGCCAGATTAGCTTTCTTCATCAGAAGCTAGTTGATCGGGATCCACACTGAGTTTACACACACAACAAATGCATACATCTACTATAAATTGAACCAACAATTTCTAATGCACTTGATTTCATAACACAACCTTTGATTGGATAACATCAAAAATTTGTGACATCCTGCAAAATACTGTCAGATATAATTTGAGTATGTCATTTTGAATTACGTCACATTTCGTTGGATGTTGTGCAGCCTTATTCAGCTTGCAAAGCTCCAATTTGAGAGGAAACTGGAGAAGTGCATCAGAATGGGGATTACCATTTTCAAAATTTTCATTTGGGGAGGTATATATCGTTGGATATACGGGCGGAAAATTATGTTTTATGGTTCCGCTAGCGTGTCACAGTAAAACTAACTAATTTTTGATTGTATATCCGACAATATACCTCACAAAATTAAAATTTTGAATCCAGTTATACCCTAAATATTTGGACTGTCTGAAAATAGCAATTTCACAACTCAAAAAGGCCTCAGTGTGCACTGAACAAAATAAAGAGCATGACATTGTGCTCTTATTATAGGACAAATAGGGGATATATATTGAATACTAAATTTAGTGCTGAGATGATCACAATGGAAAAGTTAATTGATACATAAATATGTACCTTAATACTTGCAGATCGTAATTAAGACAGTTACTTGAAAAAATTCAAAAGTCACCCTTGATATACATTGTACACGTTAATGATGACATAGAATACTCCTGCATGATGTTGATTTATTCTAGTTCAAAGAACTGCTTTTATCTAAAAAGCATGAATGCTGTTTGTTATAAGTACAAACTTTAAAGAACTATACGCAGATGCAAAAATAATGGAACCCTGTTACTGGTTTCTTTTTGCTTGATATACCGTAGTCAGGATAGGGTGACAATTTGCAGCTCAGGCAAAATAAAAAAAATACCTGTGTTTAGGGTAACCCTATCCTACCTAAATTTACTGATGAAACCTAGAATTTTTTTTCAGATTTTCTGGAAAAATATAATTTTATGCATTTTGAAAGGCCAAATGCCTTTCAAAACTCATAAAATTATGTTTTTTCCAAAAAAAAAAAAAAAAAAAAAAAAAAATCAAAAAGATATGTGTGCCTACCCTACTTAAAATTTTCACTCCCATTACCCCTAAACACACTTAATTTCTTTATTTGGCCTCATAAGTTCATAAACCTGTGCAGTCTAATACACTCAATACCATGTTAAACTAGAACTATCAGAGAATCTGACTATAGGCCCGCTGTGTTACGCTTGTCATGCAGTAAAAACAGCAATAAAGGACCATAACTCTGTTGACAGGTAGCGAACCTAGCCTAGATCTTGCCAATATTATATGCATATATAAAATTTGGTTTGTTTGTTCTCTAGATATTGAACAGAAAGGAAATGCTGATATCAATCAAGGGCCATAACTCTGTTACAAGTTGGAAAAAGTTACGGGGCCATTTTGGCTTTGGCTTGTCCATCCTTCTGTCTGCCCATCCCTCAGCAGGAAATTTCAGGAAATTAAGAGCAGTAGCCTTAAAACTTGGTAGGCAGCTGATAGTAAATATGTTGAGTGAAATTTAATCGCATACACTTTTGAATGAATTCCAAATACTACCACAGTTATCTCTGGGGACACGGCATTTCACAAACATAATTTCAAGCTTCCAGGTCTTTAGTTAAGAGTGCATACCAAAAATATATTTTTCTTATTACTCAACCAAAACATATCTTGTGGGTACTCAAAAGAACCGTCTCAATGAGACGGTTCTTTTGAGCACCCAAAATATATGCTAAAATTAATGAAACAGAAAATATTCACAATTTTATACGCTAAAAATTTTTGCTTACCTAAACCTGTGTAGCTTAGTTATTAAATATGGATTCATCATTTAGATGATTCTATAACAGTGGTGATTCTGATCAGCTGGCTTCATCAAAAGCCAGCTGATCTGGATCTACACTGTATTCAAGAGGATTTAGATTATTTTTTTTAAAGCTAAGCATATATACACAGCATCAAAAGTTAAGCACCACTAACTTCGTAGCTAAATTTTTCAGAGCAAGGTTATGTCATACATGTAAATAAATAAACCTTATGAATAAAGATAATAGACGGATGGCTGAGAATGGGTTTGCTCCCCCCCCCCCCTAGGGAATTTTGCAGACATATCCTATCTTGTAGAGAATTGAAAGCCGAGTCTTTTAAGAGATGTTTGCACTCTGTGCTCCGGGGCGTTAGTCTGTAAGAGCCTGTAACATACGTTACTTAATCAAACTAAGAAAAAGTAAATTGAAAGTTTGGGCTACAAATTGAAGACATTAAAATATTTATTTTTAAAAATCATTCATATAGTCTGCATACTGGATATCTTAACTACATATGACAGCCATTTGAACAAAATTGCGGCTTCCTAAGGTGTCATATGCGTTACATAAATCAGATAAACCATTAAAATTTGCAAGTGTGGCTAACATCATTTACATTCACAATCTCTCTGTGTGTTTTGCAAAATGTTTTTAACCATGTCTGACTAGCCTATGCAATTGGCTGACAGAAAAATTAAAGTTTGTTTCCCTAGCTTGAATATTTTTTCTGGAATAAGCAATTAAACAACCCTACCCCTACCCAGTTTTAAGGTTAAATGTTTGGTATTAAAACTAAAGTAAAAATAGTTAAAAAATATTTGCAGTTGATGAATGTGTTTCATTGTTTGGGATTTATTTGCTTATATGAAAAGACTCATAAATCTTCAAGTTTGTTGCAAAATTTTAATATTAGAGGCTGTAACATATGTTACCTGATGTAATAAATGGGCAAGCTCATTGTCTTTACGTAAGATACGCCTAAAAATGTTTTAATCTCCTCGAGGGAATTTTGCAGACATATTCCTTCTTATAGTACAACTCAAGCTGCATTAAATAAGGGATGTTTGCACTCTCTAAGTTGGGGCGTTAGTCTGAAACAGCCTGTTACATGCGTTACTATATCAAATAAAGGAAATGTAGCTTGAAAGTTTGAGCTAAAATTGTGAAAAAAAACTTGCAGCTGTTGGATATCTTACATTGTTTTGGGATTTTAAACTGGCTCCTATGATAAAGACTTATAGATCTGCTAGTTGTCGTCAAGTTTTAAAGATCAGAGAGCGTTACATATGTTAGCGTGATAAGTAAAATCATCAAACAGTATTTTGACATCAAGCTGAGTAAGGGCCTGCTCCATCCTAATCCCCTTTGGAATTCTGCAGACAAATTACATCTTATGTAACCATTCAAGGTACATTTAATAAGAAATGTTTGCACTCTGTAAGTTGGGGCGTTAGCCTGTAACAGCTTGTTACATATGTTACTGTATCAATTTGAGAATAAGAAATTTGAATGTTTGAGCTACGAAAAGAAGACATCAAAATTATCTAATAAATTGACATTCTTATAGTCTTTATACTGAATGTCTTTACTACATATGGAAGCTGTTTAACATTAATACGGCTAACTTTGGTGTTATGTGCGTTACATGAACCTAGTTATAATTTAAAAGCTATAATTGTGGCTATCGTCATTTAGTTAAATAACTTCTATGACTTGGTTTCAAACTGTTTTATTAGATTTTACAAACATATACTCAATTGAGAATAGGAAAAACCAAGTTTGCTTTTCTATCTTAAATATATTGTCATATAGGAGCTAATACACAGCCCTACTCCAAGTTTTACAGAGAAACGAATTTTGTTATTACCATTTAAGTAAAACACATGAAAGCGATTACAGCATGTGGATATTTTTCATTTTCTTAGTCTGTCTTGCTCATATATCTGCAAGATGTCATTAAGTTTAAGATCAGGACACTTAATGTGTACTTATAAGTCTTTGGTGCCAAAACACTAGAAATTATATTCATCACTGATTATCAAGCCCATGGACTGTTTTTACAGATGTTATCATTGACCTTTTGGACACATTTCCTAATACTGTGCATATAATGCTAAATAAAGAGCCACAAATAGAAAAGATAGTTTTACATTTTTACAAGAAAATACAATAAATGAAATGGTCCAAACTATTTCTCATCGATTTAACACTCATGTTAAATGTTTGTCGTTGTCTGCTTCTGTGGTTAATCATTATTATCACACGCCTCCTTGCAACTAGTAGAATCATCACTCAATATTTCAATCATTTACTGTTATTCAATTTTACCACCAGTCCACTCAAAATTAATGAGCCATTATCAACTTTCCAATTTTGCCATTTATGGCTTGGAACATTCGGAAACTGATGATATGAATTCCTAATAGTTGGCTCTTTGAGTATGTGTTTCAAGTGATACTCAGCAAGTAGGAGAAAGACTAAAACCTTACAAGGAGGAAAACTATGCCATTAAGAGCAATGATACCTGGACTGATGTACCTTGATATTTCTGTGATAAAGAATCATATCTTAGCTGGTTAACTTTTATAAATGTAGCCTTTCCATACATGCAACCCACATATTTTCATGTAATAATGTCTCTGCACTTACTATCTTTCCCCAAGCATTCAAAAACTTATTTGAAGTCTTAGTACTTCTGAAGTGCTGAGACCGAGGTAACTTTTTCCCTTCAGATAAACAAACTAGATGTATCACAGCAGGTAAAACAATGAAATGCAGGATGAACAGAGCGCAAATAGACCCTTTCAATTCAATGATTCACTAAGTTTCTAAAATAAGAGCGCTTATTAAAGGATGTAACATATATAACTCGTCATAATAAATGAGCAAGGGCATTGTCGTGACATCCTTTTTGATTACACAGTCAGAGGCAAGTGTTTTCAAATTCAGTGTTTTCAATGGATCATGAAATGAGGCACCTTATCAACTTGTTTACTCTGTATAAATCTTCCATAGAGCATAATATAGAACTACTGGTTATCCCATTCTACCTATAGTCCACTTTCCTTCTTTTGAATGCAACAGCTAATGATATGGCTGCAAAAACTGAGAAATCATAGGTTTTACATTATTTTAAGACATGCTTCAATGTACTGACATCAAAAAACAACCTACTGCAAACATAATTGATGGCAATGTCCAACTTCATATTCTTTCTCTTATACCAGATAACTTTCAAGGTGTAACAGAAATTGTTTCAGACGGTCTGCCAAAACCATCAAGAGTCAACATTGTAACTAAAGAAAACTTATAAAGTTCTTTGGGCGCAGCAAAATACTATTGATCTAAGACCTGAGGACTTAAGCACCAAAAGACTGTATAGGTTCTATGGCAAATGATGCAAAAAAGCAGCCTATTAAATTTCTGTTTGACCAATGTCAGAAATCTGAAAGTATTCTTAGAGGTACACGATAGAGACATAGATTTTGCAAAATCAGAGCAAAGTTATCATTTGACTAGCACGGATGCAGATGCAGCTGCAGTTAGATTGCTCTTGCCACTTTACAGGAAGAGATATATACCAGAGTCATACTCCATTGTATGCATATATGTGAAATGGCATTAAACCCATATTCAATCAGGTGTTTGATCCCAAGACACTGACATGCTGTTTCTGCGTTTGAAGAATGCTAAGGATTCAAGTTTGGCTGAGTCAAGTTGTTTGACGCTGGCACTGGCCACACATACAAAGAAAATTAAGTCTTTTGATGGCAAAAGAGGAGGATCACACGAAATGCTTATAAGTGATGTTTGTCACAATTACCAATTTTAAAAAGTAATCTTAATTAATGTAACACATATAACACCATAGGAAGCTGTATATTTGTTAAAAAATCTTTTCTTATGTATCAAAGATATTCAGCATGCAAACTACATGAATAATTCAAATAAATAGATAGTTTTATGTCTTCTTTCTGTTTCTCAGACTTTCAATTAATTTATTCTTAAATTGATATGGTAACATACGTATCATACCATTGCAGGCTAAAACCCTAGTTAATAGAGTGCAAACATCTCTTATTTGATGCAGCTTGAACTGTTCTTTAAGGAAGGATATGTCTGCACAAGGGGGTGGAGAGGAACAGGATTGTACTCAGTTTGCAGTCCTAATACAATGCCATGATTCTACTGGTTGTGATGAAATGGGTGATTATTTTGCCATAGAAGCAGACACAATGATAGACATTGTGAGGGTGACTTGAATAAAGATTGTTTTTGAATAATTTTATTTAATAGGAATATTTATTAAATTGTGTCATTTAAATGAGAACTATCATTTTCTATCTATATGTCTATATATTTTAATATTATAGGCATAAGGAAACATGTGATTAAAAAGGTTATATATAACATAGGTAACACAATTCCATGGGCTTGCTATCCGCAATGACTGTAATTACTAAGACTAAGGCACCAGAGGCTAGAGATTAATAGGAAAACATGTGAAAAACGGTATTTTTCTGAAATATCATCTCTTACTTCCAAGAAAATTTCCTAGCTCATTCATTATGCCATGTAACATACGTTACATACTTTAATAAGTGCTCTGATCCTGATGTCAAACTTGCAAATGTATGATTCTTTCTTGCATTAGCAAGACAGTCCCAAAAATGTAAGATATCCACGAGCGTCAAATATTTTCATAAATTTTTCTTAAATAATAGATACCAAAATTGGATACTTAAAATTGGGGGTAGTGTTGTTTAATAGCTCATATAAAACAATGTATTTGAGATAGAAATGCAAACTTTGTTTTTTCTATTAGTCAAATGAGTATTTTAGTAAACTAAGATTAAAAACACTTGTAAAAATGCACAAATTGTCTGTAAAATGAATGATGTTAGTCACGATTTCAACTTTCAAAGGGAAATTTAATCTATGTAACGCATATAACACCATTGAAGGCTGTAATTTTGTTTAAAATGCTGCTTTTATGTAGCTTAGGCATCCAGCTTGCAAACTTCATAAGAAATTTGAATAATTAGATGGTTTAATGTTATCTATCTGTAGCTCAAACTTTCATATTTGATATTTTCCTTATTTTGTTACAGTAACATATGTAACAGGCTGTCAGAGACTAACGCCCCGGAGCACAGAGTGCAAACATCTCTTAAAAGATGCGGCATGAAATTTTCTTCAAGATAGGATATGTCTGCGAAATTCCCTAGGGGGGGGGAGCAGGACCTTTTTTAGCTCGAAGTCTATAACTGCATCATTATATAGGGATAAGATAGTGAAACAATCATGCTATTTTGCCAAAGTATGTGATGGTGAGTCCAACAAAAAGCACATAGGGGTCAAGTCAACTTATTTTCTTTGCAACTTTGTGTATGTGAATAAATGTTGAAAATTTTATGTGAAAAGGACACAAAATTTGTTTCAAGATGTTGGGGGTTACTTCTTGAAGATTTCCGGGCCATAGCAAGAAGTTTTGATAAGTTGCAAAAACTCATGACTTTGTAACCAAATCCGGATATCACATGTACTTTAAATTTTCATTTAAGTATTAATGCAGAGTTTCACAACAGATAAAGATTTTCCGTGCTTGATAAAATTTCTTCACGGTTAATTGAAATTAGTTTCAGTAAAATATAGGTGGTGCTTAACTTTTGACACCGTGTATATATACTGCGCATTTATTGAACTTCTGTTACATCAGGAAGACGGCCACACTCAGATTGAATGCTTTCTAGAAAAAAAAAATCTGGTTCGTAGGCACTATTTTTTTCATTTTACATAAAGCCATCTATCATTGTTCAGGAAACTGCTCTTTCTTCCAATTTTGCTGATGGAAGATACTCAGGCCTTCAGCTGAGGTAACAAACTTCATTCTCACACACCCATTATGGCAGCTTTAATTTGTAACTCACAAGGGCAGATAATTAATCTCACTTTTCTCAAAATATTTCATTTCCTTACTACTAAAGAGTAATTAAACCCTTAAAGCGCCACTCACGACTGCAACAGACGGCAAATTTTGTGACACCTTTCTTAATTTTCGAAAAAAATAAGGCATGATATTTCATGATAATTGTCTGCCAGCAGACAATTCTCATGAAATATCATGCCTTATTTGTTATTTTTTAAAAAGCAGTAAAATTTGAAATTGTCGTCTGCTTCAAATTGTAGGCGGCGCTTTAAGGGTTAAGGGCAGTTGAGAATGATGCAGTTCTTTTGGTTACAAATAAATTGCAGTAGCATTCTCATAAAAATGTATAAGTTACAAGTTTAGAATGTGACAATATTTTTTGCAATCTCATATGCTTGTTTGTTAAGATTTGTGACACACTAAATTCTCTTTATTGTTGGCGATCTACGTCACAAATTTCCGTATCATCTCTATTTCCTTCTTTTACAACAACATTAAAGGGATCAAACATGTTTTTCTATGCATTAACATCTGCTGGACCCCTGAGGGTTGTGTTAAAACCCGTGCCTGAAAGGCGAGGGTTTTACCACCCTAGGTCTGAGGGGTCTAGCAGAAGTTAGTGTATCAGAAAAGCATGTTTGATCGTTATCATTGCATAAAGTCATTTTGTCACTTGAAAACTGGAAAAACACTTCAAAAAGTTCATTTTTGTATTACTATAATGGCGGGCAAAAGCATGAAGAAAAAGCCTGTTCCAGAGCAAAGACTTAAATCATCCTAATATCACTAACTTACATTCAGTTCTATGCACGTTACTGTTGATGACATCAATTTTTGTAACGGCCTAGAATGCATATATATAAAGTACAAAAGCCATACATCAACAGCAAGTGAATTGCCTAATTAATACATTGGTTTTTGCCGGTTGAAACATGGCTGTTAATAGCGTGCGACACAGCTTTTTATGCAATCATTCACATTTAAGTTATACATCGAAGGAAGAAACTGACAAATCATTATTTCAGTAACTTTGACAAACACTAACCCTAAGTGCTAGTTGTTTGTTGGTCATTGCCTGTATTATCAATTTGCTCTATAATACTAGTTCTTATGTGGAATAATGGTGAAGATTTGTACATGACCTTTTAAATATTGCTATTATTGCTACTTTCGATGAGAAGTTAGTAAAAATCTGTCCTTTTTTAGTTTTTGATAAAATATAATAAAAGCTGTGTGCTAAATAGTCTAATTAGCAGAAGCATGGGCTACTTCAATTATTATAATAAGTGTTAGATTACTGTATCCAATACTGTCTGTCTCATACAAATTGAGAAACAGTAAAAATTGCCCTGATCGGGTGCCTTGTTTTGCGACTTTTCATCTTGGTCTTCATTGGTTAATGTCTAATAAGTTGAATGGTCTACTGTTTGTTGTAAGGGGTGCATGTTATGTTTCAAGATGAATGGCCCTGCCAAGTATGGCTAAGTCTGTCTGTAAACTTTTTTCTGAAAGAATTCTTCAAAAAAGTTGATTTTGAAAAAAATCAGCAGACAACAAAAAAGCATAAAAATTTTCCCAGGGGGGCAGAGTTTAAAGGATGTGGTCAGAATATGCAGCCGCCATCTCCTTCGGAAGGGAGAAAATTAGTCTGAAAAATTAATGATAAACCAATTATAAATGCTGTACTTTATTGATTAACAAGATCAAAAGTAATGCTGGGCCTTGGCGCAAGTAAACCTGTCTTCAGGGTTTGCAAACAACAAAAGCGCAGACCAGCCTGTGCTGATGCGCAGACTGTTCAGCGCCATTGTTATTCGCTTTTCTGAAAGTATTATATCTGACTTGCTACAAGGGAAATTTCAATTTACTAGCTTGTCTCTGTAGCTGAGGAGACTGATTTCAGTCTCGCTTTGTCGGAAACCCCTAAGACTGTGGTTTTCTCGCGCCACGGCCCATGCTAATGAGAATTCTTACATGACTAACAAGCAATCATCCAATATAACAAGAAGCTTAGCCCTAGAAGATAAAACGGATAACCAAATCATTATGATAAAATAGTTGACCAAATCATTATGATAAAATGGGTAACCAAATCATCATGATAAAATGGGTCATCAAATCATTTTGATAAAATGGATAACCTAATCATTATGATAAAATCATTGACCAAATCATTATGATAAAATGGGTAACCAAATCATCATAATAAAATGGGTCATCAAATGATTTTGATAAAATGGATAACCTAATCATTATAATAAAATGGGTAACCAAATCATTCTGATAAAATGGGTAACCAAATCATAATGATAAAATGGGTAACCAAATCATAATGATAAAATGGGTATTTCCAAAGCATTTTGATAAAATGGATAACCAAATCATAATGAAAAAATGGATAACCAAATCATAATGATAAAATGGGTAACCAAAACATTATGATAAAGTGGGTAACCCAATCATAATGATAAAATGGGTAACCAAAATATTACGATAAAGTGGGTAACCAAATCATTATGATAAAATGACAAAACAAGCTATTCTAAAATTGGTAACCAATCTATTATGATCAGAATGGGTAACCAAATCATTGAGACAAAATGGATAACCAAATCATTATTTTTCATTTTTTCTCAGCTAAAATATATGCTCTGCCTACTCAACTGAAATGTCTCTATGAGATGCTTTGAATGAGTCCCAAAACAAATGTTTCTGTTAAGACAACAATTTAAATATCTTTTTTGTTAGAAAAAAAAGAAACATGTATTAACCCTTAAAGCACCAAGAAAAAAAATGCATCTGAAAATGTCGTCTGCTAAAGTCGTCTGCTGCAAATAATTGCCTAGCATTACTGATGAATTAAGTATTGAAGCAAACAGCGTGGACCCAGAACAGACTGCTAATATAGAGCAGTCTTATCTGGGTCCACACTGATTGCCATAGAGGCTTCTTTTAAAAACATTTCAGCAGACGAGAAAAGCAGACGACTTTTGTTGCGATTGGCGCATTAAGGGTTAAGTAACCAAATCACTATAATGTTTTTATTTCTACACCAAAACATGATAGGGGCACTCGACTTGATATTTCATGTGAATCTCCAGGATTTCTGGAAAGGGGGTTCAGATGTATAATGGAGGGTTTGATTTGCTGACTTTACTTCTTTCTTAAATAGCCCCATGAAAATGAAATAATTTGGACGCAACATGGATCAGTTACTGATGAAATAAAATTATCGTTTGCTGCAGTCATGACTATTGCAGGCTCTAATGATAGTAGGGACACCGTCACGTCCTAAGTAATAAGGTTGCAAAGATCAGGAATCGATACAATCAAGTACCACACCTGACCCAGGATACCAATGGGAAAGTGACAAACTCACAGAAGACACCACAAACGAGAGCCAAGAGGTCAGCCCTTTCCCAGCAGGTGACCACAAAGCACATATTAACAGACGCGCACAAAACATAGCAAACACAAGACAGAACAAAAACATAAAAGATCCACAAAAGAAGTACCGCCTTGGAACGGTCAGTAAAATATTTTACTGGAGGGCTTAAACCGGTTTAACGGCGCCAACAAGCATTTTTTCTCAAAGAGCTTGAAGTTGAATACACAAGTAACACACCAGGTAGGCGGCAATCAAAAACGCCAATACTATTGAGGAACACAGATCAAAATCCTTAGAAACAGAGTTTTTGATTGCCATTTGTCGCCAAACTGGCGACAAATGGCAATCGAAAACACTGTTTCAATCGAAAACACTGTTTCTATCGATTTTTGATCCGCAATCGCCAATCATTAAAGTCGAAAAAGTATGTGGTAGGCATTTGAAATATAGCTATAGTGTCTGTAAAATAAGCTGAGTTTCACAAGCAAAAATGGTCTTAAAGGGCAACAGAATCGCTTTCTTTAGTCATCTTTAATTACAAAATTTCCATGGGGGAGGCCCCCAAACCCACTAACGAGAGGGGGCTTACCCCCCTCTCGTGCCTTCGCCACTCGGTGAACATCAACTGCGTTGAATGGCCCTACCACTTTCCTAAAGCCGACGACAGCCCTGCAATTTAAAGAAAGTTTTTCCGGATATGAGATACATGGGTGAAAGTTCAAAATTTCCAAAATCCTGAACTTTTGAAACTTAAATTTTAAAACTTGCAGTATGCCCACTGAATATTTACACTTTCAAATTTAAATGTTCAAAATCATAAGTACCAAAATCTCATGTACTGGCCCATACAGACTTGGTTTAACACTCATATCCTGCCAATATATTTCGTCCTTTTTTATTTTTTTGTATGAATTACGTCCCAGTCATGTCAGGATGGGTCGTCCTGGCTTGAACCAGTTCTAAGCAGAGGATAAGGACACAATGCAATGCCTCCAGTGAGGCTTTAACCTGCAACCCCTCAATCAAGAGTCAAGCTATCTAACAATGAGCCCCTCCTAATGAGTCCTATTTTGTCTTGAAAATGTTGTCTGCTTATTATGCCAGCTGCATTTACTCAAACGCGCTCCAGAACAATTTTACAAATTAAGTTAGCAAACACTATGAATCCTGATCAGACTGTTCCTTAAAAGGAAAAGTCTGATCTGGGTCCACATTGTTTGCAATATAGGGTACAAAAGCACATAGCAGTGGCAGACTACTGAGCAGATGACAATTGAGGGGAAAGGGTAAAACCTTGAAAATACAGTATCACATTGAAATGAGCTGCGACATGAGTTTTCCAACAATGTGGTATGTGCAACCAGCAGGGCTCAGACCAGACTGTGCGTATGTGTTTGCTAGTCTCTGAATAGTCTTTGACTGTTATGCTACTGACTGAACATCACTTGGAATTTCTAAGCTTAAAAGGAGGCTGCACAGGCTCGTCTGAGTCTATACTTGTCAAAATACCAGATTATTGGAAATCACATGTCACTGCTCAAATCGATTTTTTCCTTACATACACTTAAAACTTGGAATGATTTTATATACAGCATAAATAGACTATGTAATCAAGCCTCCAGCTAAAAGTGTGTTTCCACCTTTAACCCTTTGTATACTAATGGATTCTTCCTTCTGGCTTGATGCAATAAACTTGGGATAGTCCATTGTTTGTTGCTTTACGTCCACTCACATCTGTTGCCAGACATGTTACCAACTGCGCTACATCTAGGGGTGTCAGATTATAATTTTCAAAAAATATTGTATTCTTGTTTCTGAAGATCTTTTTTACCTTTACAAACAGTGAAGACCCTGATGAATTGCCGCATTAAGTATCAATGTTTGCAAAAGAACTCATTTAGGGGGTTCCCATATACAAAGGGTTAAAATAATTTTCTTATTCTCAATCTTTTGAGCACCCAAAACTATTGGGCCTTGACGCGACAAAATCAATCTTCAGGGTTTCCGAGAAATAAAGACTCAAACCAGATTCCTGAGCTGCCTGGGTAGAAAATTCGCTTGTAGCATGTTTAGATATAACAACAAAGGTGCCAATCAGAATGCATGGATGGCCAGGCTAGTCTGCACCTTTGCTTTTCCCAAACCGCCTGAAGACAGGAATTATCGAGTCGTTGCCCAAATGATATATAAGAAGAAAAAAATTACACTAAAATTTTTGCTTACCTGGACCGATAAACAATTTAAAAGTATAAGGATAAGAAAGTATTCACAATTTTATGCTAAAGGGCTGCGTAGCTTAGTCGGTAATGTGTCTGACTGCAGATATGTATCTGATTGCAGATCAAGTGGTTGGGAGTTCAATCCCGGCCCGGTCCCATACTTTCGCGAAGATTGATCATGAAATAATTTCTACAACTATTCTCCCCCCTTCCGCTTGATCAAGAAGGGTTGTTGTCAGTTACAAGCGAAAGTATGTGCATGAATTACTGGTTAACCACTTAGTCAAGCTTGCTCAGGTAAAAAGAGTGGTTAAGTGAACTGACCATCCAGACATGACAATAGCTGTTGACTGGGATGTTAAGCATCAAACCAACACCCCCTCCCCCCCCCCCCCCCCAAAATTACACTTAAATTTTATTTGACTGGACATACAGGTATAAGATTTATTCAAATGTTCATCATACTAATACTGTGAAACATACATGTATATAGGGAAGCTAAAAGCAAACAATATGTGAGCCGCGACATAAGAAAACCAACAATGTGACATAAGAAAACCAACAATCAGAGTCTTCACTGAAAAATCTTGGGTCAAAAGTTACTAACTGAAAGCACAGTGAAGACTGATCAGACTGTGCACTTGCCCAGGCTGATCAGATTCTTTGCTTGGAGTACCGTAAAATCTGCCTAAAACGGCCACTCCCAAAGACCGAAAATCAGTTTTCAAGAACAATTATCGCTTAATGCAGGTCAAAAGCTTTGCAGAATGCTCCCGTGGAGCATTCTGCAATACTTTCGACCTGCATTAAGCTAACTTTTGTCATTAAGATCTTTGTTTTGTCTATTTTTGAGCGGCCATTTTACACAGATTTTAAACAGGTGTTACTGTACACTCATTTTGTTGGTTTTATCATGTCATGGCTCAATTGTATCATAAAAGAATTCTATACAACAAGTTAAAAATCTCCATTTCCATTTTAATACAAAGTTAACAAGTATTTAACACATTCCCCATTAGTGGCAAATTTTATCGCCAGCTGATAACCTTAAGAAACACGCTGGAACTGGATCTATTTGACCCTCTTATAGCATTGTCGAAATGTTTTGAAAAAGTTGACCAAGTATATCCGGACCCAGATTTCAAAACTATTTGACACTCGCATGTTATTCCTAAGTTTGTTTTTTTAAAATGTGCAGAAGACAAAAAATCATGAAAGATTACCCAGTATGTAAAGAGTTGACCCTTTTGTCCAGTTTGATATAATAACAATAGTTTGTATGAAAAGTTACAAGTTTTTTTTTTGTTTGGTTTGATGCTTTACGTCCCAGTTAACAGCTATGGTCATGGGGGGACGGTCAGTTCATTTAACCACACTTTTTCCTGGGCAAGCTTGAACAAGCGGTTAACCAGTAACCAGTAATTTGTGCACATACTTTCGCTTGTAACTGACAACAACCCTTCTTGAATCAGTGGCTGGGATGAGAATGACCGTAGAAATTATTTCACGGTCAATCTCCAAGAAAGTATGGGACCAGGCCGGAATCAAACTCGCGACCCCTGCATTCAGACACATTACCAAATGTGCTATGGAGCTCAGTAAATTACAAATTTTAACATTTTGCAAGCTGGTTCATCTTTTATACTTTTTTTGTCGTCGTCTGACTTTTTTCCAAGTTAATGTATTCGAAAAATTCTTTCACTACACTATCCGAGTGTAAAATGGTTTGAATCCAGATCAGGACCAATGTTCTGTTTGTCCTGATCTGGGTTCAAACTGTTTGCAAAGGTTATCAGCAAATGACAAAAGTCACTGCTAGCAGAGAAAGAGTTAAGGGGACACACTAAGCCCCAATTCTCACAAGTACACAGAACTTCTGCAAATATTGCAGACCTTAGCCCTTTACTCCATAGGCTATTTTTAGATCATGACATCATTTTTAACTTTCAGACAACATTTGAAAAAAAAGAAAGAAATAATAATGTTAAGCGTTGAATAGTTTTGAAAACATTATGGAAAATGGAGCATTTGCTCCAAAAGAGCAAATGTTCCATTTTCCATAATATTTTCAAATACATGATATTTCAAAAGCGTCAAAAGGGGCTATTATGGAGTAAAGGGTTAATCAGACCCAATAATCTGTATCTATTTACTGGCTTCCAGAAAAAAGTGGTTTAATACACCCTGATAAAAATTGGAAATAAAACAACAAAACGTCTTCTTTATAAAATACAAATAAATATGGGCCTGGTCATATAAAAAACCCAACTGTCTTTGTGGTTTGTGGCAGCCTGCTCAGTTAAAAAAAAACTCACTTTAATAAAAATATTCATCTCATAGCGAGTTTATGAAATCCACAAAACAGAAAGTAGGTTGTCAATAGCATCAGCTTTGCGATGTGTCAATACCGATCTATTTTTAGATTGATCAGCTTTGTTTCATTTGATTCACTAATCTCTTATTATAGCTATGCAGATAAAGTCCCAAATACCGGAATGATGAAAAAATGTCCAACTGTAGTGCTTGTTGATAGGTGCCGAAGTTTCAGACTTTGCATGCTTTGTTCTAATGCATGTCGTTATACAGGGTTCCCACAGAAATTAAAAAACACAATTCCATGATTTTTTCCATGATTTGCAATGATCAACAATGTTATTTCCATGACTATTTCTACCTCCCCTTTTAACTGCATCTTCACCACGCTGAGCATAAATGCGGAATGCATTAACAGTAATGTATTTAAACAAGCATGCTTGTAGACCATGCATGCATTTTGAAATATAATTAAATCTTGAAACCATCAGTAGCATGAAAACTACCTGTCAGACACACAAGTTTTGTGTGTCTGACAGCTAGCTTTCTGGCTACTGGTGGTTTTGTCAAATTCGTCATTTTTTGCTTCATGGGTCACTTGGTCCCACCAATTGTGAAGACAGCTTGTATCTATCAATAAAAGTTTACTATTATTCGATTTTTAAAAAATGTTGCAAAACTAAAATCCACACTTACTCCCTTGCAGCACTTAAAAACAATGTTGCTTATAAAACTCTTTCAAATCTGCAGAAACAGAGTAGATCCGATGAGACAATATATTTCAGGGCCTCCATGTAAATGAAATCAAATTTTCTTAGTTCTCAACCAAACGAAAGTTGTGGGTACTCAAAAGAACCGTCTCAGTGAGACGGTTCTTTTGAGCATCCAAAACTTATGTTTAAACTGAAGGAGAAGAAAATAATAGCATTTTTACGTACCAATTTTTTTTTTTTAAATCTGGACCAGTGAATATATCTAGATCTACATTGTTATCACACTTGATCTTATGCCTTTTAATTCACTCCAAAATTATCTTGTTTTGTTTTAAAGTTATGTCCAAAATCCCATTTCAAGATAATGGATTTTTGACAGGGGTGTGTGAATATGTAAATATGATACTGTCCAGGGACAAGTAAATGGCCATAATGTACTTGACAAAAGAATATTTTACTTGTCCTAAACTACAGATAATGCATACAGAATTCAGCTTAGTCCTAATTGAGATGAAATAATATATGTGATGAAATCATATATTCTTTTGAAAACAGTATGAAACCAGATAAATACTCTATTGAAAACAGTGTAGATCGAGATCAGCCCATACTGTTTTCTGCACAGCATGCAAACTCATAATAATCAATCCAAAAATGGAACTGGAATGCTTGTAAATCAGACTATCTCAGGAAAAGTAAGTAATTTTTTTTAATTTATCCTAAATAAAATGGGACACATGAAGCAAATTTTACAACATAGAAATAAATTCAAATCATACAGTTAACATTCACAATTTTATTGCATAAACTTACTCGGAGTGAAAAAAGGACGTTTTTAAGAAAAGAGAAAAAATAACAGGGAAAACAAGGGCTCACATGAAAGCAGGCCCCCAGATAAGAGTGTGTAACTGTAATTTTTTTTTTATTTCTCCACCAAAACATATGTTGTGGGTACTCAAAAGAACCGTCTCATTGAGTTGGTTCTTTTGAGCACCCAAAACACATGTTTAAACTGATGGATAAGATAATAATCGCAATTTTACGCAAATTATTTTTCCTTAACTGGCCCTATGTGAAAGCCCACATATTTTGAGTATGTACCTTACCTAGGGCAATGCATTAACTGAAATAAATACCATATTTGACCTTATAAGAGCATTGTGCACATAACTATCAAGACAAGTGAAAAGTCTGATGTTATCAAATGGGCCGTGACGCGAGAAAACCTGTTTTCTTGAGTTCCACCCATGTAAGACTGAAACCAGTCTGCTCAGCTACATAGACTAGGTAGAATAGCAGTACTGTAAAACCTGTCTTAAGCAGCCACTCAAAAAGACCAAAACTGGTTTTCAAGACCGATGATCGCTTAATGCAGGTCAAAAGTTTTGCGGAATGCTCCAAGGGCATTCTGTAATACTTTCGACCTGCATTAAGCTACCATTTGTCATTAAGATCATTGTTTTGTCTATTTTTGAGTGGCCGCTTAAAACAGGTTTATACTGTACAATACTTTCTGGCCTCCAGATATCGAATTGCAAAGGTGCTGATCAGACTGCACGGATGTGCAGGCTGGTCTGCGCCTTTGTTGTTTGCAAACCCCAAAAAACGGGTTTCTCACATCAGCCCAAATGTAAATTCGCAATTTATTCATGATGGCTAATAATTTATGTGATGCAGGCCTTGCAGGGCAATATCTATTTCAAGATATTTTTATGGTCTGAGATAAATCCGTTATTTTGCCCCTTTTATGGCCCTTTTTCTGTCATGGTTGCAGAACAGGTAAACAACAGTTTATCTTGTGGTCCCATCATGACCCCTCTTTAAATCTTCTTTCTTGACTTGCATACATATCTGCTTCCATAATATCTATAAATAGAAAAAATAAGAAACTTGCATTAAATCTATAAATAGAACCATTATTAAAGAATCTGTGCATCATTACAGTGAGGTTACCTTTATAGAACCACTAACGCATGTTATGACAATATTTATTGACAAAACATTCGTTATTCTCTGATGACTAGCAATGCCTCTAACAAAATATATATCTGTTCCTTGAAATTATTTTGTAGGGAAAATATTTCATTGTTTTCCCCTGCATGATGTTGGCTACGGTAAATGGTCTAAAATTTCGAACACCTAAAATTATCGCCGAAAATAATTTTTAAAACATCCTAAAAAATCGAACACTGCCCTTTTTCGGAAAAATGAATTTCTAAAATTACGAACACACGTTATTTTCGGCGGAAGACCGATGTCCGTTTATCTGTTTGTGTCCCATCTGTGTTCGGTATACTTCTACCGTACAGCGCGTGAGCGGTAGCGACATTTGGAAGGTTCCATTCTTCTTAGATGGGTAATCTGGCACGTGACGTTTTATTTCGCATGCCAGCGCGCGACGTTATACGTTATACATTATTCAAGGTCACCAGCAATGACGAACTTGATGCACGGACAAGTTCCTGCAACGATTCCGAAACTGCTTTGACTAACCCTATTGAGTATATGTATCCACCCAAATGGCTGAGATCATTATTTACTACTGACCAAACATTGACCTTCAGGCCGCGATTCGGCTAATTGTATGTGAATTATGCACGTTGACACTCAATAGTGTGCTGTACATGTACATGTGACACGTGCTCGTTTTTTTTCTCTAAAATACTAGCCCCGAAGAGAGAGAGAGTTGCGGAAAATGAGACAATCACTTAGACGAGAGAGAATAAAATAAGTTGATGTATAGTGATTGCCGTAGACGTTTGCAACACAAGGGGTCATTCGGTTTCGTGCAAAATGCAGAGAAAATCGTGCAAGTCGCACGTTTTTTTTTTCTCACCGAGACATCCAACGCGGAAATTAAAGCTACCGTATATTTAATATTTTTACCGACATGCCTGCAAGAACTCACACGTGGTCATCATCTCATTTTTATTCATGGTACTTTACCGTAAACTTAAGGCTTAAATATATATGAGACTGACACCCTTACTCCCCCCTCCCCCTTTTAAAGGATTTCCCAGTTCGGCAATATGTCTAAGCCGCGTGCGACACGGAGGGCAATTCTATCAGTCTATGCGTGTGCTCTTTTCTTGAACAACTCGGACCCGAGCATGAAATCAACTTGCGTGGAGCCCCATATGACCTGGCAAAGACCCTACTGGAACTTATGACAGATGTGATCAGCGAAGGCTCAGGAGAGCATTTGTGTTTGCACAATCTAGTCAGGGTCTCGCTCACTAACAAATATTAAACAGGATGAAGACTCGAGCCAAATAAAAATTCTAGACATCTACGTAGGCCTACGTTGTCTTTAAAATACTTGTAGGCGGTTTTCTAGGTACATGTAATAATGGCTATTCCTATCAATCAAATTCCTCAAAATGGAACATTTTAACAAACTGTTGAGCCGATCGCGGCGTGTCTGTTTGTCCTCATGAAACTGTACATGGAAGGTCCTACAAGTGCATTACCGGTATAATGTACGCACAGACGCACATACATGTACCAATAAATAAATTGATTGTAGCACGATTCTGCATCTTGATGAATTTAATATTTACATATTTAATTTCATGAAATAAGCCAGTTCATAAGATTATGTTACCTATCGCATATGCGAGCAGCGAAGGCTCAGACGAGCCTGCGCATCCGCGGAAAATCGCCAGCGCCTTAACTGCCCACACAATGAAAGTGCATGCCGTGGCTGTGAATTTAAAATCAGTAGAGCCCTTGAGATGATCGGGACATCTCGGAATTCGCTTTATTTACCACACGTCTGTAGAAGTATGTACCCCGACTTTGTTACATGCGAAGATCAGCCTGCGCACGGCACAGTCTTATCAGCACCTTTGTTTCTAGAACAAAACATGAAACATTTTGTCGGGCAAGTTCTGGGCCCAAACTGTCTGCTAAATTAGTTCGTCACAGCCTCTTTGGGGAGGGGGGGGGGGCTCCTAGGTCCCACCCTGGGTCCGGCACTGCTAATAGTATCAGCAGCAGACAAAGGGACGGGGTAATGGTTCGCGGACATGTTTGAGATCAAAGAAGCCGACTATCAGACCACGTGTTTTTGTTGTTTTAAGACTCTGGTAGCACGCGGTGGCCCTGGCTTACGAAAGCGGACTTAGCACACAAAACATAATTGCCTAGCTGTGTCTCCTTTTCATGGGCTTGCATGAAATAAAAAAAAAAAAAACAATTTCAATGAACTCGAGCATGAAACGGCGCACTGCATGCATGAAAAACTAGATTTGTGGTACTTGTCTGAATTTTTCCTTTTCTTTGAGATATGAATGTACCCACGTACGCATCGGCTCGAAGCCAATATATCATAAATTGAGCGGCGACACAATGCATTTTGACGAGTGTAGACTCAGACGAGCCTGTGTAGCCTCCTTTTAAGGTTACAAACTCCAAACGATGTTCAGTCAGTAGCTTAACACTCATAGAATATTCAAGCGACTAGCAAAGGCTCTGAGCAGACTGTGCATATGCGCAGGCTGATCTGAGGCTTTGCTGGTCTCACATACCACATTGTTGGAAATCTCATGTCACGGCTCAATTATATTCTTTCGAGGCATCGGTCGCAAAGTCGGACGTTCGCTTTCATTATTAATTCTTGGTATGCCTGTTTGCCCCTGATTTGGTTTGGCAAGACGCCGCAAAACATCGGAGATCTTCTGCATCCAAACTATTTGCAAACTTTGAAAGCAGATGGGAGAGAGAGAGAGAGAGAGAGAGAGGGAGGGAGGGAGGGAGGGAGGGAGGGAGGGAGGGAGGGAGGGAGGGAGAGAGACCAGTGCTTGCATACAAATCTCTTTTAATCTCGAAAAATATCATGTATCAGTAGGGTGCTGAAAATGACACTTGGAGATACTTCTCGTGCGCATCGGCTTTTGCACGACAAGTCGGATATTCGACAGTATTGACGCTTTGCATGCTTTCTATCGCATGCCCAAATGTTTAAATTGATGAAACATTTTTTCCTGAATTCCATTCGGATCTGATCTGGATCCGAACTCTGACAACGTTTTTTCCTTTTTTTTAAGGGAGAGAGGATCCAAATATCACAAAAAGCGGGCCATCATCGGCACGCCAGCAAAACGCCTTTAAATGGTGTTTCCCTACCGTGCTGATGATGACCCAACGTTGAATGCTGGCTTGGTAGTTTTTGAGAATTTCAGGGGATCCGGTCCAGTATTGCTAAGAAATTCTATGTTTTTGTGATTATTCAGGTGGGGAGGGGGTCCGGACCATCTGCCCCCCCCCCCCCCCCTCTGGATCCGCGCATTAGACCGGAATATGTCTACACTTATTGAGATATACTGAAAACCCATTTTATCGTGCGCATCGGCTTTTATACAACACTTTGCGTACTTTCTATAGATCGACAAGTAGAGAGAGAGATGCGTTTTCTTTTTTAATTTCGTCATTTTTTTAACTCAGAGAGCTCGTCTACGTATTTCAAAGATTCGTGTTTATCTTTGCAAAAAATTTTGATCGACGAGATGTCCTTGAGTGACTGTATTACATTATAAACGGCATTTGCGCAGATGGAGAGCAAGCGAAAAGCGTTTTGGTTTTCTGAAGGAAGAACGAAAGTGTAGCGATTCATCGGTAGTCCGAGGTTAAATAAGTGGACTTTTATGACTTGTAAGTAAATTGAGTGACATAACATGCACGTGCCTGGCTCTCGACTTGGCAATTACCGCATGCGCTGGATATTTTACTGACTCACTCCGCAAGAATTTAGCGGCAGTTGAAAAGAAAAATGAGTAGATAGCGCAGAATCATATCGCCGTGTTTTCAACACGTTTCTACCACATTTTTACTTCCATATATACCGTTTTGTTCCTGATAAAGACCACATTCTAAAATTACGAACACTAGCACTTTTTCAGAAACGTAATTTCTAAAGTTACGAACATCGGAAATATAATTATTTTTTAGTGTTCGAACTTTTAGAACATTTACCGTACATCAGTACTATAGTTTCCTGAAGAGATTACACTTTCTCCCTTACAGAATCACATACAGTAAAACCTATGTAAAATGGCCACTCAAAAATAGAAAAAACAAAGATCTTAATAACAATTGGTAGCTTAATGAATGTTTAAAAGTGCTGTAACTCTTTTGACCTGCATTAAGCGATAATTGGTCTTGAAAACTAATGTTCAGTCTTTTTGAGAGTGGTCATTTTACACAGGTTTTACTGTGCATTTGGTCCCTGCATGCTTAATTTTTTTTAAAATCACACTTAACCCTCAAGACTAACCTTCCAGACATCTGACAATCTTAATTTTTTGCTTCATATTTTAACCAAAATAACGACTAGGGCTGCCACGTTTACGAAATTTGGTAAACGTTTACACGAGTTCCAGTAACCAAAACGATTCCGTTTACACGTAACTTCCAGAATGATTTTTTTTCATTATGCAGATCGGTAAAATCGCCGATATTTTCCCTAAAACCCTTTGAAAAATTGACCTTGTGGAAACATTCGAAATTGTTTCTGGTTGGGTGTTGTGACTCGTACATTACGGACATTTTCTTCAGTTGCAAGCGTGTAATTAATGAGTGGACACACACAAGACATAACTGTGAATTGTCACGTACGCATCAATACACACGCTATATATAGATAACCTTATTTCAAAGAAAGGTATAAACTATACATACTTTTCTAAAATAAGCGAGATATACATGGCCTGCAGATGATTGACAGTCTTTTTCTCTGATCTATATTATAATGCACCAAGATGTAAAAGAAAATAAATTATGTGTTGAATCTGAAGTCAGTCATAGGTAGTGAGACAATACAATCAAAATTATTTTGAACCTGTCCAGTTCTTAGAAAATTTATCAAGTACCGTAGAAAGGTGCATACAACCCGCACTTTTTTTACCCCCACAACTCATGAAATAAGGGGGATGCGGGTAGTGTAATCGAACTCAAAATTTGGAACTTTTTCCCAAACACAAGCGGACCGATTTTCGGATTCTCATGGAATAATTGGAGAGATTTTCCAAGTAAAATAGCTTTGCACTTACATGCCAGTACATCATGAGTTATTCCATCATGTTGCTGAAGTCATTTAGGCCTAACAGACATTGAAAACCGCACACAAAACGGTTTTTCCAGTCTCTGTCATCAGCTGCCTGAATTTGTTGTGTGTAAGTGCATATACACTGCCTGGTTCCCGCTATACTAAAAGCAGTGCTTAGTATTTATGTGAAAACCGATAATCACTCAAGCGTTCTATTTTTAGATGCTTTTATTATTCTCTGCATAATTGAAGAGCTCATTTGGAACAACACGGCTTTCTTCCTCTGAAATTGTATTTTTGAGTTGCTTCCCTTGCCTGGAGAGATGTTTATTGACATGACATGTGCACAAACCATGTCTTGAAGCTTCACAATAGTAAATCTATTGCCAATTATTGCACTAATTGCGGATAATTGATGTGTTTGGAGACTTAGGTAAACATAATTAGAACTTGTGATGACATCATGTGTGAAAAATAGAGTTTGCAAGGTAAGCTTTTTGTTTGCAGTTGACACACACGGACCTTTAGAATGCTGAATTTGGGGTGCGGTCAATACTTACGAAATCCATTTTTTCCAGGATTTTGGGGTCAAAAGTGGGGGTGCGGGTTTTGTATTCTTGCGGATTATACTCGGCTGTATACGGTATGTATGATTTTTCTCTAATGGCAACTTGTCATTAATGGAAACCTCACTGTATCTGTTTGGATCATTGGGCCAATGTGCTTGAAGGGTATATTGTGATACTAAGATTAAAACTTCCATTGTGATGGTTTGGGTTAGTAAAGGATCACAGGTTTAGATAAACACAAATTTTCAGCGTAAAATTGTAAATATTTTCTTACCGATAAAGTTTAGCATATGTTTTCACTACATAATTTCATTGAGACGGGTCTTTTGAGTACCCAAAACATATGTTTTGGTTGAGAAATAAGGAAAATATTTTTCTGTTACACACTCTTAACTAAAGTCCTGTTAGGATTATGAATGGTAGTAACTATAACATGTCCATATTCATTCTAGCTACTGAAAGTATGGGTCAAGTGAAGTGGTGGACAGATTCAATAGTTGCTTTTGTTTGTTTTGTGTGTTTGATTTGATTCTTTTCATCCCAGTCAACAAATTTTCAGTTATGTCGGGATGGGTCTTTCTTGGTTGAACCAATATTAAGCAAGGATTAATGTTTCTTGCTAAAGGACACAACCAATGCAGGGAGCGCAGTGGCTCAGTGGTAGAATGCTTGACTTGAGACAGAGGGGTTGCCTCACCGGCATCACTGTGTTGTGTCCTTGAGCAAGACACATTTATCCTTGCTTAGTACTGATTCAACCCAGGAAGAAATGTCTCCACATAACTGAAACATTGTTGACTGGGACGTAAAGAATCAAATCAAACAAGGACACAAGGCAATGACGCCAACGAGGCTCGAACCTGCAACCCCTCCATCTTGAGAAAAGCACTCTACCACTGAGCAACTGCAGGCCTGATTCAATAGTTGCAATGAAAAAATTCAATAAGCAATGCTAAGCAATGCTTATTAGATACCCCCGCACAATAAGAGTCAGTGAAAAAACTTGGCAAGATATAGATCAAACCAGCAGACCTTAGTTTTGAAAAGAAGATTTCAGTAGAATCTGTGCAAACATAAATTATAAACTCCTTCATGCATATGTTCAATGTGTCTACATTGTATCGGCAAAGTATCATATTGCTCCATCAAAAGCTGTGGTAGGAGTTGATCGGCCCATAATGGCACTATCCATGCATATACAAAAGCCATATAAGGGAAAAATTGTCTAAGTTCAGCAAAAATTATAATCTCCTTCATGCATATGTTCAATGTGTCTACATTGTATCGACAAAGTATCAAATTGCTTCATCAAAAGCTGTGGTAGGTGTTGATCGGCCCATAAAGGCACTATCAATGCATATACAAAAGCTATATAAGGGAATAATTGTCTAAGTTCTCACAGCTATCATTTTGTCAAAATTTTTTTTTTCAACCAGACTCCTTCATGCATATGTTCAATGTGTCTATATTGTATCGACAAAGTATCAAATTGCTCCATTAAAAGCTGTGGTAGGAGTTGATTGGCCCATAAAGACACCATCTGTGCATATACAAAAGCCTTATTAGGGAAAACTTGTCTAAGTTCGCACAGCTGTCATTTTGTCAAAATTATTTTTTGTGAACCAAACTCCTTCATGGATATGTTCAATGTGTCTACATTGTATTGACAAAGTATCAAATGGCTTCATCAAAATCTGTGGTAGGAGTTGATCGGCCCATAAAGGCACTATCAATGCATATACAAAAGCCATATAAGGGAAAAATTGTCTAAGTTCTCACAGCTGTCATTTTGTCAAAAATATTTTTTTTTCAACCAGACTCCTTCATGCATATGTTCAATGTGTCTATATTGTATAGGCAAAGTATCAAATTGCTCCATTAAAAGCTGTGGTAGGAGTTGATTGGCCCATGAAGGCACCATCAATGCATATACAAAAGCCTTATTAGGGAAAACTTGTCTAAGTTCTCACAACATGACCATATTCTGAAAAAGTTGATTTTATACAAAAATAGTAAGTGAGTATGATCAGGAAATACCATTTTGTCAAAATTATTTTTTGTGAACCAAACTCCTTCATGGATATGTTCAATGTGTCTACATTGTATCCGCAAAGTATCAAATTGTTCCATCAAAAGCTGTAGTAGGAGTTGATCGGCCCATGAAGGCACCATCTATGCATATACAAACACCTTATTAGGGAAAAATTGTCTAAGTTCTCACAGCTGTCATTTTGTCAAAAATTATTTTTTCTAAACCAAACACCTTCATGTGTAAGTTCACGTGTCTACATTGTACCTGCAAAGTATCAAACTGCTCCATCAAAAGCTGTTGTAGGAGTTGATCGGCCCATGAAGGCACCATCTATGCATATACAAACACCTTATTAGGGAAAAACTGTCTAAGTTCACACTGCTGTCATTTTGTCAAAAATTATTTTTTCTTAACCAAACTCCTTCATGCATATGTTCAATGTGTCTTCATTGTATAGGCAAAGTATCAAATTGCACCATCAACAGCTGTAGTAGGAGCTGATTGGCCCATGAAGGCACCATCTATACATATACAAAAGCCTTATTAGGGAAAACTTGTCTAAGTTCTCACAGCTGTCATTTGTTCAAAAATTATTTTTTTCTGAACCAAACTCCTTCATTTATATGTTCAATGTGTCTACATTGTATAGGCAAGGTATCAAATTGCTCCATCCAAGGCTGTGGTAGGAGTTGACCGGCCCATGAAGGCATCATCTATGCATATACAAACACCTTATTAGGGAAAAATTGTGGCTGTGGTAGGAGCTGATCGGCCCGTGTATGGCCTATAATAGCATAATCATAAAACCCTGTATTAAAAGCCATTTAGAACTACAAAAGGTAATAACTCTAATAGAATTGGCCCCTAGCTCTTACTTTTTTGTCTAAAGTATTTGTCTTGCATATATGAACATGTTTGCAAGGTTATATGAAAATCCAGCTATGACTCTTCGAGTTATTAAGGAAACAAAACATTATGGACGGACAGACGCACGCACGGACGTACCACTGAATGGCCATTTAGGTGGCTAAGAGCTATGTGTCCAAAAACATTATGCATCTTCCAATTTCAAGTGACTAAATTCTGTCAATTTGATTTAAGTGACTATATTTTTGGGATGATAAATTTTTATGGGGCTACATTTTATGTGGCTAAACACAAATTTAACCATCAGGGCCTCAAACTGCAACAGATCTTTATTTTCATTATATCAGGGCTACACCCCTTAGATTAGCTTTTTGACAGTATCAATTAACAATGATTTTTTTTTCTATTTAAGTAGGCATGTAAGATCAAGGCACATAGTGTATGGACAAGACACCTGGTACATGGACATATTTTACCAAGCCACATTATGTAGATGGATGGTGTTGGAGGTCCATACAGATGGATAATTCAATATCCAATTTTAAGTGTCTTTTTTTCAAAACTTACGGGGGTTACCCCCCTTAGTTGATTTATGTAGTTTTAAACAACTTCTTATGTGACTAGACACATAAGAGGTTTTAGCCACTAAAGTGTCAAAAATACCATTTATTAGCCACATAAGTGGTCATTTGTAAACACGGACACACGGACAGACGTGAAAACAGTATAACCACCACAAACAAAGTTTGCGGGGGTATAACTAATGGATTCTTCCAATTGATGATCAGGACGGATATATCATAGTTATCATTCAGCAGACCTAATGCTATATACCATGACCCATGAGGAAGTAAATTTGTCCTTGCGGTAAAGTAGGTCAAGGTCAACCTAGGATCATCATCTGAACAATCATGGAAGGCCCCACATCTCTAATGCTACATAACAGTGCCCAAGGTCATTGGCCTTTTGATTTCAGAAAATTTTTAAAGGGTTTTCACCAGATGGCTATCTTGGTTATATGACAAGATTTAAATTTTGAACTGTTAGAACAATTTTTCTGTTCTCCACCCTAAGGAGTCTCCATATCAAATTGAGCTTAAATTATCCATTTTGTTTCTGAGAAAAATATGTTAAAACATATTGAGCAGGACCTTGGCTAAAACATCTACCTTGACCTATGGTACTTATCTATAAAGTATTTTTCTAAGGTGTTGACTGACGCACAGACAATAGACAGATGGAAACTGACATTTATGTGGCTAGTCATTCATAATACACTGACCCAAAATGAAAACTTTACATAGTATTCAAAAGTATATATTTCGATGATAAATTAAGTTTCGGGGTTAATTTCTTCGATCATCGAATCTTCAATGCCTTATCGATGTCTCTGAAAAAAAATTATTGGATGAAAATCATAAATTGCATAATTTTTATGAATAATTCAGTTCAAAGGGGTCAAAATGAAAATTTCTAAAACAATTAAAACAGTCACACGGATTTTGGAAACAAGAAATTACTGACTGCGTGCTTTAAGTGATGTTAAAAAGATCATCAGTAACCATTGAGACCTCCATTTTTACGAATGCTTAGCAGAATACGTCGCCTTATTGAACTTACGTAACGTTGTATGAGCACGTTAGGGATACGTATGCAATGCTAACAGAGGTGCATATTGGAGTCATTTAACGCTCCCATTTGATGCTTGGACCTGACTTTCCAACCAATTTCATCCTATACGTGTTCTAAGGGGTTCATGACCCGGGATGAAGCAGGCAAAGCAAGAGGTTGACGTTATTTTAGCATGGAATTATGTGGTTATTCATGTGTTGTGTGAGGCCTTGCATTGTCATGCTGGAAAATGCCAGGTCCGTTAATTTGCACAAAATGACTAAATATCTTTTGTGCATGAACCCCGTAAAGACAAGCAATAATGGTTGCCGTTTAAAACGATTACGTGGTCGAGTTAACGCGTTAACGCGATAAGGACGTAACGTCGTCACACGTGCGCGACCAGGTCTGGCACGAACTCTGACATACCCAAATTTGTTGTACCGGTTCATAAAATAATGAATAGTCTGTCTAGAGCAGCCAAAGTGATGCGCAATATCATTTACCATAGACCCCGCAATGAGCACGCCAATAACTTGGTTTCTTGGATCTTTGGAAAGACGTGCCGTCACTAAATGGAAGCGTTTTGTAACAATAAATTATTTTTTATTACCAGTACTCAGCTGCAAATGATTTCTTGTCGGTTTTAAAGCTGTTAGTGAACCACCTGTTCCTCAGCACGTGCAACGTAAGGAACACGTTTTTCAGGCGTTGACGCTTGAATAGACCTGGGATTTGAATAAAAATTGCATAATTGTTATCTGAGACGAAGACTCGATAAGCATGCGTAAATCTTACAACGACATGCATACTAACAAAACAGTCATTCAAAGAAATAAAGTGTAAAGTTTTCATTTTGGGTCAGTGTATGTAAACTCAAGTGGCTTTTTCTCTTTAGTGGCTTGCCACCTGAGAGCAAATATTTGTCACAGAATTAAGAGGCGTTGCCATTTACTTTTGCATCTTATGGAATAAATTACAAATCACTCCATCTTGCACTGTATACATGTCAAGTTGCAGGTCAGCAGCTGTCTTACTTTTAACTCTTTCCTTCATGATTATTCATGCTAAACTCCTCCCACTATGAATAATTATACAAATAAACGTTCATGTTTGTACATAGAACAAGGAAATTTCTTGTCAGGTCCAGTTTATATCATATCTAATCATATTTCCATATGCAAATAAAATAGACCCTGCTCAGGCAGCTCTGCCTGATCTGGGTCTGCTCTGTTTGCACAAAGTTTAAAAGGCATCTATCTGAGGTTAATGGCTAACTCTTTGCCCTCTGGGAAATTTTTCATGCTTTTTTTTTGTCTGCTGATTTTTTTCAAAATCTTTTTTTTGTTGAAATTTTCTTTCAGGAATAACATCTGAGTGTCGAAAAGAGTGGATCCAGATCAGGCCCGACATTTTGTCAGGCCTGGTCTGGGTCCAATCTGTTTGCAAAGGTGATGAGCAGACGACCCTAGTAGACAAAGAGTTAAAGTAGATTGCAGAATAAACTTTGGATGGACAGATGGAGAGACAGACAGACGAACCAAAATATGGCCTGACAACACCAAAACAGTATGCCATCAGCCTTTGTCATGTGATATAATGAATACCTTAGAGCTTAGAGTAGTGCACAACAACATCCCGAACTTTGACCATCATTTACTTTCTTCGGCTCTTTTTTGTTGATCTTTCTCACCAAGTCATTAAAAATCTGAAAAAAAAATGATCCATTTAGTAAAAAGGGGATCTTACATGAGTACTCATGTTTAATTGAATTTATTCAACCATTTGAGGAATAGCAATAAAATGCGAGGCTTGATGAGCATTTTATTGCCTTTTCATAACAAATTTAATAAATTCAATAATACAGGAGCACCAATGTAAGATTCTATTTACAATATGACCCAAAAACTACTTTGAAATGGCCTTTTTGGTGTGAAAACGCTACTGTTTTGCCATATATATGCGACTTGTTACAGCCGTCATTGGGTTACCAAAATCTGTAAACCACTAGTGGGTTATCGATTTTAATGCATGGCGTTATATTACTCCCAGATCCGACCTCATACGATAATCTAGTTTGTTAAATATTATAAGAGTCTATCATGAGTATGAGGGTGGGACAAAAAATATCTGTGCCCAGGATTACTGTTTGGTATCCTGTGGCTTGCCAAGTGATATTTAACAGTGATCCCAAGGGACAGTTTTTTTCTATCCCATCTGATTCCAAATCTATAATAGCCTGCTCACGCGAACCCATAACGGCCCGCAATTGCACACATAAAGGTCGGCCTGGCATGTGCACATTTAATAGCCTGAGTCAGTGTCTATAATGACATCATTCACAACATCATGACGAAACTGCCTGGGAATATACTTTTAACATGCAATAAAAAGTTTAAAACATGGCCACCATCAAGTTACCAGGCATATCAGCCCAGTACTCCATATGTGCCCTCAGGCCTTTACCTCATCATGCAAATATGGAGATACTGGGTCGATATGCCTAATAATGGGACAGTGGCCATGTATTAATCTCTAAATATTTATTTTGAGGGATTAAAAATTCACATGAAATACTAAGCCTTATTTGGTTTATTATCCCATAAAACATCACCTATAATTTGCAGCAGACAACAATTTCAAGTTTTGCCACTTTTCAAAAACAACAAATGAGGCATGATATTTCATTAAAATCATCTGCTGGCAGAGAATTCTCGTGAAATATCATTCCTTATTTCTTTCCAAAATTAGGAAAGATGTCGCAAAATTTGTCATCTGCTGCAGTCGTGATTGGCGCTTTAAGGACTAAAACAGTAACCATCAAAACTTCATTGTGCAAGTCAGGAATGGAAAGTTCATTGCCTGAAAAGGACTGCTTTCCAGAGGATCCATTTTTCAGACTACTTAGAGATCGTCATAGCTGTCATTTTACCGCATCGAGTTTGTAGAACTTCTCAGTTTGTTTGATTTGATTCTTTACGTCCCAGTCAACAATTTCCAGTTATGTTGGGATGGGTCTTCCTGGGTTGAACCAATACTAAGCAAGGATAAATGTGTGTTGCTCAAAGACACAACACAGTGACACCGGTGAGGCCTGAACCCGCGGCCCCTCAGTCTCAAGCACTCTACCACTAAGCCACAGTGCTCCCTAGAACTTCTCTGTACGTGGAAAAAGTGTTGATATTTTTTTAATATACTATTGGATTCTGACAAAAGGTAGAAATATGGATGAGTGTGCTAGTGAGTGTGGGATGTTTCACTCACCATTAACTCTCATGATTGACCTTAATCAAACTGAGTCAACTGTTTTCAAAATTTTATAGGTTCACTCTTATTTCCTGATGATCTATCATCTCATTAGATTATTTCTTATTCTAACACACCTCGCCTATAGAGCCAACGGTAACAAACTGTGATATATCAGACAATAATTCACTGCCAAAGTGTGTGATAGCTGACGTCACCGGAAAATGACGTCATTCATGGCGTTAGAGGGTGTAACGTCGTTTTTACGCTTGAAAGACGTTACAATTACATGTAAACATATGCGACGTAGTCTAAGTATTGGCGGGAGCTCTTCAGTACAATGGCGGAGAGATGGATGAAGCTGAAGCCTTCAAATTTGTTTTCCTCGTTTATTGTGTGTTAGAATCAAAATAGATCAGCTCCGGTGCGTGAATTGTTGAGTAATAATTCACTGTTTATCGGTAAGTTGAACAAAGATAAATCACTCGCGCTGCACGCTCGTGATTTGATCTTCTTTACAACTGACCTCCAAACAGTGAATTATTACTCAACAATTCACTGCTGGAGCTGATCTATTTCTTAAATGAAGCATGAAACACAGGCTATATCTACATGATTTCCAAAATCCTTAACTTTAGATAATCAAATCATTAGTTGCAGTATGTCTAAAAAATATTTACAGTTTCCAGTGTAGACAATCGACTCTAGTTAGATTGAAAATGAAAATAAATCAGACAATGTTATAATCAGCCTTAAATTCAGTAATTTGAGCTTCACTTTCCATGGAAATTCAGCCTCAAAATCCTGAAATTCAGGAATAATCCTGAAAACTTTCGCCCATGTATCCATCTCGATTAGCAAGGGTGGAGGCAACAGGGTGTCTTAGGCTTTTTGTTAAGAGTATGTACCAAAAAATTAAATTATTTTCTTATTTCTTAACCAAAACATAATGTTGTGGGTACTTAAAAGGACCGTCTCATTGAGACGGTTCTTTTGAGTACCCATAATATACGTTAAAACTGATGGGTAAGAAAATATTAAAAAAAACACACTAAAAAAATTGTTTATCTAAACCTGTGGTGTTTGCTCCAAGGACTACACCTACCTCGTTAACATTTATTTTGGCCTTGGCTGATGTTTCAAGGAAACCACTTGACCATTCTAGAGCTAGAGTAGAGCCTTGATCCTTTCCAACCACCCTTTCATCCTCTAGATCACACTTGTTCCCGACCAGCATCATTGGCACCTGTGTAGATTAAGATAAACATCATGAAATCTCTGTGAAGAAAAAAATGTTTTGGCTGTTTTTTTTATTGAACTGGTGTTTAACGTCACTTTCAGCAATAATTGTTAAGGCACAATGTGCACTGTAGTCATACCACTACTGCAAATTGGGTCTCGTCACTTATTCCTGTGTTAAGGTAACTTTCTCATCATGTTCTATTTCTTCATTAATCACAGATAAACGCACCAAAATGCTTAGATACCGATTGATTTTTGTTCTTCAAATTCACATTGTATCTTTTCGCTTTAAAATTATATGAAAAGTTTAACGTTTGATCTCCAGGCATGAAATAACTAATTACGGTTTCGTCATTGTGGACAGTTAATCAATGACAAAACTGTATATTATGACTAAACCATAATTGATTTAATCTGATTTTATCTCAGTTTTTGGCAACACAGAGGTTGTTATCTAGATGATGTAATCTCCAAGCAAACATATTCGAAAGCTCTCATTTTTGTCAGCCTTTATTTGAAGGTAATTTTACTATAACACAGGAGTGGATGACGAGACCCAAATGAACGTAGTGGAATGACTACAGTGAATGTGCAGATGTCTGGATGTGATGATGAAAACAGACAATTTAAACCCTTTCCATGACGGATAATTTTATGTACTACTCTCCTCCCCAATTTAATCCCATTAACTTGCAGGATCCCAATTATTAGCTTTTATTTACAAGCAGGGCTGAAACCAGTGTATATCCTGATCAGCTGGCTTCTGAGAAGCCAGCTGATCTGGATGTACACTGTTTCAAAACCAGATGGATCAACACTGATTTCATGAGTTTAGCATGCCATCATGGTATGGCATATGATTAAGCTTTACAATGCAGCGTCACCCAGACACATTGATTATTGTTATAATCAGACTTAAATTCAGGCTGACTTTTAATGAAAGTCAGCCTCAAAATCCTGAAATTCAGGAACTATCCGTAATCTTTAGCCCATGTATCCATCTCAGTTAGCAAGGGTGGAGGCAACACGGTGTCTCAGGCATTTTGTAAATAGTGAGGCCCCCCCAGGGGGATCTGTGCTCCCTTGATCCCTGAAAATAATGCACTGATCTCCCCGTCTCCCTGCAAATAATGTCCTTGTCTCCCTACAAGTATTTACCTTCGCTCCCCAAATCCCTAAAACTAGTTCAGCTTCTCCCCAAATCCCCAAAAGTATAAGCCAATTCTCCCAAAAATGAATTTATCTTTCTGTAGAATTAAAATCACATACTTAAAAACTATGAAGTTATATAAGTGCGCATGACTTAATGATCACTTAATATTTTGTCTTATACATGTACATGTAGACAGGTCTTTGCCATGGAATACATGACATATAAAAGCCATGTAAGGCATGACATATAATTAATTTCAATGCAATGCATTATATATGGCTCAAAGTATGAGGCCATCCTTAAAATGTTATTGCTGTACCTGGTAGAGAAGGCTTGGAGGTTTAGAGACATACAATTTGGTTTTCTTTTTGGGAACAGGGGCTGATTTTTACCAACAGCTTAAACTAGATTTTTCAAGACACTTTAGTGAAAGCATTTAACTATAAAAAGTCTTTTCTACAATTGCTTCTTAGTGCCTATATGCTTGTTTAACTTCAGTAAATTCAATGAAGTATGTATCCGATAAGCATCCTTCAAAAATTCCTTTAAAAAGGGCTAATTACCTAAAAAGATAATAACATAGCAGGTGTGCTTTGTTTGTTTGATTTGATTCTTTACGTCCCATCAACAATCTTTCAGTTATAAAGGGACGGGTCTTCCTTGGTTGAACCAGTACTAAGCTAGGATTAATGTTCTTGCTCAAGGACACAACGCAGTGACGTCGGTGAGGCTCGAACCCACGGCCCTTCGGTCTTGAGTCAAGCACTCTACCACTGAGCCACTGCGCTCCCAGCAGGTGTGCAGGTGGCCCCGTAACATAGCGAAGTGACATTGCTGCTAGGGGGGGGGGGGGGGGGGGGGGTCCGGGGGAATACTCCCCTGAAATTTTTTTTTTGACAAAAATGGTGTGACCTGGTGCAATCTGGACGTGAAAGTATGTTATTACCAACCTAAAAATCACCAATTTTAAGGGAAAAAAAAAAAATCAACAATAAAACTTAATTGCCATATTTCTCTCTTTTTTCAATGTTGGTGAGCATGTCAGTACGAAAATAAATACATTTCGATTTGAGGGGGGATCTGGGGGGCTAGCCCCGCAGAATCAGAAGAAATTTTTTAAAAATCAAACAAAATGGAGGCTTTTCCTTATTTTTTTTTTTTTTTTGGCAAGGCTCCCTAAATCCCTAAAATTATGAGCTTGCTCCCTAGCTCCCCTAAAATAATTACCAGTACTTCCCAGCTCCCTGAGAATAAATAGCCATTCTCCCCAGATCCCCTAAACCCCTGGGGGCCCAATAGTGTATTACCTTAAACTATCACCAGTGTAAATATCATTTTGAGTGTACCTATCACCTCAAACTGACACCAGTGTAAATAGTCATAAAGCTCTGCTTCCAGATTCATATTATATTCCTATATTGGGCGCAGGTGTGTCTCTCCATTGAAGAAAGTTCGTTATGCCTCGCAAGCGCTGTCGTAACCCAGCAAAATGTAGTGAAAAGTCGTCCACTTGAACAATTTTTCAGTCAGGACATATCCTGGATCCAGTATTTGTTTTTGTTTGTTTGATTTGATTCTTTACCTCTCATCAACAATCTTTAAACAGGGACGGGTCTTCCTGGGTTGAACCAGTACTAAGCTAGGATAAATGTGTCTTGCTCAAATACGCAAGTGACGCAGGTGAGGCTCGAACTCGCGGCCCCTCGGTCTTGAGTCAAGCACTCTACCACTGAGCCACTGCGCTCCCTAGGTTGATCCAGTATTAAGCAGAGAATAAAGCATCTTGCTCTAGGACAGTGCCTCGGAAAGGGTTGATTCAATGTGGAGCACTCTACCACTGCAGCCCTCTTTACTAGCATATTATATACACATGGATGAAAGTTCAAAATTTCCAAAATCTTGAACTTTTGAAACAAAAGTTGTAAAACTTGCAGACTATGCCTTCAAAATAGTAATATTTCAAGTTTAAATGGTTAATTTTCTTTAGATAAATGGTAAATATCAGAAAAGCCATTATAATCTGGACAATTCAGTATTTTGAGGCTGACTTTCTAGGGAAAGTCAGCCTCGAAATCCTGAATTTAGGAATAATCCTGAAAACTTACACCCATGCATACAGGCTTCAGGAACAACCTAATTTACCTAACCATTAGCCTAAATCTTAAAAGTATTGTTCATAAACATTATCCTACCAATATTTTTGTCCTGAAAATGCTCTCTGCTGCTCCTAGGAATACTATATATGTTGAATACTCTGCTTAAAACAAACACTTCATTGAATGCTTTAAAATTTCGAACACTTCTCTCTTTCTGTTCTTATAATGTTGCTTTTCAAGATTGGAATTCACAAAATGCTTGTGAGAATAACAAACAGGGAGGGCTGACATCTTCTTCAAAGGCAGTCTGACCTGGGTCTGTGCTGTTTGCCTAGGCCTTCCTGGCAGGCAACTAGCGTTCAAAATTTTAGAACATTTACCATATGGGCCTCAATAAAAGACATCCTGTCTTCAGGGGTTTGCGAACAACAAAGGCGCAGACCAGCCTGCACATACGCGCAGTCTGATCAGCACCTTTATTATTCGCTTTTTGGAAAGTATCATATTAAGTAAACTTGCTACAGGGGAAATTTCAATTTTCTAGCTAGCCTCTGTTGCTGAGGAGACTGGTTTGAAACTCACTTTGTCAGAAACCCCGAAGACAGGTTTTCTCGCAACGAGGCCCATATTGCATCCTGAGTTTTGGCTGCTCTGATTGCATTAGTGTTATAAACTGGTATCAACTGTCAATCATTTCTCTGGTAAATTTCACATAATAAGCAACAACCAGACTTGTTACTTTATGAAGACACTCCACAATTAATATATGGTGTCTAGAAGAATAATGGGATGGGATAATTGATTCTGCCTCGCATAATATTGCCTAAGCCAAGGAGATGAAATGTAGGACTTTCTATCCGTCTTGTGTTGTTGAAATATATCATGTCAAAGGTGAGAACATTAATTTGGTTAGTAAGCAGTGAAATAAGTCAGTGCAAAGTAAAACAAGCAAGAAATACACAAAATGAAAGACTGCAAAAGCTATTATACTGTGTAGCTGTAGAGAAACAACCACATTATCATTAATCAACAAAAATTAAATCTAAAACTTCAAGGATTCAGCTTCAGTTCCATATCATACAATTGTATTGCTATGATTTTCTAAGATTAAATAACTTAAATCCAAAAATAATTTGTCAGCTGTTTTAATTTATTTTCATTGAGTAAGCAGCCCTATGGGACTCTTTGAAATACTTTCATAAACTATAAAAGTGACTGAGACCTTTCTTATCTCCTTGAAAATAGAATAGTTATGGTACTCAATTAGAGCTTATTGGTGGGTCTGACCAAACAGTGTAAACCAGATCAGCCTGCTCTTTAGGAGAAGCAGGCTGATCTGGTTTTAACTATTTGCCATTTCAACATATTTTACACCCCATCACTACCTTATTATGCATGTAAATTTCTTTGTATGCTAACATTCTCTATTATTTTTGATCATGTAAACTATTCTGACGCCTGCAGCAAAAATTGATAATTACAATTTTCACTTCAATATCCATTTAAATCGGCATCATGGAGAAAATCCTTCAAACTAAAATTCTAGGCTATTCAAATGACAGGTTTGATTTAAACAAACTGACATTAAAAATAGACATCAAAGCCAATAATGTGCAGACAGACCAAGTCGGGCTATTTCATGATTTTATTGTGCCCAAAGATCAGCTATTTTATAACAAAAGAAATATTTCAAGTGATGCTTCACTGTATAGGGGTACTTTTGTCAGTCATATGGAAAAAGAGAGAAAAGGAATTTTAACATTGTTGCTGGCTATGGTCAGTTGTAGTTGTTTTTTTTTTACATAAATATCCATTGGACTGTTAATATAGGCTGAAATTTATCTGAAAATTTTACAAAAAATGCCATTTTAATGAAAAATGTATTCTAAGTTAAGGGTAATAACATTATTTTTCGGCAGAAAAAACAAATGTCTCACCCTAGTCCAAGTGATTAAGAAAGCTGTTCACCCATAAAGCAATAATAAAGTAAAATCAAAAGAGAAAACCAACTTCCCCATTAATTGAAAGCTTTAACATGTTAGTGAATTAAAATACTCAAATTTTGCAAAATATCAAAATTTGCTGAAAATCTCCTTGTTTATTTCTAGAAGGATGACTAATCATCTAGAAATTAAAAATGTATTGTCATGGAAGTTTCCGGAAAAGTCTCGAATTCCCTAGAATATTCTTTTCCATGCCAATAGAAGCTTTGAGCAAGTTCTGGAAGTAAGTAGAATCATTTAGAAGTTTGTGGAAATTTCCTGAATAAATAAATATAGCATCTGATATCATAGTTCTTTCCTGATTATTCCGGAGCTTTCTTAAAAGAGTATATATATGAGAACATTTTCATTTGGGCATCTTTAAAATAGTTTCACCATTTAAAAGTCTAAACCTTTTGTGCTGGAAATCTAACCAGGAATACTTTGTGTTTAATTTATTCATACTGGATTACTTTGGATTATTCAATTTTGGATTCAGACTTAGTGTTCATTTGGATTTAACTTCAAAATCTGGGGATCAGAAACTGCTAAAGGACTTGTGATGATAAATATTCTGAGGGACAGTTTGGACTCATAAGGTGCTATAAATTAGACTTAGGTTGGTGCAACATTAAACCGGTTTAAAACCTCCAATAAAATATTTTACTGACCGTTCCAAGGCGGTACTTCTTTTGTGGATCTTTTATGTTTTTTCTGTCTTGTGTGTATGCGTCTGTTTATATGTGCCTTGTGGTCACCTGCTGGGAAAGGGCTGACCTCTTGGCTCTCGTTTACGGTGTCTAACTGTGAGTTTGTTACTTTCCCATTGGTATCCTGGGTCAGGTGTGGTACTTGATTGTATCGATTCCTGATCTTTGCACCCTTACTTTCTTTTATTTGTAAATATATTTTCCATTGCTTTTAGAAATGATAATTTTTGTTATTTTTAATAAATTTTGTAAAATTTTAAAAGTGCTTTTTGCAGACTTTCCAAATACCAAATTTTGGTTTCCTAAATTCCTTTCTAGTTACGTCTGGCACATAACAAATTAAATAAATTATATAATCCGTATATAATGAGATGTGACAAAAGTTCATGAGTACCATACAAACATATCTAAAACTATCATCTATGAGATAAAATTAGTAGAACTTGCAATAAAATTCTAGAGCTCTAAATAAATAGAAACATGAATATAAAGTTAAGCTGAAGAGAAATTAAAATAGCATACAGATATGTGTATTAACCCTTTGTAAGCTAATGGATTCTTCCTTCTGGTTTGATACAATAGACTGTGGATAGTACATTGCACATATTTTGGGGTGTCAGGTTATAATTTTTATAAAAATATTGTATTCTTTTGCCAGAAGATTTTTTTAACCTTAAAAAAACAGTGTAGACCCTGATGAAATGCAGCATTCTGCTGCATTTCATCTGGGTCTTCACTGTTTGAAAAAGTACTCATTTTAGGGGTTCTCGAATACAAAGGGTTAAGCAATTAGAATCTATATTTCTGATATTAATGTATGAAACAGCAATGTGAAAAAATCTGTTGATACATATTAAATTTTAAATCCAAGCTCCTAATATAAAAAAATAAAACCCACTTTTTAAAAGTTGCAATAGTCTATATAAAAATTAAAAAAAATTGCCCACAAAAAACTGTGATCAAAGATTCTTCAATTTTAATCCATATTTCAATAAAACATTTTGTCATGACAACTTTTCAGCTGTTATGCTTAATCAAGTTAAATGTGAAACGTGTGTCCAACATGTACATTAATTATGAACAAGTCAATATTGTGCAAAAATTCAGATAAAAAATCACTGCAACAACCCCCAAAAAGATTGAATTCGAGAAAACGCCCATTCATGCTAATTATTAACAACTAAATGTACTCCTATGATTAGTTCCTTAGATTTAGTATGAAACAAAGTTCTATTCTTGCATAATACCTATGCATATTAAAAGTTGTTTGAAGTCTCCGTCCATTAATATGCATCAACTTAATCCATTTTCAAACTATGCAAATCTTATGCTGTTTGAACTGTTTTTATTTCCATGAATAATTAAATCAACCCTTGCTTTGTTTGGCATGAGGCTGCGCAGGAAAGCTTTGTGTCCTTTGCAGATGTTTTTAAATCGCAAATGGTGGCTTAGACTGTCTCCAGTACTTAAAACAATTTTTCATCACTGTGTCATATCATTTACTTGTAGCCAGTCTAGCTCTGATGGCTCTGTTTTAAAACAGAGCCATCAGAGTTAGACTGGCTACAAGTATATGATATGACATCAATAAAACAGAGCCATCAGAGTTAGACTGGCTACAAGTATATGATATGAAGCATTGATGAAAAATTGTTTTAAGGACTGGAGCCAGTCTAATGGTGGCTCTGAAATGAAGTGATGCTTTGAATTTGGCTAGTTAATGCCATTTGTATTTTGAGATCCAATGTAGATCTGTGTAAGGAGAACGGCTATTTTAATGTTTTAACAGAATTTTACTGTGTGGTTAAGATGGAATCAGGTAAAATGCAAGAATAATGATGACACATTTATTTCATTGCATTCAGCCCCTCAGAAGATCTCTAAAGACTGGACCAAATGGCCTTGTCATTAAACAACTTCATCCGGAGCAAACAAATGTTTAATGCAAGAAAAAAATGTATGATCCTGTTATTACTTCAGTGAAGCTGATGTGAGATTAAACAGAGTCTATATGAATCTAGTTGCACTAACAGCAAACAAACCAAATGTAAAGAATGCCAAACTGTGTTCTAAAACTCTCACAACAGCAAACTAATGAAATCAGAAATATAATCACCTGTCACATCTGACATCCTGTCAGCTAGCTCCCTGCTACTTCAGGTCTTCCATTCGTACAGCAAAACTACCACAGGCTGGTAATGCCATTAGAAAAAAAATACCGCGGTTCCTTAGCTTTCAAGCCATCTTACGAGTGAGACAAAAATTAGCGGAATGGCCGTAAACAGTTGTGGTTGGTCCATGGAGCTTAATATACTGATTTCTGAAAGTTGATTTTATAAAAAATATGATAGTTTGCATTGTTTTTCCAATGTACATGTAGTTTTCTGCCTTTCCATCACAAATTAATCCCCAAAAAACTATAAAAAAACAATCACCAAAACCATGCATGTCCAATTCCCTCAATTTTAAAAGTGTTAAGCGTTTGGGCCAGCACATGAGATTTTGCTACTTATCGCATATTCATAAATTTACTGTCCAAACAAGGGTGCATGTCTACACAGGAGATCTAAATTTTGGTCTGAACCCATGTTGTCCCTTATATTTCGTGTATGCAAGAAGAGAATGCTCTGGCCAGACTGCACGATGCGCAGGCTCGCCTGAGACTTTGCTCCTTGCCGTTGCCATAAGTACCAAAATCAATAGATCCAGACAAGGAAATTTTCTGAGTGTAAAAGTGTTATTATTTTCTTACCCATCAATCTAAACATGTGTTTTGGATGCTCAAAAGAACCGTCTGATCGAGACGATTCTTTTGAGTACCCAAAACATATGTTTTGGATGAGAAATAAAGAAAATAGTTTTCCAATACACTCTTATCTGGAGGCCAGCAAAATCTCATGCGCTTGATAATCCGTTGTTTAGAAAGAGATCAAAAGGGGTTATATTGAGAAAAAACATGGAAAATACACAGCAGTGTTATGGATAACAAATCTTCCATTTATTAGCAATGTTCAATCACCAATATTCCAAAATAAGCCTTTCGACATCTTGTTAAGAAACAATATGCACATGGCAGTTTCTCTGGGTCTACAGAAGGACTATATACTGCACATATTTGGCTGTCCTAATAGTTTCCCAAACACTTAAACCTGGTGAGAAAGCCTAAGCAAACAGAAATGGGTTTCTGTCAAAAATTAACTGCACTTTAAGGTTGTCCTTCACTGCTAAGTGCACCATACACTTACAGCTGACTCTCCATAACTCAAAAGCATGGTAACTCAAATCACCTGCTTTACTCAAAGTTGATTAATAGTTCAATTTAGCACTCTCAACTAGTAGAGGCCTGTAGCGGAATCCCTTGCCCCAGTGAACTTTTGAGTTAACTAGAGTCAACTGTCTTTAATTCATGCAAAGAAAAGGGGAAATATCAAGCAGTGTATTGTAAAATGCGGAAAATGGTCAAGAGACACTTGCCTGCACATACAGTTAATGCAGGGATACATTGTGAGAAAATAATTATAAAAAAAATCTGTCTGACAACCATTTAGTAATAAAACATGTATATTTTCTTAAATAATTTAATTTTTAATATTGACACATTGTGTATGTCTTGAGTAATTCTTAAAAGGTATATGCACTGGGGACATTTGGAACACACATTCTACCAATTTAACCTCGTAGACATCAAGGTAAGGTTGGTGACATTACAGTTTACTGCATGTTGTAATAATATATTGAAAAGCCAGAGACATAAAATCTAGTTTATATATACAGATAATACATAATCATGATAATTAATCTATATATAATTATAATTAGAGTTCAGAGTAGAGTTAGATACGGTTACTTCAATATGAGCTGTAGAGGAGCTTACAAGAAAGCTCATCTGTTATTGAATTAATTAAACAAGTTGAGGAAAATCGATAAAATGTGAGGCTCTGCCAAGTATTTTTTCGCTTTTTCCCAATGAGTTTAATAAATTCAATAGTACAGTACCAGGAATGGTATATTTTATTTATCTTAAGACACAAAAACAACTTCGAAATCAACTTTTTGGCGTGAAAGTGCTAAGATTTTGCTATATATATGCGATGTTGTTATGATGGTCATTACATAACATCACTAAATATTTTAACAGCTGGTGGTTTAACGATTTTAATACATGGTGTTAGACCACTCCCAAACGCTATGTCATATGATAAATACATATACATGCAGAGTTGCACTTAAGATGGCAATTTCTGAAATTCATCAAAACACATGGTCTGTTTCTTAAAAGATTCAGCAACCATTTAAGACACAGTCCGTCTATATGGCAGACAAAATGTGACTTTAAGACTAAAACACCATAGGTTCGGGAAGAAAAACGATATGGACGGGAAGAAAAACGATATGGACAATCACACAAGGTTTTGCTAATTATTGCAATACTTCAGTTTAATGTCTATGCTTACAAACCTAGTGGAGTTAATGGTGTAATCTTAGTCCATGTCTTCCTCTACTTACATACTTTGGATGCGAGAAACGAAGGCACTGGTGAGACTGCGCTTATGCGCAGGTTCATTTGAGCCTTCACTGCTTGTTGATGTGTTAGGTACAATATTTTCTGCTCTGGCCCATATTTCAAGAAACCAATTTCTGATTATCTGAGGCCATGTGTGCAATTCTCCAGTTACCATAAAATGTCTAATTTTGTGTTGTCCTCTGCGTAAATAAATGTTTACATTAGGTTGTACTAAAATATGATGATAATTCCGAAAAGTGCCTCCTTATTTGGAACTCTGCTTATATGTGTAGGAGATATATAGTGAATTAAGGGTGTGAATTAATATTGTTACCATAGTGAAGCTGGGAGTTTTAATGAAGAGGGGGTGGATTTCCCTATTCACTCTTACTGGACTTTGTCTGTAGCAAGAATGTTAACAAAAAGTTTATGAAACCCCCTATCGAAAAATACTACAGAACATTTAGGTCATTTTGGGGACCGAAACAGGGTGGGGATTCTCCTCCTGAGAAGGCAACAGCAAAGGAAGGTGGAGACAGACTGATGGATAGAAACTTGCAAGATTGAATTACCCATGCTACAATAAAAACTAACTATGGAACCATGATTGATCTGGTGATCTGGTCTACACTGAAAAGGACTGCTTTTTCTATAATATGGTCAGGGATTTTCCTAGGCCTGATTATGGGGCGAATAACAGCCCCTTCCGAATTTAAAATGAGCCAAAACTTTCTAAAATGGTGTATATCATTCGCGATTTCTTAAATATACATTTTGGTGAATACTTCATGAAAATCTGATCAAAAATACCAAAGATACAGATGCATGAAAATTTGCATATAGATGTGAACGAAAACATGTATTCACTCACATTTTTTTCATTCACATTATATGTTATTTTTTATGAGTTTTATGGTGGGCAATTAAAGCAACAAATATGTAACAGCCTTACACTGCAAATTTCTTTTTGGTATTTAAAAAGGAGATCCATTTTTTTTTTTCAAATTGATGGTCCAAATTTTTATTCCCCTAAACTCAACAGGCCCCTGGCCCTGACTTCAATAGGTAGGAAAATCCCTGATGGTATAAATTTAAAAAGGCAATAAGGCCAAGGGATAGAAAAAGGGGAGAAAACAATACAAAATTGAAATGAAAGAGACTAATCAATCTTCAATAGGAAACTTGACAAACCTCATCTGTGTCTTTGACTCGTAGGATCTGTTCTCGTAAATCTTGAAGGTCGTTGAATGTGGACTGTGCTGTGATAGAATATACCAATAGAAAACCCTGTCCATTCTTCATGTACAAATCTCTCATTGCTGTGAATTGTTCCTATAATTGAGATATAGCCCAGAGGTTATAAAATATTTATCATGCTCAGAGCATGTAATTTCAAGTGCTAATAATAAACTAAAATAAAATGTTGGAAAATAATGACTTTTCATGCCTTCAATATCTATGTGGTTGTAATTATCATGCTAATAAAATGTTGGCATTTTTAGATAAATTTCATGCTGTTGAGTTGTGTTTTGTACATGAAAAAAGTTTTATAACCTTCAGAGCCTGGTTTATCACAGGCCGCGAGGTAGGAGGGGATAACTATGAACCAATTTTCTTATAGGATATCCAATCAATCAAAACATGGTAGTGGGTACTCACTCAGATGGACTGGTCATTTTTACCTCTCCTGCATTGCTGAGTTGTACTATTTCTGAGTATTTCATTACAAAGAGATACTTCAATGGTTGTTTATTATCAAAAATGACGAGGAACATAATTCTGTGAGCAAATCTAGTCGACAGCTGTATTCAACGCAAACATTTTTAGTCAAAATCATGTGGATTCAGCTGTTTGCTCACATACCTACAAGCCTGTAGGTAGGTAGGCCATAATTTGTTTTGCATCCAATCATACTGCTTATAACTTGAATACTGTATTTACCCAGTCAAATTCATAACTGCATCCCATATACAGACAAAGATTTCACAGTCAATACTTCACCCTCTAATTTTAGAGTGAAACTAGAAAGGACAAGCAATTCTTCCCAAAGCACTCGTCCTACAGGAGTTCTTTGGGAAGAATTACACTTCCTTTCTAGATTTCACTCAAAAATTTTACGAGCAGACGAGTGAAATTTTTGTCCCCTGGATGATAAAGTAATTTGAAAAATGAGCCAGCATGCCAAAAGTAAATGTGTTTTGAAGTACTAAAAAGGTTGTGTACATACTGTTCCAGCTGTATCCAAGATCTCTAACATACATTGTTGTCCGTCTACTTCCACTTGCTGTAAAACAATAAATGAGCAGCGGCATGAGATTTCCAACAATTTGATATTTTGACAAGTGTAGACTCGGACGAGCCTCTGCACTTCCTTTTAAGCTTAGAAACTCCAAATGGTGTTCAGTCAGTAGCTTAACAATCATAGAATACTCAAGCGACTAGCAAAGGCTCTGATCAGACTGCGCGTTTGCCCAGGCTGATCTGAGACTTTGTTGGTTGCACATACCACATTGTTGGAAATCTCATGCACTGGCTCAAATACATGTTAAATGATATTACACATGTTTAGTTTAACAAATTTTCTGAGCATAAAATTGTAAATAATTTCTTACCCACCAGTTTTAACATATGTTTTGGGTGCTCAAAAGAACAGTCTCATCGAGACAGTTCTTTTGAGTACACACAACATATGTTTTGGTTGAGAAAAAAAAAAAAAATCTTTTGGTACACGCTCTAAAGACATGCATATATAGCTGTATGCTCTTAGTGTACAGCTGTAAACCTGTATGCTCTTAGTGTAAAGCTGTAAACAAGTATTCTCTCAGTGTACAGCTGTAAACCTGTTACTCTTAGTGTACAGCTGTAAACCTGTATGCTCTTAGTGTAAAGCTGTAAACAAGTATTCTCTCAGTGTACAGCTGTAAACCTGTTACTCTTAGTGTACAGCTGTAAACCTGTATGCTCTTAGTGTAAAGCTGTAAACAAGTATTCTGTCAGTGTAAAGCTGCAAACCTGTTACTCTTAGTGTACAGCTGTAAACCTGTATGCTCTTAGTGTACAGCTGTAAACCTGTATGCTCTTAGTGTAAAGATGTAAACCAGTATTCTCTTAGTGTACATCTGTAAACCAGTATTCTCTTAGTGTACAGCTGTAAACCTGTTACTCTTAGTGTAAAGCTGTAAACCTGTTACTCTTAGTGTACAGTTGTAAACCTGTTTGCTCTAAGTGTACAGTTGTAAACCTGTTTGCTCTTAGTGTACAGAAAGTAGTTTAAACTATACACTGTATTAATGGAATTTCCGCCAGAAAAAGTATGTCAGAAAAAAAGATACATTCACTAGCGGAAAGAGGGCTCTCAAAGTGGTGATGACAGCAGTATCTTGGTCGAAACAAGGGGGTGGGGACAGAGAGAATTTTTTTAAGAAGCTGCGGAACAAGTTGCCAAGTAAAAGTTTATCTTTCACAAAAATTACAAGTTTCAAGTTGACAACTTTAAATCTAAACATTGAACATACCTTTTGACTACTGGCTTTATCTTCTGTATAATCACTTATGATAATAGATATTCTTGCATAGAATTCGTTATGCGAATCTGTTTGAAGCCGTAAAAATCCATGTTCAAATAATGAGATTTATGTGCTGTTTGAACATGGCTTTTAACTTGTCAAAGCCTAAAGTGGGCCCTGATTTGATTGGCATGACGTTACACTGAAAGTGTTGCGGCCTTGACTGATCATTTTGCCAGTTTTCAGTGCGGTTTAGGTTGAAATCAGGTCAAATATGCAAGAAAAACGATCACACATGTTTATTTCATTACATTAACACTTGCCGGGTCCCTCTGATGATGTTTGAACACTCGGCCTGATGGCCTCGTGTTCAAACAAATTCCTTGGGACCTGGCAAATGTTTATGCATGAAAAAACATGTATGATCCATATATTATTTGATGGTAGAAAGATTAAAAGCATTTAATTGAAAGAGTATGTTTTAATTATCACCATATTCTACATGTATTAAAGTTCAACAGATATTTAATTTGGATTGCCACTTCCTGCTGGGAGGTTTTAGAGATGGGTAGGTAGGCCATAACTTTATTTTATTTTTTCTAATGAACAAGTTAACTTGGACACTCAGAAACATTCTATAGCCAAGACCTACAGCTGTAGTATTGTCAGAATAAGATAAGGAAATCAAAAGAGCAACGTTCTGCCAAGGTTGCATTTTTGCGCCATTTGACACATCAAATTTCATGTCCTACATTGGTTGGGTTGAGTGGGATATTGTCCCTGAAATTTTGGTTTTTTTCTTCATGTTTTCATCACTTGTCCCTTTTTTATACGACACTGCCCCACAATATTTAGAGGCCATGGGACTTTTGCCCCCTCCTATAAAATTTCTTGGTAGAACACTGAACATGTGTTCAAGATGAAATGGTAAGACAATAAAGACATAGTATTAGTGTTCTTACCCAAAAAATTTTATTCTTCAGTTGCTAATCACGACTAAATGTCTGCTTCCTATCCTCTGCTAGTCCAATTAAAATGTCTTTATAGCAAACAGTGTGGACCCAGATCGTCTGATCAGGGTCCAAACTGTTTGCCTGTATGCTGAAATTAGTCTGTGACGTTAGCAAATACATTGCAGATGCAGCAGACAACCTAGACAAATTACACATTTTTATTGATTGTTTTGTAGCAGGCAAAAGGTTAATAGCCTCTGACAGTGATTTTTTTTTGTAACTTTTCATGTCTGTCTTTTGAGCAAAATATGTAACATTGGCAGGGTTTAAATACTTGGGTAGGTATTGAAGAAAGTGGAAAACAAACATTTTTTTTTATTTTAGGCCAAACATTTTGTTGCTTTGTTTGATTTGATTCTTTACGCCCCAGTCAACAATTTTTCAGTTATGTCAGGACGGGTCTTCCTGGGTTGAACCAGTACTTAAAGTAAGGATTAATGTGTCTTGCTCAAGGACACAACGCAGTGACACCTGTGAGGCTCGAACCAGCAACCCCTCGGTCTCGAGTCAAGCACTCTACCACTGAGCCACTGCACTCTCTTTTAGGCCCAATATGGTAAATGACTTACTTTTCTGTAACTATCCTCTATGGTTGGATCGTATTTTTCTACAAATATACCTTGAACAAACTGTACTGTCTGTAAAAAAACAAAAGAATAGCATTAGAGAAGATTTCTTGTTAGGCCAAATAAAAACATACCTGTGTTTAGGGTAACCTGATCCTACCTTAAATTACATTTTTATGTTCAAAATGTGTTTTAATAGACTATACTTACCACATATCCACTGCCAGCAGTTACCCATATTTCCCCGCAAATTTTAAGGACCAAAACGTCCCGCCACCGGGAAACCGGATAATTTCAACATAGGTTAAGATAAACAAAAAATCAGCCTAAAATCATGAATATTTTCTTACCCATAATTTTTTGCATATGTTTTCTGTGCTCAAAAGAACCGTCTCATTGAGACGGTTCTTTTGAGTACCCACAACATATGTTTTGGCTGAGAAATAAGAATAATATTTCTGTTACGCACTCTTAACTAAAGTGTAAAGTTCAACCAATAGACTTACCTGTATGCCAAGTCAACGGAAGAACAACACCGGAAATTCAGGAATTTTATGAGCATGAAAACTCACAAACTCACAGAATAAGAGGGGCGGCAGCCTCCTTCTCCTGCCCTTCGCCTCCTGCTCCTTAAGAAATTTGGCTCTAAATCACTCAATTATCATTGAAATATCTCGAAAAATTGCATTTGGGACAACATGGGTGTGGAGGGGCCTCGGTAGTATGAATAAGGGTCCAAACGCTACTATACGTCTGGTTAGAAGGCAAAACCATGCGGGAACCACCGTTTCTTGGACAACTGTGCAATGGGAGAAAAGCTCTCACGCTTACAAACTAAGTTCAAATGTGCAAACAGCATGCTCTACGGATAGCTTGAACAATTGCCCGAAGCATAGCATTCTTAGATTTTCGAGTTTTGCGCTGAAAATTTACTTATGATAGAAAATGTGTCAACACAACTTACGTGTTCCATTGTTTATGCCCACTGCCTGCTTCCCGGAAGGGCCTTCGCCTCACTTTACGTTCTGCTCTTTTTGGAGAAGGAGGCAGTGATTGGAGGCCGTGTTGGACAAGTATAAATGTATAAAGTGAATACAATCTGTATTTCATATTTTGATTAATTATTACCAGCTCACATGTCTGATTGTAAACAGTGTGGATCCTGATCTGGATCTACCCTGTTTACAAGAGAAGCCAGCTGATCAGAATCCACACTGTTTATCTGCTTTCATACTGTTTTTGAAAGAGAAAAATTGTTTAAGCACAGAAAGGTTTAAGCTAATTAGTTCTTTCGGGCAAGCAAAATTTTCTTTGGACAAGTACATTATGGCCATTTAATTGTCCCTGGACAAGTAGAAAATTTTACAATTTCCACACAATTTCTTAAGCATAAATAACTTAACATTAGATAAATTCTTATAGGCTAATCTAATAACAAAAGAGATCCATCTGGAGATACCCTTGGAAATATCATGGTTTCCTTCGATTGGGAGAAAAAGCCTTTTCCTATCTTTTCTGAAATACTGTCTAATTTCTTATATACATTTTCAGAGCTTTAACAGGACAAAGGAACCTAGACTGGCTCCAGTCCTTAAAACAATTTTTCATCAATGTGTCACATCATTTACTTGTACCCAGTCTTAGAGCCATCAGAGTATGAGACTGGCTACAAGTATATGATATGACACATCGATGAAAAGTTGTTTTAAGGACTGGAGCCAGTCTAAAAGGAACCCTGTTAAAGTCTTTTTCTTCAGTGATCTAGCTAAATCTGGAATTAGAATTTCAGCCAGACATACCGATGGAAGCTGTCTAACTGTTGTTTTAAGTCCTCATCTACATCTGTTTATGCCAGTATTTGTGCAGGCTCACCCGAGCCTTCCGTGCTGGGCAATGTGATAAGTAGCAAATTCTCATGTGCTGAATGTCAGACATTAAAATTTAATATTTACCAATGCGGATTTTCCTACACCACCACTTCCCAAAACAACCAATTTGTACTCCCGCATTTTTCCTGCAATAAGAAAATGAATTATAAATTTTGCAAGGAGTCAATGGGATGCAAGTTACATACACAGTAAAACCTCGTTATATCCCCCCCCCCCCACCCCCTATAAACTGCCAAACTCGCTTACCGCCATAATTGTCCCATGTCCCTTTTTCCGCAATGTAAAATTCCCTCGTTAGAGCTCCAAACTGGCATAACGCCATCCGCCATTCATTTCAAAAAAAAGGTGAGCAGTTGTGTCATAAGCAGGCGACATTTGGAAGGTTTCATTCTACTTAGATCGGTAATCTGGTACATGACATACTCTTTCGCATGCCGAGCGTGTTTTGTCTGCTAATTGTGCGATACATGCTTTCGGATAAGATCAAAAGCAAGAGCGTATTTAAAGCACTAACTTTCCTACATGTAAGTGATAAAAGTCATGCATGTTATACCTGAAACAAGAAATGTCACAAACACGTGACGAATGCCCTCAAAGGAATTGGTCAAGCATAAGACACATTTGAGGAAAGATAGCTGTAATATAGCACAAAAACCTAGAAATAAGGCCAGAAGTCAATGTCAAAGAAAGTCAAAGTGACTCAAAATGGTATGCACCACTCAGCCATCCCAGGAGGAATCACCACCCCAAATTTGGGATTCCTACATCAAATAATATAGCAGATATGCTCTGGACACAATAATTCTTGAAAACTAGGTCAGAGGTCAAGATCACAGTGACCCAAAAATAGTTTGTGACACTCAGGCATCCCAAGATGCATTTACATACCAAATTTGGAAATTCCTATTTCAAAGAATATAGGAGATATGCACCAGTTTCTAGAAACTAGGTCAGAGGTCAAGTTCAAGGTCACAGTGCCATAATTATGGTAAGCGACACTTCCTCATCCCAAGATGCATCCACACACCAAATTTGAGATTCCTATCTCAAATAATATAAGAGATATGCTCTGGACATGATTATTCTAAAACTAGGTCAGAGGTTAAGGTCACAGTGACCCGAAAATGGTACATGACACTCCGCTATCCCAAGATGCATCCACACACCAAATTTGGAATTCCTCACTCAAAGAATATAAGAGATATGCTCGGGACACAATAATTCTTAAAACTAGGTCAGAGGTCAAGGTCACATTGACCTAAAAATTGTATGTGACACCCCGTCATCCCAAGATGTATTTACACACCAAAGTTGGAATTCCTATCTCAAAGAATATAGGAGATATGCACCAGACTCAAAGCAGTTTCTAGAAACTAGGTCAGAGGTCAAGTTCAAGATCACAGTGACCCAATTATGGTGTGCGACACTTCATCAGTCCAAGATGCATCCACACACCAAATTTGAGATTCCTACCTCAAATAATATAAGAGATATGCTCTGGGCACGATTATTCTAAAAACTAGGTCAGAGGTCAAGTTCAAGGTCACAGTGACCCAATTATGGTACGCGACACATCGTCATCTCAAGATGCATCCACACACCAAATTTGAAATTCCTACCTCAAATAATATAAGAGATATGCTCCGGACACGATTATTCTAAAGACTAGGTCAGAGGTCAAGGTCACAGTACACCCGAAAATGGTATGCGACACTCCGCCATCCCAAGATGTATTCACACACCAAATTTAGAATTCCTACCTCAAAGAATATAGGAGATATGCACCAGACTCAATGCAGTTTCTAGAAACTAGGTCATAGGTCAAGTTCAAGGTCACAGTGACCCAATTATGGTACGCGACACATCGTCATCTCAAGATGCATCCACACACCAAATTTGAAATTCCTACCTCAAATAATATAAGAGATATGCTCCGGACATGATTATTCTAAAAACTAGGTCAAAGATCAAGGTCAAGGTCACAGTGACCCAATTATGGTACGCGACACTCCGCCATCCCAAGATGCATCCACACACCAAATTTGGAATTCCTACCTCAAAGAATATAGGAGATATGGACCGGACACGAAAGCGGGACGGACGGACGGTGCGATTGCTATATGCCTCCCAAAGTTCCTTTGGGGGCATAAAAACATTCGATCCGTCCAGCAATAGTCAACTGATAGATTTCCTTTGTCACAGACATAAAACAGATATGCCACGGGCAAGGATTAGACAAGAAAACGCTCATCTAAGCTTGTGTTCACCATGAAGGACTTAGGTCATTTGCTGCCTGGTCTGATCTTCCGTTAAAATTAAACATTTGCAAGTAACAGCAGATGTTTGAGTCTTGATATGTTTGTAAATTTGCTATTACTGATGTTTCAAAGATGCATAGTAATGGGGCAATAAACAGGTAAACATGATGTATTCACTACCACGTGTATATGCAGTATTCTGTGGTACATGTAGGTGACCGTTCATTATAACTGTAAACTGAGACTATATCTGTATGCCCAAAAACAAGGTAAACTCGCCAGTGTTTGTTTTCAAAGATTCTTACAGGTACCTATCTTTGAAACAACAATACTTAGTAAATTTACAAACATATACAAAAGGGCATTTTCCCACATTGTGGTTTGAGTCGTGAAACAAAAAATTCATCAACATAAAAGCGGTTATGCTTGACATCGACTCCCCAACATTATGTGTGTCACGGTTAGTGAATGCTGTATTGAGAATGCACATTCCCGCAGGCTCTACGGAGTCTTTGTCACATGTTGTAAGTACCAAAATATAATGAAATTATGTCTGTCGACAGTTTAATTTCAATGGATGAAACGGCGCACTGCATTTCCTTTTCTTTGAGATATATGAGTAAACCCAGCGCATCGTGCACATCAGACGCAAAGTAGGACATGCGCTTACTAGATTAACTCTTGGTACGCAAAACGTCGGACTATCTTCTCAACTTCTGGATCCAAACTGTTTGCAAACTTTGATAGCAGTTTGTAAAGAGAGAGAGAGAGAGACTGCATATGGTGCCTGCACACACATCTTTGCTCTGTTTTGGCTTGGTTTCTTAGAATCTTGAAACACAATGTTTGGGCCAGTCAATCAATCCTGTTACAATTAACTGCTTTCGATGAGGACCCAATCTTGTCCTGCACATGGGCTTTTGTATGACAAAGTCGGGCAGTCCAACGTTTTGAATACTTCCTATTGCATACATGTACAACCATTAAAATTGACAAAACATTCTTAACTGAATCCCATTCAGGTCTGCTCTAGATCCAAACCGTTTGCAAATTTAAGAGAGAGACTGGTGCATGCAAAATCAAAGTAAACAATGCATCCGCGGATTAGAGAGAGATGCGTGTTCTCTTTGAATTTCTTCAATCGCTTATTCAAGCATGGTTACGGCGTATTGAGCTTTCTTTTAATGGACTGACAACATAAGTGGTATACTACTGGTACTAATAAATGGGTGCCTAGATTTACCGGAAAGACTTGAATTACCGGAAAGACCGCCGAAATACCGCAAAGACCAAAGAATAATAGGGAATTAAAATATATCCAATAAGTTTATGCCTAGTCATGTATTAACCTGTTTGGGGTGAAAAGCATTTTTATGTTTATTACCAATATATTTAAATTGTATCGTTTTAAATCTTAACCATCTCTTCGAATCTTGTTTTAATATTCAAAGAAATTATAAATTTGATTAAGGCCTAATTAAAGGACCCTTGTTAACCCCTACTGAGAACTTATAGGAGGTTTATCGTGACTTACTTCCGGTGCTATAAATAGATTTGGGATATACTGGCCGTCAACCTTGTATTGTCTAGACAGGGAAAGCCATAGAATTTTCAATATTTTCCACCAATTTTAAGTTCCCTTGCTATATATTTTATATAAATGCGAATTGTAATGTATCAACAAATACTACGTCAGATAATATTAACATTTATTGAGATTATTTGTCTGTCGTTATTGTTGAAAGTGAATAAAACGGGTGCCATTAAAACATATTTCTAGACATCAAAATTCAATTTAACTCAGCAATAATTATATGGCCCGCTGATACAAGACTGCACATACACGCATTATCGCAAGAACATTTTGTCGGGTCTGAACTGTTTTCAAAGGTTATGGGGGGGGGGGGTAGAACCCCATATAACCTGTGATTTTCCACGGGGTCTGGACCCCTATCCCCCCTCTGGATCCGCGCATGAACAGAGAAGCTGTAAAAACTGATAGAAACAGGAGTTTGAATATGCGCTTTTATGAGGACAGACAAACATGCATATGCACAGTTTTAAAAAGGCGAATATTTGATAATGAACACTGCTTTGTCTTTGTTTGTTTGATTTGATTCTTTACGTCCACTCAACAATCTTTCAGTTATGCGGGACGGGTCTTCCTGGGTTGAACCAGTACTAAGCTAGGATAAATGTGTCTTGCTCAAGGACACAACGCAGTGACGCCGGTGAGGCTCGAACCCGCGGCCCTTCGGTCTCTAATCAAGCACTCTACCACTGAGCCACTGCGCTCCCTAACACTGCTTTGTCACGACGTGGTTTATTTATTTTCTTTACCAAGCATAAATTTGTTAACTATTAAACGAATGACTAACATGGGTGTTAATTATTCGATATCCAGGGGCGTTTTTTTTTACACTTCAACGGATAAGTCTCAACAACTGCATTTTATTGGTAAAGAACTTCCAAATGGAATAAATGTTTAAATGAGTTACATCATTTAACCCTAGTGACCGGAAAATGTGTCTTTAGCAAACAGTGAAGACCCAGATGAAATGCTGTATAATGCGGCATTTTATCAAGGTCTGCGCTGTTTGCTCAGACAAAAAAACGGTCTTAAGAAGAAAAACAATATTTTCCCGACATTATAACCCATGACCCCTCGAATTATACAATGAACCATCCAAGGTTTACTGTATCAAATCAGAAGGAAGAATCCATTTATTACAAATTGTTGTATGTACGAAATTTCCTCATGTCGGCGCCATGTAGGAATTAATCTTTTCCATATTAAAGGCACTTAAAAAAAGCCCGATGCTTTTTCTTTTTCGGAAATTTGAGCATGTTTGATATCAAATGTACTGAGCTAGAAGATTTTTCAATTTATTGGCACTGATTTCATTGAATTACAGAAAAGACGAAAAATATTTAACTGATAAAGAACAAATATACAGTGACGTTCTAATTATGTCCTCGGACCCAGTATACTGAAACCGTTAGCATCTTTAGATATCTTTTATTCACCAGCACTTCGGTGACATGACACATTCCTAAGACTCGCTTATGAAAACATTGACCAAGATAAGTAATCACTGATTGCTCGCACGTGTGACTGTCAGTGCCCGTGGGGGTTGAAACTCCATTTATTCAACAGACAGTGATGAAGACAGATCTCTGAGAAATCCGTGAAAATCAAACATTGAACATTGGATTTAAGTTATTTCTATCGGACAAAATATACGCAAGTCATCTATTTTAGCTACATTTTGGACTGTCAATGACTTGGACCGGTTCCAAGATCATATGGCTGAGAGAGAGACTAGGGAAAGAGAGAGACTTGAGAAAGAGAGGAATACAAACTTAACGACAAGCAGATAGATTCACTCTACTTATCATAAAATTGCATTAATCAGTGCCTTAGATAAGGTGAGTATTTGCGTAAATACGCAATAGATGTTTCTTAAAACGCAATTAAAATCATTTTATTGCGTATTAAAACATAAATGAAATCCCAGATAAGCAAAACAAAAAAAAATCAGTGCGTATCTCTCTCGCTCCGGTTCGATTTGGTCTGATTATACAACGTGGAATTCAAGGTAAGCGTATGCGCATATCTTCTGAGCATACTATGACTGGTTTTGTGAGGTGCTTCAACTGGGCTACTATCGTCATACAATCGTGGGTATTCAGTCATTGTTTATAGCGAAAATGGCTTCCAAGAAAAGAGGAAGAAAAAAGTCGCTTTGGAATCGCAGTTAAATTAGATAACGGCTTAATTGAGGCCAACATCATGGTCTTATGCAACTTCCATGGTGCGTAAGATATTGGATCAAGTGATAGAGCGATGCAATAAGCCTCAGTTAATAGAACAAACAATTGTAAATGATATGTTGCACACGATTGGAACGGAAACCGAAAGTACAACTACAAAACATGCCAGCGATAAAGTATCTGAACAAACTGTTTGAGAAATAAGGAAATTATTTAATAGTATCAATACATATGACTCCTAAGCGTTAAATCTAAATAAATTATACCAGAATACCCCATTAAAACCCTTGAATACCCAATTTTTTTTTTTTAATTTTGGTTACCTAATTGTAAAAGAAAATACCCAATTGAGTTGCAAACAGGTGGGTAAAGTACCCAATTGGTTAAAAGCTTATCTAGGGTGCTGATTAATTAACCAAATTTTTACACATTAAAAGTTTTTTATGGGTTTTATCGGAAGAAAATATCAGCGGTCTGCTTGACATTTCTGGACTTCCCGTGGCCTCAATATTTGCCTCTTAAATGAATAAAAGTTTGTTTTCGGAAACCTTTATTTATCGGTAAGATGTATTTTGAATGTATATCAAAGAATACAAACAAGTGTTGATATGACATTGGCTATAAAAGCCCATTTTTCTCAAAATATAAACCCAGATTTAACATAGATTCCATAGAGTTGGCCGTACCGTTGACAGCCACGGATGTACCCATGCGCAAAAATGACGTCACTTTGGGAATCCCTAAAACCTCCTATAATCCCCATCAACGTGTCAATAAGGGGGAATCAACCAGCCTAATCAAAGGACCCTTGTTAACACCAAGAACTAACAAGCCAATCAATGTGCATGATTAGTAAGTGTGAAGATCAAGCATGTGAATAGTTGACACTACATTTTTTTCCAATCTTATTGTATGACTCTCATATTCCAAGTGTTTACTAAAATATGTTAAATTGTAATTTTTAAATAAACTTTTTAGAATTTTACTCTGTAATGTCCACTTTCTGTAATGTTCGTTATATTGAAATGATCTATATAAATGCTTAGTCTTTCCGGTATTTCGGCGGTCTTTCCGGTAATTCGAGTCTTTTCGGTAAATCTAGGTACCGCCAAAAATGTCTAATATTATAAGCAGACTGGATCATATCCAAAATGTGGTGATGACTAGCATTTATTCCAACTATAAACAAGTGTCCGTACATTATAACCGATCCCGAAATAGCTTCAGTATGACTTGTCTTGTGTGAGAAACACCCCACCCACTTTTGACAGGACAAAAACACTGATAATTTCGCTGCTTTCACCGTACGCGAGGCTTATAAAATTAACTTTCGCTGTAGATGCGTGAACACTATTCAAGTAAAACATTTCCTTGGAATACTTACTTCGACTGTGGGGTTTAATTTAACGAAATTTGCGAAAAAAATCAAACAAATGTTGCACTTCCAGGTTTGTTCACAACTTTCAATGGCCGACAATGACGTCACATTTCTACCTATATATGGAAATGTATCTCCTAATGTAAGGGAAGCAACTACGATATCTCATATTCAAGTTGAGCTTTTTTAAAACTTGATGCGAGAGAGAGGATAAACGTAAAACTGTGGATTCACCATCGCGGTGATCTTAGACTGCTTCACTGCCCCCTCGTATGAGCTGAAATCATATTAGCTAGAATAAAGTGAAAAGTTTCCTTCTGATTTTAAATACATGCAAAAATAAACGTGGACAAACATTTTGATAAATGGAGCCACTGTTATTTTCAGAATAAATGATTATACGTACGTACACACATACATACATACATACATACATACATACATACATACATACATACATACATACATACATACATACATACATACATACATACATACATACATACATACATACATACATACATACATACATACATACATACATACATACATACATACATACATACATACATACATACATACATACATACATACATACATGCATGCATGCATACATACATACATATATACATACATGCATACAGGTCCATTAAAAAGTTATTTCACTACGCAATATTTCAAAAGTTTTTTTTCACATTTTTATTATACATAATGATCCATGGTTTACCATACATGTATTTAAACTCTCGTGCCATTTGGGTTCTAAAATCATATCAACGTAAAATAAGAGCATTTGAATATTAATTTCAAATGCATTCCAACGAAAACACAACAATATACTTTAAAACATCTCAATGAAAACACAACAGTATTGTACGACTACATAATAAAGCTAGTACGTATTTCCTTGCAGCTTCCTTTGCTTTAATAAGATCTACAATCCTCCTTGGCATTGAATTGTAAATTTTTCAATGACGTTTGGTGATACACTATACCACGCTTCGCATACTCGTTTCATCCCTTGTTTACACAACATTTGGTTACCAATCTCTTTCTTCATTATATTCCACATGTTCTCTATGGGATTCATGTCTCGTAAATTCCCTGGTCATTCTAGAATGGGTATTCTTTTACATTCTAGAAAATTTTAGTACTTTTAGAGTATTTGCATTGTGTGAGATCATTGATAAATATGTATCCCTTCTGTGGGAACAAAGTAAGTAAGGGTGCACAGATCAGGAATCGATACAATCAAGTTCTACACCTGACCCAGGAACGCATTCACATATCATTTTAATATCCTGAATAATATCACATGATATTTTGTATTACCCATGTTACGATTCACTTTTCTCAGAAGAGACTGGTCCCTGCTGCTAATGGCTCCCCAGACTTGCACACTCACTGGCGATTTTACAGTAGTCTGAATACACTTAGCATGATATTTCTCATTCTATTTACGCCAAACACGACAATGGCGTCGATTGTTATGACTGTGATATACAGGCTCATGTGGATGTGTTGTGTTCCCGCAGAAGGGATATATCTTTAGGCATCAGCTTGTGCTATGCCATAGCTCTAAAAGAACTAGAACAATCCTAGAATGTAAGGGAATACGCATTCTGAAATGACCAAGGAAATCGCCAGAAATGAATTCCATAAATAATGTTTGGAATATAATGAAGAAAGAGATTGGTAGCCAAAGACCATGTTTAAAAGAAGAGGTGTGGAAGCAAGTATGTGAAGCGTGATATAGTGTAGCATCGAAAACTCTGGAAGAACTTAACAATTCAATGTCAAGACTATTGCAGATCTTATCTTATTAAGCAAAGGGAGTTGCAACGAATACTGACTTTATGGTGTAGGCGTACATTTATGTTGTTGTGTTTTCATTGGAATGTATTTAAGTATGATTATGTGTTTTCATTGGAATGTAATTAATATTTATTTACAAACGTTGTCTGATTATAAGTTTATAAAATTTTTAGAAATAAATAGCATGATAATTAAATTAAATGTAAGGTAATCCATAGACCATTCATGTATAAAAATGTGAAATAACTTTTGAAATATTGCGTAGTGAAATAACTTTTTTAATGGACCTGTACATACATACATACATACATGCATGCATGCATGCATGCATGCATGCATGCATGCATACATACATACATACATACATACATACATACATACATACATACATACATACATACATACATACATACATACATACATACATACATACATACATACATACATACATACATTGCCTTATATTCCATGCAACATATACAACATTTTACTTCATATATTTAAAAAGCAGTAAAGGCTCGATGCTACTTTGGTTGGAAGCTATAAATGAATATAACCAGGAAATATCACAATCACAGACTGCAGACTTACTCACAGCTTAATGAGAAGGGACACAGAACAAGGATAGCCACACCACATTAAATAAGAATAACCCTCTCTTCTTCAGCAAGATTATGACTGAAGGGCATCAAGAACAACATTTGAAAACAAGGGCACAGCACAAACTCCAACAGCCAGTGAGAATAACAAAATGTCCATAATTCTTACAACTTTTTCAGTATTTTTTATTATCGTACATGAACCTAGTACATTTGAAATAGGTTAAACATTTATTTACGTTATTGTTTAATGTGATCAAATGTGAACTGGTTTCACATAAAGCTTTGGTTGCTTTAAAAAGCTGATTAGATTTAATGGAAGAAAAACATGCAAACGTCTGTATCTTGTTTAGATTTACAGACTCTGTTGTAAAGTGAAAACAGTTGAGTCAAGTATGTAATAGTGATATAAAGTTCTATGGTTATACATGTTACTTTGGAAAATTTGATATTACAAGGGAACGTTTTCTAGTTAATATGTTACATCAGACTTTTCAATTTGTTTGTAAATTTTATAACATATAAATGAGAAAGATTAGCAAACACTGTAGAGTTGTTTTGACAATAAGATATATACCATTTTTAAAAGAAATTATGCACACATAAACACATAGCCTCTTTGTTACAACTGATACCTTTTCTTTTGGAAAAAAAGTTTCCTTATGCCTATCAAATGCAGTTTCCATTTTTAGATGAAAGAAATTACTCAGTTAAGTATTACCCTTATGTAGAGTGATCCAACTGCAATGATCAGAATGTGTCTAAGAAATGTCAAAAATAAGCATTTTGGTATGCCCCTTTTTAGCAGAATTATCACTTGTATCTGATAGTACACAGCATAGGCAGTATGAAACCGGATATTGCACTCAATTTAAGTCTTGCAAACATATCTGTAACAGTGTGTTTATTACGTTACCCATCATTTTCTAGAAAAGAAAAATATGTAAATAAGTCTTTTTAGGTAGTATTTGAACTGCTCTAATGAACTAAATAGTCATGCAATCTGCAAAACATGCTATAATCTATGCATATTGAAGTTTATTGAAGTCATTTTGTCAAATATAATATCAGTTACGTTACAATTTCAACAATACCCTTAAAATCAATTTTTTTTGTTAAATAGTTTACGTTGACAAAATTATTGACAGTTATTTTCGTACATGACACATGTATTTAAAAGGCCATTTACTGGCCATTTCAAAACTGCAAACAGATATCGTCTAGCATAAATACTTTGTCAGCTATAAGCTGTTTAATTGGATGACCATGAATAAAACACTATTTAAAATAAAAGCCTTGAAACGCTACAATTAAGGGCGTACCTTTCTGTTAGCTTTTAGACACATTCTGATCATTGCAGTTAGATCACTCTACATAAGGGTAATACTTAAAACGATTTCTGGTATAGAATAGCATTTTGATGTACGATTTCCTATTGGTCACGTATATAACAAAGTTAAAGAAAACAAATAATGCTTTATTCCTTTAACTATACATAACTGAGTAATTTCTTTCATCTAAAAATGGAAACTGCATTTGATAGGCATAAGGAAACTTTTTTCCAAAAGAAAAGGTATCAGTTGTAACAAAGAGGCTATGTGTTTATGTGTGCATAATTTCTTTTAAAAATGGTATATATCTTATTGGCAAAACAACTCTACAGTGATTGCTAACCCTTCTCATTTATATGTTGTAAAATTTACAAACTATCAAATCGAAAAGTCTGATGTAACATATTAACTAGAAAACATTCCCTCGTAATATCAAATTTTCCAAAGTAACATGTACAACCATAGAACTTAATATCACTATAACATACTTGACTCAACTGTTTTCACTTTACAACAGAGCCTGTAAATCTAAACCAGATATAGACATTTGCATATTTTCTTCCATTTAATCTAATCAGCTTTTTAAAGCAACCAAAGCTTTATGTTAAACCAGTTCACATTTGATCACATTAAACAATAACGTAAATAAACGTTTGACCTTTTCAAATATACTAGGTTCTATATGTTTTAGGAGATGATGCATTGATAAGTTAGGGGTCTTTCAGACTTAAAGACTTATCTATTGATGAAATGGTAGGGGCCTGATGCTTTGGCTGTTTGTCGGGCCCACCGGGGTTTAACCTGTTGGATTTCTTTTGCTCCGGTATTCAGTTTAATTTACTGTTGAGTCCTTATCCTTGCTTTATCTCCTTGTTATATCTTGATTTATTAGGAAATTGTTTTAGGAGATGTTGCATTGATAAGTTAGGGGTCTTTCATGCAAACCAAATATCTATGTGTCTTGATCCACATCTGAATTAAGGGTGAGGTTGGCGCCGTTAAACCGGTTTAAGCCCTCCAGTAAAATATTTTACTGACCGTTCCAAGGTGGTTCTTCTTTTGTGGATCTTTTATGTTGTTGTTCTGTCTTGTGTTTGCTGTGTCTTTGTAAACCTGTCTTAAGCGGCCACACAAGAAGACCAAAAAATTGGTTTTCCAGACAAATTATCGCTTAGTAAAGGTTTTAAGTATTGCAGAATGCTTTAAGGGTAGCATTCTGCAATACTTTTGACTTCCTATGTGTCTTGATCCACATCTGAATTAAGGGTGAGGTTGGCGCCGTTAAACCGGTTTAAGCCCTCCAGTTAAATATTTTACTGACCGTTCCAAGGCGGTATTTCTTTTGTGGATCTTTTATGTTTTTGTTCTGTCTTGTGTTTGCTATGTTTTGTGCGCGTCTGTTTATAAGTGCTTTGTGGTCACCTGCTGGGAAAGGGCTGACCTCTTGACTCTCGTTTGTGGTGTCTACTGTGAGTTTGTCACTTTCCCATTGGTATCCTGAGTCAGGTGTGGTACTTGATTGTATCGATTCCTGATATTTGCACCCTTACTTACTTTTCATGCAAACCAAATATCTATGTGCCTTGATCCACATGTGAATTAAGGGTGAGGTTGGTGCGCCGTTAAACCGGTTTAAGCCCTCCAGTAAAATATTTTACTGACCGTTCTAAGGCGGTACTTCTTTTGTGGATCTTTTATGTTTTTGTTCTGTCTTATGTTTGCTATGTTTTTGTGCGCGTCTGTTTATATGTGCTTTGTGGTCACCTGCTGGGAAAGGGCTGACCTCTTGGCTCTCATTTGTGGTGCCTAACTGTGAGTTTGTAACTTTCCCATTGGTATCCTTGGTTGGGTGTGGTACTTGATTGTATCGACTTCCGATCTTTGCACCCTTACTTACTTTCATTAACAATAATAAAAATTACCGAAAAGTTTTTAGAATTATGGATTCTTTGTTATTCCCACTTGCTGCTGGAGTTTGTGTTGGGCCCTTGTTTTCAAATGTTGTTCTTGATGCCCTTCAGTCATAATCTTGCTGAAGGAGAGAGGGTTATTTTTATTTAATGTGGTGTGGCTATCCTTGTTCTGTGTCCCTTTCTCATGAAGCTGTGAGTAAGTCTGCAGTCTGTGATTGTGAATGAGATTTGCTTCCAACCAAAGTAGCATCGAGCCCTTACTGTTTTATAAATATATGAAGTAAAATGTTGTATATGATGCATGTAATATAAGGCAATGTGTGTGTGTGTGTGTGTGTGTGTGTGTGTGTGTGTGTGTGTGTGTGATCATTTATTCTGAAGATAACAGTGGCTCCATTTATCAAAATGTTTGGCCACATTTATTTGTGCATGTATTTAAAATCAGAAGGACACTTTTGACTTTATTCTAGCTATTAAATATGATTTCAGCTCAATTCTTACATGGCTTTCATTGTTTAACTAATGAAACTGATAGTCCTATTGAATTAATACTACTAATGGTGAAGTTATCATTTTCAAAAGCAATATAAACTTTAAAAGTTGAATGTGCTATTAATGGTTTATTTAAAACAAAACATTCCTGTTAAAATGGGGGTGAAAACTATTCACAATGATGGGGTTTACATGGACAGACAGTACTGACAGGATGAAATACAATGAAACTGTTAAAATGTTATTTGTGGTACCAGTTTTACGTTATAAGACTTCAAAAGACAGAATGAGTTTAGACCAATTTTGACCAAGTGGTATTAAATACTGTAAAATAGATGTTTAAAAGTTTTTATCAAAATGTTGGAGGGAAGAGCAAATTGATAATACATGTAGTAACAAATGCAGTCATAAGATCATACTTTGTTTTAGCAATAATTGCTAATACAGATGACGTTTATTTCTGCCATAGTACCATTGCAGGACCTCATTTTGACCAATTTATTGCAGGAGTCCTTTAAATTGGTTGGGTTATATAGCAGAGTTTAATGTAATTAGATAATGAAAGAGTATCAAACACATCATGGTATAGAGACAAATGGCATATGCTAAGAAATTAACTGTCCTAACAAAACCTGATAATCAAATGGAAACAGAATAGGGACTTATATCATTTTGGTACCATTACTTTCATAAAAGATAGGCTTTCAAGAAATGTTATAAAGCATAAATAAAGAAAACATTAAGTATATATGCACGTAAAACTTGTCTGCCATCCTTAATATCAGTCGTCATTAAAAAAATCGTAATTGTTTTCCTTTTGAAAAGTATCATGATATATCTCACAGGGCGATAAAACATTGTTTCTATTGCCATTTTGGGATAAATTTAAGTATGATATAGCATATAATTTGTTGAATGTACTATTTAAAAGTATGCCTTGATAGCAGCATAAGCACGAAATGTGCTTCTATTAGACAAACTTTCAATATACTGTACCTTTTAAATCATTTAACATGTTGATATACATCTTATTAGTATTACTTGGTTCTATAGGCTGAATGGTAGTTGATATTGGTACTTATTGTTAGTGTAAAAATTCCAAAGTATTATGCCGAATAAAAAATCAAAGCAGATTATATCACATATGTTATATTCTCAATAGCCAAAAAAGCAAACTTTTGAAAATAATTTCAGTCCATTTTGCTATATATGATGACAGTCAATTCCCAGGTAGGTCCTGATTTTTGAAATGTTATCATTTACAAATGTTCGCTAGACTAACAATCTAGAGGTCAGTTTTACCAACTAATTAAAAAGCATATATCTGTTTCACTTTCATTCAACTGAAAATTAAGAGTAAATGTTGTTCTGTTTCATAGCGTCAAAAAATTTAAGAATCAGGCAAAACAATGATAAAAGTAATATTTTCCTTTCCAGTTATATACGTTACCAAATTAAATTGTAATCTTTTTCATCAAATAAACACGCTGTAGGTCCTTCAGTATTAAAACCAAAAGGTTATGTTTGGTGGTGCTAAAAGTGAAGCAGAAATTATTATAATTTCCAAAAACTTCCATTGGTTTTTCATATGACCAGGATGAATGCATTTTTAATGTTTAATTTCTTGATTTTGGACTTCTGCTTGGAATGAACCGCAACTTTATGTTTGTAATTAGTCTTTTGTGTCTTATTATAAAGCATATATGTTGTTATCAATAGCTTATTTTCAATGCAAATATTTTAGGACTCATACAATGGATGATAGAACATGCAATGTTACTTTGTGCTTTTTATTCATTTATTTAATCCAATTAAGGTTTACAGTAAAGCAAAATGCCTTGTAGATGTCATTTACCACATAAACAAGCAAGATGCATGGTAGTGGTACAGAGAAAAACTCATTTTAACTTTTTTGAAACAAAGTATGAAGATGAAAATGAAAAAAAGATGAAAAATAAACACATTTTAAAAGTTCTATTTACTCAATTGCTAAATCGTATTTGATTGCGTTAACTTCACATGTGCTTTAAGTTTATATTCTACCCTTTAAATAATTCATGCTTTTGTTGAAGTTAAATCTTGTTCATATTATATGTTTCAAAAGACAATATTCACTATTTATGTAAATAAGTGCACTTAATTGGCACTCTATTTTATTTTCATCCATTAGCTTTTTTTTCTCATATAGTCCTAACATTGCATAAAATAATATTTTAAGAGAAAGTAACGTATATAATATAAATATCAGACATCTAAATTAGCTGATACTAAGTCTGCTAGTAATAGGCTGCATTCAATTAAAATATCAAGATTATATGTACGAAAACGAAACAAATGAAAATAAAATGAAATATGAGCTCCCCTATTATCTAAAGGTAACGTATCAGTCTAGGCAGTTGAATGATAATGCACATATTTATAAAGAGCTAACATACATTAAGTATTGTCCAATTAAATAGGGATAAGAAAATGTACAATATTCTCTCCGCTGGTGTTTTGGCAACTCATGCTCAAATAATCAATAGTAGTATGTTTGAAAGTTAGTAACTTATATAACAGTTATCATTAGAGTAAATTATTTTAATCTTTTTGACAGTTTGCTGAACTGAATTTTAAGTGTTTTTAATGCAGGTAGTAAAAAACATACATTATCTTGTCCAAATGGCTTTTCTTTTCAGCAATGCAGTGAATAGCCTGCTATGAAGCCTACATGAGGGTAGCTATGGTTACCCTACGATTAAACATCTTTTGCAAGACTTAAAATTTGTGCAATATCCGTTTTCATACTTCTGAAACATCATATAAACCCAGGATATAGTCTAAAATTCTGCTACTTTCCGGCCACCTTTTTCCAATTTTTGATTCTCTGGGGCACCTTCTATTAGTATGCTGGTCCAAAATATACCTGCCCTTGACTTATTAAAATTTATTAGATTATTAATGTCTGACACAGAAATGAACTTCATGTCACATCATATAAGCAATAAAGCATGCGGGTGTTAATATCTTCCGTCCTTGACTTATTTAAATGTATTAGATTATTATTATTAATGTCTGATACAGAAATGAGCTCCAGGTCACATCACACGCGGGTGTTAATATCTTCATGAAAAAAGCAACAACGCTCTTATAATGGCAAAATGGGGTAGAATCTGGCATCCATGCTAATAAAGTTTCTAATATGTCCCTAATATATGTAGTTAGCCCGATATGGGTGGAAGCCAAATCTGGAAATGTCCCTGGGTCATAAAAATAGGTTAAAGGTCAACTGGATGCAAAATAACAAGACAATCTCTGTATTTAACATACTAAACTGTTGCACGTTTGAAGACAATCCGTCAAAACTGCTTAAGCTATAGTGCGGAAACGAAGGCACTGGCAAATTGGTGAACTGACATACACCATTGGCGTAGCTCCCATTCCGCAATTACGCACGCGCGTAATAAAATAGTAACATTCAAGTGAGGTCACCAAATGTGGTTATAGTTATTTTCCATACTATAAGGAACTGCCCATAAAGGAAAGAATTTAAGAGAACTTCCCATTTTGAAAAGGGACGCAATTGAAGAAAATCACTGCATGATCCAGTAATCTCCCTTTGATGTGCGTAACTTTTTCAGCGTTCTTGCTACGCTATTTTACATACATGAATACAGACAGACAGACGGACGCTTAAGCGCAAATTTGCACGGGGGTATAATACAATACTACATAATTTTTTAAAAGTAGCAGGTCCTTGAACCTAATACGGATAAAGTCTCATCATGTCATCATAACCATACACCAAAAACAGCCCAAAGGTCGAAAATGATAGGTTTTGATGAGAAAACATTATTAACTAGACTAGAAAAATGAAAAAAATAAATGATTGAAACAAAAGTATCCTCCGGGAGTGAATGGCATTTGTATAATTGAATATAATGGAATTACTCAAATTGATGTCCCTTGAGAAAGGTTGTTAAACCGAAACTAGTTGGGAAATAAAAAAATAAAATAATTTGAATTTTTGATCTCTTAACCCATTTATGTTCAAATTGATGATAAAAGAAGTGTCGTGTGCGTGTCATTAACCACTCATAGCCCAGATTTTTTTCTTCTTCATATATTCTAAAGAATAAGTCACTTCTGTTAATCTGGTTTAGAGGATATAGTATGAAATCATTTTGTAAGAATAAATGCATACAAATGTTTAGCCTAATAATGATTGGGTCGAAGGCAATTCCTTTGTACGTGATAGGCAGCTATCTAAGTTACTAATTGCTTTATATAAAACTATGTATTGTCACCTTAAATCATTTTTACTTATGATATAACTGTAACTATTCAAAACTAATACTTATTCATTAAGAATGTAGGACAAAACATCCCGGGACAAAACATCTCATTCCATTTTTTGACACCTCGGACAAAACATCCCGCATCGATTTGCCACTCTGCACAAAACATCCCATGCAGTTTTTGTCACCCCGGACAAAACATCCCATGCCATTTTTGCCAGCACGGACAAAACATCCCATGCCATTTCTGCCACTCTGGACAAAAAACATCCCACACTCTGTTTAAAGAATATGAAAGTGCATAAAACACCCCATTTAGTCAATTGGCGCTATAATTAATATTCTTAATGTTAATGTACAATACCTATTGAAATGATTGGAGATCAAAGGTAGCTAGATAATTAGACTAATTAGACATATGTTTACCAATTATAATAGTTTGTTTGACTGGAACTGTAAAATGATTTCTTTTAAGATGTAATTGGCTTCTTAACACTCAAATTTAGTTGTTTGTCACTAGAAGTTATAATTATCTTGTATTAAATTTCATTTACACTGTCCTTCAATCAATTTAAGATCTAGTTTATACCATTTGGACAGTCTTACTAGAGCATTCACTGCTAGTAAATGTAATAGTAGAAGAAGGTCCCAAATGAGACTTACCCTGAAGGAGCAGTCTGAGTGTGGGATGTTTTGTCCAGGGTGGCAAAAAGTAGCATGGGATGTTTTGTCTGGGATCGTAAATCTTTGTGGGATGTTTTGTCCGGGGTGTCAAAAAATGGCATGGGATGTTTTGTCCCGGGATGTTTTGTATGGTTCACATTCATTATTATTATAGTTTAGATAAGAAATAGTTGTTATTACGTTACATACGTTACAACATCAAGTGTGCAGTAATTATACATTATTTTAGGTTGCAGGTTCTACATTAAGTACAGCAAAACCTGTGTAAGACCACTCAAAATAGACAAAACAAAGATCTTAATTACAAATGGTAGCTTGATGAACGTCGAAAGTATTGCAGAATGCTCCCCTTGGAATTCTGCAATGATTTTGACCTGTATTAAGCGATGATTGGTATTGAAAAGCAATTTTCGGTCTTTTGAGAGTGGCCGTTTTACACAGGTATTATTGTAATTTAAATTTTACTCCATAAGTACAATGTTCAATTCCGCTTACGTTTATATTACGCAGAAACAAATCCAATTCAAAATGGTTCTTTATTTGCACAAAACCTTAACTACACTTCAGTAATAATATGATTTATGACTAAAACATAATATGTATACATACTCATAAAGCCTCACTGGAATATATATACTCAGAAAAAACAATTGAAGGATATTTAGATTCAGTCCCATCTCTAACATTCAATTACACCAACATCAAATTTAGGTTACCTTGCACCCCAGCAATGTTTTTCATGGGTGCCAAACTGTTCATTGGGACCCCCTGTATGTGAAACGAAGTTGTCCTCAAAAAACATTTTTGGTATTAGGGCTATGTGAAAATGCATGGTTTCCATGGCAACCCATAGCAAATTTGAGAATGGGGTTTGCCTACAAAAGTAATCATATCACAGCTGTTACTTATCCTAGACTACTAAACTTAATACCAAATTAAAGCTTAGACATAGGCCTATTATTCCCTTGTTGCATATGTAAATTATCTAATTTATATATTCATAAATATCATGAAACATTAAAAATTTGATTCACGAATGGGTGTATTGGTACAAGATCAATAATATGTCATCTGCTTTTAGCCAGAGATTACTCAAATTTGTACTAAATTAAAACTGAGACATAGGCCTTTGATTCCATTTTCAAATATTTAAGTTATCATATTTGCATAACTTGCCTATTCATGAATTTTAATAAAAATGCTAAAAATAAGGGAAAATCAATAGAATATAAATAGGCTGATTTCATCACACAATATTGCCATTGTTGCATATTTTGATATAATCAATAATACAATTTGACAAGTCCATTCATCCAGAGGTACTGTATGAATATTATCTCATTAGAGTATTCATGAAAATACACGAAAACTTAAAAAATGAGGGAAAATCATGTAAAAACTATAAGCCTAGGGGAGGGGTTGAGGTTTGATCTATCTTGTTCTCTTAGGGCCTTCTGAATTCATGCCAAATTGTTCAGTGGGACACTCTGAATGCGAAACGAAGTTCTCATAAAATAATTGGTATGGGCTATGTGAAAATTCATGGTTTCTATGGCAACCACTTATATGATTCTTGAGATTGGGGTGTAGGCCTACAAATTCAATCATATCTAGGGTTTAAGCTTAGACACATGTTTTCCGTACACTGTGGTCATATTTGCAAATCATCTAATTTGCATATTTATGAATATTAATGAAAACCTTAAAATGAAGTAAAATCATGCAAAAACCATAAACGAACATAGTTCAGCCAAAACATCATCAAACCACCATTGTTGCCAGTTTTTATATCGTCAGCGATTCAATTTGATAAGTTCTTTCATCCAGTGGTCCTATATAAAAATGATCTCATTTGCATATCCATGAATATTAATGAAAACTTTAGTAATGAGAGAAAACATCTTAGAAAAATTAAGAGATGTACATATATATTTACCAATGTCTCATCTACCATGTGTTCTAGTGTATCAAACCTAGTGCCAATTCAATGCTTAAAAATTGTACTTTTACCAAAAGGTATAATATGAAAAATATTTATCGTGAATATTCATGAATTTTAATGAAAACAGAAGAAATGAATAAATAATTGTGGAAAAATCAAGAGGGAGCACTTTCAAAATTACTCATATTTCAGTTGTTAAGTGCCCTATCATGCCAAACCTGATTTAATGAGAGAGACTTTATGTTATCTCTGTCAGACAATAATCAAGCTGATATTATTGAAGCTTTTAACTCTACCTCCAGATATTTAGATGACTTACTTAATATTGATAATCCTTATTTTGAACAAATGGTAGGTCAGATATATCCCACTGAACTTCAGTTAAATAAGGCGAATTCTTCTGATACTGAAGCTCCGTTTTTGGACTTGAACTTGTCAATAACAAATGGCATAGTTTCTTCTAAAATTTATGATAAACGGGATGATTTTAATTTTGAAATAGTAAATTTCCCATTTCTTGATGGAGATGTTCCTCACTCTCCTTCCTATGGTGTATATATTTCTCAGCTTATTCGTTTTGCTAGAGTGTGCTCTAATGTTGATGACTTCAACAACAGAAACTTATTTTTAACTGCTAAATTATTAAAACAAGGTTATAGATATAATATTATTCGAAAAGCATTTTCTAAATTCTACTACAGACACTCAGAGTTAATTGTTAAATACAACATTGGGTTAAAAACTCTTCTGCAACAAGGCATATCAGAACCTATATTTTATGGTGATTTAGTCTATAAATTCAAATGAATTGTTGGAAAACCTAATTTTAGTGATCAATTCAAAAAGATAGTAAAACGTTATATAAGGGTTGGATATAATTTGGATATCATGCGACAGTCTGCATGCCTAGTTTTAAACCCAATCACGGTTTATAGCTATGGTTTCTTCTTTAATTGCACGACGGTGGGTCAGGCCTCAGACTCTATGATGGCTCTGACGTAAAGTTTTAATCGGTGGGTTGGTGCCTGATGCTTATCTGTAGCTGGACCCACCGTAGCTCAACTTGAGGTTTTCTTTAGCTCTGACTATCTGTGAGTCATGAGCCCTTTTCTTTGTTTCACCATGGAGTGTTAATTTGATTAGAGTGTTTTCCATTATGATACATTGCATTAGTTAGATGGCCTCCATGCGAGCTGAACATTTCTTGTACTTCAACAACAGCAGAATCTAGGGCGAAGATTTGGTACCAGTAAAATGCATTTAAGCCCCCCGGTGGCTTAGGCTGCTGTCTGTTCTAAGGCGGTGGTTCTGTTGTTGTTGACTTTTTGTTTATTGTTACTCCCATTGTGGGAGTCTGTGATTGTTCTATGTTTTGTTGTACGTTACTTTATGTCCATTCTAGTATTGCAATCATCTTGATGGGGAAGAGAGAGCTGATTGCTTTGCTTAATTTGTCTTCCTGGTGTCTTGTGATGGTTGAGCAGCTCTTCCTCGCGGTGCCACGGGGTTGTCTGCAGTTTGTGATTGTGGTATTTCCTGATCATACTCACTTACTATTTTTTAAGTTTATGCTTAGACATAGCATGTTTACCAAAATGATCCAATTCATAACACATCAAATTTAATTTCTCATGAACATTGATAAACATGAGAAATTAGAGAAAAATACAGGAAAATTAAGGGGGTATACCTACAAAATGATTCATATCTTAGCTTTCAATTGCCCTATAGTAGCAAAATTGGTACCATATAAAACAGCATTATTTTAATTTTTGAGCAAAAGAAAACAAAAATATATGATCTATAGCAGCTGAGATATTGGTAATTTTGCAGGTATACTACTTTATTTTTCGGTGATTTTCTCTTTATTCTTATGTTTATATTAATTTTCCTAAATATGTAAATGAGACCAATTGGCAAATATTACCGTTGAGATAAAGGGTTTTATTATATAACTAAGAGAAAAAACTGAATTTCATTGGCTTAGAGCGCTCACGTGGCCAGTCAATATATTGTCATATTCACTGGCTTGCGCGCGCTTGCCAGTGTATATTAGTTACTATAATTAGACTCCTTGCTGTTTTTTCCGTTCTGGTTCTGCTTTTCTAAAGCTTGGCTAATAATCATATCGTAGATGCTAAGAACGCAACAAATCACGCACTGGAGCTGATCTATTTCGATTTTAATGCACAATAAACGGCGAAAACACATTTGAAGTCTTCTGCTTCTTCCATCTTTCCACCTTTGCACTGAAGAACTCCCGCCAATACTTAGACCACGTCGCATACGTTTACATGTATTTGTAACGTCTTTCAAGCGTAAAAACGACGTTACACCGTCTAACGCCATGAATGACGTCATTTACCAGTAACAAATGACGTCAACTATCACACATTTTCCCTGCGCTTTCAAAGCTGTGAATTATTGTTTGGCATATCACACTTATTTTATCATTGGCTCTACATGCGAAGTGTGTTAGAATTCTTGTTTGTAAATGTTGAATGATGAAACTCATGCACAACATATATGCAATAGTAAAAGGGTGGTCTTATTTAGGGTTGCACTGTTTCTGCTAAATGCTTGTCTGTCCCAAAACTTGTATATAAGTTCAGTATTTTTTCCAGGTGCAATTATACCTGTACATCTTTCTCTAAATGTTATATAATAAAACAGTTATTGACTAATGAGGCATTGGATATGATGTGATATCGACCAGAGAATACCAATATTGACCTCGGCTTCGCCTCGGTCAATATTGATATTATCTGGTCGATATCAGATCATATCCAATGCCTCATTAGTCAATAATTGTATAGTGTCATATCAATAAGTTGGCACCATGTTTGCTGCTTAAGGGATATAAGCGTCTGAGATATGAGTAATATTGTAGGTATATCCCCTTAGTTTCCAAGTACTTTCTTAAAATTCTCAAGGTTTCATCAATATTCATGAATATTATAATATGATCATTTTAAAATTTGATCATATGTTAAACATATTATTGTCTTAGCATTAATATAAAGCCAAGTTTGGTACTCTAGGGCACTTAGCAATTGAGATATTATTAGATTTGTAAGTACACCTCCTTGATTTTTCCACGATTTTTCAATTGTATCTACTGTTTTAATTAAAATTCATAATTATTCATGTTAATTATTTTTCATAGCTGACCTTAAGGTAAATGTGTTATGTCTAAGTATTGATTTGGCACCAAGTTTGATACACTAGGACGCATAGCAGCTGAGATATATGTGATTTTATACGTACACCCCTTAATTTTTTCTGAGATTTTATCTCTCATTTTCATTAATATTCAGAAATAGTGATATTAGATAATTTGCATATCTAACTACCAAATTAAACTGCTATGTCTAGGGATTAGTTTGGTACCATGTTTAGTAATCTAAGTTGAGTCGCTGTTGAGATATCAGTATTTTGTACGTATACCCCCATTCTTTAAAGTCGCATAATGGGTTGCCATTGAAACCATGAAATTTTATGTAAACAAAAGCATTTATTTTTAGGACAATATTTTTTTTGAATTTAACTGGGCCCATTGAACAAATTAACACCCATAATGAAATGTCTTATGTGTTCAATTTTGGTCTGAATATCCCCTTGCATGCTATAGTTTACCCATGTTTTTCCCTTATTTTTAAGATTTCATTAATATTCATGAATATGCAAATGAAATAATTTTCACATAGAATGAAAGAACTTATCAAATTGTATCACTGATTATATAAAATCTGTCAACAATGGTGGTTTGATTTTTTTTGGGGGGGGGGGGGCTGAAATATGTTTATTTATTGTTTTTTTTATATATATTTTACTTCATTTTTAAGGTTTTCATTAATATTCATAAATATGCAACTTAGTAGATTTACATATCTGACCACAGGAAGAAAGACATGACACCAATTTCAGTATCCATGTGCATCTTGTATATGCATGTAGTAGTGGAATTGACAGTCGATTGCAACATTCAGAGAAAGCAGAAAGGTAAAAATAAGTTATACATGAACACTATAAAAATATGGGGAGTGGCTTATACGGACCAACAATTGGATGATCATTGACAATAGAGTAGTAGTAAAATATAAAATATTTACCAAACCAAACACTACCTCTGTGTGCCAGTTTACATCGAAAGTGTATTTTGGTCAATGGGAGTTACAGAGCTTTCAGTAAGCATGGCCTGAAGTCCGCGTAGGGGTCATGAACTCCCCAATCAGATAAGAATACATGCTTAATGGTAAATTTTGACCCCAGAAGATTCAAAGATTGGACGAGTATAATTAGTAGCATGTGAATAGTTACTCAGATGGTAGTGGTTATTTTAATTCGAATAATTATTTAATGTGTTATTGGTGTTGAACAGAAACCTGATACTTCACCCATCTTTCAGTTTTATGTTACTTCATGTACTCACCTCACTTTTGACCCGTCTGAGGTTAAAATTTATCAAAACTTGAATATTGCACCTTGGGTGGTTTCCTAGGTATTATAGGGCAGTAGTTCATGAGGAAAACTGGGCAAACTATCCTTTTAAAAGTAAACTTTATTTTATATTGTTGTGATTCTGCTTGAAGTATGGTTAATTGATTAACCGTAAATCTTCTAAAAGTATAAAATAAAAAGAAAATTCACCATTTTTTAGTAAATACCAAAATATGTCATCTCATGAGTTGAAAACATCGAAATTTTCACAAGTGCTGCGCACTCGTGAAAATTCTGATGTTTTCAACACACTCAATGGAATATATGTGGTATTCACCACAAAAAAGTAAATATCCTATATACCTTCAATCAATACAGTGTATTTATCACAGACCGTGATTACTGTTTGTCGAGCAATAACTAAAATGAATGAATGAAAATAAGTATGTTGCAACGAAAATTAGGGTACCCTAGTACTCGAGTCGTGTGTTAATCATATGACAGACATATTGATGACGTCATATGTTCATATGCCTATAGAAAACAGTGTGTAGAAATATGAATGTAATCTGAATTTAGATACCAAATTTGTATGCATTTATTTGCAAGGGAGTAGATGTCTACGGACCACGGTAGAATTTATGTTATGAAAGTCTTTTGACCCAGCTATTATTCAGTTTTATTTCATAAAATGCAATACTGGCTTAACAAATGACAATATAAGGTCACTTGTTGAATGCTCGAAACGTTTCCCACCATCGGCATTAATGAAAATTTGATATACCTACTGCATTTATTTAATCAGAAAATGCTGACATTTTAAGAACAGTACGGACCAAAAATTAGCTTTTTTGATAAATTTATGTATAATTTATCACAGTTAATAACGTTATTTCGTGTTGAATAACCTGCAGCATAGTATTAAAGTAGAAATAATTTTATGAAAATTCATGTAAAATAATTTAAACGCAGATTTTATTTTTGCCACATTAATTGAACACAGTGTATTTTGTTGCCAGTTATTTTGATGGAAAAAGTGTTGTCTCGTATGAAATCTAAATTGTCACACATGTTTGATTTAAGGATGCTTAAATTGAATATTTGTCCAGTATTTGGGCTAGGACTAATTTAAGAATGTATAAATGGCACTATTTGCAACCAATTAAGCTTATATAAAGCATGTGCATGCTTGCAAAATGTTTGCCACCCCTCTACGAAAATAAAGCAAAATAATTTTCGTCTCGGTCCGTAGACGCCAACACACCATCAAGCTTTGCCTCATATTAGCAATTTGAATCACTTTTGTCTCAAATTATGTATTGATTATGAATCTTAAGAGCCTGTAATTTTTTTTAACAATTACCAAACACAGTTATACAAAATGGCGTATATAATTTAATTGATAATTTCTTGAAAGGTTACAAGTGATATGTGAGCTTAGTTTATGTCATTTCAGCAAATGAAATAGGCTTGCCGCAAGGCCTAGTTGTACTGATGGTGATAGAATCAAGTATACATGTATTCATGAACTCTATTACAACTCACTGACAGACAACTGGCCGTCACTATTATTGACCGATACCACATTTCAAGTGCGGATCCAGAGGGGGGAACAGGGGGTCCGGACCCCCCTGGAAAATCACAAGTTATATGGAAAATCACAAGTTATATGGGTTTCTATAGGTGTTAAGCAATTGGACCCCCTGGAAAAAGTTGGACCCCCCTGGAAAGTGTAGGACCCCCTCTGGAACCTTGAAAAATGATAGCTTTCTTCGAAAAAAAAACAAAACATTTGACTTCAGTAAAATAAGCTGAGGACTAAAAAAAAGCGGTGTCAGAGCTTTTTTTGTCAGATTAGCCTTGACCCCCCCCCCACGAAAATTCCTGGATCCGCGCATGCATTTTCATCTACACCAGAATACAAGGGTTTAAGTATGCTCGCCGCAGATATGGACATGTGTTTTAAAAGATTACGTTCTTTTAATATGTTAAAAGTCATATGAAAATATTTTAGAAATTAATTGAAATGAAACAACTTATTTCATACAACAAACGCTGAAAACGTCATAAAAACCCCAATGCTTAAAAAAGTAATGCCCGTTTGAATTTCGACTGAAGCAGGAGCCACTGGAAATCTACCTCGAAACAGCCATACCCTCATGTCACGGACTTAACCCTTAAAGCGCCAAGAAAAAAATGCATCTGAAAATGTCGTCTGCTGAAGTCGTCTGCTGCAAATAATTGTCTAATATTACTGACGAATTAATTAAAGAAGCAAACAGCGTGGACCCAGAAAAGACTGCTCCTATAGGAGCAGTCTGATCTGGGTCCACACTGTTTGCCATAGAGGCTTCTTAAACATTTCAGCAGATGAGAAAGTAGACGACTTGCGATTGGCGCATTAAGGCTTAACAAGCAGATCGTGCCCATTAGATAACGCACAATTCAGTCAAGAACAGTCTCAGCGACATGCTTTCATGGCTGCTCAAGTTCACTTATCAGTGAAAATGCCCTTTAGATATGGTGAAATTACTATAAGGTCTAGATTGCCTAGGCCCTCGAAAGTTTTGCAATGCAACTACCAGTTATAGGCAAATTCTGGATAAAATCTGCCCGGCTCATACTGCCTTAACAACGACTGTATTAAAAAATGAAATCTTTTCGAGGTAAATGCTACTGTCCTGCCAGCCAAGAGTGACAGTGACGACATGTTTTGTTTACATAGTTATCAGGGACTTATAATCGATAGATCACGAGTGTATTAATCCTATCCGCAGGATAGGATTAATACACAAGTAATCTATCGATTCGCGTTAGCTGAAGTGGAGTGTACACGTTAATGTTTTTCTTAACAATTGTAAACAAAATATCACGTCACTGTCATTCTCAGTTGGCACGACAGTAGATGAGCAGACTATTGTCTGAAGCATTTATGATCAGTATGTATTGTCGGAGACTTGTAGTAACGCACATTGTTATATACCTATATACCTTGGGATTGCTGTAGACACTGCTTCCCCCAGGGGAAATTTTAGCCTCTATTATTTCTTGATTTTACAATATATATGCCACAGACTGAGACATTGTAGTCCTCTTAGAAGTGTCAGGTTAACATGTAACATAAAAATTACATACGTTACCCCCAAAGTGTTAAAAAATAGTTTGGTGCCAATACTAAGTACACTTAGACACAGTTACATACTTGCTTTGTATGCTAGTGTGTGGTCATTCTATTGCGGGATGGCTTTTAAAACTGTCTTACTCGAGCCAAAAAGTGCAAATTATATTACTTCATGTTACATATGTTGTATTCGTGAACTACACCCCATAAAATAATTGATTTTTTAAAAATAGTTTCATTTGATAAAATTATATGTAGATTTTATATCACAATACCATGACCCTAAAGGAAAGTAACTGGCAATTCAAAACAATGCTAACAGCTTGCTTCTATCACAGAAATTGTAAGACTTATAAGCTGTTGAGTATGATTAGCCTCAAAACAATGGTTTAAAGATAAAGACCTTTTCATTGAAATTGAGCATGAGTGTAAGGCAATATTTAACATTTTATGGTGAAAATATTATTCTGTTGCTTGTTTAATTATATGTAACATATATTACTAACTTAAATGCATTCTATCTAATAACCAGTTCTTCAAATTATAGATCATGTTTTTTTTTTATATTTCAGTTTAAACCTATTCTTTAGCATTAAATAGATATATAGCTACCAGTTTGAACTTAATAGTTATTATTAAAATACTTTATAAATGCCCATTTAGCTTTGCCAAACATATTTTTTTAAACAACACAATACTTTTATTTATTTGTCCAAAGTTATAGGGTTTAAAGCCCATAAACGAAGAGAATATTATTGAACTCAAGTAACAGCTGAATAAAGACAATTATCTTGTTCTGACAAATATTTAAAAGTTACATATATAACCATATAAAATAAATCATATGGTCATACCTATGTTTGTCTAAAACGTTGTCGAAGATAATAAAATAATTTGCCTGAAATACTACGATACGGTGGATTTAGATTGTTGTAATATTTATTTGAATTGATTTATCGATTGAGTTAAATTTTAACGTCCCAGTCAACAATATTTCAGTCACGCTGGCACTCCTCTCAGAGGGAGGAAGAAAGATAAGACTAGGAAAGACCAAAAGACCTCAACCTTAACCCAAATTTGCCTCAAATGAAGCGATTTGCATCCTATCAACAAGCTAAATATAGTAGAAGCTGCAGCAGAGAGCGTACCTCCCTGCCACCCACAGTATTTATCTGAAGGAAACTAAGTTTAATTTAATCAGTTATTTAAAACTTTAAAAGCAACTAAATATTTTTGTATACCCAGTTGACTGTTGCTCACTTTGTACAAACGTAGTCAGAAACATAATACGGGCTAGTTTCATTGCATATTTAATTCATTTATAAAACAAAATTGCTAATTTCTAAACATGGTAGCATACAAATAATATCTGCTTACCTAACTGTTTAAAGAGATATGGCCCATATCATATTATAATGGTAGACTTTAAATTGCAATTATCACATGTAATAATTTATGATCATATCACGAGAAAGAGGTCAACTGTTACTTACGATACCAGTTTAAATTTATAAGGCTTTTTCAACCAGAAATAGGCAGGACCAAATTTGACCAATAGCTTACAGGTGACATTATAGTTAATTTCAAATAGAGTTTAAATGATACAAAATTGCAAATTACTAAACATGGTAGGAAACAAATAATATTTGCTTATCTAACTGTTTTAGAGACATTCTCCATATCATATTATAATGGTGGACTTTAAATGGCAATTATCACATGTAATATGATCATATCACGGGAAACAGGTCAATTGTTACTTATGATACCAGTTTAAATTTATAGGCTTTTTCAACCAGAAATAGGCAAGGCCAAATTTAACCAGCAGCTTACAGGTGACTTTATATTTAATTTATAATATATTTTAAATGTTTTTAGAATATTGAATGGAAAGTATCCACATTGTCACCAGTACCAAAGCATGCAAGAACTTAATAAGTATTAATATATTTGTAATTCACCATGTGTCCTTTATAAAATGACCTCCAAAATAATTCATTTCCTTCACATTGTAAAGGATATCGTTCTAAATCTCAGATGTTGATACAGCAGTGGGTCTCCTGTCAACTGTGTTATATGTGTTATGTATGATAAAATATACCAAATACTAAATATCTCATCACAAATTAATTATCTGCAATAGCAAAAGTAATAGTTTCATTGCCATTGGACGAAAATAAAGAACATTTTTATCATAATGCTCAAATGAAGATTTGGACCAGCACATGAATATTTGGTACTTATCACATATGGGCCAATGACGACACAATGTGGTTAAATTCCGACCCGAGTCTAAATCTAAATATATATTCTTTGTTTATGGGAGTAGCGATGGCTCTGGCAAAATCAGCACAGGCTCGACTGAGTCTTAATTGTGTCACACTGCGATATGTATACCCAACAAAAAAAGAAAAGCACCACTACGATTTTCCCGTTAAGTTCTCCTTTTAATACGAAAGTATTAATTGTCATGAAATGCTTATTTCTGATCAAATAGTACTAAAACTTGAGTGTGGCGTAGATGAGTATCTGTACCTTCCCTATGTAGGGACAAAACTCATCAAGACAAATGGTAAACGAGTTTTAGAAGCGTTTATTCAATGATATTGTCTACATGGAATTCCGAGTATGCTTTACAATTGCCAAGTATGAAAGCGATATATTGTCGTTATGTGAGACAACCGATGTGTTTTTCGATGCCTTTTGCTATTTCAAAATCTATTTGCATCAGTAAGGATCGTTTAAAACAATTTTGAAATCTTTAGATGTTTTTAGGTTTATCTCCAGTATGGAATCGTTATCCAAATGGTAGTCACAAGAAAGGTGCTACCTAGCGTTCAATAATCGCGTATGATGAAATTAAAGATAAAATTTGCAAAGAATACGTGTCTGAGTACAATTTGGTCTACTGAAATGATTCCCATTGCTTAAATTTATCCAGCACGAGAGCATTATAAAAACGCTAATTTTCTGTAACTTTACAATTTGACACCCACCTGCTCCATGACCAATTTTCTTTAACACATTTTTCATGCCTGCTTACAAAAGCTGTGTAATGCAACAGTACCTGGCATACCTTTGCACTGATATAAACGAAACTGGCCTATCACTTGTGATCTTCCTGAGAGTTGACAGTTCTACGTAGCTCTTTTCTTTTTTTGTCGGGTATATCAAAATCAAATGTGCTGGCTCATTTGATTTTCTCTTTGCATAAAAAGAAAATTTGAGCTTTCTGGAGATATAAATAGATGATAACCATAGGGATAGGCATGAAGGTTGCCATATGTGGACAGAATTAATATGATTAAAAAAGAATAAATGCATGTTTTCTGTTGTTTTTCTTAACTTGATTTGGACCTACCCTTAAAATGACTTGCAATTTTAAACAGTGTGAGTTAACATTTATCCTTGATTGTAATCAATTTAGTTGTTGTAATCAATAGCTGATAATTATGTAAAAGCTATATATGTTTTTATGGCTTACGCAATGAATAAATATCTTACTAAGATACCACTATTATGCTCGCTGTTATGTTTCATACAAATTGAGCTGTCGACAGTAAAGAAAATGTCTATCTCTTGACAACTAAGCAAACAAATAAACGTTTAGGAGAGATAAACAATATATTTTAACATTTTAAGAAAAATAATTTGACTGTTAAAATATGTAGTTCCTTAACTGCTGTTTACATATTTGATAAAACAAACAACTTACATGGTATTCTATATGCTAAGCTCAAGTATTTTTTCAAATTACAGCAATTCATATCCATAGCAGTTTAAACATATAGTGATTTTAGTACACTAAAATAAATGACATATATAACAGTAAAAATAGGTGCTTTTAATAGTTGCAATTATGCATAATTCAACATTGCAATGACAAATGCCATATTTTCGCGCATATTGCGTACGTATGCGCTGGAAGAATGGATTAAACTTTTGGAATTGAAAGTCAATTCTATTCTAAATATCAGAGCACTTCAAATTTTTGAAAAGTAGCCATGGGTTCTCTCATTATTTGATCAAACGGTACCCAGTGTGAGTATGTAAAAATGGGGGTGGGGTGGGGGATGGAGAGGGTGTCAGCGAAAGTTTCGAGGGAGAGGGAGAGTGTCAGCGAAAATCGCAATATTTCGCGGCTTTAAAATATGAAATAGCCATGAAACATATTTTAATATTAAGTTCATTACTGGCACCAGGGCATTTTTTTTTAAAAAGTTATTTATTCTCCGTTTTCTGTAGTATAATGATTCATTTTATTAATAATTATATAAAGCATTAAAAAGTCAATATATCAGCGTTTAGTATTTGAGCTATGTCTCTTCAAGGACATGCATATTACACATTTTTCTCCAAAATTGTTCAGGGCTGAAGTAAGAGATACACAGGTCGATTATATGGTAGCTTATGATTATGGCATATTGTGAATTAAGCCTACTTGAAATACTAAGATGGTTAATTGATGTGAATCTAGCATATGTAACGACCAACTTTTTCATTAAAAAGAATAGTCAAAATTATTGCCACTTTTACGCTCGACAACTAAATATTCAAATAGTTTAGGAAATACCAAAATAATAAAACTTTGTAAAACTTATATATCATAAATAGCATTAATCATTACTTAAGGTGAATCAGTGTGAAATATGAATGAGCAATTTCACCGTATGGAAAAAAATATATATTTCTTGATTACTATCCTAACCCCATGTAATGCACAATTTCAGTTTTGTATTTTTTAAACTACATAACAAGGAATAAATATACTTTCAACAGATCAAAAGCTTTTTTAATTATGCTTTGATGCTATCTGTATGTGGAAAAACTAGTCTTGAGAAGACTGACTAATAAAAGAATGCTTATTTTAAGAAATAAACATATATTTTACCCATCCCACTTTTTTCAATAAATAAAGACAATTCCAGAAGTCATCAAAATATATCAAACAAGAAAAAAGTGCCTTAGAGGCAGGTATGCCCCCGGCTGTTGACATTTCAGTCAAAGCCCCAATTCCACCACGCCCCAAAATTCTAAAGAGCTCTAGCATGTAGCCATGCATCTGAAGTAGTTAAGTGGAAGCCAGCCATGTATGGTACCAAATATGATATTTCCAAATAAATGATTGGTAAGATGTCTACGTAAGTCAGTAAAATAGAATAGCACTTTTGAAGATGTCCCAGTTTTTGACCTCTAGCCCTACCCTTGGTCATAAATCACAAGGACTGACATCACAGAGGAAAATGCAGCCCACAAATTTCAGTTATTCAAATTCAAATGATTCTATAAAAAAATCTTAAGATGCCCTAGAATTTGACCTCTAACCCCCACCCTAGGCCAAGGACCCAAGTGTATGAAGCTGTCGAGTTGAAGCCTGCCATAAAAGATACCAAATGCTCATATATGCTTTTTCTGATAAATGGTTGGTAAGGTGAAAAATAAAATAGCTTTTTAAAGGTGTCCTAGTTTTTGACTTTTAGTACTACCCTGGGACATGAGCCCTAAGATCTGAAATGACAAAGAGAAAGTCAGCACGAAATAGTAACTGTTGCTCAATTATAAATGATTCTTTCAAAGAAACAAAAGAAATGTCCTAGAATTTGACATTGAGCCCCACCCTGGGGCATGGACTTATATCTAAAGTTGTCGAAAGGAAGACTTTCATAAATGGTACCAAATGCATAAATGCCGGGGTATAATTAAAAAATATGTTCTAGATTTAGACCTCTAGCCCCACCCTGGGGCTTGGACCCAAGTGCCTTAAGCTTTTGAGTGGAGGCCTGTCATAAATGGTACCAAATGTCTAAATATGAAAACTTTCTAATAATGGTCAGTAAAATATCTGCATAAGTCAGAAAAATAAAATAGCACTTTAAAGGTGTCAAAGGTTTTGAACTCTTGCCCATCCCTAGGTCATGAACCCTAATATCTGAAGTCATACAGAGATAGTCAGTCCTAAATAGTACATGTTGTTTAGAAATGACAAAGAAAAGTTAAAAAAAAACAATATTAAATATCCTAGATTTTGACCTCTAGCCCCACCATGGGTATCACCCCAGGGGTCTGAAGCCATCAAGTCAAAGCCAACTATGAATGGTACCTATTGTCGAAGTATGTATGTTTTTCTGATAAACAGTTAAACATCTGAATAAGTCAAAAAAACAAGATTTTAAAGATGTCCTTGATTTTGACCTTCAGCCCCACCCAGGGGCAGGGGGCCTGATTCATGATGTGAATGCTGACCCTCCAGGGTACCTGTGGTCCAAATATGAATGATTTCTGATAAGTGGTTACTGAAATATACACCACTGGAGAAACATTAACCAAAACTTTGTCATACTTTTAAAGGTGTCATAGATTTTGACCTTAAGCCTCACCCAGGGGCAAGGACACAGGAATCTTAAGTAATGATGTGAATTCAAACTCTCCAGAGTAACCATAGTTCCATTATGTATGATTTCTGATGTGTGGTTACTGAGATATACATCACCTGAGAAAATTTAACCAAAACTTTGTCATACCTTTTAAAGGTGTCCTAGATTTTGACCTCTAGTCCCACCCAGGGGCAGAGACCCTGGGGTCTGAAGTCAGTTTGTGAATGCCAACCCTACAGGGTAACTATGGACCAAATATGGGAAAATACACGCCATAGCGCTCATGAAATATCATACGTTACTTATTTCGAAAATTAGGAAAGATCTAGTGTCGTCTGATTCAGTCGTGATTGACGCCTTCACGGATAACGACCTTTGCATCCGTGCTGCTTTGTCCTCACACACAAATACGCGTCACAAAAGGTTCAGATCTAAAAGGTATCAATTGATATAGCTAAAATACACCTTTAATTATTGAGTAGGTCAAAAGTACACGTCTTCTGTAAGATAACCCCCTAAGACAATGGCGGAAACACTTGTTTTAATTATTCTGTCATGATTCTCGACTATAATCTTTATGTTTCGTTATGTGATGCCAAGACGTCATCTGTCTGTTAACCCTTAATGCGCCAATTGTAACAAAAGTCGTCTGCTTTTCTCGTCTGCTGAAATGTTTAAGAAGCCTCTATGACAAATAGTGTGGACCCAAATGAGACTGCTCCCATAGGAGCAGTCTGTTCTGGGTCCACACTGTTTGCTTCTGTACTTAAATTCGTCATTAATGTTAGGCAATCAATGTAGCAGACGACTTCAGCAGACAACATTTTCAGGTGTATTTTTTTCTTGGCGCTTTAAGGGTTAAAGTATAAAGTTTATTTTTGTGGCCATGCTCCTTGGCTATAACCAGTACTGGCCCGGTGGGTTTATGATTCCAGGAGCACCTGAAGGGTCAACCGGCAGTGGTTCTGGTTTTAAAGCATCTCAGAAGATGGGGTCCTGATTTAAAGGCTCATCCGACAGACTGGGAGAGCTGGGAATCAAAATTGGGACTCCTGGGTACAAGGCGAGTGATGCTACACGACAGCCTGCATAAAGTTTGCCTGCAAAAAATGGTGCCAACTTGTTTCATGTGTATTGTTTTGTTTATTTTTGTCTTTTAAAAAATAGACCAACAGTAGTTTGAGATATGGAAGCATATATAATTGGCAGTAAACTGTTGCTCTGTTATCTTTTTAATTCGACCAGATATGCAGATCTAGGAGATGGAACCAGACTAATGAGTCAAAGATAGATTGGTTCCCCTCGTTGATAAAGCTCTACTTCCGTTACACATATAAAGGCATCAGGGGACAGTTTCGAAATTGGGGAACGACGAATTTTAATATATTCTAGTATAGGGGTCCAAAATAGCATATTTTGATTTATAAAAAATGATATATGAGCATGTTTTAGCTAAAAAGCCTTTATGGATGTCTATTTCTACAAGTTTGAATGAAACACGCAACTAAAACTTCCTAGCTTACAGCCCTGCTTGTGGTGAAGGACATTGCGTCAGCTGCAGTTGACAGTTGTTTCCAGTGAGCATTTAAATTGTCATGAATTCCGAGGGATTTTGCCAAAAAGTTAATTGGTTAGTAAAGTTTCCCCTTGTGATTTTGAGTATTGTGTAATATTGATCTATAGACTTAAAGTGATTGGTAGAGCTGGTAACATGCAGGTAACTTTCAGTTTCCATATAAGCTGTGTTGGGGTCAGTGTATATTCACTATTGAAAAAGTTTTGATGGGTATATAACAAATACTCCACTGGTACCTAGGTTTGGCCCATATGGTCTTAATTTTCATTTTCCAGACTTTGACTCTTGTGGGGAGAAAGACAATGTATGAAGTGAGTTGATGTGCTTATTTGTTGAGAAGCTATTAAGCTTTTAAAAAAGTATGCGTCAGTGGGCTAAAAAGTCCTCAAAAGAACCGTCCCTTGATTTTCATTCTCTTTTTTCAAAGATATCTTTTTTTGATGCATCATCTATATCTGACTACCAGTGCAGTATGCATTTTCATGTAGTGCACCCAGTATTTTTTGAAAAAGCTGAAATAAGTTGCCACCGTACCTATCTTGAGAATCTTAATCTGAGGCTGTGATAGAGCACTATGCCACTTAATATGTTTTTTTAAATTCTCAGACAATCAGTAAAAATGCCAGTAAATGCTTTGTTTTGCAAGAAGTAGTATCTAAATGATTTGTATTTAGGATAAATATCACCCAGAGACACTTTTGGATTAGTTTTTTTAAATAGATTGGACATGGTTTTGCCTTTGATGATGGCACAAGAAGTGCATGCTTTTAAGTGTTCATACAATTGGTCTACCAGCCAACCACATTGGCTAGAGCATTTAATGGAAATCTTGGTAATTATACTGAAAAAAACACCATAGAATAGCAAGGCAGTTTTAAAAGTACCGCAGGCTAAAAGTACACAATGTAGTTGTTTCATCTGGAAGGGACGGACATATTTCCATGGCTTGCTGCACCCCAGTTTCAGATTTGCGTTAAACACCTTACTCGAAACGTGCATCTTGTTGCATTTGTCCATTGTAAATAAATGCACAATTGTGGTGTCAGAAAAACATGAAATGGCCTCATTTATACAAAATGAGCAGTGTGTCAATGTAGCTTATTTGTATGGTCCACTTATTATTAATAATAACAGAATGAATTGTAAACATGGAATGCTTTGGGTCATCACCGTAGGCTCCCATGATTATACTGTATTTGTTCTTGCTCTTGTACATGCAGATCTAGGAACAGCAGGTTTATTTACTGTTTGATTTTTGTTGCTGTTGTTGTTGTTGTTGTTGATGTTTTTGCCAAAATCATTCTAAGTTACTAATGACTTTTACTTGAAGTTTCTTGCTTATTCCAGGTCCGGCTGACTGTGACTGAATCTATAGGAAATCTCTTTGACACCTGTGTTACCAGCCCTGCAGCCAGCACTAAACAGTGAGAGGTCATTCTGAATGAAAATAAGAAATTCTGACATTAACTGTGGGTCCATTTTTAGAATTTGAATCTTGATCTTTGTTAGAACGCTTTCAATATAATGGGAAATGCAAGTGCTGAAACTGAGAAGTTCTTTTCGTCTTATCTCACCAGGGAATTTTCTTTGAAGCAGCCATTTCCGAGTTGTTTTATCCAATATAAATTCACAAAATTATGACTATTTAAAAATGTATTTGCTTCAATGCACCCACTCCGTGAGAGATTCTGGACGGAAATGACTCTTACAATAATTGGAAATATTTGAATACTGCTGATAGTATCCAGTGTGCATTCAGGTAGGGGAAATTCTTGGTATTTTTGCATTAATAAGCTGCTCTTATCTCTATAATTTAGCATTTAGGCCAACCCATACAACAACATTATCATTTGCTTGATTAGCTGCACAGATTAGAATGAACAGTTTAGACCCTGATCAGATGTAAACGGGAGATAATTGTATTTACCTCTGTTTTATACATAAAATGGGGTCACATGCTTTGTGAGGGGCCCTTTTTACATGTTTGGTAGCCCATGTGCCATACTTAAAAGGCTTAGGATAACACAAGACATGTTTTCCTTTGACAGCTTAAATTTAATCATAGCAGAGCTGCAAAGGACACAACCTATAAGCAACTAAAGCTATGCCTGCTCTACTACATTTTGGCCATTGTTAACAGGTCGGCTTCAGATTTTGAGGCATATTCTGAATTTCATATGAAAAAGCAAATTTGAGTTTTTTCAAATTTAATTCATTGATTGCTAGTCAAAATGGACCATATTACATGGTAGGGTAACTTTTTTCAAGCTTCAAAATGAACTTCGAAAAATTAAGGCATCAGAGGACAGTTTCAAATTTGGGAAACGACGAATTTTAATATATTCTAGTATAGGGGTCCAAAAAGCATATTTTGATTTAAAAAAGTATGATATATGTGCATATTTCAGCTAAAAAGCCTTTATGGATGTGTATATCTACACATTTGAATGAAATACGAAACTAAAACTTCCTAGCTTACAGCCCTGCTTGTGGTTAAGGACATTGCGTAAGCCGCAGTTGACAGTTGTTTCCAGTGAGCATTTCAATTGTCCTGAATTCCGAGGGATTTTGTCAAAAAGTTGATTGGTTAGTAGAGTTTCCCCTTGTGATTTTGAATATTGTGTAATATTGATCTACAGAATGAAAGTGAGTGATGGGGCTGGTAACATGCGGGTAGCTTTCAGTTTCCATATAAGTTGTGTTGGGGTCAGTGTATTAACACTATTGAAAAGTGTTGATGGGGATATAACAAAAACTCCACTGGAACCTAGGTTTGGCCCATATGGTCTTAATTTTAATTTTCCAGATTTTGACTTTTGTGGGGAGTAAGACAAGGTAGGAAGTGAGTTGATGTGCTTATTTTTGAGAAGCTATTAAGCTTTTAAAAAGTATGCGTTAGTGAACCAAAAGGTCCTCAAAAGAACCGTCCGGTGATGCCTAATATGCTGACAAGCTATTAAAGGGAGTGAACTAACCTAGAGTCAAGATACATGTGCAAGTATTGGCTTTTGTTTTAAAAAAAGCTAGGGATCGTTTAGCGCTATATTGTACGTAGTCTTGCACCTTACATACATGTGTTTGAACATCTCAGGCTTGCCGAGTCGTATAAATAAATGCGTCCTAAGTTTTGATTATAAATGTTTCCATAGCTTGAATGTCCAAGCTGTGATTTTATAAATTTTCACAATTAAATACGTTCACCCTGATAAATACAAAAACAGCGGATGTTGCTCCAAGCCACATTCCGCACTGGAGAAGACTTAGAATGGCTGGAAAGGTAACCAAAATCTAAACCTGTTGACAGTGCAATGTGCATACTCGCCAAAGCCTTCACTACTAGCATAAATGGGACCCATATCATCATTTGAGTCAGCACGACACTTTTGTACTTAATGCATTGCCAACTGACGAAGGCTCAGACGAGCCTTTGCTAATGTGCAGACTCGCCAGAGCTTTTGCAGTCACATGGTCTAGTGACTAAGGCTCAGGCAAATATGCAGACTCGTCATAACATTCACTGCTCGTATAAACGACACACAAATCGCCATTTGATCGAGCACAGGAGATTTTGATACTGTGACAAAGGCATACACGAGCCTGTGCAGCTAAAGCCATAGTCTCTTCACAATAGGATAAGTGTAAATTCTTGTGCTTGCTCAAATATGGGCCTCGTCGCGAGAAAACCTGTCTTCGGGGTTTCTGACAAAGCGAGTTTCAAACAAGTCTCCTAAGCTACTGAGACTAACTAAAAAATTGAAATTTCACCTGTAGCAAGTTTACGTATGATACTTTCCAAAATGTGAACAACAAAGGCGATGATCAGACTGCGTGGATGCGCAGGCTGGTCTGCGCCTTTGTTGTTCCCAAACCCCCGATGACAGGGTTTCTGTCGTTGCGGCCTACATGTATATTATCTATGTGAGCAGCTAATGCTCTGGCGAACAGGCCCGCCTGAGCAATCGTCACAATACCAACATATAATGTGCTGGCTCAAATCGAAATGTGTGTGCCAGAAGCGATTTGATTCTTTACGTCCCATCAACAATCTTTCAGTTAAACAGGGACGGGTCTTCATGGGTTGAACCAGTACTAAGCTAGGAGATATGTGTCTTGCTCAAGGACCACAAGGCAGTGACGCCGGTGAGGCTCGAACCCGCTGTCTGCACATTTGCCCAGGATAGCCTGAGCCTTCACAACAGTATTAGAATCCCATGTACATGTTGGATTAGCGGTTTGTGTGCCATTTATGCGAGCAGCGAAGGCTCTGGTGAATCTTCACACGTTTGGACAGGTTCACCTGAGCCATTTGTCACTCGAATTCTAATAAATACCATATCATGCTGGGCACAAAGTGCAATTTTGGTGCCATATATGAGAGCAGCGAATGCTCTGACGAGTCTGCACATTTACACACGCTCACCTGAGCCTTCGCCACAGTACCAAATCTCATGCATTGGCTCAAATGACGAGTTGTGTCCCATTTATATTTCGAGTCTGCACCAGCAAATAGGGCAATAGTGTGCAACCATCGGTACGTTGTTTCAATGCTTCTATAAATGCTCTCACTACATTGTAATAAAATCCTCAATAAAACTATTACAAGTTTATCAAGAAAAACGGAGAGAACGATACTCGTTTTTTTTATGTCATCCTCTGCTTAGACATGATCATTTTCCTCAATTAAGGCGCCAAGATAGAATGGTCAAACTATATACAAAACTACATGTATGTTGAAATTTAGACCAAAGCATGGAATAAATCAGCCATTGTGTGACAGAATCATAAACTGCAATGCTACCGACGTTCTGTACGCCTGCATAACAAGTAAAATAAATGCTAGCTTATAAAGAAGTTATAAATTCAATAGTTCCAATTCCGCCATTTTAAGCCTACTCCAGCGCAGAATTGAGCTAGCATAATGTCCATTCTGATTTTACATTTACCTTGTGATATTGGTACATTTTGAGAACATGTAATTCAGCAAAAACATCCCATATATTTACCTTGCTTTAGAATAGCTAAATATCATGCTTTGGCCACTTGGTGCCTGAATTAATTTACTGGCCATGTCTTAGCCCTATATTCTGCTGTAGTAAAGGCCATTCCAAGCTGCAATAGTCCTGAGAAAGAATAGTATCTTAGACCATATGTCCAAATGGACGTGATACTGAAGGGTGAGATGAAGACCTCCTCCTTTTCACAGCTTCCAGCAAGTGCCTATACTCTTATGTGGCTAGATCCGTTTGCCTGGCCATTAATAGTCTACAGCAAAAACTGTTCACCATGCCTGTTGTAGGGCAATGCCTCAATTCATATTAGTTCCGTATGGCGTATGATGTAGATACAAATTACACGGGGTTATTCACTAATGTGAGGCCCGTTTTGGGGCGGTTTGGATTGTGGACGTTTTATTGTAAAATTCTTATGACATGTCATCATGCTAACAGTTTTTTAAATTGGTGTCCTGTTATCATCTGAAATTGACAATTTACTTAGGACCCCAGCGGTTGCTGATGCTGCCAGTTCTAAGGCAGTCGTTTTGATGTTGATTAATTGTTTATTGTTTCTTCCATTTTCTTTTGGTCTTGCTTTTTTGTTGTAAGGTTTTAGTTTACCACCTTGTTAGCTTAATCGCAGGTTGTACAAAAGGTATCGAACTAAAAACCTCCCCATTTGAAGACTTGCACGCTTAAATGCAGCCGTCCCCATAAGTACTCACAGTGCTTTGATTCTTGATCTGTATAATCTGATTAAGTTTGATTTATGCTGAGGGTTAACATCCTAGCAAATAACCTTTCAGTTATGTCGAGGCGTTTTCTTGTCTTCCTGGGTCGAATCAGCCAGTACTAAGCAGAGGATGAAGTGTGTGAATCGAACTAGCTACACTTCGATCCCATGTCTACTACTCTGCCACTTGGCCACTTTGCTTATTTTATATACTTTTTGAATAACTCTCACTCCGAGAAGGCATGGGGAATTAATAAATGATCATAAATGTTTTATATTCTAAGTGGTAGGGTCTGGCGTAAATGGCTTAGTGCAAATGATGCATGATCAGAACCAGAAAAAGGACACAAGGACAAGACGAGAAAAAAGAGAAGACAATGGGCGTTATAAATGTTATATTATTATGGGCGAGATATGAGACAATAATTAAACCAAGTTTGTCCGCCATCGTCCTTGAGGTATCATATCACATGTATGTAAGACGTGCTTTGGACTGACGCTGCCCATACTGTAAATTCGAATTTTTTCGGGAGAATTAGATTTTCGCAAATAACGTATAAAAGACATACTTGAAACGGTAAAATACGCGACTAGGGCATGATTTACCTATATCAGTAAACGACAGAGTGATTTCGCCACTTCGCGAGGATTTTAATTTTACGAAACTTCGCGGAATTAAAACCCTCGCGAAAATTTCCGAATTCACAGTATATTTTAGCTAAGCAGTTTGGAAACACATGCCGAGCTTTAGCTGTACAGTTTGGAAACATATCTGATTCTAGAAAGATTGGAAACATAGGAGATTTTTAGTTATTAAGTGTGGAAACATTTGAGATTTTTAGCTACAAGATTTGGAAACATATATGAGACTTTTAGCTACACTGTTTAGCCGGGCCCTGTAGCGCAATCGGTAGCGAGCCCGATTTCTGTTCCAGGGTCCCGTTCTAGGGGGTGCGAGTTCTATCCCGTCTCGGCTTCATACTTCCGTTGAGATTGATCATCGGTCATTCTACCTTTTCCGCAGATTAAAAAAGAGCTGTTGTCAGTTACAAATAAGACAAAGTATGTGCGCTAAGTATCGGTAACTCCTTACTGTCCTGCAAGGCAAGAGTGACAGTGATTCTATGTTTTGTTTACAAAGTTATCAGGGACGTATAATCGATAGATCACTTGTGTATTAATCCAATCCGCAGGATAGGATTAATACATAAGTGATCTATCGATTCGCGTTAGTTAAAGTGGCGTGTACAAGTTAATATTGTATTTAACAATTGTAAGCAAAATATTACGTCACTGTCACTCTTGGTTGGCACGACAGTAAGTCTAAGCTAACTGACCGTATCTACATGACCAATACTGTTGACTGGGACGTTAAACTACAAACAAAAGCTATAAAGTTTGGAAACATATGAGACTCAATAAAGATTGGAAAGATATGAGACTCAATAAAGTTTGGAAACATGTGATATTTTAGCTATAAAGTGTGTAAATACATAAGCCAGCTCATTCGATTTTGTTTCATATTGCATATTAGATGAGCAGCTAAGCGTCAGACAAGTCTGCACGCCCGCACAGTAGCGCACATTTTACTTATACTTTTTTAAACGAGCATGCTTGTCAAAGAATCGTATCTCGCGTTACAGCCGACTATACAAGGATCATTTTTACTCTTTGGTTTCGCCCCAAGATTCGTTACACAGCAGAACAGAAATTAAAGAAATAAATCAAGTATTTTCAGAACTTGTGCTTCTTGGTCTTGTATTCAAACAATGACTGGTGCTATACGTTTCTAATATTCCATAACTTATATGGGGAAACCTTGGGTAAACATTGACAGTACGGCCAGTTTAATTGCCTAACCCAGTCTAGGGACAAGATGCCCTTGTACTTTAAAACAATCACTGCAGTAAAATTACATATATCAACACTCTGTCAGATTTGCTTTCAAAATAAACAGCCTAGATACAATCTGTAAGCTTGTCGTATCTCCATGCATGTAAAACGTGAGGCCAGTGATTGATTAGCTTTGGATACAAGTAAACTTCATTTAACAGTGAAGACCCAGATGTAATGCTACATCTGGCGACATTTGATCAGCGTCTGCACTGTTACCCATTGAAGGGCCAGCAAAACACATCTGAAAATGTCGTCTGCTAAAGTTGTTGGCTGTATATTTAGTACTAGTTAACAGCCCATGTAGATGGAAGATTCAATCGGAACATGAATGGTCAATAGACTTACCTCTTTTTATGTATGTTGCTGTTTGTCGCATACTTTGCTGTTTTTATACAGTAGGACCTTATTAAAATTAAGTTAATTTCTGGAGCAGTCTAGTCTGGGTTTTGATAGATAAAATAGATTCAACAAAAACAAGGCAATGATGAATATATTATGTTTTGCTGTATGCATGGGGCTATCTTATAACAGAGTAATTTCTAAATTCAGATGCTGAGCCCAGTTAAATAAACAATTAATCTCAGAGTGTTGATAACACAAGTATTAGCTTTTCAAAAAAGCTGGAGGTCGTTTAGCCCTATCATTGTATGTATTCTTGCCCACTGCATGCTTCCATTTTGAACTTTTAGAGCTTGTACATGTAGATTTATTCTAAGCTCTGATTATTAACATCTGAACTGTGTTTTGTTACCATTTAACACATTGCTTCCAGCGCGGATGTTGCTTGATCTTTTGAAAGCACCTGGCTTATGCATGGTATGTTATGGTAATGTATTTAGCATGCGACACATTTATGGAAAATCATTTGACAACATTAGACAGCACATTTTTCTTAAAACTGATGCCAGAAAATCAAGGTCACAGTGGTCGCTTAACAGTATATGTACAGACCCCGTGACCCAAGATGTGTTCACAAACCAAATTTGGGATTCCTAGGATTTATGCTCGTGACACGATTTTTCTAGATCTGATGGCAGTGGTTGACGCTCCATGACCCTAAATGCATTAAGACACGAATTTTGGCATTCCTACCTAAAATAATATAGGCGATATACTCCGGATATGACATGAACACTCAAACACTTAGGACACTAAGGACAGGCAGTTTGATTAATATATGCCTCCCTTTGGGGGCATAAAACCTGTTTGTCATGACCGTCATAAGACAGTGCCTGAATTCATAGTAAATCTATGTGATCAGTCAATCATATAAGTACGTTTACTGATGTGAAGTTCGCTCGCACTCTTTGCCAATCAAGGACGTTTGGACTTTGGGACGTTTTACTTTCGCCAGCTTTTTTTGAAAAAGCTAATACTTATTGCGTTTATTTAAGCGGCAGGGCAAATTGACGCCTTCTTTGTGCAAATTAAATTCGCACACTAGCATGCCTCGCTCTATAGGTAGCCCTACAGATTTCACGAACAGTTTACTCCGCGCTGTAGGTCAACCCACGATGTTTGGTACCCCACTCGTTGTTCGGCAGCGAATGAAATATAGCCTGAGCACTGCATAAAGGTTTGGTCAAAACCTTAATTTGATGTGTGTTTTGATTGAAGTTTATATAAGCGGCCGGCCATGGCCGACCGCAACAATTACTGGCGAAATTTATGATCTCGGATCCGAGTTCCTCAAAAGCGCTTGTCTCTGCCGACCCCTACGATATACGTTGTATGGTCCTCTGCTTCTCGTTTTGTCATCCTCCCTCTTGAGGATGACAATTTTAATTGACTATGGTAGCACTGGCTAAGTGGTGAAGCGTGTGATATCTCTTTCTGTGAATGTTATATCATGCTGCTGCCACAACACTTAAACGCATTGTACATCCGATTTGGAGAAAACAGACGGATACGGAATTAACAGTTGTTAACAAGGGCACGCGCCTTTTGGAGGGTGAATAGAGGTTCATTTATTACATGTTCGCATGTGCATGGTAAAAGACTTTCTTGATGGACGAAAAACGAGATGAAAATGTATAAAAATACATCCTGTTTGGATATCTGTTGCATTTGTGACTATTTTTGTCGCCTCTGAAGCATGGTCGACACATAGGGATCATTACTACGTCAATGTCGTAGTCGTCGTCAGTAGCGTCACACTTTTGGTTCCAAATCAATTACGTTTCAAGAGATGCATCAATTCTATTCAAAGTTTACAGAAATGTAAAGCATCATATAACATACAGGTCAAGTTCAAATTTGGAGATTATCTGCATAGTTTTGACTGAGATTTAGCTCCTTTTTTGACTTAGTTTTGTGTGTGCTAAATATTGGTATCCGATCAATAGCTTTTGAAGAGATGCATCAATTTCATTCAATGTATACAGAAGGGTAAATCATTATTAAATACAGATCAACTTCGAATTTGGAGATCATTATTCTCACTTTGTATGTTCAACCTAATGTGACCTGAATTCTGAATTTATTCTAGCTATGACATTTAATTTCAGCTCAATTTTAACATGGCTTCATTGTTTGATTACTGGAACTGATAGTCATATTTACTTAATACTACTAATCATTTGTCAAAGCAACGCAAACTTAAACAACTGAATGGGTCATACAAAATGAATTATTCTCGTTGAAATTGGGGAAATCATTCATAATGATGGGTTTTACATTTTGTATAAATGAAACATTAAAGCAGATTATACCACGTATGCTTTTGATAAGCACTATAACTAAAATGCTAACGTCTGCAAACACTCTTTGGCCATTCTGGCATATATGGTCAATCAAGTTATATTCTAGAAAATTGTTTGCTCAAGTGCCTGATTATTGAAGTCTAATTATTTAGAAATGTCTACAATACTAACAGTGCTGGAGAGCTTTTTCAAACTTATTAACAAACATGTGTCTGTTTCTAAACAATTGAAATGGAAATTTAGAATAAATACTGTCCTAATTCATTGCTTTACATAATTGTAACACAATGATAAAAGAAATGTTCTTTATATTTTTGTTAAATACGTTACCAAAATAAGTAGTATTCTTTTTTCACCAAAGCGGACACGCCCTAGATACTTAAATACAATAACCCCAAGGATAGCTAAGGCTGGTTCTAAATCAGAAATAGAAATCATCAGGATTTCCACAACCTTCAGTTTTGTTTCATATGACAACGATGAAGGTATTTATTATGTTTCACTTCTTGATATGGACTTCTGCTTGGAATATTTACAGATTTTAGAGTTTTGCGTTATATTTTGTGCCTTATTGTTTTAAACATAGCTGTTGTAATCAATAGTTGTTTATTGATGTATATGTACGATGGCTTTTACAAAGTGCAATGGATCTGACTATGTTACTGCGTGTTTTGTTTTATTTATTGAGCTGTTGACGGTGAAAGAAAATGCCTTGTATATGACATTTAACGCCATTTAATGCATAAAAACATGATTAGTAGTATTTAGTAAATGTGACTATCAGTTTCATTAATCAAACAAAGAAGCTATGTTAGAAATGAGCTGAAATTAAATTTCATAGCTAGAATAAATTCAGAAGTCACCTTCTTAGTTTTGATATATGAATAAATAGATGTGTATTAAACGATTTGCATAACTGAGCCAATCTCTTAAAGAATAAATTATTACAAACACTTATGTTTCCTTAAATTTAATGTAACATAAACGACATTTATTTCATATATTCATAAAGGAGTAATGCTATCTAGTCTGCCAGCAAACGTCCTCTTTCTGTAAGTAAATATGACTAGGAAATGTCACAATCACAGACTCCTGGCTGACCCACTGCACCTTAAGGAAGGGACACAGAAGAAGAACACATATATCTATAATATAACTAAAGTGAAGCAACCAGCTCTCTTCCTTGTCAAGTTGCTTGCTGAACTAGACACAAATTAAAGGACAAGGACAAAACACAAAACTCCCCCAACCAATGAGAGCAAACCAATGGGAGCAACACCAAATAAAGTTTCTAACATCCACACATCATTTCAGAAATTCTCAGATATTTTATCGTAAATAAATCTGATTTGAAAAAAATAGATATGTTATTTATTTCTTTGTATATTGTGGTGCGTGTGAACAGGTTCGACACAAAGCTTTGGTTGCTTTTAAATAGCTTATTAGATATTTTGTTTATTTAAAAGAAAACATGTGCAAATATCTTAATCTGTTTAGGCTGTCAGGCTCAGTTGTATACGGAAAACAGTTAAGACAAATACATAATCATGATATATATATTTCTATCTATATATCTAGTTATATATGTTACTTAAGCAAATTTGACTTAAATAAGCTTAAGGGAATGTATCCTAGTTAAGCTATTGCATCCGGCTTATCATTTTATAAATTTTAGCAAACAATGTGCTTTTGTTTTTTAAGTCAAGAAGTTTATCATTTCTTAAAAGAAAAAAAATATACATCCATATACACAAAGTCTCTTAATTAGTACTGATACCTTTTTCTTTTGAACAAAAAGCTCCTCGATGCCTATCAAACACAGCCCCAACCCTTTTTAATGAGAAACCTTTCCATTGATGTATTATTTAAGATATTTAGCAATATTTGTTGGTCTTCAGCTTTGTTATAGATGTTACATATTGAAAATTGAACAACAAAATGATATTTTACACCAGAAATGTTGATAAGTATTGCTCTTAAGTCGATGATATCAAAACAATGATCATAATGTGTTTAAAAGCCAACAGAAAAAAATGGCATCCTTATTTTCAAATTTTAGAGGTTCTAAACTTATATAAAGTTTTATCTATGGTCATCTAATTAAACTGCTTATAACTGAAAAAAGTATTTATGTTATAACATATCTGTTTGTAGGTTTGAAATTGTCAGTAAATGGTCGTTTAAATACAGATTATCATGAATTTAAACACCTATTAAAAAGTTAGTCAAGTGAAACTTTTTAACAAAATATCAATAATTTTAAGGGTATAGCTGAAAATGTAACGTAGATGACATTATAATGGACCCAAACAACTTTTAAAAATATCAATATGTGTAGAAAATAGCATGTTCTTGCAGATTGCATAACTATTATGTTCATTTAAACATTTCAACTTCTACCTAAATAGACTTAATTACATATTTTTGTCTTCAAGAAAATGAGGGGTAACGTATTAGACACACTGTTACAGGTACTTTTGCAAGACTTAAATTGAGTGCAATATCATGTTTCATACTGCCTATACTATGTACTAAAAGATGAAACATTTGAAAATTCTGCTAAAAAGGGGGCATATCTAAATGCCTTTTTTTGAACCCTGGGTCCTCGACTAGAAGTTCCATTCCAAAAGTTGAAACAGTATTAATATTAACCTCAATAAACCAAGATGGGTGCCAATTTGTACACTCGCAAAAACATAGTGTCCGCAACACCGCTCTCTTGCAGCATTTAAGAAAGCAATGAGACAAAGACCAATAGCTAGTCAAATAATCATGCTTATATAGGCCCTGTTGTGGACTATCCAAAAACAGCAGATTACATACTGGGGAGAAACCTTATGAAATTTCAAAAGACTAAAGCGGCTGTATTAACTTGTAATTGTCCAAATTGTTGTCAAAATGCAATCATACTTATCTAGAATGTGTCAAAAAGCATACATAAATAGTGTTTGTTGTTCAAAACTTTTATGGAGACTGAGAATAAACACATTTATAAGTAGCCTCGCATATTAACTGCATTGTTGGACGTTGCCTGATAAACGTTGTCTATCTCACGGCATGTGTCTTTATCAGGTAATGATGACGTTGCACTTTTTGAATGACGTCGCCAATGACGCTGAATCGACACAAAAATCAAAAATTACGCCATAATCGCTGGTTTGAAGGGTCAAACAATGGGTAAACTGATAAATAGAAGACCAGTTTCGCATATTTTGATATCAAGTTTACCAGACTCGGCTTTGAGAACGCACGTTGAATCGCTCGGCATGCCTCGCGATGTCAACAAGCGTTCTCAAAGCCTTGCTTGGTAAACTTGATATCAAAAGACACTCACCTAGTATTCTCTATTACTCGCAGTAAAGTAGAACAATGAATTCGGATGGTTAAACTAACAATCAACACCATAATAGCCCAAACTGTTTCAAAGGCATCCAATCTTTACAGTCCACTTGTAAAACCAACAAGAAAAGGTACAACACATAATACCATATGCTGATACACGTTGGTCACAAATTCTTTGGGCAAATATGGCATTTAGGATAAAGCTTTTAAAAGCGATATATAAGTTGAAAAGATCGAATTTTCATGCATTATGTAAGTTCAAGTATTCGCCTATAACTATCAATTATTACAATCGATTTTATTAATTAATGAACATTTTATTAGAAACTGTACGATTGTACTGTATGCGTTTTTTGTTGGGTATAGTATTTTGTATTTGAAATGTAGAATGTTAAATTTAATCATTAAACACATTTTTACATTTTGTTTATTCAAAGGAAGAATAACGAACAAACAAAACTATACAAAAGTGGTATTAAAGCCTTTATTTACCTGTTGGGAAGTGAAACAGCAAATCAAGCCAATTTCATGCAGCCCATGCTATTTTCATTTGGACTCTCTAGAGGGTGATAATAGAAAAGTGCCGAACACAGTAACTTCTGGAAACTAGTTTAAGCTGGTTTAGGTTCTATATTACCTTGTAGGCCAGTTTAGACGGGGTTTTTCAGGAAGACATAGAGATTTATGAAGACAAATTGGGCAATTCAGAAGACAGGATTTTCTCCAGTCATATATCAAGGATTCTCTATAGTCATTTATACTGAATAATTTTGTTTTTGACTGAAGAGATTCCTGTCTACTGACTGGCCCTTGGATTTCGAATTTACGAGATTCAACTTAGGTTAGTTTGGTAGATTGTCTCTAAGAGAACATTTCTGCCAACGTGTTTTCATTCCTTAAGAGAACATAAAATCATATACATGGGCAGCATTTTAGTGGTCAACGTCGTTTTTTTCATCTATAATTAATTTGAATGTTTGTCGTCATATACGACAGACATAGAAATTTATTTATTGATTGTATGCTGCTTCCATCATATGAAATACCGACTAAAATATGAGTGATGCCCGTACATCTGCTACTGTCGTGTCAGCCAAGAGTGATAGTGACGTCATATTTTGTTTACAAAGTTATCAGGGACTTCTAATCGATAGATCACTCGTGTATTAATCCTATCCACAGGATAGGATTAATACACAAGTGACCTATCGATTCGCATTAGCTCAAACGGAGTGTACAAGTCAATGTTCTACTTAACAATTGTAAACAAAACACGACGTCACTGTCACTCTTGGTTGGCAGGACAGTAACTGCATCATTCCAGGTATCACTCACTCACAAAACATGTAAGGCATCTCTTCAGGGTTGGGGGGGGGGGGGGGGGCAAAATAGCCAGTTAATGCACGTAGCTCTTTCAAAATAAGTTGTCAAGCTTTTGTAAGTACATTATATTGATAGGATAGTACGGCTTAATGTGCACTACCACAGTAAGCATGAAAAATTTCAGAGTACAATCGGCCCTCCAGCGAAACACCATCTCTATGAGGCCGATAATAACCACTGGCCAATCGGATTTGAGCATTAGTTCTGGGTACACATGCCATACGTGTTCACCAAATACGTCACAAAGTCATACGATCCATTCGATTAGTTAATTCAATCTTGTATCAATCGGCGTCACCAAGTGTCACTGATACGTTTCTATGACCTGAGCGAGTGCAACACTTTTCGAAAATGCTTTTAATGTAAAACTTCGTATTATTCTATCGCCAAATACTTTATTGTGTTGCTACTACATACAAATTCAAGTTTGGCTTTGAGAAATCATAATTCCTGCTAGCTTTTAGTTTCTAGTTTGATTTATGTGCACCGCTTATTAATAGTATTCTGTTCAGGATAGTGATGCGCCATAGCGGATATCGAAAGGTTGATCTTCAAAGAATATGGCATGCACAAACACTGTTTGGATAGGCATCTGATGGTAACATTAGATTGCCAATGTTTGATATTGTCATTTATTTTCGAAACATTTCAATGTCATGCAACGCTAAACGTTTTGTTTCTTTGTTGTATTTATCTTGCACATTGACAGAACGCCGTCGTTTCTACCTCAGCCAGCGTCCAATGACGTCGTAAACTTTGTGGCAGGTTTCGCTGTTGTATGGAGTCTTCCCTCAACTGAAGCACCTTGAGTGTTTGAATCACAGGGCGGCATGCATAGTGGCCAAAGAAACAGGTGGTCTCTGGACAAATGGTCTCAGATATGTGCCTAGGAAAGAATGTCTCACCTAGATCTCGCCAAGTCACGTTGCCGCCGCATTCCCACGGGAGTCTGGCATCAGCGGTAAAATACTCTACTGCAGTGGGATGACCGTCTGCAACACTATCTAGAACCGTACGCTTATTTTGGACATTCAAGGATTCCCCTTCCACAGATACAACGCTTGAGACATTATCGAGAACTGAAGTACTTTTTGATTTTGAATGGTGTTGTAGCAGCGATTTAATTTGGCGTTCCAAACCTTGTGACGAGAAACGATGACATGCTATCTGGCTGATCGTCATGCAAATAACCATCAATGCCTGAAAGAAACAAAATTTGATCAGAAAGTGCCATACGAGCAATATAAAAATTCTTTATTTGGAATAGACGTTTTCGAACGACGCCCAGAATGTCACTCAAATGTAGGTTCTATTAATTAATCTCTAATTTATCTCATTTCTAGTATTTTAATTAATATTCTTGAATACATTTTTTTAGATAATTTGCATATTGGACCATTAAGTAAACGTGCAAGAATAAGCATTAAATTTGTACCAAGGCTATTAGTATAGGATAGTAAGCAGCTGGGATGTAGATAATTTTGCATATACACCCCTTCCTTTTCTAAGATTTTTCCTTTATTTCTAATGGTTTCATTAATATTCATGAATATGCAAATTTAATTATTTACATATCTGAACCTCAGATAAAAGTCCTATGTCTTAACATTCAGTTGGTACCAAGTGTAAAAGTTTAAGATGAGTAGCTGCTGAGATATGAGTACTACTTTGTAGGAACATCCACATTCTTTAGAAGAGCATTATGCGTTGCTATGGAAACCATGCAATTTCACATAGCTCAGTTTGGTTTATTCTTTAGGGTAATATTTTTTTACCCATTTAGGTGGTCTCACAAAACAATTAGACACACATTAAAAGTTTTCCTGATGATGCAAAGTTGATCTAATTAGATCCTAGGTTACTAAAGAATGTGAATACTGTTACTTTTTATAGATACAAAATGTACCATATATTTGGGCATGGACATTATGACATATTTGTTTTAAAACAAAACAACTTGTTTGATTATCAAAGTTTCTTTCGCATTAAATACTTGAAAAGCTGTTAAATATACCAAAATCGTGCTGTGACTAAAACTTACATTTAAATAGTAGAATACTAAATAAGGCAAGTGTATATATGGTTTTATAGTCTAAACGGATATTTGTTACCATAAATACGGTAATAGCATGAAATGATTATGTAAGTTGCCGCCCAAACCATGTACTCTAAGAGTAAAACCACCTTAGGACATAATCTGAATGATTTGGGATAAAAACATTGTCGAAAAATAAAATATTTCAGCAATATGTCAAATTCCGTGATTTTTGGCGGCCATTTTGAAAATATGCAAATTAGGTCATTTAAACACCATTTCCCAGCTTGCCAACATTAGTTTTTGGATTCAGCATACCAAATAATTCCTAGTCAAGGTGTCAAGCCCTTTTCTTCACAAAATGTCTGTACTTGTTAACTTTTCTGATTTTTTCCTGACTAAGGTCAAATATTCAAATGAGATATACAGACCCAACAACCTAATGCTACAAACCAAGTCCCAAGGTAATTGATCTTTAGGTTCCACTAAATATTTTATGTGTTTACCATATATGGGCATAGCTGCCATTGTATAGTAGGTCTAGGTCAACCCAGAATCACCATTTGTGAGAACTTGGTTAAGCCCACAATCCCAATGCTGCATACCATGTCCCAAACCCATTGACATTTTGATTTCAGAGATGATTTTAAATGGCTTTCACCATGTATGGGCGTGGTGGTCATGTGATTATAAACAAATGGAGATTTTTATCCGATTTGGTCCCAGGCAGATTTCCTCTTAAATAAGAAGCTCAATTCATTTACACCTGCTGAGACATCCAATCAGATGACACAAGATAAAAAAGTGGTATTTTTAAAGTATGCGTAGCGATAAATAAAAGTTCCTTGCCATCGTCAATACCGCACTAAAATATTAATGGCAATTTTAGTCCCAGGTTGGCCCCAACCTGATTCCTGGCTGAGTTTGTTGAAGAATTTTGGTGGATTCAATTTTTGAAAACCTGAAGGACATTCACATATAACGAAACGAAAAAAAAAAGAAGAAGAAAAAAAAGATTATGATCAAAAATGTTTCTGTTGAGCCTATATTTGCTTGATACCTCGAAAACTAGTCATGCGTCTAAAATGCTTGGCATTGTCGGTATTTGTGTTAACTATTTTAACGAAACGTTAGTTTTAAAAAAAACTTATGCATTTTTTATTAAGACCCTATAATGAAGATGTGTTTCAATTTTTATTTTTATATTTGCATGTTAAAAATCATTTTGATGCCAATAAAGTTTGGTACCAGGCATTGGTCTAGGCTTTTATTACTTCCCCTTTTCCGTAGATTCGGTCAGGACCCATTCAGTTATTGTCGTAGGTTTTATACTAAGTTAGCTTTTTAAAAAAGCTTAGAACCATCGCATGGCGTTTTACAGTTATTAAAGAAAAAACTTTTATAGTGTTTTAATATTGCATTTGCTGAAGCCACTCTTTTCGGTGTTTCATGTGCTTCAAGCTCTGAGTAGGTTTTGTTTTAGTTAGCGATTTGAAAAAAGGTGATCCATTGGAAGCAAATGAAACACAGGAACTATGCATATTCCAGTAAGAATTTGCTCATGAACACACTGAATAGTGGTAGAGCAAACACCCTCCCCAGCAGTATGTATTAGATCATTCAACCGTATTCCTCATTTCAAGTCAATGCACATAATGCCAAGGGGGCATATTGAAACTGACCCATCTACATCAAGTTATTTCGTCACACTTAGTCTAGAATATCCGAAGGGTCCATGTTTGATCGAGAATCTAGCTCAGTAGTAAGGTCTCTAATAGGCCTTTTTGCTTTTAGAAGCAATCCGGTATCCAAAGTATATCAACATCGCTCACGCAATGGTGGAATTTTGGAAGCAGCTTGGTCGACAGGGAGTTTGAGAAAGAACAGTAAAAGACACTGCTGCTTGGGAGTTAAAACCTGACCCATTTCCGCAACTTGCTAATGAAACAGGCCCGAATCGAACACGCGCCCAATGGAAGTTTACTAGCATATATCACCATCGCTGACGCGATTCTACACATTCTAATTATTTTACTAAAACAGTGCGCCGTATTTATTAACTATTGTGCAATGAATTCATTCATTATAGACGGATGGCTGAGAATGGGTTTGCTCCCCCCCTAGGGAATTTTGCAGACATATCCTATCTTGTAGAGAATTGAAAGTCGAGTCTTTTAAGAGATGTTTGCACTCTGTGCTCCGGGGCGTTAGTCTGTAAGAGCCTGTAACATACGTTACTTAATCAAACTAAGAAAAAGTAAATTGAAAGTTTGGGCTACAAATTAAAGGCATTAAAATATTTATTTTTAAAAATCATACATATAGTCTGCATACTGGATATCTAAACTACATATGACAGCCATTTGAACAAAATTTCCGCTTCCTAAGGTGTCATATGCGTTACATAAATCAGATAACCCATTAAAATTTGCAAGTGTGGCTAACATCATTTACGTTCACAATCTCTCTGTGTGTTTTGCAAAATGTTTTTAACCATGTCTGACTAGCTTATGCAATTGGCTAACAGAAAAATTAAAGTTTGTTTCCCTAGCTTGAATATTTTCTGGAATAAGCAATTAAACAACCCTACCCCTACCCAGTTTTAAGGTGAAATGTTTGGTATTAAAACTAAAGTAAAAATAGTTAAAAATATTTGCAGTAGATGAATGTGTTTCATTGTTTGTGATGTATTTGCTTATATGAAAAGACTCATAAATCTGCAAGTTTATTGCAAATTTTTTAATATCAGAGGCTGTAACATATGTTACCTGATGTAATAAATGGGAAGCTCATTGTCTTTACGTAAGATATGCCTAAAAATGTTATAATCTCCTCGAGGGAATTTTGCAGACATATTCCTTCTTATAGTACAACTCAAGCTGCATCGAATAAGGGATGTTTTCACTCTCTATGTTGGGGCGTTAGTCTGGAACAGCGTGTTACATGCGTTACTATATCAAATAAAGGAAATGTAGTTTGAAAGTTTGAGCTAAAATTGTGAAAAAACTTGCAGCTGTTGGATATCTTACATTGTTTAGGGATTTTAAACTGGCTCCTATGATAAAGACTTATATATCTGCTAGTTGTCATCAAGTTTTAAAGATTAGAGAGCGTTACATATGTTAGCGTGATTAGTAAAATCATCAAACAGTATTTTGACATCAAGCTGAGTAAGGGCCTGCTGCATTCTAATCCCCTTTGGAATTCTGCAGACAAATTACATCTTATGTAACCATTCAAGGTGCATTTAATAAGAAATGTTTGCACTCTGTAAGTCGGGGCGTTAGCCTGTAACAGCTTGTTACATATGTTACTATATCAATTTGAGAATAAGAAATTTGAATGTTTGAGCTACTAAAAGAAGACATTAAGATTATCTAATAAATTGACATTCTTATAGTCTTTATACTAGATGTCTTTACTACATATGGAAGCTGTTTAACATTAATACAGCTAACTGTGGTGTTATGTGCGTTACATGAACCTAATTATAATTTAAAAGCTATAATTGTGGCTTAGCCTATCGTCATTTAGTTAAACAACTTCTATGACTTGGTTTCAAACTGTTTTATTAGATTTTACATACATATACTCAATTGATGAATAGGGAAAACCAAGTTTGCTTTTCTATCTTGAATATATTGTCTTATAGGAGCTAATACACAGCCCTACTCCCAGTTTTACAGAGAAGCGAATTTTGTTATTACCGTTTAAGTAAAACACATGAAAGTGATTACAGCATGTGGATATTTTTCATTTTCTTAGTCTGTTTTGCTCATATATCTGCAAGATGTCATTAAGTTTAAGATCAGGACACTTAATGTGTACTTATAAGTCTTTGGTGCCAAAACACTAGAAATTATATTCATTTCTGATTATCAAGCCCATGGACTGTTTTTACAGATATTATCAATGACCTTTTGTACACATTTCCTAATACGGTGCATATAATGCTAAATATAGAGCCACAAATAGAAAAGATAGTTTTTCATTTTTACAAGAAAATACAAGAAATGAAATGGTCCAAAGTATTTCTAATCGATTTAACACTCATGTTAAACGTTTGTTGTTGTCTGCTTCTGTGGTAATCATTATTATCACACGCCTCCTTGCAACTAGTAAAATCATCACACAATATTTCAATCATTTACTGTTATTCAATTTTACCACCAGTCCACTCAAAATTGATGAGCCATTATCAACTTTCAAATTTTGCCATTTATGGCTTGGAACATTCGGAAACTGATATGAATTCCTAATAGTTGGCTCTTTGAGTATGTGTTTCAAGTGATACTCTGCAAGTAGGAGAAAGACTAAAGCTTTACAAGAAGGAAAACTATGCCATTAAGAACAATGAGTACCTGGACTGATGTACCTTGATATTTCTGTGATAAAGAATCATATCTTAGCTGGTTAACTTTATAAATGTAGCCTTTCCATACATGCAACCCACATATTTTCATCTAATAATGTCTCTGCACTTATTATCTTTCCCCAAGCATTCAAAAACTTATTTGAAGTCTTAGTACTTCTGAAGTGCTGAAACCGAAGTAACTCTTTCCCTTCAGATAAACGAACTAGGTGTATCACAGCAGGTAAAGCAATGAGATGCAGGATGAACAGAGCGTAAATAGACCCTTTCAATTCAATGATTCACTAAGTTTCTAAGATAAGAGCGCTTATTAAAGGATGTAACATATATAACTCGTCATAATAAAAGAGCAAGGGCATTGTCGTGACATCCTTTTTGATAACACAGTCAGAGGCAATTGTTTTCAATTTCAGTGTTTTCAATGGATCACCTTATCAACTTGTTTACTCTGTATAAATCTTCCATAGAGCATAATATATAACTACTGGTTATCACATTCTACCTATAGTCCACTTTCATTCTTTTGAATGCAACAGCTAATGATATGGCTGTAAAAACTGAGAAATCATAGGTTTTACATTATTTTAATACATGCTTCAATGTACTGACATAAAAAAACAACCTACTGCAAACATAATTGATGGCAATGACCAACTTCATATTCTTTCTCTTATACCAGATAACTTTCAAGGTGTAACAGAAATTGTTTCAGACGGTCTGCCAAAACCATCAAGAGTCAACATTGTAACTAAAGAAAACTTATAAAGTTCTTTGGGCGCAGCAAAAATACTATTGATCTAAGACCTGAGGACTTAAGCACCAAAAGACTGGATAGGTTCCATGGCAAATGATGCAAAAAAGCAGCCTATCAAATTTCTGTTTGACCAATGTCAGAAAACTAAAAGTATTCTTAGAGGTACATGGTAGAGACATAGATTTTGCAAAATCAGAGCAAAGTTATCATTTGACTAGCACGGATGCAGATGCAGCTGCAGTTAGATTGCTCTTGCCACTTCACAGGAAGAGATATATACCAGAATCATACTCCATTGTATGCATATATGTGAAATGGCATTAAACCCATATTTAATCAGGTGTTTGATCCCATGACACTGACATGCTGTTTCTGCTTTTGAAGAATGCTAAGGATTCAAGTTTGGCTGATTCAAGTTGTTTGACGCTGGCACTGGCCACACATACAAAGAAAATTAAGTCTTTTGATGGCAAAAGAGGAGGATCACACGAAATGCTTATAAGTGATGTTTGTCACAATTACCAATTATTAAAAGTAATCTTAATTAATAAAACACATATAACACCATAGAAAGCTGTATATTTGTTAAAAAATCTTTTCTTATGTATCAAAGGTATTCAGCATGCAAACTACATGATGATTCAAATAAATAGATAGTTTTATGTCTTCTCTCTGTTTCTCAGACTTTCAATTCATTAATTCTTAAATTGATATAGTAACATACCTATCATACCAATACAGGCTAAACCCTTAGTTAATGGAGTGCAGACATCTCTTATTTGATGCAGCTTGAACTGTTCTTTAAGGTAGGATATGTCTACACACTTCCCAAAGGGGTGGAGAGGAACAGGATTGTACTCAGTTTGCAGTCCTAATACAATGCCATGATTCTAATGGTTGTGATGAAATGGGTGATTATTTTGCCGTAGAAGCAGACACAATGATAGACATTGTGAGGGTGACTTGAATAAAGATTGTTTTTGAATAATTTTATTTAATACGAATATTTATTAAATTGTGTCATTTAAATGAGAACTATTATTTTCTATCTATATGTCTATATATTTTAATATTATAGGCATAAGGAAATATGTGATTAAAAAGGTTATATATAACACAGGTAACACAATTCCATAGGCTTGTTATCAGCAATGACTGTAATTACTAAGACTAAGGCACCAGAGGCTAGAGATTAATAGGAAAAGATGTGAAAAACGGTATTTTTCTGAAATATCATCTCTTACTTCCAAGAAAATTTCCTAGCTCATTCATTATGCCATGTAACATACGTTACATACTTTAATAAGTGCTCTGATCCTGATGTCAAACTTGCAAATATATGATTCTTTATTGCATTAGCAAGACAGTGCCAAAAATGTAAGATATCCACGAGCGTCAAATAATTTCATATATTTTTCTTCAATAATAGATACCAAAATTGGATACTTAAAATTGGGGGTATGGTTGTTTAATAGCTCATATAAAACAATGTATTTGAGATAGAAAAGCATACTTTGTTTTTTCTATTTGTCAAATGAGCATTTTAGTAAACTAAGATTAAAAACACTTATAAAAATGCACAAATTGTCTGTAAAATGAATGATGTTAGTCACGATTTCAACTTTCAAAGGGAAATTTAATCTATGTAACGCATAATACACCATTGAAGGCTGAAATTTTGTTTAAAATGCTGCTTTTATGTAGCTTTGGCATCCAGCTGGCAAACTACATAAGAACTTTGAATAATTAGATGGTTCAATGTCTTCTATCTGTAGCTCAAACTTTCATTTTGATTTTTTCCTTAGTTTGTTACAGTAACATATGTAACAGGCTGTCAGAGACTAACGCCCCGGAGCACAGAGTGCAAACATCTCTAAAAAGATGCGGCTTGAAATTTTCTTTAAGATAGGATATGTCTGCGAAATTCCCTAGGGGGGGGGGGGAGCAGGACCTTTTTTAGCTCGAAGTCTATTAGCACCCATTTTTGTCATTACATAATAAACAACAAAACTAACTTTTATTAATTGTTTACGTCAAAAACAAAACAGTTTAAGCGGAAGGAAAATTCGGCGATGAATGATACAGCAGCAATTTGAAACCCATCCAAATAAGCACGGCGGGACCCCTGCTATTACTTGACTTTTTGGTTACTGTAAAGGCGGCACCTCATGAATGCGTGATAAGGACTGGTCAACCTTTGACATAGGTAAAAGCTGAAAATGAGGCGTGGTTTTATTCAAAAGTAACTGTATCATCTTGCGCCCTTATTTCAGTATAGACGCAAAACACGTTATTTAGTCCTTAAAACTCCTGCAAAATACCTCCATATGAAAATGTCTATATATCATAAGCATAAAGGCAAACATTGTGGACCGAGGTCAGACTGCTCCTACATGAGCAGTCTGATCTGGGTCCACACTGTTTGTTATGTGAGGCTTCAAAAATTTTAGTGGACAACAAAGACCTACATTTGTGATTATGTGCTTTAAGGGTTAATAAATGTAATTCAGTGTGTATACGGTTAGGATTTTCATGAAAGGCACGTACACTCAGTGGCCATAAGTGAGTTCCCAAAATGGCAAACATTGTTTCAGTTGCAAAAAATTAAGTACATTTAAAATTTGTATAATTTGAAAACGAGGAATGCAAATTATCAGAAATTTCGAACATATCACTATTTGCTATTTTTAACATAAGGATGCTAGATTAATATAGAAATAATATCATCTAGAGTTTGTGGGTGTTATTCATTTCGACCACCCCTGATTTCTGAAACGTTTTCAAAATTTGATGTGTGTTCTAAACTTCTTCCGTTTTTACAGAACCATAGATATTGCTTATTTTCTATATATTTTTGGTGATAATGGTGCTAATATGTTATACTCGTGAGCTCTGAACAAGATGTGTTCACACCTTCCTAATTTATTCACCGTCATATAAGGGGTGGGTGGGGTATTTGTACCCATGACCCAAAAATCCAAATTACTGAATGAATCCACATGTTAACTTAGCAACAAGTATCAGTATTTCTAGGGTCTATATATGAGTGTATGAAGCAAGTAGTCTTTAAATTTTTCATTCTTTCAAATCGAAGAGACAGCACCCATCGATACCTAACCCCTTGGTCAAATTTTGCTTTACGAGGGGGTACCCAAACTTTCATACGAAATCATAGGATAGTTATTCTTAAAAAATAAAAGTTCTGTAAAAATGTAACCCCAAATGGTACTTTCAGCTGAAAATAATTATTACACAAATATAATATTTCTGGTTATGCTGCTTGTGGTACTAATATCAGGACTGACAGTGAAAGTTAGTAGATTTTCTTAGGATCCAACCATAGCTTATATCCATCAACATTTATTCAAATATTATTTTCAAATAGAACAGTATTATGATACCTCACAAGACATACGTATCCCACATTTCTGCATTTGTTTATTTAGTTTGTTTTTTACAGCCAAAGTATACTGCAGTTGGATCATTTTCATGGTATTATTTTCCGTCCAGTTCTCTGCTCAGGATTATTTCATTTTCAGTGTCTAACTAATTTGAACTTTAACAGAATGTGTCCCGGTACATTTCAAATATTTCTGCAAATTTTCAATACAAAATATTACAATCTGACATTTTTACAGCAATTTTTCAACACCTGCTATCTTTTTTGAAGAAATGGAGCCAATGTCTGTGATACACAATATCTCCATAGCAACAGATGATGACATCATGCAATTTGGTGATGACGTAAATATATACCCTGTATATTTATCCAGGGCAATAATCATTTGGGGAAACTTTCTAAATTGGCTAGCAAAGACCATTGTTTCAGGCTATGTTTTTGTCAATTTCTTGTAAGCTGATTTGGGAACTCACTTATGGCCACTGAGTGTATGTTTGCGCGGCCCAAAAAGCTAATTAATTCTTCACCAAATTATAAATAGAACCTGAGTTCCCTTGTTTAGCAGATGAAATAGCCGAACCACGCCCAGATATGAATATTAAAGTTGCCGCCTTTATAGTAAGCGAAAGTCTATTAATAATAATGTATGTATTTACTTTCGGCGTTTTCAATAAATCTACAGCTCTACGAACATAAAAAAAAATGTCCCTCGTAGTAATACCCCCTACATCAGTGTACATCATGTGTTATTTCTTGCTAAAGTTGGTGTTGGTTCTTAAGAAGTAGCCATCAGGATCTATATTGCCATCTCATACACTATATGTACAGTCAATAGCCAGTATCTACAGTGTGGATCCGGATCAGCTGGCTTCTTCAGAGGTGGCTGATCAGGATCTATATTGCAATCTCATACACTATATGTGAGTCGAGGGACAGAAATTAAAGTGTAGATCCGGAACAGCTGGCTTCTGGAGGTGGCTGATCAGGATCTATATTGCTTTCACATAAAACATTTTGTATATGTACAGTGGATAGCCAGTAACTACAGTGTAGATTCAGATCAGCTGGCTTCTTCAGAGGTGGCTGATCAGGATCTATATTGCTTTCACATAATACATTTTGTATATGTACAGTCGATAGCCAGTAACTACAGTGTAGATCCAGATCAACTGGCTTCTTTATCGATTAATATCACAGATAGATTTTAACAACAACAAATATAGGCAGCCAGTGTTGATCCTGATCAGGCTGCTCCTGTGGGAGCAGTCTGATCGGGGTCTGCCCTGGTTGCTTCAGAGAATTTTCAAATACGTCTGAAAATAGCAGAAAATTTTAGTTGTCATTAGGAAGAGGTGGGCCAAGCCCATACATGGATTTTTTAACAAATTTTGCATCATATTTTAGCTCAATCAGTCATAGAGGACTGACTCTCCAGATGATTGGTTTCCGCCACTCTTGATATTTTCGTTTTTTCGGTCAAGAGGGGAATTAAGGGCCAATCATAGGGAGAAAAGGTTGCAAAATACATGAGGCACAGAGAAGATATGCATGTTGCACCTTATCTTGCCAAGGCAAGATTTGGGGGGACAAGGCATAGGGTCATATGAACAGTTTTTTAAATACAATAATTATTGCTTCCTGTGCAAATCACTTCTTTACATTCATTTTCCAACTTCAATACATGTATCAAACTTGCTTAAATTGTACTTCCTTCTAGATTTCCTGGATGATACAATATGTAAAAGGTTACTGCATACCTAGAATTAACGTATTACAACAATGGCTTCTGTCAAAGTTCGTCTTTTTCTATAAGGGGTGTGGAAATACCATGCCTGACATGGCTGACCTGGTCCCATTTCATTCAGGACAAGTTTAAAATTGCTATACGCGAGTACATGTATAAACAGAGTCAATACAATTCTGTATTTCTTTTTTAATTAATTATTTTATGAACCTACAATGCCATGCTGTATGGAAACCAGTGTGGATCCTGATCAGCTGGCTCCTTCAGATGCTAGCTGATCTGGATCTTCTTTGGGACAAGTAAAATTTTAATTGGACAAGTACATTATGGCCATTTACTTGCCCCTGTGCCAGTATAATATTTTGCAAATTCCACACCCCTGCTTTTCTACCAATCTATTAATCAATGAATCTATCAGTAATTAATTCACAAGCAAAAATCCAAGATTACTTATCTATTTGTTTGCTGATGTTTGCTGATGTTTGTTTTTTTTGTATATGGTACTTATCTTTTACCTTGTTCACTGAGGCTGTCCTGTTAAAACTTAAATGGAATATAAATAATAAATTAATCTGTGTGCAATATGAAAATGGCTGAGTTGAAAATACTGTCATATAATGCACAAGGTATTGGGGGTATAAGTAAAAGAACAGATATTTTTGATTTTCTAAGAAATACTGACTGTGACATTTATTGTCTTCAAGAGACACATTTTACTGATACTGAGGAAAGATCAATATTGGATTTATGGAATGGAGAGTGCCTTTTTAACAACTATAGATCAAATGCAAGAGGAGTTGCAATATTATTTGGGAAAAATTTAGAATATAAAATTCATAAGCAGATTAAAGACAATGAAGGAAACTTTCTTGTGATTGATGTAACAGCTCAGCAACAAAGATTCACTTTAATCAACATATATGGTCCAAACTCTGACAGCCCTAGCTTTTTCAAAAAAATAATTCAGCATCTCGAAGAGATAGGAAATAGTGATTATATCATATGTGGAGATTTTAACCTCGTACTAGATCCATACATTGATTGTTCAAATTACAAAAATATAAATAACCCCAAGTCCAGAGAGTTACTTTTAGATTACATGGAAACTAATGACATTATTGATCCCTTTCGTGAAAGTAATCCACAACTTAAACGTTATACATGGAGGAGAAGAAACCCGCTTAAACAGGCTAGATTAGATTTTTTTCTCACATCTGAGAGTATGTCTCAATATATTAAAGTTAGTAAAATTGGAGCAAGCTATAGGTCAGACCACTCACTTGTAACACTAGAATTAAACTTTACTAACATTTCTCATGGAAAGTCCTACTGGAAACATAATAACTCTCTACTAACTGATCTTGAATATTTAAAGACTATGAACAACAAAATTTTGGATGTTAAAAAACAATATGCCCTACCAGTGTATAATATTGATGAAATAGATAATATTTCTAACACAGAAATACAGTTTAATATAAATGATCAATTGTTTTTAGATGTTTTGCTAATGGAATTAAGAGGACAGTCAATTTCTTATGCAAGTTTTAGAAATAAACAACGGAATAATTTAGAAAAAGATCTTATTAATAAAATCACATATTTGGAAAACAATTTAAATGAAAACAATTTTGGAGAACTGGACGTATTAAAAACAGAACTACATGACATAAGACAAGAAAAATTAAAAGGTAACCTGATAAGATCAAGAGCAGAGTATATAGATAAAGGTGAAAGACCAACTAAATACTTTTGTGGGCTGGAAAAACATAATTATATTTCAAAAACAATGCAGAGCTTGCAGAAAGATGATGGAACTGTCCTAATAGAGCAAAATGCAATATTAAAAGAAACTGAGCAATTCTATAAAAACTTGTACTCCAGTAGGGACTCAGAATTGGAGGATATCAATCTGAATGAATATGTAGGGCAAACTATGAAAACTATCACTGATGACCAAGCTAAAAGATTAGAAGGACTCTTAACCCTAGAAGAAATTTCATGTACTCTTAAAAATATGAAAAATGGTAAAAGCCCTGGTTTAAGTGGATTTTCTGCTGATTTTTTTAAAGTTTTTTGGAAACAGCTAGGAGTTTTTGTGCTGAGATCCTTGAATCATGGCTACGCAATTGGAGAACTATCCATATCTCAAAAACAAGGCATTATTACTTGCATCCCAAAAGACAATAAACCAAAGATTTTTTTAAAAAATTGGAGACCGTTAACTCTCCTTGATACTGTATACAAACTTGCATCAGGTACTATTGCCAATAGAATTAAAACAGTATTAGACAGCATTATAAATAAAGATCAAACAGGTTTTATAAAGGGTAGATCCATTGTGGAAAATATACGAATAATATATGACATGATGAAATTTACAGATGAAAAGAATATTCCAGGACTATTACTGCTGATAGATTTTGAAAAAGCGTTTGACTCTTTATCATGGAATTTCTTACACAAAGCACTTGAACATCTAAATTTTGGGGACTCGATCAGAAAATGGGTAAAAGTATGCTATAAAAATATATCCTCAGCAGTATCTGTATCTGGACATCTGTCTTCTTTTTTTAACATAGAGCGTGGATGTCGTCAAGGCGACCCCCTCTCTCCATACCTTTTTGTGATTTGTGCTGAATTCCTTGCAACAAAGATAAGGAAAAACAAAACAATAAAAGGCATAAATATCAATAATATTGAATTTAAAATATCACAGTATGCAGATGACACTTCAGCAATGCTAGATGGCACAGAAAGATCTCTCAATCAGACTCTTGAAGAGCTCTCAAGATTTTCAAAAATATCAGGGTTAAATATAAACTTCGATAAGACACAACTGGTGTGGATTGGTTCAGAAAAATTTAGTACCAGGTCAATAAAAACAAAGTGGAAACTTTCATGGGGTAGTAACCAATTTAAGTTACTAGGGATTCTTTTCAATACAGATTTAGATAAGATGATAGAAAATAATTATATACCAAAAATTACACAAATGGAAAAGATACTAAAACAGTGGAATAAACGAAGTTTATCACCTATTGGAAAAATTACTGTAATAAAAACTCTTGTTATACCAATATTTAATCTTCTTTTTACATCTCTACCAAATCCAGATGTCAAAATATATGAAACTATAAATAAAACTCTGTACGATTTCTTATGGAATAAAAATCCAAAAATTAAAAAAACAGTTGTGATAAAGAAGTATATAGAAGGAGGATTGAATATGATAAACCTAAATGCCTTTGTAAGTGCATTAAAATCTACATGGATAAGAAAGCTTCTTTTAAATGAAAGTAAATGGCAAGAAATAATAAAAATACATATAAATCTGGAAATGTTGACATCATGTAATGTAGAATATATTCAGGATATTTTAAGCACATTGAATAATCAGTTTTGGAAAGATGTATTAAAGTCTTTTCTTGATATAAATTATAAAACAGAAATATGTGAAGAACAAATTTTAAAAAGTCCTCTGTTCTATAACAGAAATATTAAAATAGATGGAAAATATGTTTTTTATAAAACATGGTATGATAAAGGTATCAGATTTGTGAATGATCTGGTGAACCAGAATGGAAGCTTTTATAGCTATCAAGAAGTTGGAATTGATGGCAACCCGTTGAGCATTTTAAAATATCAAGGACTTATAGACTCACTAAAACACTTTCTATCACATACACAAATAAGATTAACCAAAAAAGTACAAAATCCATTCATACCAAGTCATATCAAAGTTTTTCTGCAACAAAAGTCAGGGACACAAGCAATGTATAATGAACTGAATAAAAACTATGATGAACCGACAAGTAAAAAAAGATGGAATGAGAAATTTAATTTCACAGACCAAGAATGGAAGAAAATTTACAACTACCCCTTCAATATAATAAAATATCCAGCTATACAATGGTTTCAGACGAGTATTAATCATAATATTTTAGTAACAAACAATCTTCTCTTTAAAATGAAAATAAAGAATGACTCATTATGCTATTACTGTCATTCCCAAAAAGAAACAATTACCCATCTCTTCTGGGCCTGTGAGAGGATTCAAGCTTTTTTGAAGGAATTGTTACAATGGCTGAATAATAATGAAATACAGTGTGACTTTGTGGAGGAATTTTTTATTTTTGGTCTGGATAGATTAAATACCATAACAAAACCACTTAATATCATAATACTCTATGCCAAATACTACATATACACAACACGCTGTAATGAACGTCACTTGGTCCTAGAAGTTTACAAGAAGAAGCTTTATCAATTGTTCAAAATACTTAAAGATATTGCTTTGTCAAATAATGAACTAACAGAGTTCAATAAAGATTGGGAACCATATGAAATAGTACTTAATGATTAAGAATAGGTATATAAGCATGCATGCCAACCCTCACATACCAAGAATAAAACTGACACTCTGAAATACATGTATTAGTAATTCATTATAGTAACCAGTACAGCCTCAGGAACAGGAAAAGTATACCATACAAAAATGTCTTGTTTCTTTTTAGTTTGTATTATTGTATAAATATTAAATATGTAGTAGGGATAAAAATGAAAGCCAGTGCATACTGTTTTTATCTTTATTATATATTGTCCTGCCAGCCGGGAGTGACAGTGGCCTCGTGTTTTGTTTGCAGGGTTATCAGGGACTTAGAATCGATATTTCACTTGTGTATTGATCCTATCCACAGGATTATAGGATTAATACACAAGTGATCTATTTTCATAATAGCTCAGATGGAGTGTGCAGGTTGGTGTTTTACTTGGCAATTGTAAACAAGGCACGAGGTCGCTGTCTTTCTTGGTTGGCACAACAGTAGATATTTTTACTGTATATATACCAACATATGTTTGAGAGTCGTTTTGAGCGAAAGGAGCACCCTTCCTGAATTTTTTCTGAACTAAACATATATGTACGACAGGATCCAGGCTGTCAGGGAGAGTATTGTTTAAGGGTGCTCATGTATGTATGTACTGTATGTATGGCTGGATACCCTTCTGTAAGTTGTAACAGGATTATAGAAAATAAAAGGAACAAGACAAAAAAAAAAAAAAAAAAAAAAAAAAAAAAAGTTGGTGTTGGTGGTAAAAATGAAAAAAAAATTATTTGATCTTCATTTATTTGTTTATTTCTTTTCCCCCAAGGTCTTTTCACAGAACCCGTCTAAAGTACAAGCGGTTATTTACCTTGTTAGGGGTGCGCTATTATTTTTAAAGCAAACAAATTTTTCCTCTCTTTTTAACCTTGAGAAGAAAAAAAAACTTTTGTTATTGAAATAGAAAAATTCTTGAAAGCATTACATGTAAAATTACATCATTAAAACGCATAATTTGATCACATTGATCTCATTTTGTGACACTTGATGGAAGTTTGTCGGCACATTCAGTCATCGATTATCTTAATCTTTTGAATGCTGAATACTTTATTTGCTACACTCCTCCTTTCAATCGGTACTGACTCGGCCAATTCCTCGAAATTCTTGAATTGTGGCGGACTTTCCCGAATGTCCTCCTTTGTTTTTATCCTATAAAGCTGCAACATTTCCGGTATTTGACACGTATTTTGACTTCACTCAGGGTGGAAAACAGTGTTGATACTGATCAGATGGCTTCGTCGAGGTTCAAGCAATTTTTCCATTTACTTTTCGCCAAAGCTATGATAGAAATGCTGCAATCATTAGCAGGAGGCTGAACGAGAACGTGAGTCGTTTCGGTAAAGTCGGGTATATTCGGACAGACAACTAAATTCGGACTGCCACCTTCTTTCTTTAGTTCAATTATTGAAATAAAAATAGATTAACTAAGCAAACAGTGATAATCCTGATGAGACGGCCCATAAGGAGCCGTCTCATCTGGATCTCCAGTGTTTGTAAACATGTGTCCGAATTTACCTGATGTCCGAATTTACCCGACTTTACCCTAGGTTGTTTTAGCTTGCATTTTAAAAAGAATGCATGAACGGACTTTCCGTAAAATTGCGGATTATGCAAAGATAAATCTGGCTAGAGAAACACAAGTTTTAGTTGCATATATACTCAACTTCAAAAGAAACCCACCAGTTTTTAATTTGTCCTGGGTCGACTTTTAATTTGGTGAAGCTCTAAAATTTGGTGAAGCTCTAAAAGGGCTTTCGGAAGGTGACTTAGTGTATATCTGATGAAGATTGTTGGCTGTAATAATTTTTCAGCCCAGTTTATTAAAATAATTTCCCATTATAAAAAGATTGGCTATAACATAAATGTATTGCAACAGATTGTATGCTTGGTGGTCAACCCAATCACGGTTGGCAACTTTGCTTTCCTCTTTAATTGCACGCCGGTGGGTCGGAATTCAGACTCTATGATGGTTCCGACTTAAATACTTATCTATTGATGAGATGGTAGGGGCCTGATGCTTTGGCTGTTTGTCGGGCCCACCGGGGTTTACCTGTTGGATTTCTTTTGCTCCGGTATTCAGTTTTATTTACTGTTGAGTCCTTATATTTGCTTTATCTCCTTTTTATATCTTGATTTATATGTTCTAGGAGATGATGCCTTGATACGCTAGGGGTCTTTCATGCAAACCAAACATCTATGTGTCTTGATCCACGCCTGAACTAAGGGTGAGGTTTGTGCGCCCTGAAACCGGTTAAAACATTCCGGTAAAACATTTTACTGACCGTTCCTAGGCGGTGCTTCTTTTGTTGATCATTTATGTTATTTCTGTCTTGTTTTATATGCTTTTGTGGGCGTCTGTTTATTGATACCTTGTGGTCATCTGTTGGGTGTCACTTGGCACTTTCCCATTGGTGTTCTGGGTCAGGTGTGGTGCTTGATTGTATCGATTCCTGATTTTTGCCCTTTTTCTTACTTTAATCCATGCAAGACAGGTAACTGAAGTAAGTGATAAGCAGTTACAAACATTTGAGCCACGGCATGTTATTTCCAACAATGTGGCATTTTGACAAGTGTAGACTCAGACGAGCCTGTGCAGCCTCATTTTGAGCTTAGCAACTCCAAATGATGTTCGGTCAGTAGCTTAACAGGCATATAATATTCAAGCGACAAGTAAAGGCTCTGATCAAATTGCACGTATGCGCCGGCTGATCTGAGGTATTGCTGGTCGCACATACCATACTGTTGGAAATTTCATGTCGCGAATCAAGAAGTTGACGTCACTGTAGCGTTCATGTTTTTCCCCATAATTTGCATTGCGCAAGCGGCTTCAAAGTTTGGTGAAAGCAAACACAGTCGGCAGTGTTGCTTGAAGATTCCGCCCTCCATAAGTTTTTGAAATAACTCCGTAATGCAGAACTGAGCATTACGTAAATTTGATAACGTAACTTAAATGTGGAAAATGCCAAAATCCAACCGTTTGTCACCATTTCTTCTTTACGCCGTTTCCTCGTCACAGTTCAAAATTACTTTAATTATTTACTGAGAAATGGGCACTCAAAGTTTGACATTAACGTCTCCGTTGGGGTTCTTCAGCTTGTGCATGTGTACGTTTAATTTGGATTCCTTTAGCGCATTAGTTTTGCTTTACAAGCTCTCAACTTCATTCGAATCTGACCAGGGTTAGACCGCACCAAAATAAAACTAGAGGACCTGAAGGTCCTGATACTGATCTCCTTTAACACTATTAAAATAGGTCAAGGTCAACTTAGGCTTATTATTTAAAGACATTTTGTTTTACCATATGGACATGGTGGCCATTTTGGTCAAGTGACCTTAAACAAATATCATAATTATATTGTTTAATTAAATGAATACTCCATATGGAATTTTAGTTCAAACAGCCCAGTGCTTTCTGAGAAAAAAGATGTTTAGATAAGTATGTGGCAGTCCATGTGAGTGGCTAAGGCCAAATGTCAGCTTGACCTTTGGAACGTATATAAAACCATTGTCTCATTAGGTTTAACATTTCTCGCATGTATTATGATTTAATCATAAACAGTTATTCAAAAATGAACGTTTCAAGATTTTTCCAATGTAAATGCATTAGGAATCATTAATTTGGCTGTGCCGTAAAGAAGGTCAAGATCAACCAAGATTCATTATGTGTGCAAACCTGACAGGGCCCATATACCAATGCCTTAAGCCAAGTCCCAAGGTCATTGGCGTTTTGGTTCCAGAGATGAAGATATTTAAGGTGTTTTTAACTTATATGAGCATGGCAGCCATCCTCGTCATGTGACCATAAATATTTGTTATAAATTAACTTTCCTTAACTTAAGGAGTCTCCATTTGTCATCTGCTGACTTATATAGAATCAAAACTTTTTTCAAAAAATTCTTTCAGTAATGTAACACTATCAGAGTGTTAAATGGATTGGAAAGGTTATCAGCAACTGACAAAAGTCTTGGCTAGCAAGGAAAGAGTTAAGTTGCTTCTTCTTATGATATTTTTCTTTAGATACATTTTTCGCATATAAATGCATTAGGCATCAAATTTGACCTTGTCGTAAAGTAGGTCAAGGTCAACCAAAGAATCGTTATTTGTGTAAACTAGGTAGGACCCACATCAGCATTCTGCTTCTGGAAAATAAGATTTTAAAGGGTTTTTACAATATATGGGGTGGCGGCCCCCATGGTCATGTGACCAAAACAATTTTATAAATTTTGGCTATCTTATTATAAGGAGTTTCCATACGAAATTTGAGTTTAATTGGCTTATTGGATTCTGAGGAAAATATGTTTTAATATATAGATGGGCCTCCAGCATGAGTGACCTTGGCTGAAAGGTCAAAGGCCAACCTTGACCTTTGGGACTTTTTATAGCCTTGGTCTCGTTAAGTTTAACGTATCGAGTGAGAATAATGAGTTGGTTTCAACAGTTTTCAAAAAATCAAAATTTCAACAAGTAAAATTCATTTAATTGTATTAGGAAGCAAATTTGACTTGACGTTAACCTATGATCATCATTTGAACAAACTTGGTAGGCTTCCTCAATGTTACATACCAAGTCCCAAGGTCATCAGCTTTCTGGTTCCGAAGAAAAAGATTTTTTAAAATGTTTTCACCATATATGGGTATAGCGGTTATCTTGATCATGTGACCAAAATATTTTCTATAAATTTTGGCTAAATTATCATAAGGAATCTTCACTTGAAATTTGAGTTCAAATTGGACAATTGTTTCTGAGAAAACTATGTTTTAAAATATTGATGAGACTCCAATATGAGTAACCTAAGCTGGAAGGTCAAGGTAATGCTACATACCAAGTCCCAAGTCCATCGGCTTTCTCGTTCGGGAGAAGATTTTTAAAGGGTTTTACAATACATTGGCGTGGCGGCCATCTCGGTCATGTGACCAGGACCATTTAAACAAGCATTCGTTACCGCGCCTTAAGGAGTCTCCATTTGAAATTTGAGTTTAATCGGCCCAGTGGTTTCAGAGGAGAATTTGTTTGAAATGTTGACGGACGCCGGAGTGTCTGGGATACTACGAGGATGGGATCAAAAGTAATGCCACTGGCTAATTTTCACCGAAACTGTTGGCGGGAAGATAAAACCCACGCCTTGTATGTGTTCTCCATTCTCTCACCTTTCAATCGATGTATCAACTGCACATGTAGATACAATATCTCTCGTGAAATTTACTTTTGCACAAACCCTACTCATAGGCGGTTAAGCAAAATGGTTGGGAGAAGCGTTGAAAATGAGAACGAAATCAGAGCTGACATTAAGACTCGCGCATTACTTAGCAGAGGTTCAACGGACATTTATGCTGACATATGTACTGTTTATGTTAGTAATTCGATGTCATTTTCCACAGTTTGCAGACAGGTTAGGGATTTCAGTGCAGGCGTAGGGTCTGTTACAAGTGATCCAAAATATTGTAGATCTAAATCTGCAAGTAGTCCAAAGATTGTTATAAAAATTATATAGTAAAATCAGACGAAAAGATATACTTCTCAGCAGATTGCGGACAGGGTTGGCAGTTCAAAAGCATTTGCACTGCGCTTTTGGCGAAATATTTTGAAAATGAAGCAGGAAAGCACTTGGTGGGCCCCACATTTGCTCAATGAGGAGCAAAAATACACGCATGTTAGGACGGCGCGCAAACTGTTAAAACGATTTCCAAGATATGATCAGAAATTATTTATGAATGTAGTAACATATGATGAGTCTTGGATGCACTATTTCGAACCGCATCGAAAAATAAGTAATCGAGTATGGCTTACCAAAATGCAAGAAGGCCTTGTATTGCCAAAATGATTACCAGTGTAAAAAAGGTTATGTATGCCATATTTTTCACTCCTAACGGACTAGCAATGCAAGTCTCTATACCCGAAGGCAAGTCAATGAATACAAGGTTTTACAGGAACAAAAATCTTCGAAAATTTGTCAAATTCTACCAGAAATGTTGACCGAAGATAGGCATTTGTGGTATTTATTTGTAACATGACAATGCCCCAAGTCACGAGGCCGGAAGTGTGGTGTCGCTTTTGGAAGGAACAGGGGGTCTATGTTCTAGAACATTCACCCTATTCCCCTGATCTAGTCCCCTGTGGCTTTTTTTCTCTTCCCTCGTCTCAAGAAAAATCTTGCTGGCAGAAATATACCTCCCGCCAAAAGTTAGGTGTCTCCATATTAAACCTCCTTAGAGGTATACCCCGAAAAGACTATAAGAAAGTCTTCAATGATTGAATTAAAAATTTGAAAATTTGTGTATCTGTGAAGGGATGGTATTTTGACAATTTGAAATAAACAAAAATGCAATCCCACCTTTAGTTGTCATTTAACATCATTGGTTGCATTACTTTTGATCCCGCCCTCGTATTAGCTCACCCATGAGCCTTCGGCTCAGGTGAGCTAATAAAAATACCATTGAATTATATGATATGTTATTTCTGTAGGCCAGTATAGCAACAATAGCCGCTGTTGAAAACTTGGATGGACGAGAACCGAAGTAACCAATCAATCAATCAATCAATCAATCAATCAATCAATCAATCAATCAATCAATCAATCAATCAATCAATCAATCAATTTATTACTCTCAGGTTAAATAAATATACACGTAACAACATAAGGAGCAATTTGCATAATGTCAAACATATATTGTTAAGGCGGCACTGTGACTCAAAGAGTTTTACAGTGGTCTTAGTAGGAGGACAACGGTAAGCGGCATATTATGATTTCCTTTATAAGTCCCTTAATATCATTAGTATTAAGAAGTAAGAAAGAAAAATCAAATGATAACTGAATATGTGTATCTTTAATTGTCTGCGAACTGATGTGTAGGAGTTTCCCAGGCTTAATTAAATGAACAAGTCCTTAAGAGAAAAATGGTACCTATCGATGACGCGTCCAGTGACAGCCCAAGCGAAACGTTAAACCCATGCGGTCAATGTGGGCATAATAAGTCTTACACGCAAAGTGGCTACAAATTAGGATTTAGAAAAAATGCCATAAATCCCAAAAAGTATACATTTACTGTCGTGCCAACCAAGAGTGACAGTGACGTCGTGTTTTGTTAACATTTGTTAAGTAAAACATTAACTTGTACACTCCGTGTTAGGTAATGCGAATCTATAGATCACTTGTGTATTAATCCTATCCGGCGGATAGGATATATACACAGGCGATCTATCGATAATAAGTCCCTGATAACTTTGTAATCAAAACATGAGGTCACTGTCACTCCTGGCTGGCAGGACAGTAGCTGACAATAATTGTTGACATAGCTAAGGAGAAAGTGTGCAGATGTCTAAAAGTACGTCTGTCACGTAATTAGAGACCCAAAGGTGGGCAGACATATTTTAATCAGTGTGTCATGAGTCTCTAAATGCAATTTTCTTTAAGATGAACGGCCTCTCACAGAACAGTAAATAGATTTGTTAAGAAGATGATAGACGAATTATTAAAGAGTTGATGCCAATTTAGAGACTTTTCCATATATACTAAAACAATAAAGTTATGTCCGCTTGACATTTATATCTGCCAGTTCCAAATGTATGGACGCATTTCATTCAAATTTTCACCTTACAAACTTTGATCATTAGGAAATGATTTGCACCTAAGAGCAATCCATTTGATAATTAGTGTAGGCGCTGACAAAGCGGCGAACACGAGTACCCTTACATTCAAAAGTCACAACATCAATAGCCTGTGTGTTCGTCCTAATCCAGAACCATTTAAGCACATTTAAACATCACTGAAAAAACTCTATAGTAATACAAGCTGGCTAGTTGTATGCATTGCTTTTACGGCCATAGCCATTAGTCTATAACATACTCTGACGTCACAAAACAACGATCAAGAGCGTGCGTGAAAACACTCAGAAAATTCATTATTGGTCCAACATTTTGATAATCAACAAAATCGACCAAATTTGATGTTTTTTCGTCATCACAAGCATTTTAACATTAATTAAGAGTAATCAGCATCATAAGAATTGATAATGGAAATTCTCCGATGATTTTGCAGTAAGGGTGGGGTATAAAACACAGATTTAGTGAACCTTTGATGCCCGACATCAGCCATAGTTTTTGTTTTTCTCTAATGTTTACTTGTTGTCTTAAACAAACACAACAAATTAAAACAAAAACGGTCTCAAAATAATGTTAGGTTAAGGAGATTTTATGAGACTGTTCTGTCGAATGCCCCTAGCATTCGTTTTGGTTGAGAAATAAGAGGATTATTTTTCTTTTATTTCTTATCTAATGGCATTCTTTTTCTTCCCGTTTAAGGTAAAAATAATAAAGTAAAAAATAAAAAAAGTGTTTCCCTCCAAAATTGCGATTTTTCATCAATACAAATTTATTTTTAAAATTGTCTAGTCTCTGTTATCCTTTATACGGATATATTGTGCGGGTGAAATTTTGTTTGTTTGATTTGATTCTTTACGTCCCAGTCACCAGTTTCTCAGTTATGTCGGGGCGGGTTTTCCTGGGTTGGACCAGTACTAAGTAAGGATTAATGCTTCTTTCTCAAGGACACAACGCAGTGACGCCGGTGAGGCTAGACACTCGCAACCCCTCTGTCTCGAGTCAAGCACTCTGCCACTGAGCCACTGCGCTCCTTACACGTAACCAACATCCACAGGAATGAGATGACAACATGTAATTTTCATATGAAAATAAAAGGATGAAACCAGAAGTGAAATCAATCAGTGAAATCTTATCAAAGGCTAACGCGATATTCCTGGTAGCCATGTTTTTCAACAAATTTGAGCAATCTTGGTATAAGGTCACCTAATGACCATGTGTGCCAAAGTATATCCAAATCGGCCAACACGTTTTTAGAGAAACTATTTTTCCTATACAAGGAAACCTCACCCAGCCCCCTGGTGGCCATGTTTTTCAACATATCAAATTAACATGAGCAATCTTGGTAGATGGTCACACAAAGACCATGGGTTGCACGCGGACCATTTGTGCCAAATTATTTATAAGTGAGCCACGCATTAGAAGATTTGTTTAAGTTTTTTATTCAATTCTTTTGTTTGCCATGGCAACCAAAATTCTGTATAGAATGGGAATCTTTGAACAACTTTGAAAGGGGGTCACCAAAGCCTCATACATGTGACTTTAGGTGAAATGCCACAAATTGAAGCTGAAACAGGCTTCATTTACTGTACATTTCCTAAAGGTAAATTGTACACAAACGCCGGACGACCGACAAACAACGGACATCATATGATCACACAAACTTTTGGCTAAAGAAAGCTAATAAAAAGGGGATAGTCTTTGAACAAAATAATTAAAATTGGCCTCGACGGGGTCCGCGAACTATAAAGGTGCAGACCAGCCTGCGCATCCGCGCAGTCTGATCAGCACCTTTGTTATTCACTTATTGGAAAGAATTATATCTAGACTTGCTACGAGCGAAATTTTAATTTTCTAGCGTCTCTGTCGCTGAGTAGTCTGGTTTGAGCCTAACAACATCGGAAACCCCGAAGACATCCCTCGCGATGAGACCCAATTATATTGTTTGTCTCATTATAAGAAACCCCATCTTTGAAGTTTGCATCCAAGTGCTGCTCAAACCAGCCTGCTCTGCTACAGAAACTATGTGCTAGTTAACCTTTCCAGTAATGTTATTCAGCTTGGACGGATGAACAGGCTTGTCTTCGTCTTTGTTGTTCGCAAAGAACAAAATATCAAATGAAATGTTAAAGATACGTACATTATTTGCGATTTAAAAATGAGAATATAACCAAGAAATCAAATATGAGTCTCGACGAGAGAAAAATCTTACTTTGGTGCCAGCGAACACTAAATGCGCAGACCAGAGCCAAGCCTGCGCATCCGCACAGACTGATCATCGCTTTTACTATTCGCTCCTTGCCAAGTTAAATCATGTAAAAATTCAATATTTTAGCTTGTCTCTGTTGCTTCGTAGGCTGGTTTGACCCGTACCTATTCGCAAACCCCGAGGACAGTTTTTTTTATCGCGACGGGGTCCGTACAGTTGTAAGTTAACATATCTAATGAAAGTCCCCATTATTTATCATCTGGACCAGCCATTTTCCATTTTAAGGGTTGTAAGGTGGTATTTTTCATTTGTATTCAAATCTTAATAGAAACTTCCGTTTTCAAACAGTGGAGAACCTGATCGGACGCCGCGTTTTGTGGCGTCTGGTCTGGTTCTGAGCTGTTTGCCGATGTCCCATAAAAAGGACCTTAGGCTTATATGGGTTAACAGGCTTAACCAATATAAGCCGTGCATTTTATGGAACATAAGCAAGCAGTGTATACCCAGTTCTGTGGCGTCAGATCAGGGTCTCCACTATTTGCTTACAGAATATTTTATTAAAATTTGAATGAAATTGAAAAAAATACCGCCTATCAACCCTTAAAACGGATATGGACTCGTTCAATTGATACGAGTGGGAAACCCATTCTGCTTAAATGGGTTTATAAACAAGAAATAGCCAAATCAAGGCTTGGAGTGAATAAAAGGGTGGTAATGGTGAGACTAAAATTTATGTTGCAAAGCATTGGCGTAGCTCCCATTACGCAGTTACGCACGTGCGTAATAAAATTAATAACATTCGCGCAGTCTGATTAGCGTCTTTGTTATTCGCTTTTTGTAAAGTACCATATATCATCTTGCTACAAGCGAAATTTCAATTTTCTAGTTAGTCTCTGTAGCTGGTGAGACTGATTTGAGTCTCGTTTTGTCGGAGACCTCAAAGACGAGACCCATACGTATTTCTGTCCCTGCTGATCGTTTTAACTGGGCAAACAGTGTAGACCATGATGAATTAACGCCTTTTACCTTAATATACTGGAAACTCCAAAACGGGAACTTTGGCAAAAAGTGAAGACCGAGTTGAAATGCAGCATAATGCTAAGGTTAAAACAACCTTCAGGGACAGAAACGCCAAATGCTTTAGAAAACTCTACCTGGGTCCCCTTAAAGTATACAATGGACAGTCACATACTAAAAGGAAAAACCATCAGAATACAAAAGGAATAAGCGGTATTTCATCTGGGTCGTCACGTTTTAGAATGTATATACAATGACGTAGCCAGAACGATGAAAAAATACGCATATCAAAGGGAAACTACTGGATCAAGCAGTGGTTCAATTCAATTGTGTCCCTTTTCATAATGGGAACTTCTCTTTAAGGAAAAAAATTTGCTTCCAGAGGGATCGAATTCTTTCCTATAATAGCCGTTCCTCATGGCATGGGAAATCACTTTTACCACATAAGGTGACCTCCCTTGAATGTCACTACTTTTTATTACACACGTGCGTAAATGCGTAATGGGTGCTACGCCAATGATATAGAATGAAAAAGGTTAAACGCATGAGATAATACTTTTGCTGTTTTACACAGATTTCACCTTTCACGCGGTTGTTCAACTTAAATCAAATTTTATTGCATAACTCTATACGTGCTTTGCATCCGTGTAGTCCATGCGCGGATCGAGAGTTTTGTCAGAGAGAGTACAAAACTGACTATTTTTTTAAGTTGATGAAGGGAGGGTGGATCCAAAATACCATTAAAAGCGGGCCATCATCAGCCCACCAGCAAAACGCCATTTCATAAAATGACGTTTCGCTGGCGTGCCGATGATGGCCTAATTGCTAGCTTTGTGATTTTCGGGGGATCTGGAGCAGTATTGCTAAGAAGCCCTGTACTTTTGTGATTTTTCAGGGGGGAGATGGTCCGGACCCCCTGTCCCTCCCCCCTCTTAATCCGCCTATGATCCCTTAAAGTCTCTCTATATGTAGTAGCTGTAGCTGAGGCGGCTAGTTAGAGGCTTACCTGGTCGAAAACCCGTACAGGTTTTTTTTTTCCATACCTTGCATTCCACATTTTCTTTTAAATATCAACAACAGCAACAACGACAACAACAACCCTTGATCAGTTTAAAATCCATCAGTAGTACACTTAACATTCAAAACAAATACTAAAAAATCAAATAAAAATGAATTTAATAACCTGCTGCCTTTATAACGTTTAGCGGAAATAAACTAAAATTTCAAATCAATACATATTACCGTCGAAGAAGCTTGTATTAATTAGATTAATACATAATAATAATAATAAGCCAGTGCATGAGATTTCCAACAATGTGGCATTTTGGCATTTGTAGACTCAGACGAGCCTCTGCAGCCTCCTTTTTATGCTTTGAAACCCCAAATGCTATTCAGTAAGTAGCTTAACATTCATAGAATGTTGAAGCGACTGGCCAAGGCTCTGATCAGACTGCACGTATGCGCAGGCTGAACCTGAGGCTTTGCTGGTCGCACGTACCACATTGTTGGAAATCTCATGTCGCGGCTCAATTATTTAGTTTCTTTTAACATCTACTGAGCCGTAAGTAGGCAGTGCCGTATTCAGGAATTCCAAAGATTCTGTTAATGAGAGCAAATTAACCCTTTTCATGAAAATGGTTTATCCCATACATATTAATACAATAAGTATGGAAGTGTCCATTTTTCATTTTGAATAGTTGTCCGTCAAATGTATCTCTGTACCTGAAGACTGTTTTTATTTAAGCAAACAGTGAAGACCCTGACGAAATACCACTCTAGGCGGCATTTAATCTTAGCAAGCAATCCTGGCTCCAGAATGAAAAGACTAACTAGTGTTAAATAGCAGCTACCAAATTAGCCAAAAACGCCTAGCCTTTTTTCATTTTAGAAAATAAAAAAATAAATAAATGCGATAAATACGTTTTCTGAACCGAATACAATGTATCCTGAATTTATTATAATTTAATTATGTACTTTGAGTTATTAGGATTTACATTAAAATGGAGTCAAGTTTAGCTTTATAAAAAGTTCTTATTATGATTTGAGCCGTGGCATGAAATTTCCAACGATGTGGTTTTATGTGACCAACAAAGCCTCAGACCAGCCTGCGCATACGCGCAGTCTGATCAGAGCCTTTGCTAGTCGCTTGAATATTCAATGACTGTTAAGCTACTGACCTAACATCATTTTGAGTTTCTAAGATTAAAAGGAGGATGTACAGGCTCGTCTGAGTCTATTCATGTCAAAATGCCACATTGATGGAAATCACATTTCACGGCTCAATTATTGTTTGCTGTACCTCAGTAGTGCGTCCACATACCATGATGTCTTCCCTTCTTCTGCCTCTCCATCGCCATCAATTGTCTTTTAATACCTGTCGCAGATGCAATACAAGACTACTGTGGCTGATTATTGAGCTGAGCTGCGTAAAAGGGTACTTTACGTATTACAAAAGACATTAAAGCAAAGAACTATACCGTACACTATAACTTGAGCCATGACATGTGATTTCAAATAATTCGGCATTTTGACAAGTGTAGACTCAGACGAGCCTAAGCAGCCTCCATTTTTTAGCTTAGAAACTCCAATTATTATATACCTATAAATGATACGACTTTAGAACTGTTTTCTGGCGATCTGATACAGAAAGTCGGATCAACGAGCTGAGGTTCTGAATCCATATCACTTATCCTTTAAAACGAGGCTAACGTCGGGTACCTGCTTTTGCGGCGACGTTACGTAAAGTAGATTTCAAGCATGGAACCAGAGATGGAAAACATGATGACGTAAGGTCAATCGAGGGTCATCCAATAAAGAATGAGACTTTTTCTATAGCGCACTGAATTTACATGCTAGGCTTATGAAATTTCTTTCAAAGCTAGCTTGTCTTTATGGCTGTTCACATGTACCATAATCGACGTTTTACATAGTTTCAACTTCAGTTGCTAGGCAACATTAGAAGACTGGACAAACATGCGTGGACAGCTCACTATAGGTGGTTACCATAGCAACAGATTAAGATGTATAGTTTATTTTTCTACTAGTACTTATATATGCTCATGCATTCTGTCTATAGCCAATAGGGGAAAGTAATGTTTCAAATTCTTGAGCTGTTACCATGGAAACAAAGCTTAAAAAATTAAGTTTTCAAGAAATATCTGGTATTTTCCCTGACCTCTTAACTTTAAAAGTTAATATCAAATAGTCGAAGGCAATTGAAGTGAACATAGTTCTGTTCACGTATACTTAATAACAATAAGGTGCAGATAACGAAACATTTTGTGGGATATCTTTCACCTACATAGTTACCATAGCGACACGAAGTAGTGTGTTTATAAAAAATCAAGTAAATCGGTTGCCAGGCAACCAAAATAAAGGATATGCATATTTGGTTTACCTTTAAAGGCAATTTATGTAACACTTAGATTGTTTAGTAGAAGAAATTATATCAAGAGGTTATATTCTATCTATGAGCAAAAATAAAAGACTTTGAATAACCGTGGGTATTCAAAAAATAACGTAAACGTGGCCATGCGTCTTAAAGTTCTTCCACAAAACATCCCGTTTCTATGGCAACTGATCAATCACAAACATATTGTTTATATTCCTGAATTGCTAAGATATCATACTATTATTATGGTGAATTTTAACTAAATACACACACAGGTTTTCATACCATGAAGAAAGTCTCATTCTTTATTGGATGACCCTCGTATTGTATGATGTGAATATGACGTGACAAATACACATTATTATAATAGTAACTTGATCTGGCGTACTTTATCACGTCGAGTGGATGAGGGTCATACCATCGGATCACCCGAGACGCGAAGCGTCGAGGGTGATCCAACGGTATGGCCTTATCCACGAGACGTGATACTGTACGCCAGATCAAGTAACTTTTATAATAATGTGTTTATTATATATCTTTTTCTGACATTATTTTGTTTTTATAAATTGTTTTGGTCATTAATCCAGAAAAATTGCGGGAACGTTTGCCATTACGTTTAATCACATCATATTCACGTCATATAAGATGACGTGACGTCATCATGTTTTCGTCTCTGGTTCCATGCTTGAAAATAACTTTACGTAACGTCGCCGCAAAAGCATTTAACCGACGTTAGCCTCGTTTTAGAGGATAGTGATATGGATTCAGAAAACCTCAGTTCGTTGATCCGGCTTTCTGTATCAGATGGCCAGGAAACAGACAGTTCAAAAGACGTATCATGTATAGGTATATAATAAAACGTAATGGCAAACGTTCCCGCATTTTTTCTGGATTTAAGACCAAAACAATTTATAAAATCAAAATGATGTCAGAAAATGGTATATAATAAACATATTATTATAAAAGTAACTTGATCTGGCGTACAGTATCACGTCTCGTGGATGAGGCCATGCTATTGGATCACCCTCGACGCTCCGCGTCTCGGGTGATTCGACGGTATGACCTCATCCACTCGACGTGATACAGTACACCAGATCAAGTAACTATTATAATAATGTGTATGTAGCCTTAGAGTCATATAATATTCAAGCAACTAGCAAAGGCTCTGATCAGACTGCCCGTATGTGCAGGCTGGTCTGAGCTTTTGCTGGTGGCACATACCACATTTTTGGTAATCTTATGTTGCGGCTCATTTGGTTTGCACATTAGTTTTGGTACTTATATGCATAAAAGCCTCCTTTAAAACGACCATGCTGACGTTAAAGTATCCAGTTGTCTAAATTATGGCTACTGTTGATTTGGAAATTTTCGCGATGGTTTTATTTTCGCGAGACTTCGCATATGCGAAGTTTTGCGGAAATAAAACCCTCGTAAAATTGCAAAATCACTATGTCGTTTACTGATTCAGGTAAATCATGCATTAGTCGCGAATTTAAGCACTTTTCGCGAAAATAAAATCCTCGCGAAAATTTCCGAATTTACAGTATGAATCTTCATCTACATCTATGTTTTGTATATCTGAGCAGAAATGACTCTGACGAGACTGCACAGGCTTGTCCAATCCTACGTTGCTCCACAATGTGACAAGTACCAATTATAAAGTTAAAATATATTGAGGGAAAAAAGTTGTGTCTTGATCCACATCTGAATTAAAGATGAGGTTGGCGCCGTGAGACCGGTTGAAACCCTCCAGTAAGATATTTTACTGACCGTTCCAGGGCGGTACTTCTTTTGTGGATCTTTTATGTCTTTACTGTCTTGTGTTTGTTTGTTTTGTTGTTTGTTTTGCTGCTTTACGTCCCAAGTCAACAGCTATTGTCATGGCGGGACGGTCAGTTCATTACTTAAAAGAAAAGCAGTTTTGACAACATAATGCACATTTTAGCTATCTGCATAATTCCATAAACGTACTTAATTCAGTGCAGCAAACTGCCAGAATGATTAAAATAGTTTACGCATATGATAACTGTTATATTCGTTACTTACTTTCAAGCATACTGCTATTGATTACTTTACCATAAGTTGCCAAAAGACCAGCAGAGGGAGAGTACAATAAGATTAACTTAACCTTATTATATGGGAAATATTTAATGTATGTTAGCTCTTTATAAATATGTGCATTATCACGCAACAGCCTAGTCTTATACGTTACCATTATAATAGGGGAACTCCTAATTTAGTTTATTATCATTTGTTTCGTGTTCTTACATATAATCTTGGTCTTTTTATTGAATTCAGCTTACTAGCAGAAAAGTATAAATTAGTTTAGGTGCCTGGTACTTTTTGTTATATACGTTACTTTGTCTTAAACATTTTTGTGCAATGTTAGGACTATATGAGTAAAAAAGCTGGTAGATAAGAATAAAACTGACTGCTATCTAAGTGCTCTTAATTACAGTAAATGTGAACATTGTCTTTTTAAACATTTAAAATGAACGATATCCAACTTCAACAAAAGCATAGTCGGTTTAAAGGGTAGAATTTGAACTAAAAGCTCATGACAACACCATAAAATATGTTTTAGGGCTCATTCAAATAGGAATTTTAAAACGTGTTTATTTTTCATAATCACATTTTGTTTCAAAAACAGTTTGAATGGTTCTTTTATTTCCTCGCCACTACCATGTATTTGCTTCTTTTTATGCTGTAAATGTCATCTACAAGGCATTTTGCTTCGATTTAGATGAAATAAATAAAAAGCACATTATAACATTATAAGCTCCATCACCCATTGTATAAGCCATCAAATATTTGCATTGAAAGTCCGCTATTGATTACAACAGCTATGCTTAATACAATAAGACACAATCGCTAACTGACAACCTTAAAAGTTGTGAGTCATTGCAAGCAGAAGTCCAAATCAAGAAGTGAAAAATTACAAATGCATTCATCATTGTCATTTGAAATAAAACAACTCGTTTGTGGAAATTGTTATGATTTCTCCTTCACATTTAACACCCACCATATATATCCTTGAGGTTATAATATCTAAGTACCGACAACGTGTCCAGTTTGATGATAAAGAATATAATTTATGTTGGTAACGCATATAACTAAAAAGGAGAATGCTACTTTTATCATTGTTTTGATGCTGTTAAACAGGACGGCATTTACGTTGAATTTCCATTTTAATGAATATCAAACAGATACTCGTTTGTTTAAATAGTTGGAAAATCTGACCGCAGCATTGTAAATATAGCAGACATTTCTAAATGATTATACTTCAAAAGATCAGGACCTAAAGCTTACTAGGACTTGACTGACAATATATGCCAGAATGGCCTGAAAGTTTGATCGTTTGCTTTTCAGCTATTGAGATTATCAGCATATTAGATAGCATCCGCTTTAAATATTTTTTTTTATGCAGGAACACTCTGGAATTTTTACACCAACAGTTAAGCCTCATAGCAACTTTCATTCAGCCCTTAGATCCAAGTCATAAGATGTGTATCAACTTGTTAAACGATCTTAAATGTACAGTATATTGACAGTTCATCTAATAGAAACAAAATTTGTGCTTATGTTGCTGTCAAAGAACACTTTTGAATAGTGCATTTAACAAATGATATGCTATATCATATTTACATTAAGCACACTTGGCGATAGAAACAATGTTGTATCGACATCTGAGATGTATCATGATATTTTTCAAAAAGAAAAGAATCGTGTTTTTCTGGAGACGACTGATATAAAGGAAACAGCAGACACTTTATGATGCATACATACATGCTTAACGTTAACTTTATTTATGCTTTTTAACATTACTTGAAAGTATATCGTTTGTGAAAGTAATTGTACTAAAGAAAGATCTGTCTCTATTTTGTTTTTGTTTCTATTTAATTATTAAGTTTTGTTAGGACAGTTGATTGAGCATATACCTTTTGCCTCTTTACCCAGACTCGTTTATTACATTTCTATTATTAAATGTTCATTAAACTCTGCTATATATATGAATCAATTTACAATGACTCACCTACTGCAATGATACTATGGTAGAAGTAAACATCAGCTGTATTACCACTTGTTGCTTAACAATGTATGATCTTATGACTGTATTTGTTACTATTAACATTTTGCTCTTCCCCACAACATTTAAATATGAACTTGTGTAATCTATTTTATGGTAATTGAATGCCACCTGGTCAAAAATGGTCTAAACTTATTATATTTGTTGAAGTCTTATAAAGTAAAACTGGTATTAAAACAGATTCATTGGAATTCATCATGTCAAGACTGTCTTGGCATCAAAAGCCATCATTGTAAATGATTTTCAATCCCCATTTTAACAGGTATGTTTCATTTTAAATAACGTGTTAATAGCACATTCACTTCAAGTTTACATTGCTTTAGAAAATGATTAGTAGTATAAATTCATTAGAATTATCATCTTCATTAATTAAACAATTAAATTCATGTTAAAATTGAGATGAAGTCATATTTAATAGCTAGTTTTTACCTGTATGCTAATGATTTGGCTTAAATAAGCGTCGACTGTTTAGGAGAATGGGATTTCTGCCTATACCCATTCAACAATTGGAAGTTTTAACCACAGAGGTGCGTGAAAAAATACAGTAGCGTCCGCAGGGTTTTGTTATCTGGCCGCGGGGTAGGGCTTTTTAGAACCGTTTTTTCGCCTATTAATTAAAGCGACAAGGACTAATTATGGGCTCAAAAGCACTTACATTTTGATAGTCTGTTGGTTTCTAACAGCAGGGACAGCCGATACTGATTCTATTGCAAGTTTGATGCGAATCTAGACCACGGGGTGAGAGCATGCTCCTAATCTGACTGCGGATGTGACCATTGTTGGCGTTGTTCATGACCACGGGGTTCTGCAATATGCTTTCTTGTCTGTGGAAATCCTAAAACTCATAACATTATCGGAATAATATATGACAAAAGATAGGTTGGTTGTATGCTGAAACCACTGGACCAATTAAGAGGTTAGATCAGAATGCAGCAATTGGATTTTCGCTCTGTTTACTTCTCTGTATGCTCATTTAGCCACATTATCTACTTTCTATGGTAGTAAGATCACCTGACCAGAGTGCCAAAGGTTGTGAGCAGCTAGATCTAGCTGTCTGTCTGTTTGTCTGTCTGCCTGTTAATCAGTCCGTCTGCATGGGTTCTTTGTTATTTTACTTGTATGCTCGTTAAACCAGCTTATATGTATCTAGTAGCTCAGGTGGTTAGAGCGCCTGTCCAACGTTCTGAAGGCTGTGAGCAGAATGATATAGCCGTCTGCCTGCCTGCATACTTGTCTGTCCACTTGTCTATGGCTGTCTATCTCGTTGTATCTGTTCTTTGCTCTTTGTACTCGTTTTGTAGGCCTGTTTTGCTAAAATAACTAGTAGCTCATGTGGCTAGAGTGCCTGACCACATGGGGGATACTTTCATTTTTTTCTAAATACGTAGGCTTGTACCCAGCATCTACTCTTTACCGCCAAAATATAAGAAATATCAGGCATATCCCAAAAATATTTTAAAATTAGCAACCCCAAAACCATTTTTCAATTCTGTACCTTA